>JAZDUH010000111.1:0-600000 GCA_036419115.1 Scarus forsteni
CTCAATACACGAGGGAAACATCAAGCACAGGTGAGACAATCATACAGATGGAGGGAATCAACAATCAGAGGCACACAGAGTGAGGGCAGGAACACAACACAAAAAACAGCAGGATTTCAAAATAAAACAGGAAACACTTGACAAGACACAAAACATGAACACAAAATGGTGAACTTAACTAAAACCAAGAACAGGGTCAAGACAGCAAAAATGAAAAACGAGGTCTGAACAAGGAACATAATAGAAAATAAAACAGAACAGGTCATATCATAATGATTTGAGTATGAAAACAAAAAGAGTTTTCTTGTGGCCACTTTGAATGCTCAGGATTAAAATGGGTCATGTTGGGCTTGACTTTGGATGCAGGCTGTTCCAGGTTATTGTGGTAAACAGCTGTGTTGTTGTAAACAACATTATTCATTAAAAAACTTTGCAGGAAATAACCTTTAAAAACATGACTGATATGGAAGCATAATTACCAACAAAATACCTCCTCTCATGTTAAGCAGCTCATTGTTTCTGTTAAAAATTAACTTGTTGACAAACTGATACAGGTAAATTAACATGACACACTTTAGACATTACCTCCCTCTCAAAACTGTGTCAGTTCAGATACTGACACAGTTGTTGGACTTGTTAAGAAGTGGAGTACAGATCACTCTTGTCTTTATTAAATATATAAATATTTGTGATGAGACGGAAAAAGCTGTGATAAGTGTCATCCTTCTGGGAGTTATTTCAGGTAAGCTTTCTCTTTGATACAACACGAACATGAAGTTTTCCTACAGCTGTGTTTGTTTATTTTGTTACACACATTTTTTGAAAAATTGTTAGCCAACAATGTGCCATTAAACAACAACAGGTTTAAACACGGTGTAATATGCTCTAAATGTGTAATATCCTTAAAATCAATCAGGGAAATATTTAATGAAATGATTGAGTTGTAGTAATTGTTATAGCATTAGAAAAAAAATGTCCAAACACAAGTTGGGGTTTTCTAAAAGTGTTTGTTATTATCAAGAAAAGTTAAAGAGGCAACCTTTTCCAAGGTTTTTCTGTTAATATTAGCTACAAAATGATGGTAAACATAAAATGAGATCAAGGTTCAAAAACACAAGAATACATGTTTTATGCCATAAAGATACAGAGAGATAAAAAAGGTACAACAGTAAAATGTGCTCTCTGGATAAGCTGAGACTGAAATGGTCAAATATTTTCAAGGTAAGGAAACTGTTATTAGAGAGCATTTGTTGTATCTACACTTTAACAAGAGAAATGTTACAACATGAAAACAGCTAATACAAAACTACATTTCCAATGAAGTTGAAACACTGTGAAAACAACAAATAGAAACAGAACACAACAATTTATCAATACTTGTCCAACTTTATTCAAATGTTTTTACAATTACCCAATTTAATTGAAATTGGGGTTTGTGGAAAGAGGAGAGAGGACAAAGTGAGTTAAACACTAAGAAAAAATAAAACACCGTAGTGACAACAAGACCATGAGCCGTGCAGCAAAGCACAACCTCGAACTGTAACTAAACTGTGTGTGGTGACTTTACATCAGGAGATCATGATCATGAAAATACAGTACAGACTGTTAACATTTATGAAATGAAAGTGTAAAGTATCTCCATTGTCTGGAACATGGCATCCAAATATACACTCACTGATTGAAAAATCTGGAGGTAGAAACCCCCCAACTCTTCTGAGCTGTAGCTTTCCCCAAAATGTTTTTAAAATAGAAAAGTAGTGAGTTAACATGGGTTGATTTAAACTATGAAACTCCAGAGCGGAAAGAGTGTCCCACACTGTCCTTGACAGAGCCAATATTATCCTTTTTGAGTTTTCTATGCCCCTGATTTTTCAGTGCCAGTTGCTGCTTAAAAGAGCTTATAGTGTGACCTCCTTCTACTGTTTCATCATCAGTTTAAGGCCACCACTGGTAAACCCAGTGCAGTGCAGAGATGTAAGATTGAATGCAGAGCTGTTAAAAAATTGACCAACTGACCAATTACCACAGAGTAGAAAGTTTCATTATTTAGAGCAGACGGTGTTCACATGGAGAGGGAGGCTTTAACACGGCAGTAGCTCCAACAGAGCACCTCTCACAGACTGAGAATACATCTGGATCAGGAAATCACTTAAACTGAACATAAACCTGAATCGAGGCAAAATTAAGCCATTTTAATATGGTCATTTGAGACTGTAACATCCTGTAAGAACATAGCTTAAAAAGACATGAGCTATGACGAACAAGTCAAAAACTAAACTTCTCATTGAGGATTAACTCTTTGTTTGTTATCTGGCTAATCCTCTAACAGATATTAAAACTTCACAAATCACACTGCAACATCAGCTCCTGTTGATACAGCCATAAATGTTTGTTTTTTTAGCTTAAAAGAGTGTCTTCAGTGATGGTAACCTACAGCAATATTTCATGTTTAGTTGTGACATTTTTCCAACCTGGTATGTAATGCAATGTAATCCAAGCCCTATGTAGAGTTTATTTTCCTTCTCCTGCGATATATTTAAATAAATACAGCATGTACATGAACATGCACAGAACATTCTGTAATTCTAATTCTATTTCCTTCTTCTTAATATATATCATTTGCAGAGGGATAATTATTGTGTATTCATATACCGTGTCTGCACAATTAGTCTTTCTCTCATTAGCAGGACTTAAGGCGAAGGACTTTTTTTGTTTTTGTGTGCACAATTATATAAAAACAATAAAGACTTTCTTTCGGTTTTATTCATTTTACAACCATTAAAAAGGTAATAATATTCAATTAAAGGTCATTTATTAGGTAAGAAGTCAATGAAATGTTAAATTCATTAGTATATTAATCATATGTGAGCTGAGTGATGTGTGACTTAGCTCTTTATGTAAAACAATATGTCGTGATGATCTGGTCATGAATCAATCATCTTGAAACTTAAAAACAAAGGTTTGACTTGAATTTCCGTCCACATATTATAAAGCATGACGTCACTGCAGTCATTTTCTGACATGTTTTTGTGTCTCACAGGTTTGACCAGTGGAGCTGGCGTGTTACCTGATGGTCCTCTGAATGCAGCTGTGGGCGAGTCAGTCATGTTCACAGTGTCTCCAGTAGAGGAACAGATTTTTGCAATTGAGTGGCAGTTTCAGGGTGAAAGAATATTCCTCTCAAATCCTGATGGAAACACAACTTCTCCAGGTTATGAGGGAAGAGTCTCCTTCTTCCCCTCCACTGGATCTCTGGAGCTCAGAACTGTCTCTCTCAGTGACTCTGGAGAATACAGTGTCATTTTGATAGCTGGAACTGAAGTACCTACAGGGTCAGTGACACTGAATGTTTATGGTAAGCAAACATTTAACATGATCTATAACCGAGACCGCTGAATGCAGATTCTAAAAAGTATTTGCAGGAAATAAATGAATGTCTGTAGTGTAGTGAGTTGTCATACAAAGAGTGTTAGAAAAGTTCAAAACAGGAGGTCATTATAATACTAGCATGGTATCAATGAAAAGAAGATGATAACTCACATGAATTATTCATATTGGAAAATTAAAAGAGTACCGTCTGTAGTGTCAGTATATATATTATCTGAAAACAGGAGGACTGAATGTCCCACAGCTTCACAAACATTGTAGTTATTACATCAACATGAAGGAGACAGTTGTTACATTACTAATGCTTAGAGTTAGCATTACTAATGTTAGCACGGATAACAAAAGGAGCAGCAATACCTTTACCCAGCATGCAACAAGGAGGGGAGACAGACCGCCTGAGAAAAAAAAAAACAGCATGTTTGCTGTAAAGGGCTGCTTGTGAAAATCTAACTTTGCATGAAAAAGATGTTTGATATATTCATATAATGTTGATTCATGGACATATTGAATCTATAAAGAATGTCTTGAATTAATTTTTAGATTTATGTGCCATGGAATTTTTAACTCTTGTAAGAAGAAATATTTTTCTTTTACAACTTTATCATTTTTCCAAATCAATCGAATTGATATCATTAACTGAATATTGCTTACAAAAGTTGTGACCCCCCCCCCCCCCTCTTCACATCCAGGTGGTATCCATGTAAACAAGTCCACAGAAACACTCATACATCAAATAGGTAAACAAAACAGCAAAAAAAGAAAAAAAAAAAGTTTCAGTTCAATCTATGGTAGTCACAGAATTCCAACATTCAGAAGAAAAATGAGTAAATAAATAAATAAGGGAGGCATTTTTCCAATAGTCAAATATGGGCATTGGGAGAGCTAGGACAATAGTTAAAGACAGAGAAAGAGATGAAAACAAACTAAAATAGACTGTAAGAGGAAATATTTTTGAGAATTTCTGCATAACATCATTCTAACTGTATTATTGAATTATCTTGGTTAACCCAGGTAAAATATACAGTTTAGTTGTTTGTGCTGGTTTTCTATAGTGTCACACATACATAACCTGACCCAGTGTAGTTCACTAGTCCATCTGTTAAACAGCCTTAACCATTTGAAGTATTTGTCTGGGAGTTTGATCCTCATAAGTTCTAAAGGAAACAACTCATTGTGGTTATGAGGGAAGAGTCTCTGACTTCCCCTCCACTGGATCTCTGGAGCTCAGATGGAGAATACAGAGTCGCCATAACAGTAATAGTTGATGTAAATAAAGGGACAGTGACACTGGATGTTTAGGAAAAGCAAACATTTAATATGTTCAGTCTCTCAGAGAGCTGAATTGAAATCATGAACAGCAACTGGTCAAAAATTAGTAAACAAGAGTTTTACTTTTTGGTCGTGTCATATTAAGGACATAAAAACTATGAACTAAGACACATCTATCTGATTCAGACATGTATATGTGATTATTTGACATTCTTATACAAAGCAGGTAGATATAATTGCTTAAGATTATTTCGAGAATGCAGTTAAAATATTTGATGCTTAAAAGTTGTGGTCTGGTCTGCATTAAACTGCACATAACTGAAGTAAATTATTTTTATTCAGGGCAAGAGAACTAGTCTCCAGTTGAAATCAAGTGTAGTATTTTCCCAATATAACATCTGTTATTTAGATTTACTTCTGCTTCCATATTACACACAGAGCCAATTGCTGGGGTGACAGCAATTGTCAACACAGACGCGGTGGAGTACAGCTCTGTTCGCCTGTCCTGCTTCGTCACCTCTGGATCGTTTCCCACTTTCCTCTGGATGAACAGCAGCTCTGAGGTCACAGTTGGAGACAGAGTGCAGATCACTGATGGAGGCTCCAGTCTCACCATAACCTATGTGACACGCTATGACCAGGGACCATTCAGGTGTCATGCGTCCAATCCTAACAGTGAGGGAGTCAGTAATCCAGTTCACCTCATCATCAACTGTGAGTGTTTCCGTTCTTTCTCTTTACCAACTGCTTCTGCATAATAACACCACTAGGCAGATCATTCTGTAAGATGGTTCTGAAATACACCTACAAAATAAAACCAAAATATTTTACGGCAAGGGACACCAGTAAAATGATACTTCATGGAGTCTTAAATGTGGTTGTAGATTACAGCCACACTAAGGACTACATCAGCTACTAGCTGATTTAAAGCCACTTTTTTTTTTACACCATTTTTAAAGAATGCGATTTAACACCTAATTTGAGATTTGTTGCAATAACTTTTTATAACACATTGTGGTGTTAATATGTTTATTTTACTGCTCCAAATTGGCGGATAGCTAAAAAAAATGGCTAGAAAAACACAGTTTTCCCAGACAAAAAACGTTCAAGGTGCTTTTCCCTGCCCCTGTGTACAGCGTACATTTTAGGACATCCCCGGGTGTCAGACTCATGTCTCAGATCTCTGATGAAATGGCCTCAGGAGTCAGACAAAACAGCCTGAGGCCTTGGGAAAAGTGACCTCAGGTCTCAGGCTTTTTCTGATGCACAGAGTTTTTGAAACTCTTCAACTTTTTAGCCCAAGATGCAGAATTACTTCCCAAGCATAAGGCCCATGACACAGTGGAAGTGTTTTACATGTGTGATGGCAGCAGCATGGGCATGTTTTCATGTCAGAGAGCATGCAATTAAGTCAAAGCTTTCAGACTGGAATCACAAGCAGCCCATCAAAAGTCTTCAGAATAGGTGGCTTGACAATTTTTTCATGAGCTACACGCATGAGCTACATGAGCTCCATGAGCTACACTCCTGACCAACACAGACAGGAAAATAAATATTGAGAGCCATATTTGCCTTAGTCCAGATGGCGTGTATGTCCACAGAGGAAGAATGTGTCACAGAAAAGATAAAAACTGTCCTGTTACCTTTCCTGTGTCTCTGAGAGTTAAAGCTCTGTTTGTCTCCTCTGTGGAGAAAACCGTGTTCTTCAGGGTGCGTTCATCCTGCTGGTTTCCCAGGTCAGTTATTCGATGAATCAGGGTCCTTGTGAGGAGATTTATTGAGGCTCCTCCTAAACTGTCAATAGAAACTCAATGTTGTGGTGGCATATATGGAGGGATGGTGTTATGACAGCAGAGAGATAAAGCCACAACTGAGCGCACATAGGTGCCTGCTATGAAAGCTGTAGTGTTCTCGAGCCAGAGCTGACTCACACAGCAAAAGCATTAAAAAAAAATGCTTCCACTGTGAAATGGGCGTAAAACATACCAGATTGATGCACGTGTCAGCTTCAGCTTACGGTGCCACAGCTGCTAGACCAGGCACTCGTGTACAATGTGACCCATCTGTCTTAGCCCTGTCCCTCTTTATGAATTCTATCTACACCATAACGAATATTTCTTAAACTTCATTTTCCCTGAATGTGAAAGGGTTTTCTAAAGTAAAGAGCAGAAACTCCTGCCTTCAAAAGCAGATAAAAAACAACAACCTTGAAGGTTTGTGAAGATCCAGTGTTTGGTGTTCATTGTTAAAGTAATAAACTTGGATTGATAATGATTTACTAAATAACTGTGGCAGAGACACACACAGTTTGACACACAGACATTATGTTTAACTGTCTGATACATTGTAATAAACTCAAATGCTATGTTGTGTGTTTTTTATATTGTGTTTTCTTTTGTCCCCTCATCATATTACTGTGTCAGTTCATTTGTTAAATCAAAGGAAAAAAGTTGCAAAGATCTTACCTTTGAATACGCAAAGGAAAAATCTTAGTGTTTTAAGTCATAGAGTGTCCGTGTAAACATAGCCTAAGAAGCATATATGCACACACACATGCACAACATCATGTATTCACACTCACAGTAGGCCAATCGTCTTATCGGCAGATGCAGACTCAGGCTGCTTTCACAGACACGTTTGGGCAGAATTGTTTTCGGGGTGAAGTTGCAACATTATTACAGTTTTCACTTGGTTTGGTTTCTTTCCACATACACATCTTCAGGCAGACCAAAGCCTGTCTAACATGAAAAGTCTAGACTGTTTTAGGCCTCATGTTAATGGCCCCTTAGAGACTAAAGGCCTGCCCTGATAGCCACTGTGGCTCATCATTTCCACTTGACACTATCCTTCTCTGTTGATGTACATACTCTCTTCAGACTCTTTAAACTTCATCAGTTATACACACTCTGCATTTTTATTGTCAAGGAACATTTTTTATGTTTTTTAATTCCCTTCTATCCAGATGGCCCAGAGCAAACAACTCTGACATCATCTCCCTCACAAGAATACTTGGAGAAAGGATCAGACCTCACCCTGTCCTGCTCAGCTGATTCCAACCCTGATGCTTTTTTTGACTGGTTTGTGAATGAACACCAGCTGCCTGAGACTGGATCAGAACTCACACTGACCAACATCCAGACACAAGACAGTGGAAATTTCAGCTGCCGGGCCTTTAACAGCAGAACTCTGAAGTATGAAACTTCTCTGCCATTATCTGTGACTGTACTTGGTGAGTTGGAATAAAAGCACATTTTGTTTAATATGAAGTGTGAATTGGGAATGAGCAATTTAAGCCTTGAAGAAGAACACACATATGTCATTCTGGCAGCCAGAGACAGAGTGAAGGTCATTCTTTGACATCATCAAATGAAAAGCCCCAGTCACACATTCACATTTCTCATGGCGATTGTGCACTATTGTCATAATCCTGATAAAAGCGTGCTTTGGTCATGGTGCATCGCTACTTGGTCTGGATCAGCGTTGTATAGTCATGGATGAACGGCAGGGAACATGGAAGGGTCCCGACAGTTTTGAACTGTTCAAAACTGTCGTGGAGAATCGGCGCTCTCAGTATGACGGGATGGAAGCCTAATGCAGTCCTAAAGCGAGCAGTATTAGCGTGGCATGTACGGAGCTCAGTCGTGCTGAACGTGACCCAATCGTGGCTCAATCCTGAAAGCTTTATGAGGATGACTGACAAGGATGTATCCGTATGAGCCCCGACTGTGTCCCGTTCAAGACGGCGCAAGCGGCGTGGCTCAGTCGGGGGTTACGTCACGCGAACTGAGCTCGGGCAGAGCTGACGTCCTGTCAGCGGGATGGAATCCTCGTCATATCGCTGTATTAACCTAACTGGAGCGGGACAAACGCCCCCTGTAGCGCTGAAGCAGCGCCACTGACGTAGCATTTAAGGGGTGTGTCCAGGGGTGAGACAGTCATTTCATCCCGTATCATAGCGATCACACCAGCAGCCTCAATCGTGCACAGTCGCAATGAGAAACTGGAATGTGTGACTTAGGCATAATCAAACATAACTGACCACTTGCAGACATCCCTCATAGGACAGGGGATGGCAGAAAGAAAGCTGTGGCCATTTTGCCACCAACAACATTGACAGACGACATTTGAGATGTATTTCAGAACCATAAAATAACAGGAAGTGTTAAAATTAGTCTCTGAGGGTTGAAGTCAGTAACTGTAAGATGAGGGGGGGGGGGGGGGGCACCTGGGGGATGAAACCAGGTGGGACTAAAAAGCTCCATTAACACTGACAATTTAGGTTGTTCGTCGACAACCCCCATTTTCTCAACTCCTCAGCAGAGCCAGTTGAGTATAGTAGTGCTATGGGAGTGCTTTTGTCTGGGTGTGTAAGTGAAGCATGTTTTCTGCTCTCTTGTGCGTCTCAAATGTGGTATCCCACTATGTAAATTATGTCTTAGCCCCTAGTCCTTATTGATAGCAGAGAGGCAGTGAAGTTGGGCAGGGGGGAGCACATGAGAAAAAAATAGGCCAAAAGCAGAAATCCAACCCTGACCACCTGGGTTAGACAAGAGCATGAGGAGTTCATAGCCCATCAGCTGTCAGACCCTAGGCCTGTTTGGCCTTACATTTTTCTGCCTGCAGCCCTTGGTGAAAAAGTCTGGACACCCCTGCCTGATGCTGTAATGAACTGTGTAACTGCATCGAAAAAAAAAGAGCTGCAGAGACATTTTTTATAACACAAACTGTGATCTTTAACCAGCCAAAAGCCTCACTGCTGTCCTTGTCACTGCCTCCTTGATTAGTAACTGCTATTACTTCATTGATTGAAGTGCTATCATATGTTCACCAGACATGCGATTAATGAAAAAATAGACAAAGAAGCACTTCCAAATACATTCTTTTTTGACAACCTGTTTAGTTGAAAGTCCCCAGTAGACACAGTCAGGTTTTGATGTGCAATAATAAAGTCTTCTAGCATTAGCATTAGCTCATTATGTGCTGTTGCAAATAAAGTCTTGCTTTTGAATATAATGATAGTAACATTGAAAGCTGTTTTAGAACACTCAGATGAACTAAAGGAAATCAATATGGCTGAATGCGTAGATTACAGATTACATTAAAGGTGATTGAATGTATTCACTATATAACCAACCAGTGTGTAAAATGTCCTTGCCATCCAGGCAGTTGAAGGACAGACTTGTGGCATCAGATGCAAGAAGTCAGTGCCAGTATTGGATACCCATGTTGATAATGAACTGCCATAAAGCTAACATTATTATTCCCGTCTGGCCAAACACATTTAAAACTTGTCTTGCTTACAGTACAGTAACAGGTCTACCTCAACCTGTGGACTGACCAACATAAAATGACATGTCTTGGCTTAGACTGAAGTATTCACCACAGTGGTCATGCTACTTACAATTGATTTAATTGACTTTAAACACTAAACACAGTTTACAACTTCAGCTTTCCTTCTGTTTACTTCCCTTTATACTTTAACAGTTCCTGTGAGTTGTCAGCTCCAAACTGTAAGACACTTAAACCTGACCAAAATACATCAACACTAATTCAAACATTTTTAATGAATAAAAGCTACAGATACTTTGAAACAACACATTTGAAAAACACCTAGGGTTGAAAACATTCTTGAAATGGAATGAATGATTTATTTTTCAACATCATTTGACTCTGTTTAAATATGTGGAGAGGAAAATTTCAACAGGCAAATTATCATGGTCAGTCAATTGTGAGAGTCATTGCAAACACTGATAATTTCATTTTCAAATGTACATTGAATGTGTTAATCAAACGGGTTCATTTGTTAGAGTTTAATGACTGCGAGAATATTTTCACAATCCCTTAGGTTCAAAAAATTCTTCTTCACAGTGTGTGCCAACCAGAAGAAGTTGGCACACACTGAGTACCCCTGATCCATCTGCTTTCCCTCTTTGTCTGAGGTGCTCTGTTAGAGCTATTCTCTTTTTCATGCCTCCTTATGCATGTGGACCCACTCCACTGATCAGTTCATGGATTTAGTCTGTGTTAATTGGTCAGTTTTGCTGCTCTGAATCATGTTGTTAGAGATTCTGCTTTCATCTTACATTCCCCGCTTTGCACTGGGCTCATCAACCTGAGCAAGCACAGACAAACCGCAGATGAAACAATGGTTGGACTTAGAAGAGGGTCCATTAGGGAGACACATAAAACACTCCAAAGGGCATATACAACAAATAAGCACCATATCAGCTCCTTTAAAAGACGAAATCAACTTCAGCTTTCTCAGCTTGGATCTTTCCAGACAACCTGATCTGTTTTACTGATACATACACTCAGGATCAAAAACAGAAGCACTTGATTTTTATATGTCTTACTCCGTTTGTTTAACAGAGAGAATCTCAAACCCCTCTGTCACATCATCAACCAACCAGATAACTGAGGGGAACAATGTCTTATTAACCTGTGATGCTGCTGGGCCCGTGTTTACCAGAAAGTGGATGAAGAATGGGACAGATCTGGCTCCATCTGACAACATTTTACTTCGTGATAACAACAGAGTGCTGTCCTTTCAGCCACTGGAGAGAACAAACACAGGAAATTATTCATGTGAAATAAGCAATCCAGTCAGCACTGTGACAGTCGGACACATCCTGGTTGTGAACTGTGAGTTATTTATTTGGTTCAGTCTTTGTATAAATGCATACAGCATATGCATGTCTGCAAAGCATTTTTTTATTATTTGGAATAACATTGCCTCTGCCAAGAAGGTGTTTGACCATTTGCTTGTTTGTCTGTCTGTCCATCTGTCTATGAGCAAGATGACTGAAATTGTAAATGTTAGTCCAGACACAAAGGAAAGGTGAATAGATTATGGTGATTTTAATATGGATGCAGATCCTGGATTTTTATTTCTATTTCTATTACTGAAGACAGGACAGTTGCACTGATACTAATGAAAAGTTCAATACAGTAGAGAGGGTAATAGGAAAAGAGTGAGCTGCACTTTCAACAACTCAAAGTGTTATCTTTGTTTTGATCATGCAGGGAATAATATCCTCTGCTGTGGAGCTGAAAGTATTTACTCTCTTCTGAGTAATGATTAAAGGGAGTTTTTGCTTTAAAATAAGAAATATAACTTGTCGTAATACCTGATTCAGCAGCCACACACTTGATAGATAGATAGATAGATAGATAGATAGATAGATAGATAGATAGATAGATAGATAGATAGATAGATAGATAGATAGATAGATAGATAGATAGATAGATAGATAGATAGATAGATAGATAGATAGATAGATATTTTATTTATCCCCATAGGGAAATTGTTGTATCCAGCAGTTCATATGAAACGCATAAACTGGCTAAGACGTTGCTGTAAGATCCTAACTACCATCTGCTCTGTTTTGTCTTTTTAAGATGGACCTGTAAATGTTCAGATTGAGGGTCCAAGTGTGGTACAGCCCCGTCAAACCTTCACATTAACTTGCTCTGCTGAGTCTGAACCACCTGCAAGCTACACATGGACACGTAATGGATCTGACCCTCACAGTTTTTCTGTGGACACAAATTACACCAAGAAGGTTGCAGAATACTCTGATAGTGGAAACTACACATGTGTGGCAATGAACCCTCTGACTAAGAGAACATCCTACGCAGCTCATGGACTCACTGTGACAGGTAAAGTTCTGTCCACTGTTTTCATTACAGTCATTCTAAGACTTTACAGCCCTGGTTAAAGAGTCAATCTTAATGTGGATAAAAGGAGGATATGGTTCATTTTAGAAGACAGTTGGCAAAAGCAGTGGCTCCTTTTCTGTTGGGCCCCTTTACTGTCTGATGAAATACTTTAAAGCACTGCTGCGATGGGGGTGCGAACATGAAATTAAGTATTAAAATTTTGTGGGTTTTTTTTTTTTCATTTTTGATGACATGGAGACTTTTCTTACGTTTTCTTTCTTATCACAGATGGAGGTCTTTCTGTTGGTGCCATTGCTGGGGTGGTAATTGGGAGTTTGCTTTTTTGTTCATTAATTATTGAAGGATTCATTTTCTACCAAAAGAGGTGGGTAAAATAACTTATAATAACATTAACAGAACTCCTATATGTAGACATTTGTTTTTTGATGACTGTTTCAGTTTGTTCACAATCATTAATGCTCACAAAACCCTCTGGATTTATCATACTAAGTGCCCCTGATCCAGCTGTATTCTGTCTCTGGGTCACTCCAGTAGAGCTCTTGCCACCTTAAGACCCCCTACCTCTTGAGGACCTGGCCCTGTCTAGTTAGTTCACCTGTCCACTCTGTGGTACTTGGTCAGCTCAGTTCTGTTCGGCACCAAGTTTTCAATGGCCCTGATTTCTACTTTTGGTCACTTCTTCACCGGAAATACTCAATCATGAGGAGGAAACATTTAAAACACACTAAAGGTCAACCAAAACTTAAAAGACCACACCACGACCTCTTTAATGAGGAGTACCTCATCTTTACTGTGGACCATTTTACTGTCAAATGTATTTAGGGATGGGGACCTTTCACATTTGAACCAATACCATACCAATGCCTGGTACCTGGGAATCGGTATCGGTACACAACGGTACCAATTTTCGGTACTTTTGCGTGTCTTTAAGATCTCAATTTTTTTCAGTGTTTTTTAAATTTTTTTAGTTCTCTCAGCCATGCTTGCTTTGTTAACTGAGCCCGCGGCTACGGACCTCATTACGTTATTGCTGTGCTGCGTTCAAGTCCGGTATGGAAATTAACCTACTCTACCCAATAGTATGCCTACTTCTTCCACTCTCTCACAGTCACAAGGATGCGTTTAGGTACCTAAACATGATACCTTTTGATTTTACATGAATCGATACTCGGTAGTACCTACAGAATTCAGTTGGTACCTCTTAAAGTACCTAATTCGGTACCCATCCCTAAATGTATTTGATGAAAATAGCCAAAGATCATCAGTACATCGACTGAATATTATGAATATTGAACTCAGTATGTGTAGATGATGAAAAACTGTTTATATTATAACAAAAAAATGATTTAAAGGTGTAGTCAGCCATGTGGGAGAAAATGAGTGGAGGGTTTGTTTATATTCAAATTTAGACCCGCCTCCCAAAAGCTGATGGACATGCATCGTTATGGAAACGGCCGTAGAAACTGCGGAGCTGACCAAGCGTAGCTAAAGGAAACCCGACTGTCCAGACAACTCAACTGCCATTATTGAAAACATCACAACAACAGTACATTTTGGCAGATTAAACAATAAGATGAATGCCTGACAGCTGTTACTGTTATGAGAAGCACCACGAAGCTAATGTTGCTTACCTATCCAGCAGACGGACAGTGACATCGCGTCAGGTCTTTCAATTGGTGGAGTTCCCTCCACCGTCGAGCAACACCAATGTTGACCCAGGTCTTCGCTCTTTCATGGTTATAGCCCTTCTTTTTCACTTTTCACTCCTCTGACCTTTTTCTTTTGGGCTGTTTTCAGCCATTACTACCGCAACTATTGTATCTCTCTCTTACGCTAACTTTCGCACTCATAACCTCGACTCCCCCTTCCCCCCTCTGTCTGATCTGCCCCTGGATGTGGGGGCGATCATACTCTTTTTTCGTAACTCGGCCCGAGCCACAGTATTTACCTGCTGAAATTCTGAGTCAAGGCTGTATATTGAGACTGGACTTTTTTTTCAACATGCTGTCAGTGGGGACATCTTGTGGATGGAGAGGAGAAATACGGTGATTTTGACAAATACTGCATTAGATTAGAAGATTAGAAGATTGCTGAGTACACCTTTAAGTACAGGCAGTTCAATTAATCCACTTTTTAACCAGCAGAGGAATCTGCCAGCTTTAAACTGTTCTTATTCATTAACAGTTGAGACTATGTTTTGCTTTATGTAAAACTCATAATTCATCTACAGTTGGATACATCAACAACCCTAGTGACTCTTATGTGATCTGTGGCTTAGCCTTATTTCATCACACCACTGGTGCACATGATATACATTGGTACCTGCCACAGGGAGGGACAAGCTCAGAGCTGTTTCAGTTTTATCAAGTCTCAGCTGTAGTATCAAGTGTAGATATATTTCACTGGTGACATCAGGACAGCTCCCCTCTGCACAAATCTGCCTTGAAAAGTGTTCCCAAACTTATCAGCAGGATATTGGTCAGAGACCCCAGTCTGTGGACATCAGGATACACTGTGATATGTTGAATGTTAGCTTGCAAAAAGAATTTTCAGTGTCCCACCTAAACTCAGCCTCTTTGTTTTGACAAAGGTTGAGCCATCATTAGGATTTAAGGCATTTACGTTATATGGTGTTGTCCACAGTTTGTGTTTCAAAGTGTTTCAAAGCCTCTTTTGATAACCCAACAGCTGACGTCAGTCTACTTTGTCTAGTCCTTTTTACTGCCTAAAGGTAACATCTATCAGCATTACCGGCTGTGAGCAATAAAATAATAAAGGAGGAGGTAGGATACTTATATTTTGCAAAAACATTACAAGTCAAATCGACTTAATTCATATAGCACTTTCAACAGCCATGGTTGATCAAACCACCCCACAGAATACAAAGATAAATCATAAAAGAAGAATACATCATAGACGGTAAAAAATGTTTAAAAATATTTTACTCTACTGGAGTGAAAATGTTATAATGAATAATAATACAATAATACAAGGAATAATTATAGCATCTGTTTGGTAATGGCATTCTCATCTAAGGGAAAAGAAAAGAGATGTATTTTCTACGATGATTGAGAGAGAATTCGCAGATCCTATTTGAAGTAGAAAGTACTGTAGCAATGCCCCAAGAGAAGCAAGTTGTCCCTTTCATTCAGTAAGACTTGAACCATTGTAGCGCAGCATTTTGAATCTTCAGACATCTTATTAAGTATCACAGGAATTTTGTGTGGTGAGCAGTGTCAAAGAGGACAGTCCTGCATTGACTTAAAATCAAATCATTAAATATTCTTACAAAGCGCCACAAAGAAGCTTAACTGCAGACAGACACTTCTCTGTCAGAGACCTATCCTGGACTTACAACATCATTTAAATGTAAAAACGCCTAAAGCGCTGTTTCACCTTGACCCTTTGACCTTTGACAGCCAAAAGTGTACCATTGTGTTCCCTTGTCATGGTGGGTATTGGTACATGGTTGAAGAAAATCTCCAATGTGATCACAGAGTTACTTTTCATCTTCATCCAAACTGACATGTATGTATGTAAATTGAGAGTATTGTTATATTCACAGTTAATTAACTGCTACACAGCTCTGTTAAAAACATAACTGTGTTTACATAAGTAATGTATTTGTTCAGTCATTCATTTAATTATTTATTCATCTTTAGAGTCAGAAAACCTCAGCCAAGAGTGACAGGTAACATCTTTTTTTCTTTTTCTTAACCTGATATATGTTAAGCTCCTTCATTTGTTTGAATAAAAATTAGTTTGTGTTTTTAATTTCACCATGGAACTACAAACAGCAAAAGTTTATGAGAATCCTTCAACAAGTAGGACAGGTAGTAATTGTTTTTCTTCTACTTATAACGTCATATTTTAAGCTATTTCATTTATTTTGAATACAACTGTGTTTGTGTTTTTAATTTCGCCATGGAACTACAACAAACAAAAGTGGAAAATGTGTATGAGAATCCTCTGCCAAGAAGGACAGGTAGCAATTGTTTTTCTTCTATTTAATGTCATATTTTAAGCTAGTATAAATTTGTTTAAAAAAAAGTCTTAAATTTCACAGTGGAACTACAACAAGCAAAAGAGGAAAATGTGCATGAGAATCATTCAACAGGACGGACAGGTAGCAATTGTTTTCTTATTTTTATAAGGACACATTTTAAGTAACTTTATGCATTTTTAATAAAATTGTGTTTGTGTTTTTGATTTCACAGTGGAACTACGACAAGCAAAAGAGGAAAATGATTATGAGAAAATGTTGCCAATGTATGCTAACACATTAACACATCAATTTGATAATTTTCAGATGTAAATTTAGTATACCGTTATTTAGTATAGTATGGTAACTAGTATATTTTGTAAGTTTTGTGTTCTTCATTCATTTAATATTTTATCTTTATTTCTATATTTAGAGTTGGTGGGTCTCAGTCAAGAGCAACAGGTAACAACTTTTTCCTTTTCTTTACCTGATATATGTTAAGCTCCTTCATTTGTTTGAATAAAACTTGGTTTGTGTTTTTAATTTGTCAGCGGAACTAAAAGAAGTAAAAGAGTAAAATGTTTATGAGAATCCTTCACCAAGAAGGACAGGTAGCAGTTAATTTCTTCTTTTTATAATGACATATTTTAAGCTACTTTATGTATTTTTAATAAAATTGTTTTTGTGTGATTTCACAGTGAAACTACGACAAGCAAAAGAGGCAAATGATTATGAGAAAATGTCGCCAACGTATGCAAACACATTAACTCATCAATTTGATGATTTTCAAATGTTCATTTAGAATAACATCAAATGTCTAGTTAATTTTTTATTATACTGTTTATTTGGGTGGATAACTAGTATATTCCTGAAGTTTTTTGTTCTTCATTCATTTAATATTTTATCTTTATTTCTATATTTAGAGTTGGAGGGTCTGAGCCAAGAGCAACAGGTAACAGTTATTTTTCTTTCTTTCTTTTCTTTACCTGATATATGTTAAGCTCCTTCATTTGTTTGAATAAAACTTTTTTTTTTTTTTTTAATTTCTCAGCGGAACTAAAAGAAGCAAAAGAGGAAAATGTTTGTGAAAATCCTTCACCGAGAAGGACAGGTAGCACTTGTTTTCTTCTTTTTACAATGACATATTTTAAGCTACTTTATGTATTTTTAATAAAATTGTGTTTGTGTTTTAAAATTACACAGTGGAACTACAACAAGCAAAAGAGGAGAATTTTTATGAGAAGATGTCGCCTATGTATGCAAACACAATGACTCATCAATTTGATGATTTTCAGATGTTAATTTAGTATACTGTTTAATCAAGTTTATTTGCTATTATACTGTTCATTTGGACAGATAACTCTAAATATTCTATAAGTTTTGTGTTCTTCATTCATTTAATTTTTATCTTTATTTCTATATTTAGAGTTGGAGGGTCTCAGCCAGGAGGGACAGGTAACAATCATTTTTCTTCCATTTTATCGGACACATTTTAAGCTACTGTGTTTGTTTGTTTGTTTGTTTTAAACCATTGTGTTTTGGATTTCACAGTGGAATTACAACAAGCAGGAGAGGATCCTTCACCAGTGTATGCCAACATATAAACTCATCATTTTTCTTCTTTTCTGTCCGAAAAACAAAATTAATCAAAGATGCAAGCAGCGTTGGTCAGGTCCTCACTCTGTCGCTCACAAAGTCCCTTTTAAAGGTTTCATCAGACCCCCTCTGACCTGCTCAAAGTTAGACTGATGTTTGTGCCTGCAGCTCTGTGAGGATCCAGCATGTCTGCAGACAGGCAGAAAAGTTTCAGCTCATTTGAATGGACAGTCAGGAAACAGCCCCTATTTGAGATTTTATTGTCACAAAATACTTGTACTTGCTGAAATACTTCTCAAAGCTTAAGAGAGCCACAAAACTTGGACCTACAAATGTCCCATTATATTAATTCAATTTATCAATCAATTTTTAAAGCATTTTAAATGTATAAGTTTTGATGTTTGCTCTTGCTCCTGGTCAGCGTTTGTAATGGATGTGTTGTACTTTCCATTTTCCCACATGAGTCACATGACCTGCTGCACTGAGCACGCTCACTCAGCGTTATCACCCGACAGTGGACCAGCAGAGCAGGATTGAGAAGTCCACTGAAATGTTTTAAAACAACTCCTCACAGATGACACTATTGTGATCAAACCTCATTAAAATTACAACCAGATTGTAGGAAATCTTGCCAGGAATCTATCCACTTAAGTTTGAAAGCTGTGGGACCTCCGTTTTTTGTGTCTTCTGAGTGTGACATGTGCCCTTTTGGGAAGGGTCGAGGAGGGCTGCTTCCAGATAACCGACTTTGAGGGCTTGTCATACAGAAAAAGTTTGAGAAACAAGAAAAGTGTTCTGAACTCGAAATGAACCGACACTATTTACGGTCTAGGAGGAAATAATGTTTGTTCAAGGAACACGTTTTATTTTGACAGCCAAATTGCCAGCTTCCTGTTTGAAATAGGTCAGGGTGCCATAATAAAGCGTTGCTTATGATTTGAAGTGATAAACAGAATCATTTAGTTGCCTATACTGTATCTATCAACTCTTGACAAATGTTGGAAAAGATTGTACCACCCTTTGAGGTCTAGTTGAAAATATGATCTGTTGTAATCTGAATGTGATAAAAAAGTCATATCTACTGTTTCTTGTCTCCTGTACATAAAGTTGTGAGAAGTTGAAATAACTTCACTGTAGTTGTTATCTATGCTTCAGTTGCATAAAATATGTTGAATATTTGAATATAAAATCATATTTAAATTAAAAAAAAAAAACTAAAAGTACATTTGTGAGTTTATAGAAGTCATCCTTGGTGTGATCTTGCTCTAGCATTGAGCTAATATTTGATCTGTGACAATGGAAAGTCTTTCTTTGCACTTTTGTGAAATGATGTGGTGCTGTCTGTACAATGGCCAATGAATCAGTTTTACCTGTTTGGTTTCATTGGGAGACCTCTGGACCTCCTGTCTGCCCTTGTTTCCCACTACCTGACTCCTGAGTGTGTTTGTGAAATCCTTCAGTCTCCCTGTTCTTTGATTGTTGACTTCTGTCAGCTGCTCAGAGTGGGACATATCTGTTAATGTAACTGCACTGTTTGATCACTGTATCATTTATTGTGATGAACTTGTTCATTTTCTCTTGTCTTAAAATTAAAAGCTTTTATTCTGGAGTGATCCCTGATGTAATTGTTTTTCTTTTTGTATTATATTGTAATGTGTTCTGATGGCTCAGTTGTGTTGTCACTCTGACTGCAGCGTGTGAGACATAACAGGAGAGTTTGAACATTCATCTGTGCTCCTCCAATATCCTACCAAATTTGTTCTTGAGTGAAAGGAGACGTTCATGCAGAATTACAAAAAGTCTGATTTTAGAGATCATATTCCCATGATGCCAAAAACCCTTCAAAGTATGACTTCTTCATCGGGTCATGTTTCAGTACAGGAAAAAAATGAGTAAAATTAAACAGAAATCCCATAAAGTTTCCTGACTGTGAACTCTGGTGCCCTAAGACATTTTGAATGAAGTCCTTTTTTTATGTGAACTTCAAAATGTGAATTCTGACATATGGCCAGTTATGTACCTGTATGAGGACTGGCATGGAAGTATGCATTTAATTTGCTACAGGTGGGGCCAAGAGCTGTGCAGAATTTAGTAAATTCAAAGCGAGAGCAAACAACAACATCAGTGGATGATAGTTCAGTGTTTTATTTTCATGACGGCGTGCCTCTTTGTTTTGGTACCACTTTATTCCAGGTGAAAGGACACATGAGCCACACAGAAAAGTGGAGCATCTGAAATGTTTCAAGTTCAGTGTGAAATCATCCAAAGCTCTCACATGAACTTCAGTTTATTGCAGTGCTCTTGGTCACATCTGCTGCAATTTCCTACTGATGTGACCCTGAAAACCTTGTATATTGTCTCGTTTGAAACTGCGTTTGTCACTAATGGTTTGTTAATAGTATTTGATAAACTGTCCACACATCTAAAAATGACAGGGAGCAAAGATATGGATTATGATGGTGCGGACAAGTAAGAGCTTATCTTTCAATCCAAGTTGATATCAGTGCACGTGTGGGGAAAGGTGGTTGAAATGCTGACCAGAGTTTCCGTTAAAGCAGAAAATCAACTCTGTGTTATGCTGCCCCCCTGTGGTGATACTGTGTATGATCAAACAACCAAGGAGGTCATGAAAGCAGTATTTTTATTTGCTGGTGTATTTTCTATACTTGGAGATTTTAATTGGAGTCATGATTTTTAATTCTTACTCTAATTTTTTGCTATTTTTATTTACAATTATTATTTGTTTTAGCTTTTATCTTTATCTTTATTATTTTTAAAAAAGTAATGTGTAGTCTATTTTCAATTTTACTTTTTTCTTTCAATGCAAATGTTCGATGAATTAGATACAATTTTGTCAATTTCTGTTGTTTTGTTTTCATTCATATTTGTGTTCGACTATTTTTTTTTTCGTTTTCTTTATACTGTCTCTTTTAGCATAAATGATTTTTCATTTGTCGTAGTTTTATTCTGTTTCTGTTCTGTTTCAAAAAGTTATGTATTGTTATTTTTATTAACTCATTTTCCACCAGAATGTTTTTTCATTTGTTGGTGTGTTGTTATGATTATTTTTATTATTGTTCATAAGTTTTAAGTTCCTTTTATTTTTAATGCACAATTTCAATTTGGCATCTTTTAGTTTTAGCTTCTGTTTTTATTTGCCATTTTATTTGTAGTCTTTTATGTTGTTGTTTTGTTTTTATTTGTTTCTCATTTTTATTGTGTTTATTTAATGCTAAGTTGTTGTTGTTTTTTTAATGGTTGAGCTTTTTCTTTCTTCGTTGTGTTTTGCACTTTAGGGCCAGCAAGAGGTTGGAATTTCTTCCAGTCTGTCCTTGTATTGCTTGTCAGATATTTGAAGAAGAATGGTCTTTAAAAACGTATTTCATATGTTTTTTTAGGCTAATGATAAGAAATGTGATCTCTAAACCACTGAGGTATGGCCAAAATAATGATTTTAATTTTGGTCCAAAAAAACTGAAACAGAAAATGGGATCAGTTAAACTGTGGACAGTTTCTGCTGACATTTGTGTACCGTATTCTCTGAGTGATTTTGCAGGTAAAGTGTGTCACTCACTTCTGTCTGTGGGTGTAAGTGTGAGATGTCATCGCTGTTGTGGAGGCTTTAAATGTCTGTTTTTCTCCTCATCAGTCCATTTGACACTGACATTATAACAATAAAACTGATCACTCAGCAGGCTTAGGGCAAACACATTCACGTTATCTGCTCGTCGTATTAACTGTTAACCATTTCCCATCAAGCTGTAATTTACTTTACTGCAATAATTGATACCGTTTCTCGCTCATGTTAAGTGTCAAAGAACTGTGTGTGCTGTAAAATGTGTCCACAGAGTAAGTCTTTGTCTATTTCCTGGTGTGAATAATCTTTGAGAAGTCTTTTCATGTCATGGTTTATGGAGACAAATCTACTAAACCTCAATTTTACCAGTGCATAGAAGGACCACCTTAAGCAATGTCTGAGTGGTCAGAGCATGTGACACAAGCATTTAAACATATTGCATTTTAAAAAATAAAATAACTTCCTTATTGTTTTCATTATTGTTCATAGTCCAAGTTGTCAGTAATTTAGCGGGTGATAACAACAGTGGAGGTGGAACAATCTGTCATGCTCCCTTATGCATCCCTCTTTTCTGACATCCACATTTCCTATAGGGAAACTAACCTCAGGAAAAAAAGTAGTCTGATTGGATTCCCTCAATTCTTTTACATATTCGGTACTCCAGGAGAAATGGCAAAAGCTGTGATTTCTGTTATCATCTTGGGAGTTTTTTCAGGTAAGTGCTTCATGATTAAACACATGTAAATTATTGTCTACTGTCAAACACTTAACATGCAGCCTGAGATTTTGACGCATCTGTTTTATTTATGTCAGTCTGGCCTCAGAACCATCCTCCACCACCTTCGCAAGAAATACATAAGAAATGACCTAAAACCAAAATGCTGCACTTTTTTATGAGATTTGCATTTAACCTTAGATGAGACAAAACCTGACCGAACAAAGAGACAGGACAAGCTTAGTAAGAGCATCACTGTAGAGGCCCCGAGAGCATACGATCATGTTTTATCATTTTAGAATATTCCCTGTGATGAAATGTCAATTTTGTTTGTTCTTTTGAGATTTCAAGAAAGCAGCGTTGGTGTGCTTAGAGAGAAATTAGTGAAGATTTTGAGAAAAAAAATGGTTTCAAAGAAAAACTGAGAAAAACACATGTGGCTTGGATACATTAAAGTCTTAAGGCATTTTTATTTTCTCCACCCTTAGACACAGAGACCTACTGCATGAAATGCCTGCCTAACCTAAGCACTCAAAAATCAACCCTTAAATTGCTTATGACTTTCCTGATTTTTTAGTTACTAAGTTCTTAGGTTTATATTTTAGTGGGCAAAACACAAAACCTTGAATGATACTTCTATGTCAGGATGCAGACTGAAAAAAATCCACAACTTTCCTACTAACTGACAGAAAAACCCAGAGCTTATTGAGAAAATTTGACTTGTTATTGATGAAACAGTAAAATGTATACCCATGAAAATGAGTCATGATGTAAAACTCATGTTTCTGCATGCTAATATCATTGCTAATGAAATGATGACAATTGTCTCATGAGGTGAAATATTTCTTGTACATTAAATGAGTGATTTCAAGGGGTTGAACTGTTTCTTTCTTAGGTTAGAATATCTACATAAACTGAGCGCCCCCAACCCTGACTTTGAGATCCTAAAATCACTGATGGATGAGAATATTTTTGATTAGGAGTGGTAGCTTAACAAGCTCTTCCAAAAGTCAGTGTATTTGTGTGTATATTAAATAATGACAGAAAGTTTCATGATGTTTAATGATATTAAAGATACACTATATCACCAAAGTATTCGCTCACCCATCCAAATAATCAGAATCAGGCCAGTCACATCCATGGCCACAGGTGTATAAAATCAAGCACCTAGGTGTGCAGACTGCTTTTAAAAACATTTGTGAAAGAATGGGTGGCTCTCAGGAGCTCAGTGAATTCAGCGTGGAACTGTGATAGGATGCCACTTGTGCAAAAATCCAGTCGTGAAATTTCCTCGCACCTAAATAGTCCACAGTCAACTGTCAGTTGTATTATAAAAACGTGGAAGTGTTTGGGTTCGACAGCAGCTCACAAAGTGGTAGGCCATGTAAACTGACGGAGCAGGGTCAGCGGATGCTGAGGAGCATAGTGTGAAGAGGCCGCCAACTTTCTGCAGAGTCAATCGCTACAGACCTCCAAACTTCATGTGGCCTTCAGGTTAGCTCAAAAACAGTTGAGAGAGCTTCATGGATGGGTTTCCATGGCCGAGCAGCTGCATCCAAGCCTCACATCACCAAGTGCAGTGCAAAGCGTCGGATGCAGTGAAGTAAAGCACACCGCCACTGGACTCCAGAGCAGTGGAGACGCGTTCTCTGGAGTGATGAATCACACTTCTCCATCTGGCAATCTGATGGACAAGTCTGGGTTTGGCGGTTGCCAGGAGAACAGTACTTGACTGCATTGTGACAGGTGTAAAGTTTGGTGGAGGGGGGATTATGGTGTGGGTTGTTTTTCAGGAGTTGGGCTTGGCCCCTTAGTTCCAGTGAAAGGATCTCTGAATGCTTCAGCACACGACGACATTTTGGACAATTCCATGCTCCCAACTTTGTGGGAACAGTTTGGAGCTGGCCCCTTCCTCTTCCAAGATGACTGTGCACCAGTACACAAAGCAGGTTCATAAAGACATGGATGACGAGTCTGGTGTTGATAAACTTGACTGGCCTGCACAGAGTCCTGACCTCAACCCAATAGAACACCTTTGAGATGAATTAGAGCGGAGACTGAGAGCCAGGCCTTCTTATCCAACATCAGTGTGTGACCTCACAAATACACATCTGGAAGAATGGTCAAAAATTCCATAAACACACTCCTAAACCTTGTGGACATATATGTGTATCTATTCATTGAAGAGTATGGCTTTGGCCTGTTTTATTGTAAACTTTCTTGGAAAGAAACATAATAAATTGGTTTACAAACAGATTGACTAACTGATTAAGACTCTGTGAGCCAGTGCCGTCCTGTTGTGTCCTCAGGATAGAAAACTCAACACACTGATCTCCAGGGTCAGTGATGTTGTGGGTGTGAATTTGGCTTGTCTGACAGCAGTGTCAAAGAAGAAGATGATCTCTATCTACAGGACATCTTAGACAATCTTAACAATGTTGTTAATATATCTCCCTATAATATTTATAAGAATTTGCTCAATTTCAATCTTTTCACTTTTTATTGTCAGTTTTAAATCTAGTTTGTGGTATCTTTTTTAACACTTTTAAATGTTGTTTTGACTCTGTAATTAAGCCATTTTTAGGAAGTCGTTTTTCAAATTCTGCTGTCAGGGAAATAACACAGAACAATCAAAACAAAGACCAACAGAGTTAAGAACAGCTTTATCCAACAGCAGTCACCATACCTGTGCTGCTAAAACCATCATGTAGTGTGCAATATACACTTTTAAGAGATCAGTACAAAAATGATTGTGAGAGCATGTGTGTTTTTTTTAATTTTGGTGGTTTAAGTTTATGTGCTTTTCACAGTATGTATATGAATAATACATTTATTATATTCTTGTCTTTTTTATTTAATATTGACAAGATAACTGTCTTCAAATTGAGTCTCTGCAGATTTGAAATACTAATAATCAAAAGCTTTAATTAAAGGTTAAACCAAATTAGACAGCAATGTGTTTTTTTCTTGAATTAAATTAGTCTTTTTACTGTTTTTTATAATGTTACTGAACACGTAGAATGACAGCTTACAGTAACTTATGACCAACACTCAAGGTTACTATTTTTTTTACTTTCTTTTCCAAAATAATCTACAACAGGTTTAAAACAAAGAGAGTGTATCCTTGTATCTCTCACAGATACAAACAGATAAAACTTTCTGACATTCTACTCTATATTAGAATGTGCTGGTCTGAGAACCATTGCAAAGACTGTGTGTAGTTAAATATAGAAGATTGTGCACACTGACACAGTTTTGTAAACACAATCTTAGACACTCTCCAAGGGATAAACTTGTATGTCCACTTGGTCAGTTATTAGCTCTTGACATTTTCAAAGTAAATGATTTGAGTCTTGTGGTCATCTTTTGCTTTTGAATGTTATATCTCAAGTTTGACTAAAGAGGTTTAATTACACCTTACAAAAATATCTGTTGTGGCTCAGGCAAAAATAAATTTGATTTCAGTGGTCAAAAGACAAAGGTCAAGGCCAGAGACCCTTATGTTTATCTCATCTCTGCTTCTTGGCCCACAGCTAATCTTTCATTGAAAGCAGCCAGGCAATCGTTTAACTTTTTTTTCACGCTTTGGTTACTTGAGTATTTTTCAGAGCAAGTGCAGCAATAATTACATTCTCTATGAAGAAATAATTTAGAAACTTTTTCTTATAATTGAAGAATATTTGGCAGGAAGTACACACGCTTTGACTGAATGTGTGCTTCCTGAAGCACCATGTGTCAATACAAGCAACATCAACAGAATGCATGATTATCTGAGCCCGTTACCTCCCTCTGTGTTTTACAGGTTTAAGCAGTGGGACTGGTGTGTTGCCAGACGTGTTAACAGGTGCTGTGGGGACAAACTTGACTTTTGAAACTGAACTGAGTCCAACAGATGAGCCGTTTCTGTCCATTACCTGGTGGTTTGGTGACCTAAGAATAATCAACTCAGATTCTTCGAATGTCACACACTCACAATATGAAAACAGGATCACCCTCTTCCCAACTACAGGATCTCTCCAGCTCAGAAATCTGCTTTCCGCTGACAGTGGAGAATACAGAGTAGCAATCGTACCAAATGGAGGGACAGCAATGCATGGGAGCACAAGACTGCAAGTATATGGTAAAATCCTTTTTCATTATGAAAATTTATGACAGATTTTGATGCAAAATAAGAAAAAACCAGATGCACTTTTTGTGAACTATGATGTTTTTGAATCTTTCTTTATGTCTAATGATTATTTTAAAACTTAAAGAAACAGTCTGCAATTTTTAGTGGGGTAGAACCTGGCATTAGTCTGAGCATTAGCTGTGGTAACAGAGATCAGCTCTGCACCTGTACCTAGTTGGCCCAGAAGCCAGAGCTATGTAACGGGCACCATGAAAGGAGACTGTTGCCAGATTAAGTTAAACAGGGAAATATTGAGACAAGCAACATGTAGTGTGTTTGTCTTCTTTGTCCCTGCCAGTCTTTATTTTGTTTACAAATTAGTGCATTTCAGTTTTACTTTAACTGCACTTTCAGTCTCATACTTAATCCTAAATTATTATTTTTTACAATATCTCAAAAACATTATGTTCACAAATATATACAGACTCACATTTTCTTCTTGAAACATAGCAAAAATCCACAAAACTACAAATTAAGAATTTCTTTGTGTTGTTATTTCCCCAAGGAAATAAAAGAAAAACGCAACTGTATCTAAAAATGGTTGATCCGTTACATAAAAGTAGGGCTGGGCAATATGGATCAAGATGAATATCTCAATATTTTTATGCTAAATCTTGATATTCAATACTTTTCTCAATATATTTTTCTATAAAGAAATAATTATATTAAAAAAAACCCTACTCAAATGGCACGAACAGCCCAGGAAACTAGTCACACCTGCAGGGTGAAACTAGGTAATTGTCTTTGTTAACTACTCTAAGCTGACCACCTAGATCATTTGAATATTAATGAACTACATGGGTTGATAATTCAGCTCTTGAATCAGTGTTGAAAAAAATATTTCGTTTTAAGTCAAATTCATGTCATGAATGTCACACAGACATTAACCCAGTTGCACATGTCAACATGTACAGTATAAATTTCATGAAAAGAAACAACCACTCAAATTTAAATTAGCAATTGAATGAATAAGATAATGATGAACTTCAGTAATATAAGTGAATATCTAATAAATAAAATAGTTGTATAAAGTTCCTTTTTTGCATAACCAAATACACAACAACAAAAAAACATAAAAACAACATGTAAAACAAAAACATTTATTACACCTGGCAGAGCTGTGTGGTCCTGATGAAAACAGCTTGTTTGGAGACAGGAACATTTTAACTCCAGTCTTCATGTAATGTCCTATTACATTCATGGCTGTACAACGAGGCCCTCCCTGACTTCAGTACATATTTTCGGCTACACCACTCTAGTAAAATACATCCCACTTAGTGACTGGTATCTTGGTTTTTCAATGCAGAATGAAGCTGTCCTGTGCCAGAACTACACTGGAGGTGAACTTTAGGGGACCATCCACAATCATTTTTAATCCTATAGGTGTTATGTCCACACAGATACAGGTGCCCAGCAAAACAAGAGGACACTGAGAAAAGTATAAGCAGGTGTTTGTTTACATTTCTACACGTCTTCCTCTCTGGTTTCGTGTATGTCTGTAGCAAACATTACAGCATCACCTACAGGCTTAGCATATAACTACAGCATTTTTAGTGTTTTCGTGTGGACATACACATTTCTTAAACAGATGCCATCTTTACAGAGATTGTTTGGTCTCTGTATGAACAGAGCCTTATTGCATCAAGTTTCTGACACTTACTACAAAAACATTATTCTGCATCTGAAATATTAAAACTGAACAATTTTCGCTCAGCAGCCATGTTTTGTCTTGGTGTCTTATCCATATATTAGACATTGTCTGACATCATATCTATTTCAAAAATATGTCAATATGTTTTAAAAACTCGATTATTGGATGAACCTACTCAGATGATGACTCTTGATGTCATCTGAGGTTGATGAGATGATCACATGATGAACCTATAAGGTGCTGTCCTGATGACAGTGAAGATATTGACACTCTGTTAGTCATCTCTTCTTTGCAATGTTTCTTTTTTTAGTATTAAAATCATGTAAATAAATGTCTCTTTCACCCACAGTACCAGTCTCCAATGTAATTGTGGCCAGCAGTAACACAGACCTGCTGGAGCTCAGAGACTTTGTCCGTCTCTCCTGCTCAGCCTCTGGAACCTCCATCTTTATGACCTGGTACAATGACACCTCTGAGGTTATAGCCAATGACAGAGTTCAGATCACTGATGGAGCCTCTACTCTCACCATAACAAATGTGACCCGTTACGACCAGGGACCATTTTCGTGTGTCGTAAGCAACGCTGCTGGTTCTGTAAGGAGTGAGCTAGTAAACCTCACCGTCAACTGTAAGTAACCAATGAGCTTGTTAGTTGTTTTAACCAGACACAATCACACAAGTGAAAAGTGTGGCTTATTTCAATTGAAGCTGTTTAGTATTAAGGAAGAATTTTGACCAGATGATTGTTTTAGCTCACTTTACTGGGATTTTGGACTTTGGTGTGATGGTTAAAATTATGTCTGTTGTAAGACCATTGCTACAAAAAATAAGTTCCCTTAGTTTCCAATTCTGAGTGGCAGAGTTCTGTTAATGTGTTCTGGCCTTCTGAAATTCTGCTTTGTCCCTCTCATTAGATATACAGTAGGCCAAATAACTTTTAATTATATCATTATTATTATATATTTAAAGAGCCAATATTGAGCTTTTTTTACTTCATTGTGTTTTACAAGGCTGAAATCCAGCTCTGACTGTCACGTGGCAATGTGTCCTAGAGAAAGACCCTTAACCCCAAGTTGCTCCGACTGCTGTGTCGCTGGTGTGTGTGAATGTTTTATCCGAGTGAATGGGTAGATGTGACCTTTAAGGAGAATTGCAGAAGATCAAGTTAATTTACCATCTACAGTTTAATACCAACTGTTATGGGAGTTCCTGAATTTAAATAAAAGAGAGCATGTGTTTTTCCAGTATTAAAAGTGAAGCATAAACAATTAAGATTAGATTAGATTAGAATTTATTGTCCCTAAGGGGGGTATTTTTAACAGCGCTGCACATGTTCACACAACAACATCAACACAAGCAGCAGCAATCACAGGTAAACAAATGTTCACACTCAAGCGTGTATGTTATTTACATACATAACTTGTGGCTGTGGGGATCAGATTTTCCCCAAAGCGAGCCTTTTTACGCCAAAGTGTCCTGTACCTGCACCCGCAGGCAGTGAAGTGAGTGCTGGTTGAGTGGGTGTAAATGACCTGTTCTATTGTGGTTGCAATGCGTGAAGATAGCCCTGTTGTTTGAGTGTGAACAGATTGGGTGTGGGGAGGCCGATTATTCTGGCAGCGGTGTTGGTGATCACAGGTGAGTTTGGCTGTTGGTGACAGTTAGCAGGTTGAAAAAAAATGGGAGAGCAGGACATGTGGATGGGCTGGATGATTCTTTGGTATATTAGATGGTGGAGAAAAATAAGGTCCTTCAAGTTCTGGATGACATATAGTCTGTTGACTTCTTTTTGAAGATGTCTCTGTGTGTTGGTTGAATCTAGGGTTGTATTGTCAGTGTTACACCCAGGTGTACAAAACTGTCAACTATTTCAACAGTCTGGTTATTGATGGTGATGGGGTGCTGGGGTGCTGGGGGTGTAGAGAACATGTGAGTTCCTATTTTGGAGACATTGAGGTGGAGATGGATTTGTCTTATACACTTAGTGAAATGTGTGATAGTGCTGTGGTAGTTCAGGATGGAGTGATTGTCTGTAAGCAAGGGAAGGATGGCTGGGTCATCTGAATACTTGAAGGTAGGTGGTAAAGGTTGAGGCTGGATGCAGTCATTTGTATAGTGTGAATAGACATACCGATTACACAGCCCTCACAGTGCTCAGTTTTAATGGTGAGTGGAGGTGATTTGGTGTTGCCCACCTGCACGCTTGCAGGCTGTGTTGCTTGGAGATGGATCAGGCGATGTAGGGATGTTGAGGGTGTTGCAGTTTCTGGATCATCAGAGCACCTCTGGGTGGTATCAAAAGCACTGCTGAAGTCCACGAAGAGGATCCTGGTGAAGGTTGGTTATCAAACCAGGAAAGTGTTCTTTTCTACTTCAGAGGATTCTGGGTTATTTGTGCCACTGAGTTTGGATTTGGGTTTGCTTCCTGCTTGGAGTTTTTACTTTCTGGAATGCCTGCCTTGTGATCATGTTTCCAAATTCCTGTTCCATTTGATTTTTGAATTCCAAAACCTCATTTTTTATTTTTTGATTAGCCATTTTGAGACCAGTCCAGTCTATGAGGCTGAAGGCAATATGTTTTTCCTTCAGGCGCTGTTTAATTTTGGGTGTGATCCATGGTTTAGAGTTAAGGTGTTTTTGATTACTTTAATAGGAATGACAGTGTGGATAAATAATTTAATGTAGTATGCGATAAATTAAACTATAACTCAAACTGTTCATGTCTCAAGAACCAAAAACTGAATTGCGGACATACATCATCTTGATGGGACAGTCTTAGATCAACAGCTGCTGGGTTTGTCATCAAAAGAAAGGCATTGATTCCTATGTCCTGTGAATTTTTTTTTTCCTGTCCTGTAACAGAAAATAAGTACAGGGGACTCAGTGTGCAAGGTTTGTGTCCATCATTGTGTCCATATTCATTGAAACTTATGTAATCCTAACTTCCTTAGGGTGTACAGATGTGGTATACCAGAGTACCTTGTACGTTATCACAATTGGTCCATTCATCCTGGTTTCTATCTCATTATAAGACCCTCTTACCAAGTCTAATCTACCTCAAATCAGTTTTTTCCATGTTTACAGTCAAAGTTTTTTAGTCTTGGATATTCTGCAAAATCATAAATGTTTGATCATCTGCCAAGACATGTTGTTTTTACTGTTTGGTTGCACTCCTTTTTGAGACTTTATACTCACTAAACTTGTTAATCAAACCAATGTTTGTGTGTTTTTTTTAAGCTTCTAACTGAATGACTATTATGCTTTGTCCACAGATGGCCCTGAGAGTACTAGTATAAAGTTATTTCCATCCACAAGAATACTTTGAGGAGGATCAGACATAATTCTGTCATGCTCAGCTGACTCCAGACCTGAAGCCAGTTTTGAGTGGTTCTTTAATGGAGAAAGGCTGAATACCACTGAATCTGAGCACACACTAACAGAAGTGACATTGAATCAAACTGGAAACTACAGCTGCCTGGCCTATAATGAAAGGACTTTTGCATCACTAATGTCTCAAACTTCAGTTATTTCTTTACTGGGTCAGTTGAAATGTACAGATTTTTCATTCTGAACAGATGACCAATACACTTAAGTAAAGATATATGAAAAAAACACTTTTCTTTCAACCCACAGAGATAATATCTGATGCTTGATCACATCAACAACAGGCGTGGCGATTGAAGGAATACTGCCAACTTAACCTGTGATGCTGCTGGCTCTATCTTTACCAGGACGTGGTTAAAGGACGGTTCATTAATTGTTACTCTGGCTGACAACGTCAAGTTTTATGATAATAATAAAGTGTTGGCGTTCCAACCTCTCACAAAATCCGACAGTGGAGAATATTCCTGTGAGATCAGCAACCCTGTGAGCAGTGAGACAGCTACACACAGCGTGGTTGTTAACTGTAAGTACAAAAATACAGAATCTGCAGTAAATCAACCATATTGATATAATAAGGGTGTCTTAATCAACTTAACAAAGTAGATCGGGATTTATTTAACTTGTCCATCAGGGGAACAGCCCAAAGAAAGTGAAATAAGGAGAGCCTGGTATTTTTAAATACATACCCACAGGGATGCCTCAAGAAATATTGATCTACATGAAGAAATATCAATATTGGACTAAGTCCAAATGAACCAACAGTTGCTTTGACAACACCTCCACCATAAACATACTTTACACACCTGATTTATATATCGTCATGGCCAAGAATGGATGCAGAACAAGATGCAATCTTGGATTGATGAATATTACCGAAAATTGATAGATTGAATCAACATTCATATGATTTTATTTAATACACATGATAAACACATGAACAATTTAGAGTCTGGCATAGAGCACACAGGGCATCAAGAGTCAAGAGTCAAAACATCTCCATCCTGAAGCATCTTCTCCATTGCCAGCTCCATCACACCCAAAATATCCTGTGGTGATTCCAGCCTGCAGGAGCCGTGGTATCTGAAACTTCTTTTACCCATACCAAGACAAGCCTTGAGGAGAGACTGTAGAATAAGACTTGTGATTGTATGTTACAGTACTTTTTAATTCAATTACTTAAGTATAAAGGAACTGTAAGGAGTTTCTAAGTGATTACAAAAAAGTCTCACTTTTAGATATATGCCTGATCGAAATACACACTTTAAGATGAGTTTTATAGCATCAAAATAGGTTATCTATAAATGCTATTCCTTAGCCTTGGTCGGTCGGGCAAAGCGAGGCTGTTACTCAACTTCAGGAACAAGACAATTAAAACTAGAGCAAATTTATATATTATTCAGACCGTCATAGAGCACCGGGCTGTAGCCATATATAGCTGGCTACAAAACTACGATAGGCCTACTAAGTTTTCCCAAATTTGCTTGTTGTCACACATAAAAAACCACAGCTGTAACTAGAAGAGATACATTACCTCGTGACTTTGCATCCTGTAAGTTGTTGAAAAAAGAAGTTGTAAAGCAATGCAGAGTTCTGAGAAAGGTGTGAGCTGCATTCATCAGCTCCATTACATATGCACGCTTTGGGTCACGTCTCGTGCTGCGTTCCAGTTGTCGTCAGAAGTAGGAATTTTGAGCTCCGGTAGGAAACTGCAACTGGAGCGTCCCCCAAAGTCAAATTTCCTCCGAGGAGCAGCGGTTAAAGCTTACCACCCCATTGACAGTCGAATATGGATGCCCCAGTGTGAACAGTTATTTAGCTCCAGTAATAATCCATTTATTTGCACTTCTGACTGGGGTGTGTCGCTCTAGATCAGCTGTTTACATAGTATTGTTAGACTTATATTTACAAAAATGCTGCCATAGTGATAATCACATTCTTCATACAACAACGCAGGCGTGCTAACAACAATGACAATAGCCTGGTAGAGCGGCATGCTTTCCGACTTTGTGACTGGAGCGCCGATAACTCTGAGATGATGTCACTCCCAGTTCGAGGTTACTGGAGCAGCATAACGACAGTTGAGCGGGGTCATGGGTAGAGTCTTTTACGTTGCGGTTATAGATTCTCCTCACAGTCCATTTAAGTATATGGGAAGTAGATTAAATATAGCCTTGTAAATAAGGACAAATGTATAATATATGAAACATCACCATAATCCAACAGAGCCAAAAGAGTAGCAGCAACAATCAAGATTAATTTGATGGTAAAGCCCAGCCACAGCTTTAACTTCTTTACAAGCTGCTCAATAAGGAGTTTAAAACAATATATCATCCATCAGAAACCCAAAGTATTTATAATACAAAACAGACTCAATCAATCACTAGCTGTATGTGGCAGCTTCTTGCTGCCATCAAGTTTTTTAGCTCCCTCCTCCTCTCTCTCAAGTAGAGCCAAAGAAAAAAAAGAAAAAATAGAAAAATGAATAAATTGAAATGTGTATTAATGTGAGTAAAAAATCACTTGTATTATATTTTTTTACTTTTTTATATTATAATTGTTTATTAAAAACATTCATATGATTTTATTTATGTGGCAATATAAGCAAAATAGAGTACAAATTTAGGGATAATTCAAAGTTGTAAACTCAACCATTACCCACTTTTTGCTATATACACTGTGGTGTTCTGTATGTGGTGACATCAGGTGGCTTCCTTGGTCTTCTGCCTGTACCCTCCACTTGAGTCATTGCCAATCAAAACTTTACACAAGGACCTGACTGCAGGGTTAGTAAAAAAGCAGTAATGAGAAAGTTCCTCCCAGTGAGGATAAAATGAATAGAGATAAGGTGATGAGAGTGGAACTAAAACATTAGTGTCTGCTTGATAACAGGAACAGAGAAGTTTAAAAGTGTACCTGTAAAGCAGGTTGTCCTTGGTCAATCATGACTGTTTGTAAATGCCAAAAATCTGGTCTTGGAACATCAGGGAACAATATGAACTTATTTAGGAATAAAATGTGTGACTTTAAATTATGCTGTAGCTGTTTACAAAGATGTGACCTCTGCTTTGTTTACCTGAAAACTTAAGATTTCATGTTTTTACATTAACTATTAAACTGTTTCTTTACACCTGCTTAAAGAACTCCACAACTCTCTGTTTTTTTTCAGATGGACCAGAAGATGTTCAAGTTGAGGGTCCACATATGATAGATCTTAATCTGCCTTTTACATTAAACTGCTCTGCAGAGTCCAAACCATCTGCCAGCTTCACCTGGATTCTGAATGAGACAGAGATAGGCCATACGAGCGTTTACACCAAAAACATCTCTACACCCTCAGATGAGGGAAACTACACATGTCTGGCCAGAAACACCATAACTGGGAGAATGTCATCTGAAACACATCCATTAGCCCTAATTGCAGTACCTGTACCTGATCCAGGTGAGAATCTTTTTTTTGTAACAGAAGCACACACAACTTCTTGTATCTTAAACTGTACATATGTTTTATATCACTGAGCATTAGCTAGAAGCCCTGGGGCTGCATCAGGCCCCCTATTGCTCCCCATCTGGCCCTCATTTTATGAGATGTAGAAAAAGTTAGGGGGAATTGTTTTGTGATTTTAAGGGTATGTTTCTGTTATTCAATCTCTATAACAACTGATGCCATTTGACCAGGAATTATTTTACTTTTCATCTGCTTTACACCTGTCAGCCATTTTTAGCAAGCCTTAGCCAGGAGAATGAGGATAGCGAAGTGGAATGAAGATAAATATGACAGCCCCAGAGATGTAGCCAAGTTACTTCTAAGCCTCAAGTGGAACGGTAGAACTGGTGATAGGGACTGTTCTTACTTTTGAAGGCTAAGAAATACATTCAATTTAAAAAGAAATTAATCTACTATTATGTTAATTACATCAAATAATTATATGTTGCCATTTATTTCAAAATCTGCCTACCACGGCACATGTCCAAAAACTGGACATTGTACAAAAGTAGTTGACTGACCCCTGTCTTAAATCTTCTTCTCTTATTGTGCCTATCTGTTCATGCTCTGAGATGTGTTTCCATGTATAATCCTCTTTTTAAATGTTTTTGTGTCTTAGAGAATGGAGGTCTCTCAGCTGGAATCATTGCCGGGATCGTGGTTGCATGCCTAATTGTTGCTGTTTTGCCTGTTGCAGGATACTTCCTCTACAAGAAAATGTGAGTGTTTTATAATCACTTTATAAGCATGTATTTAATGATATGTATGTATGTGTGTGTGTGCAAGTGTGTGTGTGTGAGAGAGCTCCTAAAATTGAACAAGAAAATTTGATATCAAACACAAAAATCAGAGGTCCCGACCCTACTCTGTAAAGCAGTAGGTGTCTTTACCTCAGTAAAGTGTCTGTTATATTTTAACAATGCTAAATTTCTATATATAGAACCTCCAGAAAACCAAAGCCACGACAACAATCCACCAAAAGAAGTGAGTGCTCGAGCTTGTGTTTCTCTAGTAATAAAAAGAATACAGAGTCACAAGGTTCAATTAACCAAAAATGTTTTTTTCAGCAGCACGAGTGGAACAGCCAACAGTACAGCCAAATCAATATGATGAGTTTGAATTTGATCCTGAAATTGATCCTGTGTATGAAGACCCTGATGCATATCGAAATGATACACTTCGGAATGAATAACATCAGTGGTCTCTGCTCTATTGGGTAAGTTTTTCACCTCCAAGAACACTCATTTAAGCCGACAGCCGATGGAAACGTTATTCCGTTTGTTTGTCCTGCAGATGATCAGAAAATAAGAACATAAGGACATCCTCAGCTGCTCAAAGAAGAGGAGAAGAAACCCCTATATCTCAAGGGTCAACACCTCTGCAACTTATACTCTTAATGGATATTTCAGACAAGACCGTCAATACTGTCCACAGTGAAGTTATACAGCATGAGGATATTTAATGTGTCTGATAAAGATTTAGCTCAACATGCAGGAATAGAGATAAACTCAAAGCGGCATCCGTTTCACTTTCTGAGAACTAACAACAAGAAAACAACCGTCAGCAGCATGATGCAAGTTTGAATTTAGTTTAAATATATATTTTTAACATGTTTGATAGTGGAACAGCAAATAATCACTCAACAACGAAAGGATTTTTTAAAAAAGCAAATCATAAAACAAGAAAATTTAATGATAGAGTATACATATTCAGAAAGTTAGGGCAGAAGTCTTTAATCATTATGGATGTTGATGCTAATATTAGAATAACCTGTCCACCATTTTTTTATTGGTAATGCCTCCATCATAAATACCTTTATAACCATGTAGGCATGGGGACCCTTTGAAAACAAGATCATAAGGGACTAACCTTGAATAAATCTATAATAAACAGAGTCAAATATGATGAGGACAGATTTATATTCTGGGCGTCCATGGGTTTGGCACTATCGTTAATTCTTATTTTTTACTATAACATTTTTCAAAGTAAGTAAATTTTGTATAGATATATGACAATCCTCAAGGAAAGCCTGACCTGTTTTTTTCAAAATAGGTAGTGGTTGAATTGTTTGTTAATGTCTCTGTAGTCTAACAGAGGTACAGATGATTCCTGGTGTTGAGAGGGCTGGAGCCTTTCCCAGCTGACATTAGGCAAGAGGCAGGACACTCCCTGAACTAGACGTCAGCCAATTTCAGGGCCACATAGAGAGATGTATAACAATTCATGATCACACCAAAGGTCAAGCTGGAGTCAACAGTTAACTTATAAAGCAAATTTTTGGTCTGTGGGAGGAAGCCAGGTAGCAGGAGAGAATCCATGCTTGCACGGGGAGAACATGAAAACTCCGGACAGAAAGCAAGATGGGGATTGACTGGATTTACTTTGCACTAGAGAGAGTGGGCTTCATGTCTTGTGATGCCAAAAATTATGATGTATGGAGTATTTTGCATCTATATTGTGTTTATTTACATTTAAACATTCTCCCACAACTATAAAGAAATGTCAGTGGTCAAGCTGACACATGTTCAGATTTTAGTAGAATGTTGTTAATTCAATTTATAATCCTCTGGTAAAATTCCTTCTTAGTTTAAATGGAGTTCCTGTTAGCTGTGGTCATGGGAGGGTCCAGAAGATGTTGAATGGGGGACCATGTTAAGGCACTGTTTCATAGGGGGGTGGCACATTTGAATAAAAAGGCATTAGTTTTTGCAAAATACACAATTTAACATTTGTTTAATCATATTTAAAGAGTAGCAGAGTTGTAATATTTGAGAGAGGGGCTTGTGACCTCAGTAGGAGACAGGAGTGTGGACAGTGAGTGTCAATGCCTTTATGTGTGCAGGGAGCATGCACTGGGTCTCGTGCATCATGAACTGGCACCCATAAAACACCCCTCACAGAATCAATATGTCTTGAGGTGTTGGGATGACAGAACTTTATTGTGCCACTTTTGTGTAAATGTGCTGACAAAAAGGCTTAAAGCAGCTTTCTACTGTCTGTACAAGAGATTAAACACCTGCTATTTTTTATCAAATACAGTACCACACTTCACCACCATCCATAAAATGTATGACAAATACATTAACCTTATTCTGCAATACAAGTGCTCTGAGCGCTCAAACCACAAAGGGTATTTCCAACATTGTCAGGGAAGTTATTGAAAAACGTCCCCGTCTTGCACTTTTAAGAAATACCTTAAAACCACCACAATCCAAACACTTCTTCCTTGTTCCATAGCAAACATTTCCTGAAAAAGAAAGCTGCCCTTTCTCACACTGAAAACACATTCTTAAAACAAAATCCTGGATCTGCATCTGGACCCATATCACCAACAAAACACACTTCCTTGTACCGTGAACAACATCTCAACATTCACAAACAAATTTACTTACCAACAAATGCCAGCAAACACATAACCTCTTTTGTGGAGGTCATAATCATCACAGCACTTAGGACGGTTGGATTTAATTTATTAAAGTGAAACACTAAACTTAAAAAATTAAACATTAAACTAAAACTTGCAGGCAGTTCTTGGTGACAAGTCATGAAACTGTTTGCATTCTGATTCTTGCTGGGATGACCAGTGGTTTCTTCTTTCATTCTTGTGAGTGTTTTCATGCTCCAAAAACTGTATTAAAAAACCAAACACAGCCGAGGCTGCATTGAGAGCATCAGCATTGTATCAGTTCTGTGTTTGTTCATTTAGTCAGATGATTTCAGTATGTAAATGTGGATTTTCTTTGAGATACAAACAGAACAAACCTACAATCTGTAAAGCATTAACTCATTCAACAGCTAACAAAGCAGGTCAAAGGTCAACATGACTGAACACCATGCACTTTTTCAAAAGCTCTTAGCCCCTTTGTTTTCAACCAAACTATTATTCTTACGATTCCACAGTTAAATGTAAAGTTTTTCATTGTTAAAAAAAAATGTAATCTCTAAACTTTGTATTAAAAGAAGTCTTGGATTTTGTTGTATAATGTGAATTAAAACGAACACTCTGATTTATTTTTCTGCTGTTTGATTATGTTAATGAATGTTGATAGTGATCTTTAAAGGCTCAATATATATGCAATAATAAATAACAGTATTGTTATTGGATTCCTAAAAGTTATTTCATACTTGTTTGGCTTCTAAAATGTGTCAATTCACAACTCACACTTCATATGGACTTCAGCAAAACCCAACTGGATGTCCAAGGATGACACCTTCAAACTTTAACATTTTTCTCATGTTAAATGCCTAAATGGATTTTTTTTTAATCCTGTGTGGGGTGCTGGTTTGGCTGAGTGGCAAGCAACCAGGCACATCCCAAATACGTACTTCTGGTGGTTTTGAATCCAGCCTGTGGCAAGTTTGCAAAATGTCTCTCCCTGCTCTCTCACCCCCTTTCACAAGCTTATCCCCTGTTATTCTCTCCTATCAAATAAGGCACAAAATGCCCCAAAAAAAACCATTTAAAAAAATCAAGTCTCTCATTTAGATAAGGTATATCTCCTTAAGTTTTCAAGTACAGATGCATGCTTCAGTTCTATATTTGCATTGGTCAGATTTAGGGTCAATCATTCAAGATTAGACCCTCAGAATTCTGGCCTGAAATCATCATCTTAGAATAAAAAAACAGAAAACCTGAAAACACTGGCACATTGATCTAAGATTACTATTGGGTTTGGTTTTAAATGTGACCTATTGTGTCTGTTAAAATGTACTCTGTGGATATTACAGAACGTTTATGTACACTGTGACAAAGTTACTAATGTGGAAAAAAGCCAAAGAATCCATTCAGAGCTCGTAAAATCCACAGAGATGCAGAATGACTCCTTATGTCAAGACTGTGTGCTGTGTCATATAAAGAACAGTTTCTGTTTGTGGAAATGGTTGTGAAATTCAGTTCAGCTTCAGGAGGAAAAGCTTGTTTAAAAGCTGTTTACCCTGAAAGTATGAACTGACACAGGAAAAGAGAAAAAACTTCAAAGTGATTTTGAAAAGTTGTATTCCTTTTCTGTTGATTGAGGTTGATTTACATTGTTTTTCAGTCTAAAGTGAAGTTTTATGTTCTGTATAATCCCCTTTTCACGCAGTAAAAAATAAATCATCTTTTTTAAAGGCCTAAAAGAAATCAGCTTATGGATGATCACCACTGGGAGCCCTCTTAGACACTTCACTTACTGTTGTCAAGTACCCCATACAATCCAACTTCAAAAATACTAAAATATTCATTTTTGTTAGAGTAGCCATGTGTGAAAAGTAAAGAACATCCATTAAAAGCTTTTTTCACACATGCAACTCAGAATGTCCCAAAACATAACCGAGTAACCTGCCAAGAAAGTTCACTGACTTTGTTGCTCACTCTGGATCTTCAAGATGGTACCCTAAAAGAATGCATGTGAGTGCCAAGTAGTCTTTCTGTGGAGTTTTTTGAAAATATTTTTCTGTTCACACATGCTGCAGGGAAGTTTCTTGTTTTTTCTACATCTGTGAATGGGGTTAAAAAAAAGAGCTTCTGAGGTATCATGTTCAAAAGCATGAAGGCCCTGAATTATTTGATCTCCATCAATTATTCAAAGAGCCCATGTTATGTTTTTTTAGTTTTATATTTCCTTTAGTGTGTTCAACACATCTCCTTCATGTGATTGAACACAAATGCACAATATAGAAGTCAATGACGTCAGGACACACTCTCTGCCTGAAACTGACTGAAACAGCTCTTTCTCCAACAGACTCATTTCACACCAAGGGCATAGGTATGATTTTGGCATTGGTGGGGACATAAAATTGCTCTAAGGTGGCACCCCTAAAAGTTGATGTGTTTTACCTTTATGACTGTAATTTCACATCATGTAGGGCTGATCAAACAAACAAGCAAACTATCATATTCACAAAAAGCTTCTCTGTATACTACACCTTCAGCCTCTTCCTCCATCTCTGAAAGAATCATTTGTTTATGGTTACAGTCTGAGGCGAAAACAGTTTTACAAATATTATATTAACACTTTACTGAAAGGTCTAGTTTATAATGCATTAGAAGCACATGCATAAGACGTTATAATGCATGTATAATACTTCATAAGTGTCATTATAATGGTGTATAACCATGTATAAGAACTTGTACCATGGTTTATAAAGTATTACAAGTGTGGACATAATGTATTATAATCAAGCCTCTATAATGTTTTATACCTGCATACACTATGCAGGTATAAAACATTAAAAAGCCTAAAGCCTTATAAAGCCTACATTATAAAGCCTTTATAAAACATTATAAAGGCTTGATTATAATACATTACGTCCACACCTGTAATACTTTATAAACCTTGGTACAAGTTCTTATACATGGTTATACACCATTATAATGACACTTATGAAGCATTATACATGCATTATAACGTCTTATGCATGTGCTTCTAATGCATTATAAACTAGACCTTTAAGTAAAGTGTTACCAATATTACCAATAAGTGTAATTTATTTCCCATTAATACGAATGTATAAAATTATGTTTGTAATCCGATGTTTTATTGTGTTTTATCCCATAAACTTTTATTGTTGGTCTTAAATGGTTGCTGCCTTTCAATACACAAATTATTCATGGAAAATAAATAAAATAACCAAGAAATGTGTCTTTTTGGCATTAAATATAAGCAATGCATGTATTTTATTGTTAGGGACCATGCAGTGGTGGCATAATATTGATAGGGACGTGTCCCTAGCGTCCCTATCCATTTCTACGCCCCTGTTTCACACAACATTGTTTCATTTTAGATATATATAGGCTATAGTATATAACAACAGTTAGCACTAGCTGACAGAGAGTCACTTAATTGTAAATAATAACACATTGACATTTTGTTATTTTAAATTAAGGGTCTGGCTGGTGTTTGTGAGTGTGAGTGAAGGAGTCTGAGTGTCTGCTGCATGTTTGATCATCCTCTCAAAGGAATGCCTCGGCTCACTGACGCTCCTCAAACATGACCCTGTGGCGGACCTGAAAACCACTCACTAAGGAGCTCGTAAAGGTGATGCTCAACATGCTCCGTCACTGTGACTCATATTTTCTATGATCCTTTTCATATGCTGAAAACAAACTGCCTGTTTAACTCCATGTTTTGAGTTAAAGAAGTCAGAGATATCTTAGTATGTTTTATACACTCAATTATGATTTATCCTGTTGCTCTAAAAGCCTAACTAAATAAAGATAATATTGTTGTGTGGAGAGATGGTGGGGAAGTCCCTTTAAGTTTGGGTCAACAGGGTGAGCATCCTTTAGGCTCAGCCCTCAAGTTTCCAAAACCAGATAATACTGTATCTGCTTTTAAGGGTTAGTTCTGTCTTTTTTAAGTATGGTCGCTATAGAGGCCCACTAGGAAATATGGGTGCCAATTGGAACGTGCGTTGTCCCTGGGGGGAGATATCCAGGGGCGATGGTAGCTGGTACATAGCTGTATGGCGCTAACGAAAAACTCATAATCAACCCACTTATAGGTCAAACTACTCGAAACTATATTGGCCCAACAAAACAGCAGTATGTTTACAATACGTTTATTTACAGTGTTAAACTTTTCCTCGACAAAGCCCCATGTTTAGAACATTGGTATGTTGGGATAGAGCAGTTATGAATCCCTTCACTATCACTATCCCAATCTCTAGAGCTTTGCATTTTTAAGTCCACAGTGATTGAGGGATCAAGCGATTGAATAATTAAGGACATAATTTAAAAATCATTTGGCCTTGTGGTCATCTTTTGCTTATGGATGTGATCCCTAAAATAATGCTTTTAAAGATTTCTGCCAGTTTTTCCTCAGGTGTGTACAACATTTTGTGGATTAAGTAATCTATTAGTAGCAGTTCATCAGAGGAAGGTTCTTGAGTCAAGATTATTCTTTTCTTGCAATGCTGAATAATGAAAGAAGTTTTTACTGCTATAAATTTTATACAAATGTGGGGCATAAACCAGGCAGAATCTCTAGTTTTTTGTTATTTTGCATTACTTTCAGAAAACCTTGACCGTTTGTGAGACTTTTATTCTGAATGCAGCTTTACATAAATGTGATGAGATATTCTCTCTGGAAACTAGACAGAAACACCTGCTAGGTAATCGTGTATAAAATGTGGTTTTGCAATGTTATCCTTCTTTTAATGGAAGTTCCATTCAAACAAAAACCAGTCCTTCAGTCTGGGTCTTTGTGAATCCTGACTGAACATGCACCCATGGGCGTTTTGGTGTGTGTACACAGTGGCATTGTAAACAGTGAGTGAGTTTCCTCAGAGTGGGGGGCTGGAATCAAACCTGTGCCGTGGGTATGGGCCAATAAAAGGGAAAGAGTGCGCGGTTTTTACTGCTTTTAGAGGAACTAAGAGGCAAGTTGGAGATACTCAGGATGGAGATCGAGACGCTCAGACCTGCTTTTATAATCCTGATATCAGGTAAATCAGATTCAGTCATACAACAAGATGCTTAGGTTTACTTTGTTATCTTAGACTTACGTTCCTAAACATCTAGATCATGACTGTTGTCTCTCAGTTTTAGGAAGATGTGCTGGTGAGGGTATCTTACCTGCTGGACCCCTGAGCGGGGCAGTGGGAGGTAAAGTAACTTTCACTACAGACCTTTCACCTCCAGAAAGTCCTTTCCTCTCTGTCAGCTGGAGCTTTAAGGGCATCAACATCATCACATCCACCAGCACCAACATCACAGAGCCTGGGCATGCCAATAGAATTTCTTTAGACCGGTCCACGGGGTCCCTTGAGCTCAGGAGCCTGGTGGTGGAGGACAGCGGGGAGTACACCGTCACCATCATACCAGACGCGGGGCTGCAGAAACAGGGCACCATCACACTCAATGTGTACGGTGGGTCAGATGTTTGAGTGCTTTTTTGATTTGATAAATTCATCAACAATCCGTCTTACTTTACTGCTTTTTTTTTTTTTAAGTTTATTTGTTGAATTATGGTTCCACCTCTTTTAAAGGAATAACGACCCAAATTTTGATATTTTTCAATTAATCAAATGTTTTAAAGGTAATTGCTCCAGTCTGGACCTTACATTGGTTAGCACATAAGATTGAGTCAGGTATACTGAGATATGTTTCGATTTTCTGTCTTCTATAACTATCCATGTTACTCATTCATGCAAGAATAAAGGAAAAATCATCATTATCAAAGACAAACAGGTCGACACTTCTACGTAAATGATCTATAGCTATGTTTTCATGGTAATGCTTTGTTGATATTGACAGGAATTTGCTTCAGATAATTATGATTTTTTTTTGTATTTATTTGCTTTGGTTGAGTTCAAGTGGTGTAAAATTTTTCATCTAACATTTTTAAGATAAATTCAGGTCATTGAATTAGTGCGAACACTCTATTAAATTTGAACACATAGAAAAATCCATCCAGGGAATCTATAAACCTTTGTGTTTTTATTGGGAATCTGTACATATTGTGCAGAGAATCCAAAAATGTTTTGAAACTGAGCCAAACTGTGTTTACATAAAGGCTAAAAATTGTTTCTAAGTGTCCCAGAACCAATTTTTATTATATTTTACTTTAAACCCACTTCCTTTCATGTCAAGCACAAGTTTTGCAGCTGATCATGGTAAGCTGGTTATTTCTTTAAAACAGCCTCTCACTCCTTTCTTTGTGCAAGCTGAATAGGGGTTTATTGTTTCTATAAAAAAGAAAAAGAAAAAAAAAAGTGCTCCAAGAACAAAAACCTTGGTTGGGGCATTTCCAACACTGTTGGGTACGATATTGTAAAAATGTGTAGTACTGCCTTATCTCACAATGTTCACAAACTCTTTCAAAAATCCTGGATCCACATCCAGATTCAGAGCACTGGTCATATTTAATCCACTGGCTATCCTGTTAACAAGCAAACACCAGTAAATAAAATACCCTCTTGGTGGAAGTAATAATTTTAGAAGTGATAAATATCAGACCTTAAAAGGCATCACTGTCTCCTCATGCAGCCTGTTTAAATCCAAAAGTCTCAAAAGACCATAGTCTGTAGAGTAACAACCCAACTTATTACATTTTACTTTCAGAGCTGTTGATAATAAAAAATCACATGCAGGAAAAATATTTCTTAATAAGTTATAAGTCTTAAGAACTGAAGATTCCAGGTCTCCATTTCTGTGGTGGCTGAGCATCCTCACAGTATCCTGATATCACTCCTTACAGAAGCCCTATTTGGACATATTTTGACTAAAAGCTCTGAGATTCTCTGCCGTCATACATCCATAACTCTGACTCTCTCCGTACCTTCAAATCCAGACTCAAACCCATCTGTTTAAAAACATCTACTCATATCCATCCTCTCCTCATCTGCTTCCTCCCTCTTTCAACTTTGTTTAACATGTCTTTTACTGTTTATTGATTTTATCGATTGTTGTTTTAATGATTGTTGAATGTTATACGGTGTCCTAGAATGTCGAAAATGGCACATCTTACAACAACATATTGTTATAGTCATTACTATTTTAATGTAAATCACTCAGTTTCCTATAATATTTTATTAATGTTGTCTGTTTCCTGAAGGTCTCACAGTCTCTGTCTCTGTGCCAACCCTGTGATTGGCTGGTGACCTACCCAGGGTGAACCCTGGACCTCACACAATATGAACTAGGATAAGCTGGATGAATAGATGAATGGATTAAAAAGGTCTTGTACACTTTCCTGTTACAGTCAACACATAAATGAACATACACAATCCTACATAAATCCATCCAACATGCCAAACAATTCAGAAGTTAAAAACCTGTATACAAATACATCTAATATTGAAATTACAAGGTTCTGCAGAGGCTCAACTGAGGTTTGGTATTGTTTGGGTTTTTCTCTTATTGATACTGATGCCTAAATAGTCACTGAATTGTTAATATGAAGTAACAAAAGAAGCATAAATATTGTTCACTCTTGTTGCAGTCGGTGCAATAATGCTTCTAATGCCCGTAATGACCGGAGGAGGATGTTGGACAGCTCACTGAGCAAAGATGACAGAGATGGTTCAGCATCTTTGGCTTTGACAATGAGTGGCAGTACCGACGTGGAACACCAAAAGCTTTGTTGTAATTCAGTACAGTAAGAATTAAACGTGTCGCAGTGAAAATGATTTGATTTTAAACTGCTGTTTGAGTGATTTATGAATGTTTAATAGTTATGGACAGTTATGGAGTTATGAATATGTGAAGGAAAAGGAGACCTTTGTCAAACAGCCGTATACCAACAGTACCTTATCTGTTTTTAAGTCTTGCAAACTGGAAGTAAGTTGATGCAAATTTAAAGGTGTTTGTTTGCTTATGTGAAATAAGCTGATTTTACATCAGCTGACATTCTCTGTTCCTGTCTTCCTTGATTCCTGTTCATTCATTATAACAAACTGTTATGTTTTCTGCCAAACTGTTTCTTTCTTTCTTTGTTCTTCCAGTTTTGATCTCTGGAGCCACCATCAGCAGCCCATCGGCCATTTTGATTGAAGACAGGAGCTCTACAAACCTGACCTGCGAGGCCTCAGGCTCCATCACCACCAGGGAATGGATGAAGGACGGCTGGCCTCTCCGTGAGGATGACCGAGTCCGCCTCTCTATCGACAAGAGGACGGTGTTCATACAACCTGTCCACAGCTCCAACCATGGAACATACCAGTGTCGAGTCAGCAATCCTGTCAGTACCGTGACTGCAGCTCATAACCTCACTGTCAACTGTGAGTATAATGCCATCTTCAAGCCTTAAGGTGCTACTGCAACTGATAATGGCATTACAATCAGTACATTTCGTTTGGCAGCCTACTTTGACAATGTTTTGTTTCTTGGGTTTCATGAAAGGCATTTTTGTCAGTACCTCCAATCCTTACCTACATGTACGGTATTTAAATCCCACCATAAGAGAGGATCTTATTCCTAACAGAAACATAAGATGCAGCTTGAAAAATGAATAAGAAACTGAAAAAGATCAGGAGCTTCCAGAAGCAAATCCTATGTCTTTGTGTCGCAGTCTGTGACATAACATCCATTACTTCAGGGGCAGTGACTAAAATCATGTCTCATCAAGCCACAGTGAAGCAAACTTTGTCCAAGGTAAAAAGTTAGGGGGTTTAACTTGATTTAAGAGCTTTTTGAACTATATAGGGGCAATGTTTTGTACTTTAAAAAATATATATTCAGTTGGATTAATTAGTTTTTCATTATTTTAAATCAGTGATTCCCAAAACATGAGCTGTAGCCCCCTTGTGGTCTTCAGAGGTACTGCACATGGGCCACAAGAAGTTGACAACATTGTCAGGAGCACAAACTCAATCTTAAAAATGTCAAGTTTTTTCTTGTCTTGATTAGTAACTGGGTCTTATCAATTAAATCCCCTTTAATATATTTCAAGGCAGAACTTTGCCCCTGTCATCATTGTATTTGGACAGAATATAAGCTTTATGGTGCATTATTTATGTTTTCCACTTGCATTGCAGAGGTGTGAGTTAACATCACAGTCACATCCTCATGGTCTTAATGAATAAATATAAGACAGTAAATGCTTGGGTTTTGGAGTGCCTTTGAATATTTTTCTGCTTCAAACAGACCTGTGAAATGCTCAAGTTTTTAGGAAAACCTTTGTAGACTAATTACATACAGTATATATTGTTATGTAATATTCATTGTTTTGCAGTTGGACCACACAACATCTCAATATCAGCACCATCAGCAGCAGCACTGGGCCTTAAAGTGACTCTTCAGTGCACAGCAGATTCTGTTCCTCCAGCAAACTTCAGCTGGACCTTTAACGGCAACGAGACTGATGTCACAGAGTCCGAGTACATCATAGAGAAGCTGGGGGAGGATAGCATTGGGAATTACACCTGCACTGCCAGAAACATGGTGACCATGCTGGAGAACTCCACAGATCTGTACCTTAGAGGTGAGACTTTATTTTAATACATTTATTTAGTTCTCACATTTATTACCAATGTGTTCCTATGATGATCGAGGTCTTTCTTTTCTACTAAAGCATCATGTGCCGCCCACTGCTGGTCCTTTTCAGTGCTGCTGCTCTGTGTGCTGGCCCTGAGAGGGTTAATGTAGGAGGAAGAGGCAGGTTGGCATCATTGTGTATTATAAAACAGTTATATTGTTCCCTTTTTATGATTCTTCTTCTGTGTGTTACAGTAATTTGATTTTATTTTTATTGTTTTTAGATTCTTCTTCCTTGAAGTGTTTTTCACCGGACCCGGAGCTGAGACATTACAGAGACAGAGCGCACACTGCCACAAGAGAAACAGCAAATATTTGTGTTAATTATGGACTTCTTGATGGAAAATGATTAAAAGACGATTTAAGTGATTAAATCTTTAGCAACGATACATGTGTATGTGTGTTTGTGAGTGTAATGTATTAAGTGTCTAAAAAAATGTAAGTGTGAGCTTGAGGTTGCATTTTTTTGTTTGTAAGTATCTGTCAGTGTGGGTTTGTGTGAATTTGTTGTTTTTTATGTACATACTGGTAAATGTGTCAGAAGTTGTGTGTGTATATTTAATGTATCAATGTGTGTGTATGTGTTTGTGTTTGTTCAAGTTTCACTGGTTGTCCTCAGCTCCTCAAACTCCGAAATATATTTGGCTGCTTTAATCTCAAATGTTAAGTTTCTCCAAGTAAATTTAGCTTTTTCTGGGAATCAGTTGCATATTGAAATTTGGATGTGAGTGTATTATTTGGGATAGTTTTCATCCTAAGTCTTGATATTTAGGGCAGCATGTGTGGAAGTGAGGGTCTAGTATCCATGGGTGTCACAGTGGAGCTAGGATCTGTCCTCTGGGAGCCAGCTGTTTTTGTGATGGCCCATCATTCAGCCAATCTGTGGTCCCGTTCCCTGCCTCATCAGGACTCTTTAAAAGTTGGCTTGTTCCAGCTAAATTTATAACATTGTTTAACAATAAAAACAAGTATTGAAGGGTAACAGATCCCGGTTTTAAGGGTCAATTAAACCAATATCATTCAAACATGAACTAAAACAAAATTTTGTTAAAAATAAATAAAAATAATAGATCTGAATTGTCAGTAATTTTACTGTGATGCATTCAAAGTTACTCAACTATGCAAGCAGTAAAAATATCAGAAGACTGATGTAATTTTATTACATCATAAAGCACTAAAGCATTAAAATAGTCAATGTGGTAAAAACAACATTGCTCAAATGAGAGCATTATAACATAACACAATAAGATGGTTTTAGATTGAGTCCTGTGTTGGCTTGGACTGACTGTGTGTAGTTTGCATGTTCTCCATGTGCATGCATGGGTTTCCTGTAGGAAGTCTAGCTTCCCTCCACTGACCAAAAACAAGTATAATTTGTTTGCAGCCAGTCCAGAGTGAACCAACTTTTCACTCAATGACAGCTGGGATAGTCTCCAGCCCCCTGTACGGGATATATGGTAGAGATGATGGATGGATGGAAAACAACAGAATTCAAGAATGCATGATGTCCAAAAGTTAAAAAGTGTTTTATATTTCTAAAAGAAGTAATCATGAATCCTCCACTCCCATATTATTATATATGGGAGTGGAGTATTCATATGATGACTCCTTTACCTTAAAATTCCAGCTCAGCTGTTAGAAAGAGGTTAATAATTTTGTCATTGTGTGTTCTGGGAAAGTGGAAACAGTGATTGATTAAAGTACATCGTGGATGAATCAAAGTCAATAAAAACTTTGTCTGACTTGCTGTAAAATCCTGATGCTTCTTACTATTCTGTTAAGCCTGATTTCAAATATTTCTGTCAGAAATATGCCTGAGATCTTGGAATAGGAAACATTGTCAAATTCAGTAACTATATGACATTGAGCTGTGTATGAGAAGAGAGTTCAGCCTTTAGACCTTTGGATCTTAACAGCACTCTTCTGCTCTTAACTTAGGTTAATTTTTATCTGTGATAAAAATATTTGTGTCATCAACATAGCAAAACTATTTACCTCTTATATCAATTGCAAGCTGCTGATGTTTACGAGAAATATGAGGGAACCCTGAGTGGAGCTTTGAGGAACACCTCACGTGACTGTGGGACGAGTTAATCCAGTCCAGCCATCATATTAGACCCTGATGAGCAGGGACTGAACCGGTCAAGCCTCACACCTGCCTCAGTCTACAGTGTCAAGGGCTCAGGAAAGTTTTTAAATATCCCAGTAAAAAAAATCTTTGTCTAAAGTTAATGATATCTTATCAGCTAACTGGACCACAGTCATCAGGGTAAAGCTATTTCCCCAGAATTCATTATGGTAACCAGTGGTTAATGTCCTTTATGTGTCCGACTGGTTCTCTGTCCACATGTTTTGGGCAGTAAAACAGTATAGGCAAGTCCCCTTGAATCTTTATCTCAATAACTAATAACTAGTGTTTGAGTAAATTTTGATTTACAAAATAACTAGAAAGCCAAAAAATGAGAGAATCATTTATAAATAATATTGACTTGTGAAAGTTTATCTGATGAAATATCAGCTAAGAATTTAAAAAAAAAAAATCAACAGGAAGCTTTTTCCAACCCTCTCTTTGGGCTAAGATAATTGTTAGATAGATTCAGGCTTTATATAAGAATGAAACATTACCATCATTATTTTTGAGACATTGAATAAAGCTAGCATTCACCCTTTTATTTATATATCATTAAACCCTCACATCATTTAATCCTCTGCTGTCCTGTCCTTGTAGAAGTTCAGCTCAGGCTGCAGTTGTTATTCCTGTCTGGCCTCATCCACCAGTCATTTACATGCAGGAAACAAGCTCAGCTCCACCAGCTGAAGAAGAAGACGCTCTGCATGCCTGACCTGATTAGTCTGAGGAACACCTGAGGCTGATCAAGCGAGGACTCTGATTGGTGGAGATAATTATCACTTTTCTAAGCTGCAGTGTCCTTCAGGAGGTTTGACCTGAAGGTTGCTGGTGTGGAGGTCTAAAATTAATCAACTGCTCTGCTCAAGACTCATATTCTCAAGTAAAATCTCAACTCCCAGTATCCTAACTAAAACTGTCCAGAGCTCTGAGCTTTAACACTGATCTTAATGACAATGTTTGAAAAAGAGAAAAGAGTGTTTTACCTTATTCCAAAATAAATTTGTCAAAAATTTTATCAGTTCACCCCTAAGTTCAAAACAGTCTCTCCGTCTTTAAAATATTAAACTTTAAGCATGTTGCTCTTAAGATCTGAAGTCAAACAGACTTTGTTGCTCAAAAATTGAATCAGTTCATACTTGAGTCACAGTGTACATAGTGGTGTAGGGGTGGCATGTTTTTGTCGGCCAACCACAGAAGGTAACATCTGATTCCCTTGACTCCATGTTCTTTAAGTGATAAAACCCTGTTTTTGTTACATTTTTAATATGTGGAATAAAATTGAGCTCAGAGTCAAAAACGATGCCCAGATTCTTAATCTGATTGGATGGAGTTAAAGACAGGGTTTGGAGTTTTGATAAAAGTTTCTCTCCCTGAGCCTTAGGATCAATAATTAAAACTTCAGTTTTGCCCTGGTTGAGCTTTAGGAAGTTTTCTGCCATCCAGGATTTAAAGTCTAAAATACAATTCAAAAGGGCATCAATGGGCCCTGTGTCATCAGGAGACATGGATATGTACAGCTGTGTATCATCAGCATAACTGTGGAACATAATACCATGCCTCCTGATGACGTCTCCCAGTGGGAGCATGTACACATTAAAAAGTACGGGGCCTAAATTGAGCCTTGGGGAACACCACATTTCACAATAACGTTATGGATGAGAGTGAAAAGCTATCAGTAAGCTACAATGGAACTACAACATGGTGGTCCAACCTGCAACCACATATTTCCAATGTGTATCATATTGCTGTACCTTCTTCTTTCAGAGTTTCCTCTTATCCAACAAACAATCTTATGAAGTTCCTTGTTATGTCTGTGGCAATATCATATTAAAAACTGATTATTAAAGAACAATCAGAAATGTTTGTCGTTGGGTCTCTGGCCATTTTCACAGTTCTTGTTAGCAGATTGTTTGTTGGAACAAACAACAATGGTTTAAAATTCAAGAGTAGGCAACATCAGATGCATTTTATTATTTTATCTTTAACACTGAAATCTCTTGTGCATGTGTTTACCATAAACCTTGTTTCAGGCATTTATCCAATACCAGTATTCTAAGTCACATTTAGTTTCAGGCTTGGGAACCAGGAAGTACTGAGTGCCAACTCACTTCTGCAATTTTGGACTCATTCCTGCAACACTCTATTTGTCATGTATGTAGGCAAAAAGACACAAAACCTTGACCTTTGCCCTTAAAAAAATTGATCTGTTCTGTTCAAATGAAAATTGTGAAACACTGTCATAACTGTTTTCTCGAGTGATTAAAAAAAACGAAGGTTTATTTTTACATATGAGTTCAAATTTTAGACAAAAATGGACTCAATAAGTTTGTTATTTCATGTGTACAATGAAAAGTTATTTTTTATTTTATTACACTGTAATAGCAGGGAATATTATAGTTTAATATTTCTTTACGTTTTCTTTTTTTTTTTTCCGAACACACTCTGTCTTTGAAAAAGTGCTTTAAGTACTTTTGCTCCATCATCTTGGTATGACTTGCAGAGTCCCCTTAAAGGATAAGTTCTGTTTCTACAGCTTTCACATTGTTTATAGAATGAAGTAGAACAATATACTCACCCAGAAGGCTTTCCTGATCCAAACAGTGCTTCGGGAGATATTTAGATCCAAAATCGAGCGGCGGACATTTGTATAATGGTAGCACATAGGGCATACAGCGCTGCTCCTAAAACTGCATTAATCATCCAAAAACTCATTAGTTTCACCAATATTCCATCATGGTCCGTTCGGGCTACTCCTCCACGACAGTCTGTGTCACTCTAGACATGTTGTGTGACTTTGCTGACCTCTGAACTAAAGAAGAAGAGTGCTTGCTCCGCGCCTGCGCAGTACGGCTCATTGATTCAGGGGAAGACCGTCGGCTACACAACGACTTTCTTCTTCCAGTTTTTTGCAAAGTGGACGAACATCTATCGGATGAAGATGTTGTGGACGAGAACTTTGAATATGATGGGTGTCCTTACAGTTTCGACCCAGAGTTTACAGATGAGGAGCTCATCGAAAAGAGGACGCGGAGGCAGCGCTCCAGAGAGTACTGCGCAGGCGAGGAGGCATACGTTCTTCTTCTTCAGTTCAGAGGTCAGCACAGTTACAAAAACATGTCTGGAGCGACACAGACTGTAATGGAGGAGTAACCCGAGCGGACCTTCATGGAATATTGGTGAAACTAATGAGTTTTGGGACGATTAATGCAGTTTTAGGAGCGGCGCTATACATGCCCCGTGTGCTACCATTATATGGATGTCTGCCGCTCGATTTTGGATCTAAATATCTCCTGAAGCACTGTTTGGGTCAGGAAAGCCTTCTGGGTGAGTATAGTGTTCTACTTCATTCTATAAACAATGTGAAAGCTGTAGAAACTTTTAGAAACAGGACTGAGCCTCATCTGACTGGTGTATGTACATTTATGCCTGAATGCCAATATGATCTTTAATCAAACTTTTGTGTGTTATAATCCAGTGGTTGTTACTGTTTAGCTTCTGCCTGGCTCGGACCTTGCAAAAGAAATGTTTGTACCTCCATCTTTTGTCTTTCATTATATTCTTAAAGCATTAAAGTGCATTACATGTGTATTAAAAACGCAGAAGAAAATGAGATAATCAACAAATAATTACAGAAAAACAATCTCTCTGTTTTCATATTGTTCTATGCAGAGACAAACTGGTTTAGCATCAAAGATCCTGACCATCTGTTTTTTTTTGTCCCGTTTATAAATATCTGATTCAGTTGTTTCAATCTTATCAACACTTCCTCTTTTAAAAACTTTATCTAAAGACTCAGGGCCATTAATCCTCCAACACAAAGTCAGTCTTTTTATGTGACTTTACAGCTTCCTCTCACAGGAAGAGGAACAATAGGTTTAGATCACCAGATTAAAATAACATGATTCATAATCAGGGAGTGGCTGTTAGTAACTTATTTCAGAGTTAACATTTTTAGTGTAAATACTGCCTATGCAGTGATGTGTTGTTTTTGTTATATCTTCACATTATCAGTGCTTTGATGGGCTCTGAGTGTTTGTTTATTTCTACACATACTTATTTGTATGTATTTGGACAGAGGAAACAGCAGCTAAGCTGAGCCGACTTCAAAAATATCTGTGTTATTTTTGCAATCACATATTGACACACATGCAACTTAATGTAAATCTGTGTTTTTATCTTAACATAGATACACTTCTGCTACACACACAGACAGGATGAGTTACTCAGCATCAGCTGCTCCAGACCCTCCTATGATAACATTACTGATGCTGTAACAAAAATAAGAGTTTTAATTTCAGCCTGTTTCGTGTCTCAATGGTCCATGTCACTTAACCAAAGTTAGAGGGATTGTTTCTCTGACATCTCTTACATTGTTTCACCACATGAGTTCGCTGTTTCACTGGAGATCATTGTTTCAAAAAAAGCTGAAAAATCCAGCTGACTGTTCTCTTTAAAAAGCAAATGACAAGCAAGATTTTAAGATTAGATTCCCATAAGGGCTCTGACATGAGATGATACTGTCCAGCCCGGAGGCGCTCTGCATCCGCCTCCTGATGATCTTTTTAGCTGCATGATGTTAAATTCATTTTTTCTAGTTTGTTTGTTTTACAGATATCAATTATGGTTGGAATATGTCACATTTATCTTCAGCCCGTCAACTTGTGAGGGCTGATGAAGTTTGTGGCTGAACCAGTTCACTCTGCTCTTCCTCTTTTTCTGATGCTGAAATTCTTTTCTGTCATTTCTGTGACTTCTCTCTTTTTGTCTGATCTGCTTTGGATTGATGCTCCAGCACGGATCTTTGAAACCTGGTGAGTTTTTGTCTATATTTTCTTTCTGTCATATATGTAGAACTCCATGAATCTACTTAATTTCATAAAATAAGTACTTATTTAAAATGAACTTAAAGAGCTCAATAATCAGAGTTCACTCTGTTTTATTGTGTAAAAAGAACAAAGCGAGTATGAGTAGTCTATTTGTTTCTGATATAGTATCAATTATTTATTATCAAATAATACAATATAGGAACAAAATGTCAATTTACCTTTAATATATGTAAGAATATATGTAGAAATCATAAGATCATTTCACCGAAAGCTACACATCCTTAGCAAGGAACTGTACAAAAAATGTTTAAGTCATGTAAAAGTGTTTTGATTTAATTTTACTCAAGCAAAAGTTAAAAATACTTTGTGTAACATGTACTAAAATTCTCCTCAGAAAGGTGAAAGAATACAAGAATGCTTAACTTATGTAAAAGTAAAATTACTTTTAGATATTTGCACAAGTCCAAGTTAAAAAAAAAAACACTTTAAGTGAATTGTTTTACTCAAAGCACAGAGTATTTTAAGAACATTTTTCTGTATCATGTAAAAAAGACAACAGGCTGTGTGTAGGAAGTCAATCACTTATTTGTTTTTGTTTACTATTGTGGCTGAACATTATTCATCATTTTTACATCACAATATCTTTATACTCAAAAGGCACGTTGCAGCACGTGCAGTGTTGCCTTTTTGATTGGTTAAACTGAGGCATTTTTGGTCACATTTACCAAAAAAAAAACTGTTACGAGTGTTTTTCATGTACAGAGCACTCAGCTCCTTGAAAGCGGTCTTATCTGGAGAAACCAAAGACTATTGCAAGAAATATGCTTTGAGGAACTGAAAACATGGAGCCACTTATACTTTAAACACTGAAATAAATACTTAACAAATTTGGCAAAAATATTAAGCAATAGAAAGCAAAAAGCCTATTTTTAAAGTTCATGAAAAGGGGAACACAGTAAAGACACTGCATTCTTCTTAAAATAACCCCTTAAAATCATAGCATATATTACAAAAGACAATGTGGTAATTTTATTTGACCCACATAATCTGATGTAACCAGAGATTTGTAATTTGTTCTCGTACAATGAAAATGAAAATAAAAGAAGCTTGAAAATACAATACCCAAAACCAGTGAAGTTGGCACGTTGTGTAAATTGTAAATAAAAACAGAATACAATGATTTGCAAATCCTTTCCAACTTATATTCAATTGAATACACTGCAAAGACAAGATATTTAATGTTCGAACTGAGAAACTTTATTTTCTTTTGCAAATAATCATCAACTTAGAATTTAATGGCAGCAACACATTGCAAAAAAGTTGGCACAGGGGCATTTTTACCACTGTGTTACATCGCCTTTCCTTTTAACAACACTGAGTGAACGTTTGGGAACTGAGGAGACCAATTTTTGAAGCTTTTTGGGTGGAATTCTTTCCCATTCTTGCTTGATGTACAGCTTAAGTTGTTCAACAGTCCGGGGTCTCCGTTGTTGTATTTTACGCTTCATAATGCACCACACATTTTCAATGGGGGACAGGTCTGGACTACAGGCAGGCCAGTCTAGTACCCACACTCTTTTACTACGAAGCCACTCTGTTGTAACACGTGCAGAATGTGGCTTGGCAGTGTCTTGCTGAAATAAGCAGGGGCGTCCATGAAAAAGACGTTGCTTGGATGGCAACATATGTTGCTCCAAAACCTGTATATACCTTTCAGTATTAATGGTGCCTTCGCAGATGTGATAGTTACCCATGCCTTGGGCACTAATACACCCCCATACCATCACAGATGCTGGCTTTTGAACTTTGCGCCTATAACAGTCCGGCTGGTTCTTTTCCTCTTTGGTCCGGAGGACACGACGACCACAGTTTCCAAAAACAATTTGAAATGTGGACTCGTCAGACCACAGAACACTTTTCCACTTTGCATCAGTCCATCTTAGATGAGTTCGGGCCCAGCGAAGCCGGTGGTGTTTCTGGGTTGTTGATAAATGGCTTTGGCTTTGCATAGTAGAGTTTTAACTTGCACTTACAGATGTAGACGAACTGTAGTTACTGACAGTGGTTTTTTGAAGTGTTCCTGAGCCCATGTGGTGATGTCCTTTACACAGTGATGCCGGTTTTTGATGCAGTACTGCCTGAGGGATTGAAGATCATGGGCATTCAATGTTGGATTTGGGCCTTGCTGCTTACGTGCAGTAATTTCTCCAGATTCTCTGAAACTTTTGATGATATTACGGACCATAGATGATGAAATCCCTAAATTCCTTGCAATAGCTCGTTGAGAAATGTTGTTCTTAAACTGTTGGACAATTTGCTCACACATTTGTTCACAAAGTGGTGACCCTTGCCCCATCCTTGTTTGTTAATGACTGAGGATTTCAGGGAAGTTGCTTTTATACCCAATCATGGCACCCACCTGTTCCCAATTAGCCTGTTCACCTGTGGGATGTTCCAAATAAGTGTTTGATGAGCATTCCTCAACTTTCTCAGTCTTTTTGCCACTTGTGCCAGCTTTTTTGAAACATGTTGCAGGCATCAAATTCCAAATGAGCTAATAATTGCAAAAAAAACACAGTTTACCAGTTCAAACGTTAAGTATCTTGTCTTTGCTGTGTATTCAATTGAATATAAGTTGAAAGGGATTTGGAAATCATTGTATTCTGTTTTTATTTACAATTTACACAACGTGCCAACTTCACTGGTTTTGGGTTTTGTATTTTGTACTTTCTCAGAGTCAGTTTTGCCCCATATTTTAGCAAATAAAGGCAAGAGCAAGTGAAAATGCTGATTGAAAAATAATGATAAAAAACTAACAAAAATTTATACTTTCAACTGTGCCAGTCAAAATAGCTACGAAACAATCTACAATGCAACTCAATATTTGAAGAGCTTGTTTGTAAAATCAGTTCATTCTGTTAAGGAATAAATAAGGCACTTGTTTTTAAGATTTGGGTACTGCAGCTGTATTGTTGGATATTGTTCAGACCACAGTGGTTTGGCTTGAATTTACTTGACAGGACACTAAAATGTAAGATTTAATTTAAGAATAACTGAATAATGTTGCCTTCAGTGCACCAGTTTTAAAACAGCCTGAAAGAAGAGTTTGAGAAAACAAAGTGATATTGAAAAAGAACTCTTTATTCTTGTTGTTTAAAAACAGGTTTTTAAGGACCAATCCTGTCCTGTGTATTTCTATTTGAATGTTTTACTGAATGTTCATTGTCAAACGATTCCTATCACAAAAGCAAAATGTGTTTTCTCTTCGTCTTTATAGAAACACAATGAAGTCAAAAAACAAATCCCCTCTGCTTCTGCTGAAGTTGATGTTCCTCACATTACTTCCAGGTAAAACAGAACTAATAATGCTCTAGTGAAGTGTACAGGAAATTATGAAAATAAGCACATGAGAATATCATAAATTCGTGTTACATTCCTGATTATCAGTAATGCTCACATGATAACTCCATCTCATTCCTGTCCTCATTTCTAAACTTATTCATCAACTGAGGTGTTTTAGTCATTAAGATTTATTAATGATGCTTTTTTTCTTTTTAAGTCTTCTGTTTAGGTGAAACAAAAATCTGACCAACCTCCTGATTTTCCAGTGCTGTTTCATTGTATTTTTTTTAAAATATTGGATAAATCAAGTGTCATACACAGATATCAGCTCTTAATAGTCCTCTGTAGTCATATCAATGTAACACTTCTATAGGCACAAATTACTTTTGATTTAGAGTTTATTTACTTGGCTGAAAGTGACCTGTTGGACTACTCTAGTCTGTTTTTGATCAAACAGGAGAAAAAAATCTTTGCTTTATGAAAGGATTACATCAAAAATGTTATTCTCCCATATTGGACCCAATATCAGCATGCAGCCAAATGGTTATTTTGTGTTACAGATGAGTCCTTGTATGGACCCAGATTTATAAAATGGAATCAACACATTTACAGCACTCTTTTCATTGATAATTTAAGGTCATACATTGTGCAAAATACTCAAAAAAAACCCTCTGTTCCCTCTGCTGCTTACTCCGCCTTGCAAAAAAAAAAAAAAAAAGTGCTTAGTCAGATTGAACATCCTGCCATAGTGATGTCGTAATGAGATATTTCACCTCCCACATGGTTGAGGTGTATTCAAGCCCACATGAGGCTTAAACAGAGCTAGTCATGGTAAACAATAAGACAAAGCACTAAAGAAACAAGTCTGCATCTAAAGTACTTCTTCAGAGGGGCAAGATCTAACACAAAAACAAGGGGGGTTAAAGGTATGACAAAAGACAATGTCTTTGTGATTATTTAGGCAAGAAATGACAAAAATATGCTTTGTGGACATCTAGAACCTGTTATTTGTTGAAAATAATCAATTATGTGACCCCGATGGAAAAATGTCAAGAGTAAAAACAAAAAAAGTGATGGTAAAAGTTCAGTGATATAAATGGACACAATTTTAAATGCAAGGGTTTTTAGAGGACACACAGTAATTGTGCCCATTGAAAGGATTAGAGCTCAGTGAAGACACTCCTAACCTCGCCAGTACCAACATACATTTCTGAAGAGTTATCTTATCAACTGCATGGTCCTCTGTTGCCACAGCATTACCACTTTGAACTTACCCAGGCTCCATACATGTAAGCTCTATGTTACCCCTTTTCCGCCTCCCTGGTTCCAGGGCTGGTGCTAGTGCTGGTGCTAGAGCCAGTTCGCAGTTGTTCAAGTGCGAACCGGTTAAGAACCATTTGCTTTTCCACAAACGGGTGCCGGCCAGCGGGTTACGTCATCACGTCAATGTATACGTCTGCATATATCATGCCAGTTTCCCATAACAACTAGTGCCAAATTCAATTGCCACAACAAAGATGGAGGACTACGTTGCGGTTCAAGTGTTGCTGTTGGCTTTTCGAGCCTTCCTTGGAGAGCAAAAGTTGGCGATCCAGCAAGTTAATGCTGCTCGATGATTATACAACGAACAGCAATCACGCTTGAGAAGACCGGCAAGAGTGCTTCTGTGTTTTCACTCTGCTTTGGTTTGTCAATAATCCCGCCCCCCATCCCCTGACGTAAGCTGATGCAACGTGGTTCTTTCTGCTGGCCCAGCAAAGAGTTGGTGCTTGCCAAGCACCGGTTTTGAGAGCCAGCAACCGGTGCTTAGTCTGTGGAAAACCAAAGAACTGGTGCTAAGTCTGGCTCTAGCTCTGAACCAGCCCTGGAACCAGCTTGGTGGAAAAGGGGTATGTAGTGGCAATGCTGATGCTATGGACTGTACCACTCAGCCTCTTACCAGCCCTCCAAATCCACTGTATAGTCTGATATGCGGCAAGAGCCAGAACATCACTGAGGTCATGATCTGTGAGTGGGTAAGCCCTGGCATCCCATCCTGTTGGTACTAATTACTGCTTTATCTCATCCATCCTATATGGCCATAAGAGCCAAAACTACATATTACCTTCAACAGACCCAGGCTCCATACAAGCAAGCTCCAGGTCATCCATTATCCCCTCACCAAAAATGAATGAGGATAACAGAGTAAAACTAGAAAAGCACTCGGAGAGTACAGACCTCCGCCAGCGCCACAGTCCTCACCCATATTGTGATTTTCACCATAAATATTAGTCATACTTTATTTCATGTAAATATTTAGATTCCTTGACCATGAAAACGTACAATTAGCAATTGGATTCATAATAATGTCTAATTCAGTTCAGTGGTTATTAACGAAAATTATATTTTTTGTAATGACGGATCCAGACGGTGATCTGGATCACTCCCAAAATCGAATCATTTGTTCCTTGTCACAATCCAGACATGTCCTAAAAAATTTCATCAAAATCCATCAACAACTTTTTGAGTTATGTTGCCAACAGCGAAACAAACTAACAAACAAACCAACAAACTAACAACAAAACAAAACAAACGGATGCAGGCAAAAACATAACCTCCTGGCAGAGGTAACAATGCAAATTTACTTGTGAATTAGGTGGAGAATGTTTATGTGAGTTGAAAACAGCAGTGATAGAAGCAAACTTTTTTACTTAAGTGCATTTTTTGATTATTCTACGTATTTGTATGTGTTTTTCTAACCTTCACTAGATCAGATGAATCGTGTTACTCTTAATACTTCTGTCTGAAATATGATCAACTGGATGAAATAAGTAAGTCAAAAACTGTTTAATAACTACACATTTGCCATCTACCTATCACCTGTTTGTACCAGTTTCTGAAGCAGCAAAAGTCGAAGTCTCACCTGAAGTGACTGGATACATCGGCAAGGATGTCACCCTGCCGTGCCAGCTCAATGCAAAAGATCACCAAATCAGTCAGGGTCAATGGACACTCGAGCAGCCGGGAGGAAAGAACTTCACCATCATTGTTTTTTTGAATAAAACGAAAATTTTTGTGGAAGACACATTTTTGAAGGACAGAGTGAATATTTCAGGACAATCTCTGATCATTAGAGACGTGAAAATGGGAGATGAAGGATTTTACACCTGTGCACTTTCAACATTCCCCAGTGGATCATTGCAAGGAACCACCAAGCTTGTTGTCCGAGGTAAGTTTCTTCCTCTGCAGACACCTTAGCTTCAGCCCTTTCCAAACATAGAACCTACCCCCAAAAATTCTCTGACAAAGTTGTTCACACCTTCCCTCTGCTTGCATGTCAGAAAATAGACATTCAGTCAGGCAGCAGATGGACCTGCCTGATTAAATGTTGGTAATCAGGCAGGTCAAAAAAAACCTCAAAGCAGCATCCTTAGGAACAAGAAGAGGTTGGAGCTATGAGTGAGAAGACAACAGGAAGAGACTGCTAGTACAGAGGTTAACAGCTCGAGTCACAGTTAGAGAGCGCAAACTCTGCCAAGGTAGCTAACACATTGCTGTTACATCTACAAACAATAGTTCCATGATAAAGTTACCATCATAATATGATTCCCTGAACCTGAAAACCCACGTCTAACATTCGGAATCATGCGAGTATCATCAGTTAGGCAATTATTGAGCAAAAGCTAATGGCGGTTATTTGGATTGCTACCAAAATCTAATCATTTTTAAGTTGGGCCATTGCCAGTATCAATAGAAAATTTCAGCAAAATATGTTGTGTAGTTTTTGTGTAATCTTGCTAACTAACTAACAAACAGACAAACACAGGCAAAAAATAACCTTCTTGTCGGATGCAATGAAAAATAAGCAGCAATGAAATCACTTCTCCATAGAAATCTCATTTTCGCTTCACTTCTGAAATGTTTTGATGATAGTTTAATGTAGTGGCTTACATTTGGAATTAATTCTGCAGCAGGAATGCCCACCAACTACATCCTCTGATTGGCCTGCAAATAATGTGATGAATTAGCGATGGTCCAATCACCTGCGAGATATGCTTTAACATGTTCTGCCTATTCCCAGATACTTTCTATTGGCTCCCTCCTAGCAGGATTCAAAATGAAATATATTGGATAATCCATGTGGTGTGTCAGGTTACCTAAGAAGACCAGTAGAGTCATTTCAAGATGGAGTCTGGGTAGAAAAAAACCTTGCTGTCTACATTCATATATGCAGTTTAGCTAAGTACTATTCAAGGTTTCTCTACATGTGTGAATGGGCTTTAAATGTCCATTTGACAGGAAATGACCCTTGATAAATCTGGACTTTCCTTGCTCAAGGTAACAAGGTTAAACAAAACCTATTGTGGCTAGGCTCATTCCCATAAAAACATTTAAATCCCCAACTTTCTGATTAAATTCTATTACATTAAATTGAATTTATTATTTAGTAAATATGGTATGGCTGAAGAAAAACAAAGACAAAAATACTGCAGGGTGTGAGGATAACCCAAAATCTTGGAATGCTTATTAAAACTGTGTCAAATATTACTGTCTGGTGTAGGGATGCAACGGTATGAAAATTTCATATTATGGTCATTGTGAATAAAATTATCACGGTTATCATTATTATCGCATGTGCTCAAAAATGACACTTAAACACACTTGAAATCATTTGACCCCTTCAATATTATAATTAGAACAGATATTTTGTCTTTTTGTCAATAAATGTGTCAAGAAATGCTCTTTGAGTACATTTTTTACCCTTTTTTTTCGTGAGAAATAAAAATAAACAATTCTGGCAAGTATTTGTCATGATTATGTTGTAAATGCTAATCACAAGAAAAGAAAAAAAAAACAGATATGAACTTTAAATAGGTTTCTCTTCATAAACAATTGTAAATGAACATGTTCAAAGTTTGGACACGACCAATAATAAACTTAACCTATTTTACACTCACACGTTTTAGTTTGCCTGCAGCATTATAGTCCATGTTACAGCTTGTTACTTTAGACCATGTCCAGGCCTTTTTTTAACTGATGATAGTCCCTTCAGCAGTTCCTGTCCAGTTAGTCCCCTTCATGACTCTCCTCTGGTCTCCCCTCTCCCTGGCAGATCTCCTCCTCCAATATTTCTAATTTACGATTGAAATCCATAAAACACAAACTATGACAGGAAAAGACGATCAATTACAAAATATGGCAAAGCACGGCAAATAAACCATAAAACAACTGTGAGAAACACACTCCAGAATGATGTGAATGCTATTATTTACAAGATTTATACATTATTTATACAGAAAATACTGATAAACCGCCTATAATTCACTCAGGTATGGCTCTCGGAAGCGTCTCTCTCTCTCTTCAGCTCAATCACTCAAGGAGTTAGCTCAAGATAGCTTTATGTTTTAGACCTTGTGAAATCCAAAATTCGACCACACTTCAGAGTGCATTTCAAGAAGAAAAACCTCTGCTGTAGTTTCTGTGTGGAATAACTTTCACTCTCAGTCTCAGAGGCCAAACGATGCAAACTGCGCATGCGCAGCTCCGTCTGCTGCTTTGCTGAGTAGCAGACACATACTGTAGTTCTGCCTTTTCCAGGCCATGAGCAGCATCACCGTGAGTCATTGACACAGTGTGGTGATCAAACTCGGTAACTCAGTAATTAAAGCAGGGAACTGTAATAATAACTGTTGGAAATTTTACTGCAGTTACGGTTTTACTGGTAATCGTTACATCCCTGATGGCATTAGTTGTCCCTCCACAGCACATGAAATCACAGCAAAGTTGTTTTGTGTTTCAAAAAGAAATAAATGTGATGTGCCATACATTAGTCTTGTGTTTATAAACTAGGCTGAATGTTCAGGTAGACAACTTGAGCTGGGCTGATTTCACTCTTTACTTCTGTAATCTAATTAAGCTCCAAGATATTCAGTTTGTTTTCTGTGCTTTACCTCAGCCAGCTCTGCCCTCTACCACCCCGACATCTACCTGTAGGTTCAAACTTAGATACTTCATCATCATCTCTTAAATTATGCAAATAAAAACAATCTACAAGGAGTGATGAAGTCAAAACCCGAACACTGTTCACTACTGTTTTAAACTACTCCAAAATTAAGATGGCAGACTGAACAGGTTATGATACTGGCACACTTGCTATGAAGTGAAGTTCTTCCTGTTTAACATTTAAATGCTACCATATATTGTCGGACCTAAAATGCTTTATCTTACCTACAACTCTTTGTTAATATTCTTTGTGACTCTGGACAGGTTGAATTACCCTCCTACTTGTCTACAAAGTTAAATCCAAACACTTTATATAAGAAGCCTTTAGTTAAAGGAAAGGATGGGAAAAAATCAAGATAGCGGTGTGACTTTTCTGAAATTGCTCCCTTGGGTATTCCAAGCACCATAGTCACAATAAAACATAAGGTCTGGGTTAAAGTTTTGCTAATGGAAAGTGGCACATCCACTACCGTCATTAAAAAGTGCCCCCACCAAAGACCAGTAACTACAATGCACATGGATAAGTAAATCAGGATTGTATTTAAGAGAAATATCATGAAAATATTGTCTCATTTTGGTCTATATGTACTTTGGCATGTCAACAGACCAAAAACAACTGAAACTAGAAAAGCACTCAGAGAGCGCAGACCTCCGCCAAGCAGCACAGTTCCCAGAAGGTGATCCGGATCATCACCAAAATTGAATCACTTCTTCCTTTTCCCATGCTGAACAATTCCTGAAAATTTCATCAAAATCCATCCCTAACTTTGCTGGTTTGGCGGAGTGGTTAGCACCCCATGTACTTGCTTCTGCCGGTCTGGGTTCGAATCCCACCTGTGACCAGTTTGCAGAGTGTCTTCCCCTACTCTCTCACCCCTTTCACAAGCCTATCCACTGTCTCTCTCCTATCAATAAAGGCAAAAAAATGCCCAAAAATATACATTTAAAAAATCCATCCCTAACTTTTTGAGCTATTTTGTTCACAGACAGACGGACAGACAAACTCCCGAAAACAAAGCCTCCTTGGCATAGGTAATAAGCCAAAACAGTCTGTAGTTTTTGGTCCATCTGTGTCTGAAAACATGACATCTGATGGTGTTTTCTGACTCCGGGTTCATTATTACATCAGAGTGGTATCTTCACACAGCCATGGAAGGACAAAGCTGTTTGCACACCCCTGTGAGGAAAGAGGCATGTTAAGAAAGAGTTCAGCTGCATTTAAAGATAAACGCACCAACTCTGACACAGGCTGTTCAGTGCTTAGTCAAAAAACTTCTCTGGTGACTGCTGAAAATGATATTTTCTGTGATCACAGTTGTCTCAGAGCAGATGCAGTTATCATCTGGAACGATCTCGGTCATTGTGCTATCAGTCGTGCTGCTGTTGGTGATCCTTGTAGCTTCGGTTTACCTCTGCTTCATCAGAAGGTGGGTCTGTGTTTGAACAATGTGTACTTTGCACAGGAGTACGAGGATGGAGAAAAACGTCCCCCTTTATCATGTGATTAATACAAACATGTCGGCATTGGAGGGCTTGTCGACAACCTGTTCAGATTTCAACAACAAATGTACCACAACATCGTTGAGTAAACTCTGTCTGTACTCAAAATGGACAGTTTTACCACCATACACATACACACACACACATGCACACACAAACTTAGTCAAAGGGGGTGATGGAAGTTTGTCTAAATCGTTTGGTAAATGTTACAAACCTTAAATTTATTTTGTAGTTTATATGTAGATTTATCTTGGAATTTACGGCATAGTACAGGATTAAAACTTTCTTGTTACTCCAGCGAGAGTTATATAAAGAAAATGACAAGGTGTACTTAAATGAGTTTGTAACTGTAAACACTTTATATTGCATAATTAACCTAAGAAGAAGTGTCTGCTGATGTGTTTGTCTTTTTCCTTCTTGATGATTATCTTTTTCAAGAATTGTTTTCATTGTTATTGACATGTTTAAAATTAAGGCATTAACCATTTAAACTCAGGTCAATACTAATATGCAGAAAAATTAATAACAGCAGTCTTAATCTTTTACACAGAGTGGGTGCCACAGCCAGACACAATGTGTTCATTGGTGAGAACGAAACACAAGTTCCTCTTTCCTTTATCTGTCTCCATCATCTGATGGGTATCTTTGTAGTGTTGTCACGTCAGTCTCACTTCACTTACCTTTTCTCTTTTTAGATACCACTAGTTCAGTGAGGGATGGGACCAGACCATCTTTTATTGTCAAAGAGCAGGTGAACATCTCATCATCTTTACATGCGAAGAGCTCATTTTATGCCTCCAAGTTTTATGTGCCCTTTGCATAACAGAGAACTTTTGTCCACAAGACAAAAAGCCCTTGGCATCAGGACTTGTTCCTCTCCTCCTGTTAACAGCGGCAGTAGCTGCATTGGGCTTTTCCTCCTCTTATCAGACCTACCATTGTTCCATCACCAGCTCAAGCGCACAGGCTCAGAGCAGCAAGCCCAGCTCAGAACATGGGGCTCTTGTGCCACAATGACTGGACAGGCGCTCACTGACAAGACCCCTAGCTAGGGGTGTGCTATATGACGATATAAAATCGTTAAGGATTATAACATGGGGATGAGCTCATAAAGCAGAAAGATCGTCAGATGGGTGTGGGCGCAGAGACTTTGGCGCGCACCCGACTAGCCAATCATAGCACATTACGTGCAGTGCATGGTAGTATCTCCTGTTTAGTTATGTAGCGTGACACCATGGCGGAAAGAGTAAAGGAGATAAAAGCTTGAAGATGTCTGAACAAAAATCTGTTCTAAAGCAGCTGTTTTATTCACTCAGATTATAGACATTGCAGTTAGATAACATTTGTTTTGAATTGTTGCACTTTAAGAGATAATATTGTTGTTCATTACCTTTTATGTTTACATTTATTGCACATTTTTATACAAACTGCACTTTTTAAATTAGAGAAAGTTTCAGAAAGTTCAGAAAGTTTCTTTGGCTTTAATCGTCATTTTTTTTCTTTTGACATGTTTTAAATGTTAAACATGGGGAATAATGGTCAAACATGCAAATTAGTCTAGAAAAATCAAAGTAAAAAAGAATCGTGATAAAATCGTGATTGTGATTTTATTTTTAAAAGATCGTGATATGATATTTTTGCCATATCGCCCACCCCTACCCCTAACCCTTCTGAAATACCAGTACACTGATAAAGAGTTAAATAACATACAGCATAGCCCACTGCATTGCCACCATCATCTGATTCAAGCTCTGTCCACACGAGATAGTGACACTGCTGATTTTATTTACGCTACAACAGCAACCCCCACAGGCCCCTCACAGGCCCCCCAACTCAACTAGTGAACTGATGAGCAGCAAGGAGAACATCACTGAGGTCGTCAGATGGGTACCTCCCATATAAGGTGTTTTATTCAGTTCACACCCACAACACCTCCAAGAGGCTGGCCAGTGAACTCTGCTGTCCCAGAGTCAACCCCTTCAGTACGAACTCTCACTGCTGATCGCCTGTTAAATCCCTCTTTGTTTTTCACCATACCTACCTCACTACATACTGTAACCCCTCACTGGCCCTTCAACCCAAGCAGTAGACTGATAAGCAGCAAGAGCCAGAACATCACTGAGGTTGTCAAGGCGGGACCCCCTGTCAAAATATGTATAAATAAATGCTGTGTGTGTGTGTGTGTGTCATTTTATTTATTAACCAACAAACTCTCTATTGTAACTGTCTCTCACTGCTGTAGGATGTGGTCTATGCAGATGTCAAGCACAAACGATCCAATCAAACTGAAGCTTCATCCAATGAAAGACTGATACAGAATGTGCACGATGTCATGCTCTCCAAGGTTGTATGCTTCACAAACTATTACAGATTTGGGGCTGATCTGTTATTGCTAATCAAAGTATTATTACAAAGATCACACTACCCACACAGCCTTCCACTGAGCTTCTTTTAGTTTGTCTTTCAGTTTCAGTGCGCCCTTAGTATTTTGTCACGAGGACACCTGCATGAGAGGGCTGTGTTTTATTTATACTAATATCAATATGAAATAAATTTTTATTTTATACCCACTTTTAAACTCTCATCGTATAAATTACTCACACAAACAGTAGAAAGGGCATCTCTCATTATCTCTCGATTTCAATTAAATTGTTTAAGTGTTTATCATTCTCAATTTTAAAATGTGAGAAGATATTTTCCCACTAATCAATAAATCATTCATTATGTATCTCACTGTCTCTACCCTGTAGGATGTGGTCTACGCCGATGTCAAATACAAACCATCCAGACCTGCTGCACACTCATCCAATGACCGTCCCACACAGGGCGAGCAGGCTGATGATGTGATGTACTCTGTGGTTTTTGCTTCAAGTAGATTTTAAAAATAGATCAAATATGAGCAGCAGAGATGCTGAAGGTTTGATGAGGTGAAACAGGAGCAGCTCACTGGAGGACTAAAGCCTCTGAGCATGAGGCAGGTAATGTAACTATTAGGCCAGTGTTAGAGGTGCCACGGGAGTCACTTCTGAGTACTAATGTAAATATATACAGTACATATATATGTATATATATATATATATATATATAAAGTAAATATATATATACAGTGTATGTATATATATATATACATATACATATATATATATATATATATATCTCAGAACTCAGATGTTGCATAAAAAGAAAGCAAAAGCATTAATGTTACTGCTAAACAATTTTAGAAACTAAAAAGTAAGTATTTGATGATAGAAACCAAATCCATGAGGTGAGGATGTCCACAGTAGCTGGTCACATTATTTTAATGGACAGTTTATGAAAAATGTTCATGGTATAAACACCCTCTGCATGAAGTTGTGATATTTTATCTTTGACAGGGCAAATTGAGGCAGTAAGGACAAAACTATGACTGAGTGAACAAAGTACATTTGAATAGATTTTTTTATTATATATATATGTATATATTTAATACTTAATTTTAAATACATTTACTTACCTTGGTTAAATTTATTTGCTTTGGGGGGGGGGGCATTTTTATGTTTAGTATTGTAAAAATATGTACATTCCTTTTCCCCATTTTTATCATTTCACAAAATGAAATGAGGAAACAGAGAAATCGACCACACTTTGTCTTCAAACCAGCATCATGTTTTTTAGGGTTCACTTGCATTCAGACATTGTGGCATAATAGTGAGATGTATGTTTAACAAACTATACCAAACAGCTGCTAATGATCATCATTTTCTCTTGTAAGCTGAAACACTTAACTGTAAATGAAACAAAAACATCTGAATAAAAGGGATGAAACTGTGGCAGTGAAGGTCACACTCTTCCAAGGTCAGGCTTTGTAAGAAAATCTTATGTCACAGATCTCACACCATGGCAGGACTTGGCTACAAGGTCTCTCCCAGCAAAAGATCTCAAATGGATTTCAAGTCATTTTTTCCAAGTGCTTCAGGAGAAGCACAAAGAAATGGGCAATGTTAAGGATCACTGGGTGGTCAGCCAAAAAAATTCAATAGCAAGATGGTTGTTAGAAGTAAGAAGGTTGCTTGCTGAACTTCTGAGCTGTTCGGGGCCCCTCGGTGCACACTTTGCCTATTCTCCCTAAGCATGCCTGGTCTCTCTCTCTGGGTTCTCCAGTTTCTTTAACACACCTAAAATATGCTTGTCAGACTAACTGGTGACTCTTAACCCTTTAAGGCCCAAGACCATAGATCATAGCCAGAAAATTCAAATTTTTTGGAGCTGAAATGTTTGTTTCATTTTCTACGAAAATCCATAAAAATCAAAATGTCCATGAAATTCAACATGTAGGTTTTTTGTATCTCATTTGATAAATTATGTGTTTTTGGCAAGTGATGATCCATTTGAGGACATTTTTATCATTTATCTGATTGTATTCAGATGGTTTTTTTTTGTAATTTGTTGATCATATTGAGTAGATAGAGGTATTATAAAAGTATGTATCAAATATGATACAATTGGCTTTATAGGGTTAAGTAAACCTTTGTGTGAATGGTTGTCTGTCTCTACCTGTTGGTCCTGTGATTAGCTGGTGATCAGCCCAGGGTGTGCCCTGCCTCTTGGTTTATCACAGCTTTGATAAGGCCCCAGTGCCCTTAACCAGGAAAAGGATAAAAACATCATTTGTTTATTTACTTATTTTTGCTATATCCTTTGACAGTTTGAATGAGACTTGAAACAAACAAAAAATGCATTAAAGTACCAAACCTAAAATATTATTCCATGTAAGATGAAATGACCATATCCATAAAAGGAGCAACTACAAACATCCAGAAGATCATAAGTCATATCTGGTTGCATGTGGTGGGTTCTGTGGACCCTGAGTGGACGTGTCTTATAACGTGATCTCAATATTGATCCAAACAACTGATTTTTGTCATAATTGAGCAGCACTAACATCACTATAACATACTCTGTCAATGTTAAGGAAATTGATCAAGAAAAAATAGAATACTTAAAAAGATTTTTTGTATTTACTGTGTAAACACGTCCTATAGCTTCAGTTAGATTTTTGTTTTTGTAAAGTCTTATTTTATTTTTATTATTCTAAAGGAAATAATTCTGTTTCTGTTTGTTTTTTCATTATTTTTTGTTCAGTTCAGAGACAACAAACTACATCAAACAAAATAGGAGCTAAACAGCAAAAGCATGCCAGAATAAAATCAAGTAAAATACAAATAAGCCTGTAAAATTCTGAAATGGATACTGTCGGGGATATGGAAGTATTTGTTATGTATTGACTCCCTTGTATATTTTAAAAAGTGGCTCACATTATAATGTCCAGCCACATATGAAATTATCTACAGTATATCCAAAACACTTAGACTTAGAAATGTCTCTGCTGACCGAGGCGTCCCACACAGACACGTCCAGTTCCTGAGTAAACATGATTTCAGTGGGAGTCAGAGTTTGTGTTCCTCTTTGACTGTTAAACATTATATGGGGAAGACAGAAAGGGAAGACAAAATCACGCTTTTCTAAATGAACAGGGAACAAACTGATTGATGCAACATCACGTTAAATGTTTAGAAGGACAAAGGCTTCGGGTGTTTGGGGAACTGAGAAGAGATTCAAAATGTGGTTAAAGAACGTGACTCAGGGTTGCTGTATTTTTGTAGGCCAACTAGGATTTTAGCATGATGCTGCTTCCCTCTTTTGGTTTTTGTATTATGGCTGATGATAAATTGTGTGGCACAAAAAAAAAAAAACACAACTCAAACCTTTTGTTCATTATAATCTTTACAAACCTGATTGTCATGATTTTTGAAGCATTAATGCAATTAGTGTGGGCAAAAGAGAAGACCACACTACTTATGGAACTAAATATGACAGATGGATGTAGAAGCACCTCCATGCTTTTAATTTATATCTCAGGTATAGAATAAAATGTTAAAATCATGTATTCAAGTGCTCATCACAGACCAAAAGGTGCATTTTGTATACAGTGGCAGAGCTGTGAAATGCACCACAATCAAGTTCAACAGGTAATCATTTTCTAGATTTAGTTTATTATCACAAACTTGGATATCTAGATTTCTAAGATCAATTATTTCAGGCGTTTATTAGACAAAGCAAATTCAAAATCCCATAGGAGATGAGACAAGGGAACAAGAATAACTCAAAAAACAAACTCACATCTGAGTGGTAGGTCTCATTACTGCACTGCTCTCTCAGAACTGTTATACTGAGCTCTGAATAAATTGTACTTTTCTATCTCAAATTCCAACAATACATTTTCTGAACCTTAATCATTCCAACATAAAAAAAACTATAAATATATTTACTTACATATGTAAGCCAATAACAGACAATTTCATGTTATTGTTTCAAAATTAAACCTGTTTTTTAAACATGTTATTTACAGTCCTTATCTCTTTGAGGAGCATTTAGAGAATATATTTTAATTATAGACATCCAAACAAATAATTTATTGATTACCTATTCATTTGTTTTGCAGAAAATGTTTTAAAAATGGAAAAAACAGTGGTTGATTATATGTGATATAAACACCAAAACAGTGCTTATCTTTGAATGAAAAACACACAGTACATTTATGAATAATATTAAACCAAATAAAGAAAAGAATAGAAACCCCAATTCCAATAACGTCTTAACATTGTCTAAAATGTACATTCAAACAGAATGCACACACACACACACACACACACACACACACACACACACACACACACACACACACACACACACAAAACTAGACATTTAAGTATGACTACACGCGGGTTATGGTCAGAGTCAGTCACTTCAGGCAGCCATTTTAAATGTTCAAATCAATTCAATCTATTTGAACGCAGGCGTGAAACGGTAGGACCTCAGTGTTTAGTAAAGTAGACCCTCACCATGCCCCTGCTCCCAGAGCATAAAAAATGACTGTAATGTCTGTCCCTGCAGAGTTCAGGAACCAATAAGAGCTGATCATCCTCAGATGAGACCTGGTTAAAGTGTGGTTTTAAGGTGGCATTTCTGTAGACTCATTTGGAGCAGCTTTGAATAAAAACAAGAAACAGGTTATGATACCACACTGCACGTCTTCAGATGCACAGACAGTGGAAATGTCTGTTGTCTTCACCTCACTGTATCCTGTCTGCTTTAACCCTCTCTGCACATCTTCACTTTGTATCATCTCAGGCAGATGTTGCAGTCTAAATGCACATACAGTAGAGAGGTGACAACAGTTGGTTTGCAGAGTCTGATGTTTCTGAGAAAGCAGCTAAAGTGACAATATGTTAACAGTGCAGTTTTTACTGGCAGAGTCATACCGCGGATGTGTCTGATCAATTTGGTTCTTGGAACTCAAACAGATGTTGAGATAAAATATGCTTGAATTCTGGTGTGTTATTTCTGTTTCAGTTGTAAGGTTTATTGCTAATACAGTAAGTCAGAGGTTTATATAAAAATACCTTTGAGATAAATATTTGCATTGCATCTTATAAATTTCAGTCCTGCTACTGTCAGGAGTTCGAACTGTATGTGCTGATGTTGCAAAAAAAATGTTTTATTCAAACCTCTTTTTAATTTGTGGTTTTGTCATTTTTCAATTGCTGCATCAGGGTTCTAACATGACAGGAAGCTGGTAAGAAAGGTGAGAAAACGAGTCTTATAAGGTCATCTTGTATCTAAGACAACAACAGAGCAGAGAAAAAAATTCTCAATAGAAAAACACCCCTGAAACGACCAGCTGCTAATCAAATGTGTTGTTAAATATCTGAGCCAATGTGTACAGTAACTTGTGAGGTATGGTTCTGATAAAAAAAAAAAAATCTCATTGTGTGACCAAACAAAAACCTGAAGAATAAAGCTTATGAAGATGAATAATAACCACAGTTCATCATCTTGCTGTTCTCTGCAGAGGCCCGGAAGTCACACACACTTTCATCCAAAAGGCCCACGATAACTGCAGGAATAAACACGCTTACAGATGTTTAACTTGTTGTTAGCATATATAACAGTAATTCCCCCAAATCACTTCCAGTCTGAATCCAGCTGAGGTGGCTTGTTTATGCTTCTTAAACCTGGTTATGAATATATAACACGAGGAATCCTGGCAGGAGCTCTTTTCTGCCATCTAGTGGTCAAAGAGTGTACTACAACCAAATCCCAAGGAGGATGTGTATGCATGGCACAGCACATGGCTGCTAATTTAAGATTTTAAGAATCTGAGGTAAACTTTAAATATTAATGTAAAAATGAAAACATGTTATTGGTTGTTTCTAGTGACATTATATCAGAATGGACAACATCTGACAGTATAAATAGTAAAGGGGTTTCATTTACTGATGCTGACTGATGGCAAATTTTTTTTGAAGTTTGAAACCCTGTGCATATGCAGTACTGTGCAAAAGTCTCAGGATGCTATTTTGATCAATAATCAATTAATCAATTAGACAAACTTTGTTTACAGAGCACATTTCATACAAATTTAATTGAAGTTCAAAGTGCTTTGCATGGAGGCAGAAAAGTGATCAACAAAGAATTACAGAATAATAATAATATTAATAATTCATTTTTACAACGTCTCAGCAAAGAAACGCTCAGCGAAGATCTATTTACAAAGACTTATTCCACTGTAGGGAATAATTATTCCACGAGGGATATCTTTTTTGGAGAGCAATACACTCCAAAAAGCAAACAATTGTGGTATGCAGTGCGAAATGTCAAATGACAAACAATCGACTTCTCTTTCTGTTTTCGTCTGTTAGGTCTGCAATATGTAAAAAGTCTAGAACCAGTATTAGTGTACAAGGATACTTCCCCTCAATTCAACGTGCCAATTAGAGCTCAAAACTGTGAAAACTTCCATGTTTTGATGATAGCAGTATCCCTGTTATAAGCAATAGCTTTGTTGCAATACTGTGAATTAATCAATTGAAAGTGATGTAACTTTCAAATTTAAATATTCCAGTTTGCCACGAGCAATTAATGCAGTTAACTTGCATAATTTTTAATTGTACTGCCCAGGTGACCTATTTAATCCTTGTTTTACACTGACAACTGTTCCATCAGTTTCTTTATACTTCCATAAACTCTTTGATTATTTTGTACTTCATTGGGGTCGTTCATGTCAAGTTTGGCTGTGTTGTACACTGACATTTTGTTGTGTGTAAATGTTTATTTGTTTGTAGTTGTAGTTGTTGTCGTTGGACGTGCTGTCACAGCAGACAAAATTTCCCCTAGAAGGACAATAAAAGCTCTGAACTGAACTGAACTTCCTTTTGACCTTATGCCGTCTGACCTCAGCATTAAAGCAGCCACGACCACTGTTGCGTAGACGAAAAAACCACATATCCAACCAGCAGATGCTGCAGTTTGATCTCACACTGAGGTGCAGAGAGGTTTAATTAGTTTTGTTTTCTCAGTGGCAGTAAGGTGGATAGTACATGTAGTCATGATGCCTTAATTGACTTCAAAGATTTGTGGGACTTTACTTACTTTGTACATTTAAACATAGTGTGTATTATCAGGTTTGTGCAGAGTGTATTTGACAGCATTAAAATGTTGGAAGCTGAAAAACAGCCTCAGGTCTTTGCAGACCGAATCAGCTTTTCAGAGGTGCTTTTCTAAATCTATAATGCATAAAAAATGTGTTCAATTCCTTTATTTTTCCATTAATTGTTAACATGTTCAACACAAGCTAAAACATGGCATAGTTATGACGCAGTGAATACTCTTCCATGGTTTGTCTTGAGAACACCTGATCCTCATAACGCAGACGTTTAGGATTATCAAGCTCCTGCATGACTGAGCTGTGCCAGGTATTGAAAGAGCCTGAGGAAAGAGATAATGCATTTTTAAGTTCAGTCTACTTTTGTTTAAACAGCTGAGGACTAAATTAGTCCTTATCCATTGTGATCATAGCTTGAAGACCACAGACTCAGTATAAGATGATGTTTGAGGTGAGTGTCAGTGTGATGGATAACAGGAAGAGGGGGAGCTGCTGGTCACGCTGCTGGACATGAAAAGGTTGTTCTCTTGAGGAGTATGTCCCAAATGATGGGAGCACACTGGTGTACTTTAAGGCAAGTCAACGTGCACCTTGAGAATTTAACCAAGTTGTACTATACAACAACTAATGAGTTATTTTTTTGATTTACTCTGTCAATAATTTATGTAAACTAACTAGCTTCTATGAACAACAATGTTACCTATAAAATAAAAATTTAAGGGCTTTGCAGTTAACTCAATTATTTCAGAGAGAGGAAACTGGTATGACATTTGTTAATCCCACTTAGTAACTGGGGTAATTTACAAAAACCCATGATGCTCACCTACTACAAACTGCCTCTTGCATATTTTCTGCTATTGGTCCACATCTGCCTACAAAATACACCACTGTGTACACATAACAAAATGATCTGAACATATGGCACCTTTTCAGACAAATTCTACTGAAGCTCAAAGGGCTTCAGATGTTAAAAGGACTCAGAGATAAATTTTATATCGACAAAGATTTAATAGTTGCAGAATAAAATATGGATGACAATAATAAAAGTGACAAGAAATAAAAGATGAAGCATTAAAACCATGAGGCACAAACTTTAAAATGCTGATGAAACAGAACAGAATACTGCCAACCATCAACAATACAAATCCAAAAACCTGAAACTATAAAAAAGTATATGAATAAAAAGACACAAAAACATCAATTTCTAAATAGCTTCATATATATCAGAACAGAAGACTGGTAAAACACATAAAAAGCTGTGATAAAGCATGATTTCTTCTCTGAATTTACTGAATAAAGTACATTTATGTTTTATGATTGTTTTAAAAAATCATAGAGTATTTTCTCACCTCCTCTAATGTCCAAATAAAGACTTTTTTAAGGCCTCGGAGAGAGAGCCGCATCAAAACATCTCTGCAGCAGTCTGCTTTAACTTAATTGTCTGAACACAAGAGGCCACTGTTCTACAAGAGGAGTAATGATACAGGTGAGCACAGAGGACAGTGAGTCAGTTTGAGGTTGACAAATTATTCAAAACACATTTTTTAACAATATTTGGTTCAATTTGTTAAATCTTGTGCATAACAAATCTTTTTAGCTAACCACTGCTGATGCTCCTTCATGCTTTTTACATCACAACTACAGGAAAGACAAGACCATTCATATTCATCTCCATGCATCTCCAATGTTTTTTACCTTAAAAAACGAATTCAGATAAAGTTCTTAAAAGTTTAAAGTAGGAATTCAGGTCAAACAAGTTGCTGGATTGGAGGAGTGGTTAGAAACCTGGTACATCCCATGTACTTGTTTCTGCCGACCCGGGTTCAAATCCAGCCTGTGGCCAGTTTGCAGAGTGTCTTCCCCTACTCTCTCACCCCCTTTCACAAGCCTATCCACTGTCTCTCTCCTATCAATAAAGGCACAAAATGCCCAAAAAATACATTAAAAAAAGAAGAATTCAGGTCAAACTAGATTTGGTTAACACTGTTTAAAAGATAGATAATCCATGTTTTTGCTGACCTCCTCCTCTCCATCCTTATGGATTACCAAAGTTACTGCCTCGTACTGATGTAACCATTGTCATGATCTTTGAGTACTGTCTCCAACTTTGGTATGATGACATATTGGCGTTTATTAAAACAGCAGAATATAGTTAGTGGGTGGGATATATTTGGGGGCAAATAAATATCTTGTCCGCAAAGTTGATGTTAGAAGCAGGAAAAATGGGCAAGCATAAGAATTTGAGCGCGTTGGACAAGGGCTGCATTGAAATGACTGGGTCAGAGCATCTCAAAACCTGCAGCTCTTGTTGGGGGTCTCTGGTGTGCAGTGGTCAGTATCTTTCTAAAAGAGATGCAAGGAAGGCCAAAGCTCAGTGGTGTATGTGAGGAGTAAAGGCTGGCTTATGTGGTCGGCTCAAACAGGCATACTGCTGTTGAACATGCAGCATTTAAGATGAGCCTATGAGTGGATGTTGAGGTGTTAAAAGCAAGAGCACAGCACTGACGCAAGGCACAGCCGATGGAGGCTAAGCAGAGAATATAAACTATAAATCGTTCATATAATTAGACAACTTATGGCGAGGATTCTTATTTTGTGATTGAATAATGAGGCCTGTCAAGTGTGAAGTCAACCTGCTTGAGCTTGAAGGCGTCACACCATTTTAGTAAGAACACTCAGAAAACAAACTCAGCACATCTTCTCATTTTGAAACAAAGAGTCGACTCACAGTAAGACTGTTTGGATATTTTTTATTCCAAAAGAAGTCTGTGTCTCTATAGGATTGAACAACAGGGCAGTCTCTCTGAAGAACATCATTGCACCTTCATCCCAGCACCTCCCACCCCCACCCGTCACCCACCGATCCACTATAGAATCTCCTGCTCTTCATTAGGAATAATAACAACAATTTAATCATAATATTCATCAACGGTTTTAATAATCCATTTAGCACTAGTATAGAAATATGAAAAAATACCAAAGGAAAGAACAGAAAAGTAACAAAAAAGGGGTTTATTTGCAAGGTGAGCGTTCAAACACCCCATCTGATTTGTTTTGTGACCCTCCCTTATTTTTTATTTCCACACACGTGATGATTTGGCTTCTTTGTCACTCCATAATAATGCTCTGCAGCTAATAAATGCTTTCAGCTGGTGGTTTAAAGCTGTTAACAACCACTGTTTGACTCTGTGGTTTCGCAACATATAAGGTTTTGGGATATTTTTTCCACACAAGACTCTGAAGACAGATTAGAAAATTACAAAACAAGCACTGAGTCTTCAGCCTTTAGAGAAGAATGGAGTCAGAAGTTTCTTTGTTGTGTCTTTGATAATAAGCACGTTTGTGTACTGTGACTACCCGGGGAGAGGAGTTGACTCCTGAAGCTTTGTCAGCGCTTTAAACACAAAGGAAGAAGAAAACAAACAAAACAGGCGTATTGAATCCAAGCCTCCTCTGCTTACAGCATCCATTGAAAGAACAAGTCGAATGTGCCATCAGGTTCTCACTCATTTCCAGCACAACGGGACAAATAACAGGAAAGACACAAAACAGGAAAAAACGTCACAGTTTCAGAGAGGACTGCAAGATCTCTTTGACATTTTTAAAAATTCATTGTGAACATGCAAAATTATGAATTGCAGTAGTTTTTTTTTTTCAGAAGCCTTTTGGAGGACATACATCCATATATTTTGTTGACTATGTTTCCATTCATCCTGATCATCTAAATACTTTGTTTGTCTTTATCTCTGCATTATAACTCATGTGTTACAGTAATAAGTAAACATCTGAAGTCAGTTTGTAGAAACAATTTATAATTATAAACGGTGGAAACTGGATTGCTATTCAGAGAAAACATGATACATTAAAGAGATATTTCAGTATTTCTGATGTTAAGTGGAATCAGGGACTTGACAATAGCATCTGTTTCTGCCTGATGAATTTCGTCCTGAAGAATTTCTTCTTTTGTATATTCTGGCTCTTAAAGGTGACCCTGTGAATCTGCAGAAAAATGTACTTCATTGTCATATGAGTCAAAATCACTCATGTTTGTTCATTTGCAGGTGTCTTCCTAAGTCCACAGTGCAGAACTGCAAATCAGCTAAATCAATGGGCTCTGATAGAGGAACATACAGCCATTTACTGAAAGGTAACCTAGTGCTAAACACAGAGACTTCCTTTGCCAAATCCTACATTTGATACAACACAGTTATTTGGCTTGTTTTCTCACAGAACCACACAAATAAACTGCACGTAAAAGCAGGGTACCTCACCGGTCGTCTGAACTGATTTTCCTTTAAGGTGCTGCGCTGTGGTAAGCTCTTTCAGCCTCTTTAGTGACTGTTGTCAAGTACCTGATGCAACCCAACTTCTACTGAACTATCCTTTAAGTCGTGATCTAACAATAAAAAAAATAAAAGTACCTGGGTAAGCAATGATATTTGAGTATTCCAAGAGTTATTTATTTGGAAAAAAATTTGGAAGCCATGTGACTATTGTTTATATCTTATCTGTTTATATTTTATTGTATGCATGTGTACAGAAGGTTAAAGTGCACAGAATTGCTGTTCCTAATAATACCTGCATACACTTGGACATAACTTTAGTATTGTCCAGTGAAACGCAGTGTTTCCTAAAATGATTTGAGCTGGACTCAATGCAAAACTTGTAAACCTCTCATGTGCAAGAATAAGCTAATAAAATAAGAGGTACACCCCCCTACTATCTTCTCATTGTTCAGTAAATCCTTAAATTATAATCTTTATCAAAGAAAATGAGTAAAATAAAATCTCTGTACGAATGACCACTTCACGCTACCATAAATTTTGCATGCAACTCTCACACTCTGTTATGGCTGAATATGCCATATTGGGAGGCAGGTGAGGGGTTAAGCCACTGATTATGTTCTGTAGACTCATAAATATTAAGGAGGACAAAGATTGCTCCATTTTTGCTCTGTGAACGGTAAACTTACATTTAAAACAGCAGCAAAGGAAAAAAAAACAAGTGTCATTGTATGTTGGAGAGTTACCTTTAAGATTACAGAACCATCTGCACAAAAGGATTACATCCATCAAAAAAATGCACCCGTTTGGAAAACCAATACCAAAGCAAATAACACACAGACACCGGAAAGGACAGAGGGAAACTGGTGATCTCTTGTATCAAAATATAACTTATGTCAAGTCTCAAATCTTCGACAGAGGCTTTTCCCTCAAAAAAACCCAAGCTGAGGTAAAGTACACTTAGAAAGCTAAGGATGCGTATACATAACTATCTCTTGTTCACTGAGTATTGAGTCACTCTACAGTGAATATTTTGGGAAGTGATTAGGTAACTGATTGAATAGACATTGAGCTACTGATGAGTCAGTGACCTGCAGTGCAGGAAATGCTAATGCAGCAGCTAATAATGATGTCAAGTCAAAATACACACAGTACAGAGCAGAAAGGAATAGCCACTGGGGAAACAATCAGGAGATATCACTGTTTAGACTGTTTGAGAAGCACATTTTATGACGGGGGGATTCTTCTATCACAGAGAATACAGCTGCATCATACAGGATAAGGATATTTCCCAGGAGGTTTTATTGAGGTTAGATCAGCTGAAATCATCCGGCAGGAACCTGATGTGACATTTGTTATGTTATGAATCTGTGTAAATACATTTGATATTAAGATAGGCCTGAATCTCTGTTTTATGTAAATCTGAATAAGCACTTTATCCAGTATAGATGAATAGGATTGATCTGCCAACAAATGAGCAGTGATGTGAGGGTGGTGTTTAATAAAAAAAGGTTCACAGGATTAGGCAAGAAGTGTTTTGCAACAAGTTCAACCAAACTGCCAGAATCAATGTGTCAGTTCATCTCAGTGTTTCACCAGATCTATGCCGAAAGCCTCTTTGGTTCTGAGTAATGTGCACTGGGGTCTGATGGTCAGTATGAGAAATGTTCTTGTTTCTATTTTTAGTGCTCCTGTAGTCCAAGCTGTATTGATTAATCACATGTAGGTGGGTTTTAATGCCAACAAGAGAAGAGGTCTGTGTGGAAAGCAAAAAAATAACATGACTGACTTTTTGCTCTGTGAGAGGAGAGTCTCTTTTCTTCTTATTTCCTTCACCATACCTGAGACCTGCAAAGATTTTTTTATACTTTTCATCACCATGTTTACTGATACTTGCAGGTATTTTTTTAGCAAATATTTCATTGACAAGATTTCAATAACAGACATATTAGATGGGCTGGATCAAATCCTGCAGCTGAAAGTATTCATAGTGCTCTTGTTCGTTTCAACATTTGTTGGAACCATGGCAACCCCAAACAGGCTATGGACTGTCAGTCATTTTCACAATTTAAAATATAACACTGTAGCTGTGTTCCAAATCGCTCACTATCATGGATGTAGTGCACTATACAGTGTGTTCGCCATTTTGTACTGTTGTTCGAATTCTCAGCAGTTAATTTCATTCATTATATAGTGCACTACAAAATACCCACAATGCACAGCAAAAGTGAGTGTACATATGATGTACCCTATATTGTACTCCCGTATACCACAATGCAATGCGGCTGTGTTTTTCCATTGAAGAAAAAGAGAAGGAAGGCTGTTAGGCGCTGCTTTCATTCACAAATGTAAAAAAACGTTAGAGTATCTTTAACACGTTTGTAGCGTAGCTCTTTAACGTTTTTTAGCTCCTGTAAACAACTTTGGAATTTGCTACTTATCCTCCCGAGTGCCCGCTTTCTTTACATGAATTTTGGCACGTCCACTTCCGTCACAGGAATATCCGGCTCATCTGCTAACGCTACGACATTTAGAAAATTTCCATGTAGTGTCCGAAATGTCGTTTGGTCACTCCCTATGTAGTCCACTATTTCATTTACACTACATAGGGGATAGTGAGTGAGTGAATGAGTGGACGATTTTGAACACAGCTTGTGTCTAATTCCTAGCGGCCGAGAGCAGCATGGCCCAACCAGCATCCTTAGAACAGGAAGAGTAGGGAGCGAAGAGCTAGACACCAGCAGAAAGTGACTGCTTGCACAGAGGTTAGCATAGATGCTATCATCTTCAGTAAATGTAAATGAATGTAAATGTAAATGAAAAATAAATAACTACTGTCAACAGAAAATATATTCTTGCCCCATTTTGGACACATTCGGGGAGTTTGTTCTAGGAAGTGGTTTACGTTCTGTACTTTACATCACTGCAGTAGCACTACATTACATGATTGTTTTTTTATGAGTGTGATTGACAGAACAATTGTCCATTCACCTGCCAGATAAGCTTTTGAAGGGTTCTGCCCATTCCCAAACACTTTCTATGGGCTGTTACCCGGATGGACTAGTGAAATATATTGAGTTGTCCATCTGGTTTGAGGTCAGGCTTTTGGTGCTTTAGCTACACTCCACTGTGAAAAAACTTCATATGCTGTATCCACTCATGATGTAATCTTGTTATAAATAAAGAACACTCAATTTTGACAGTTTTCTGAAAGCCAAATTGACTTTTAAACAACCAAGTAAAGTTCGATTTTTGCTTGTGTTTCATGGGATTTGAAATTTTTCCCCTGGCAACATCTCTACTCAGAAGCGTGGTAGTTCAAACACAGAGACATGTCAGACTGTTTAGGCACAGTGGAATAACTAGAGCAGCATACACTGCATTTCTTGTCCTTATTAAGTAAGGTTAGCCTTCTTTGACAATCAAAGCCAGTAAAAAAAAAACTCTTTAAGTCAAGTAAAAGCCTTCTGTCCTCTGCAGTTGCCACCACCCAACTCAAAGTATATCTCATTCTGTGGGAAACTCTGAGCTACACCAAGCTTTGACTATTAAATTTACTTTTGTTTTAGTACTTCTCTGCGTTTATTGATGAGAAAAAAATGGATTAACACCAGCCTGATCTTTAAATGTGTGTTACATAAGTACGTATATCCTAAGCAAGTTTGCTATACTTCTGATTGCGAAGGCCAAAGTCTGTTAGCATTTTATGCTCAAAATCATCATCCACTGCTAAAAAATGCACACAATCTGAAGTGACTTTAAAGTTAAAAACAGGTTAGTACAACAGTGAATCCCCTTTGAGAGCCATGGCTAATATACTACAGTGTTTAGGGAGTCTCAGTTGTCGTTTCACACACTGTTGTGGCTTTAACTTTGTAACTGAAAGAGAGCAGATTTGCTTCCCAGTCGGAGTGAGAAAACGTGCATTTCTTCTGAATCTATTTATCAGCATGTTTCTCTGTGATCAACCCTCCCCCCATCCTGAATGAGTCCCCAGCCACCGAGGGGAGTAATTAGGCAATCAAAAGCTTGAGACAGTATTGACAAGGCCGTGTTGAGTCTATCACACTGGCAGGAGTCTGTGGAGCGGACGGCCAAGCCTGTGTGTTAAACTGTAGAGACGAGTAGAGGCTGCAGCTACAGTCTGGCTGGCGCATTAACAAGCCCCTTAAAAGATGCCCAGAATTAACAGATCAGGACAGATCTAATAATGGAAGTAGCTCAGTAAGGGATTTCTCATTCAGATTCCGTAGCACCCTTTTCACTCTCTGACTCTGTCTATCTCCTCTCTTTCTGTCTGTCTCTGTCTTTCCTTGCCTTTGCCTCGTCCACCCGCTCTCTATCTCTCCCAGGCTGTGTGAACGGAGGTGAAAAAGAAGTAAAGGCTTGGCAAGCATTACCAGGATAACGAGGGACATTAATTTCACATTTCAAAGCCTCTTGCACTCTCACTCTGTCTCTGTCTCTCCCTCTCCTTCCTCTTTTTGTGGCTTTCTGATTATCTAATATTTGTAGTCAGGTGCTGTTGCTGAGTACATGTTCCTCTTTGCTTTAAAATGGACAGACCTACAGGAAACACTTTTTTAACACACACACATACAAACACAGAGTAAAAAAAGGTAGACGGACAGTTTCTTCTGCTACTGTTTGCATTATTTTGCATTAAGGTTGTTAATCCACTATCTCTGATACCACCTAAAAACAAGGGAGGGGCACAAAACACAGTCATGTTTCTTAGTGTGTTATAACCCACCATATTGTCACACATAATCTGTATTTAACTCCCACTTTGAACAATGGTAACGGAACAAGAAAAAGACAATAAAAGAAAAAACAACAGGGAATAATTCTCTGTAAGTCTTTTACTTGCTTAGTTTTAAATCACATACGAGGACTGTATGTCCTCCAACAAGTCTTCATTTCACAAGAGGGGAAGCTCTCCTCCAGAGAAGAAAGCCAGCACTCTCAAATCTAAAGGTGAGGTGAGAGGAGGGAAAAAGGGGGCGAGCTGAAACCTTTGTCAGGCCATGTGCATTTTCACTCAGATTTATCCAAACTGAACCTCCTCTGAGTCTGTTTTAGAAGATTTACTGACGACCATCTCTCAGCCACTCTGAGCCCGGTTCTGTATCCACTGGCCTCGGGCTCATCTTGAGAAAGGTTAACAGTTTTTCCTGTTTATGCTCCTTTTAAAGGTCATCTCATTTTCTGTTTGCTCGCACAGTTTCACTTTTATTCCCTTCATCTCTCCCTCTTTAGGCAGAGTTTCTCTCAGCAGCACAAATGTTCCTCCATCGCTTCATCACAGCCCCTCCCCTCCACCCACTGCACTTCAGTCCTGGTCCCCAAGCAGGTCTGTGGTGTTGCTGCTCTGTGGCGGCAGGATGGGTCGGGGGGTATGAGGTGGAGGGCTGTGATGTAGCCGTCTCGGGCTTGGCCCCCCTCCTCCCTCACTGTCTGTGTTGGATGAGGATTGGGGTGGGGGTGGGGGTAGCCTTGGCAGAGGCGCTGATGAGGGGGGTATTCTGGTTGTGGTCGACCCTAAACTGGTGCCTGATCTCAGGCTCTGGATCCTCCGGCACTCCTGGCAGATCCGCACGTGGGTGCAGCTGCGGGCAGGCAGCATCACAGGGGTCGGGGCTGGTGGAGGAGGGGTGGTGTTGGCCCCTAGGGGATCATCCAGGATCCGCTGGGGCCCTGGTCCCAATTCAGTAGGGCTTGTCCCTCCTGTCCCTCCTCCTCCTCCAGCCCCGCCCGTCAGCGGGCCAACTCCACTGTAGAGTTTTCCGTTGCTGAGGCGCATCTCTCGGACCAGGCGCAGAGGCCGAGGGGCCCCCAGAGCGATGCGTGTGGGGTGGCGCAGGGCTGCTGAGCTGCTGAGAGGCCTGCGGCGGCGCATGCGGGAGCTCTTCTTACAGGAGACGGCGTTTCGGAACTCTGTGATCATTTCCCGACAGACAGACACCTAGAGGGGTCAACGAAGGAGGTAGGGGAGACGGAAGGGAAGGAGGGGCGCCAAGGACACAAAGTAGGCAGGCAGCAGAACAAGACAGTGGTAAGGCAGTACATGAAGAGGAGAGCGGAGGAGGAGCAAGGGTATTGAAAGGAAAAGCAAAACAAAAAAGAACAAGGCAGGGACAAGGCAGAAAGAACAGACACAGTAAGGCATGGTAAACAAAAGAAGTCGCAGAAGAAGCGAGGGCACAGAGATTAACAGATGGAGGGATGGTTTGAGAAGAGAAAAGAGGAGGTGACGGGGCGGGACGTGGAGATGGATAGAGATGGGAAAATATCCAAGGAGCAGAGAGAGTTATTACAATCCAAACACACAGAACACCAAAATGTTGTTTAGTTCATGGGCACTTCATCATGACACTATGCACTATGAACAAACAGGCAGGCCTTCAGACTCAGCTGCACGTACACAAAGGCACACTCACGCATACAGCAGCTGTGCACACACCCACAAATCTCTTTTTCATCATTGCCACTACCGTAATTTGCACACATGAAGGACACAATGCATCAACATGTCGACTACAGACGTACGACATTCTCATTAAATCATAATAAAAATTCATGTGCTCACATAAACAGAAACAGTACTCATTATCGGAGAACAGACACTGATGGAGGAGTGTGTTTGAGAGAGAGAGAGATAGAGGGAGACACACGGTGAGATGGGTGAGAGGTAATCCAAGAATGGAAACGAAGAATACCAGAGTACATGTGAGGCATGTAAAAGAAGATACATCATGACATTTAATGCCAGGGAAAAAGATCACACTACTATTTAATGCAAGCAAATATTGGCATTTCTCAATATTGCTTATCCATACCATCAACTTTAGCTCACAAACACTTGCTGTTAAACACAGGAAAGACACTGACTCCAAAACAGGCAGGACATGCAAATAACATCCCTGTATTGTTTTCATTTTGGACACTACAGCAGTTTAGTGCCGCAAACTTGAACATTCCTTTCATCTCACATGCACATAACCTCAATGTACACAGCACACGCAAAACAAACACAAACAAATGGAGGCAGAAGCTGAAAAGTCTACCCACTTATTCTCACACACTCGCACAACCAGAACATCATAATTTAAAGGGTTGGCGGGATGCCATGGGAACCTACTGGGGTGTGTCTGTGGGGTCGGCGAGGGCAGGTATGGGGGCATACCTCATCGGTCTCTGCCGAGCGGCGTGTCGACCACACAAACTCCATTATGGCCACAAACACGGCAATGATGAGGCCACAGATCAGCACCACAAAGATGCCCCCAATGTTTTCCATGCCCAGACCTGCAGGTGGAGGAGCCACAGGGGATGGACATCAGCACACATAAGCAGAAACCATAAGTCAACCTCAGGTATTAAGAAGACAAATGAAGTGCCAAGCTCCCAGAGTGTCCACTTGGGGCTGGCTGTGAAAGAACAGAAGGTCATTTGCATGCTTCATGCAAAAAAGCTGGTTTAGCAGGAATAAACTCGTTAACATCATGGTCTAAAAATGGTGGTCTGAATAGAGTATTAACATGACGTCTTGGTTTGTGCCGTGAGTTTATCGTCACTCACTGAGTGGTAACAAGTACACACAGACAACAGTAGTTAGAGAGGAGAGGAGTCAAACACTCTAATTCAGCTGAAATCGGCATGTTTTTGGTCAGTATTATTTGATAATGTTCACCAGCACCAGTTCAGATCCTTAGCTGTTATTGAAACATTTGGTGCCTTAGTGTTTAGTTTATAACAAAGACAAAGCTATACCAACTAGTATCAAATCACCACATGGATCAAGGTAATGATAAATATGAAGCCCACCTCTCTCTCTGTCCTCTAGTTTAATTTTTGGCTATTTTTTCATTAAATCAAACATCAATAGCTGGGTTTTCATTACAGTTTTTCACAAAATAAAAGCAATATTCCTAAAATTTCAACAAAATATATTTGCACTTTGAACGTGTTTCCATTGAAGGTTGTTCTAGGAAGGAGCGTCGTTACTCTCATGAAATATCATCCTGCGAGATTTCACTGCAGGAAGATGGACGCATGAATATGCCAAGGCTTGTCGAACTCTTTCTCCCTCATTTCCATTTCTATCTCCTTATAACACTCTGCATTCCTCTGTTGTTTGCTGTCTAGTATGGCAGTTGTGTTTTTCTCGAGAATAATGGCAAGAAAAGTCTCCGCCTCCTCCTCTGTCTAAACGTACCGTGGCATGTTTACTCCAAGAGGAGTGGTCACGTGACCAGGTACGTCACGTCCTGTGACGTATAATTGAGGAATAAGTGTTTCCATTGCATTTATGCGATATATTTGAATATCAAAAAGGCCTGAAAAACTACCTCATGAAAGCATTAAAAATTTTCAGTGATATTTTAGTGCTTTTTCGAAATTCAGGTGTTTCCATTACCAGTTTTTTATTGCACTATTTACATTTTGTGCCCATCCAAGGATAATGGAAACGCACTTCCTATCTTAAATGATGAGCCATTGTGGACATAAGATCATGTTTTCATGCTTGTAGCAGACATAAAAACCAGAGAAGTCTGATTTCAAAGGACAGTTTTGCAACAAAAATATTTAAAAAGTTAAGTTCATACAGTAGACTTAACACAAACTGATTGAATTTAAATGGCTTCTATTTGGCTTTTTCTTCGTGTTTTGACTTTCTATTTCTATTTTCCATTTCCACTAGAGGCTATTTTAATTATTTTCTAACTGAAAATAACTTACCTGTTTGAGTGTCACATTAAACATTAATATGAGGAAACAATAATTTACCGGATATAAAAACTGTCCACTAAAAGAAAGCATGGGTGCATTCATCTCCCTTTGGATTAACAAGAAAACACACGGACACAGAGTCAGAATCACGGCAAGTATTCATCCTGACTTAGTTCAATGAATGCTTCATATTAAACAAAACTTTACAGCTCCAAAGTTTAAATGTAGTTAGCTTTAAATGGAAATCGGACTTGAATCTAGATTTTCCATAATGAACATAATCAAAAATAATTAGGAATACTAAAAAATTACAAATTTCAGCACTTTTAAGGTGAATAAAAGTGTTTCCCTGTTTCTTGTCACTGATATAACTGACTTGATATTGTTCTCTGCCACTCCATGAGCTGGACTGCCAATGAAGTACTCTCTCTCTCTGCTCTCTCTCCAAATATCAGGAATAGAGCACCGCTATGCCAAAGACAAAAAGTCAATCGCATGAAAACTTCTCCCTCACCCCACTTAACAACACTAGTAGCTGCCTGAAACAGCCCCCGAAAAGAGCTGCATGCACAAGTGTGAAGTTCTATCAATGTTTAGTCAGCAGTTTAAGTCCACTGGTTTTTGGCTGGCTAGCCTATGCAAAGAATAGACCGTAAATGCAGAGGGCGTCATTGAAAACATGGCACCAAGCAATGCTAAACTGACCAGTCAACACAGGGTAGACCTGTCAACCAGCAGACTGGGTCTTAAAGTGACAGGAGCTTTAACAGAGCATCTTAGATGAACTAGGGGTGTGCGATATGACGATATTAAATTGTTAAGGATTATAACGTAGGGATGATATCATAAAGCAGAAAGATCATCAGATCGTCTGTGTGGGCGCAGAGACTTTGACGTGCACCCGACTAACCAATCGTAGCACATTACGCGCAGTGCATGGAAGTATCTCCTGTTTGGTTATGTAGCGTGAAGCCATGGCGGAAAGAGAAAAAGAGATAAAAGCTTGAAGATGTCTGAACAAAAATCTGTTCTAAAGCAGCTGTATTATTCACTCAGATTATTGACGTTGCAGTTAGATAACATTTGTTCTAAATTGTTGCACTTTAAGAGATAATGTTGATATTGTTGTTCATTACCTTTTATGTTTAAATTTATTGCACAATTTTATAAAAAATGCACTATTTAAATTAAAACCTGTTCAGAAAGTTTCTTTGGCTTTAGTTGTCTTTTTTTCCTTTTAGGGTTTTACATGTTTTATATGTTAAACATAGGGGAAAAAAAGGTCTAAAGATATGTTAAATATCTTTAGAGTTAAATGTCCATATTAATGTAATATATCTTTAGTCTAGGAAAATTAATGTAAAAAAGAATCATGATAAAATCGTGATATGATATTTTTGCCATATTGCCCACCCCTAAGATGAACTAAGAATACAACTGGATCAGGTGAACTCAATATATGAAAACAAGAATGTAAACATACTTAAGCAGTACTTTAAAATGGCCTCTGTTTTATCATTTGTCCATTTTTGTCTGAGTCACTCCCACTTTTGCTATCTTTCCTTCACCAATCAATTTGGTCAAGATAGCAAGTCCATGCCTTTGTGCAGAACAGCACTGAGATGGCCTGACTGGCTTCTTTTTATCTGAAGGCTGCAGTGTGAACTAGAACCATGTTAGCATGCACACTTCCCACATGAAAATCATGGTCCAAAATTAAACAGTCCTAAAAGCAGGCTTTAGAGCCATCTGTGGTTATTGGCTCTATATCATTTGTCTCGTTAAGACTTGTTGCAAAATTAGATCTCCATTTAGAACCACCATCTTGAGGTGATGAAACAACCTATTGTTGCTTCAAGATGGGAAGAAGTATTTGACTCATAAAGCCTCAATTTTCGGAGCCACTTCAGCTTTAATATGATCGTTCTTTTCTTACCTGCCTCTCACAAAGATTTCAGCTAAATGTAAGTGCAACACCAAGTGCTCTCTTAAATGGATTAAAACATTTAAATGGCTAATGATAAAGTGTCAGAGAAAACGCTACAATTAAGGGTCCCTAAAACACTTGAGATGCACAGTGTGGATAAAGCTCAATGACAAGGAAAAGAAAGGTGTGATGTGTCTTTTTTATATTGGGCATTAGAATAACCATGTGAAAAGAGGTTTGAGTTTGACAGAAGTTGCAATAATAGTGCGGTAATTTTACTGTCTTTGGAATTTATTCTGGGACACACAAGCACGTTTTTGACACACGTGAGGATGAACAGCCACACTCGCTCTAATAGAATTCCCATTAAACACCACCTGAGACAAACAGGAGACATTTGGGAGAGTAGATTGTGCTAAGCACCCTTCACAAGGACATTAGGTTAGGCATTAGCCATTAGCTGGACTGTAGCAGGGAGTGAGGAGACTATTACTGAGGACATTAGAGAGAAGAAGGGAGAGGAAGCAGACAGCTGCGCTCTACTGACCCTTGGCACGGTGGTCCTCCTCTTTGGGACATTGGCCTCCCTCCCACCACCTCCTCTTCAGTATCTCCAGCCTGTTATTCTCCTGCAGCTGGAGGATGGCCAGCGTGATCTCATCTCTGAACGGAGACCCTGGCAAACGACAGAAAGAAGGATAAGAACAAGTGGTAGGGGATGAATAAGGTGCAGGAGAAAAGGCTGAAAAAGGAAGGGGTTATTTCAAAAGAGGAGGAAAATGTGAAAAAGGGAAAAGATAAAAGAGAAGAAATCAGGAGGAAAGAATTGCTGTTTCAGCCCTGAGATAGCTACGAGTGATCTTACTGTGAGAATAAAGAGAGGATTAGAGAGAGATAAAGAGTGAGATTACATCCAGACAGAGCCTGTGGTACAGCTGCTGGTCAGACAGCATACAAAACATGCTGAGTACTGAAAACTGTAAAGAAGAATGAGACGGTATAAAGTGCTACTTCACCTAAAATCACATCATTTTCTTTAAATAGCTAGTAAAGAAGACAATCAGCAGGAGTCCACATGGACAGTTTTCAATAAAACTGTTTTCTTTGAAATTGTAAAAAGGACTGAACAAAGTCAGAGGGATGTTGGCCCTTTGGTTTCTGAAAGGTGCTTTCAAGTCCCCTGACAGTGGCCACCATGTTAAACTTACTTCAGATCAACCTTTTGACAGTCAGGCCCAGCTGGGGTAGGATTTTAGGATGTCTGACGAAGCAACCTTAATATACCCTTACATAATCTAAAACAGGTGAGTGATGAAAAGTAGACCTAGAGTAAGACGACATAGGTACATGAACTATTTAGGCCAAAGCAGGAACCCCTTTTCACACTGATAGTATCAGATTAATGTCTGTTGGTCTGCCTCGCAGAACACAACGCCAACAATATGCGGTGGAAGTTGGTGTTCTTAATATAGCAGACAAAGCAGAAGAGCTTTACACTATTAACAGAAATTAAAGCCATGGTGATCGTTTTTGAGCAGATGTAGTAAAATTCCATGATGTGCAGTGGAAAATTTTTTTTTTGTTATCCACAGGCACATTTGAGTGTGTTTTTCTCTCTTTGCAATCAAATAAACTTTAACAATGGTTGTTTTGTCCATCCCGTCTTGTCTTCCTTTTCTGATTTAGCGCCAAGCACACAAGTTGAATCTCGAAGCTCCTCCCCAGTTGTCCTCAGTAAATTTTCCTGATTATTTGCCGTATTCGTTTACACATACAGCTCACTGGACAAAGTCATGATCATTTCAGGATTTTTTTTTTTTTTGCAAGTGTGACTTGGGTTTTATAAGTAATAGGCCACCTCCCCTAGGTGGAAGACACCCCCTGAGCCAGGTGTTTGTGCAGCCACAGTAAACATTAGAGCACAGGGTCGAATAACACATCCACTTCTTTAGAAAAAAATATGTTCGGACACAGCTCATCAGGTGTCAAACTAAAACAGTCTTTATCGGTTGCCAAAATGTCAGAACTGATTGTGCTTTTAGGCAACAAACTCCAAAAATATATTCTGGAACACCTAGGACCTGTGTAAATCTGTCAAAAGAAGCAAAATATGGCATCTTTAAGCTGTAGTGTTCCTCTATATTCAGGCTTTTGCCTATCTCCTTCTCCTGCTTCAGTGCTATGTTCCTACTTTCAAACCTTCACCTGACCAGGGTCTATCTGTAAGCACCATTGGGAGGTTGAGGTTTATACCTTATCACTCCACAAACCTGCATGTAAATCAAGTGTGTGAAGAGTGAAGAGGTTTGAGACTTGAGGCTAATCTCAAACTGTGTTCTGCTGCAATAAATAACTTAACAAATACAAACAATAGATACCTAACAGAAATCATCGGTATCTTTATTCCCCCGTCGCATGTTTTACACCAGTCCACTTCTGCTTTCTTATTCAGCCTCTCTTTTCATTCGTTGTTATTTGCTGTGGTTTGTCTTTGTATTTTACTCCCTCATTGTTGATAATTTATTAGTTGGGCTGATTAACTTTATATGCACTTTTTTTAAAAGTTTTCGATCTTGCTCTACAAACATGGTGTGAAAGATTTACAGCTGTTAAAAATGTTGCCAGTATTAAAGATTTAATCATCACACTAGCATCAGACAGGGGGCAGTATGAGCTGCTTTTTTGTTCTGAGTTTCAAACTCTGTATGAGGGGGAAATTGCATTTGAATATCTCTAAATGTCTCTTTTTAAATGTTTTCTCTGCCTTACCATCCCTGTATTGACTCTCCATGCTGATGTACACTGACTCCTTTTTTTCTTTTGTATTCACCTTTAGTCTGCTAAATCTCACATTTTGCCTCTCTCATCATGCCCTCTTTCCCCTGGTTTGACCAGATCACAGTGATGCGGTGACACCACCTCAATGCACCGAGCAAGAGCTTTAGAGGAGCTGGACGAGTGTGGAAAAGCAATTAACTGGATGTTCATTACTTCCAGTTGAAATACTTACTAATCCCTGAGATAAAAAATAAATCAACCACGTACAAGACATTTCTCAGATCTAATCTCCTACCAATCAGTGCGTCTACATGTGTCTGTTTAGCATAATTGATCTTATGAAGGTGCTTCTGCCTCACTGCCAGCAGAGTGAGTTTGTCTTTGATGGGGTTTGAAGAGGAGGTTCTTAAAGATCAGCATTTTTACAAGGTTTTAATTAAACTTGTCATCATTACAATTCAAATCACTGTATATCTGAATTACAGCAGTTCAACAGTGATGTGCGCCATTGGCGATTAAGCTGCCATTGCTTTTTGTACTGCAATGAGACCTGTAGGAAAGCTTTGGTCAGGTGTAAATAGGTAAGAAATATTGAACAGAGGACCGCTCTTCAACTGAAAAAAGAAAAATCACCTCAATTTAGACTTTTAACTCATAGGTAGAGAAAAGATTCAGTTGCTGGACAATGAGCGCATGTTGTGGGTCGGGAGGCAGAAAAGAGGTTTTTTATGGTAATGTGAATAGAAAAACATTTTTACTAAACAAAGTCCCAACATGTTTTGTATAAAAACTGGGTCACATTACTCTTGACCTTGAAACCCCAGTGTCTTTAGTTTTCTTTCAACAAGATTTAATACTTTTATACTTTAATACTTGTAACCTTTGGAAACATTGTCATTTCACAAGCAAGGAAGGAATGTGGTACAGAGACCATCACCTCTGCCCAATGATATCAAAACCTAATTGTTGTAGCACTGGCTCTGAGTTTATCACTGTATCTGTTTGAAGAAAATAAAATCTTTGTCAGATATTTCATTCAATAGCAAGAGGAAAGACATAAGTCTGTCATACCTTTGACCTAAAACTCCTAACTAAAATTATTCCATACTACAGTCAGAGAGGGCTCTCATGCTTAAGTTTTGAAGAAACTACTATGATCGTTCATGACACATAACCTTGCAGTGTAGCTGGATCTCTGTAATCTGGCAGATCCATCTTGCCATGTTACAGTCTAAAATGACAGGTTGGCCCGTTGTGGCACAGCCCAATCAGAGTCCTTCAGAGCAGGAGGAGGTGGGAGCTATGTGCGAGACGACAGCAGGATTTGACCTCTAATACAGAGATTAGTAAAGATGCTAACAGCTTCAGTAGCAGTTTCTTCTGATCTAGAGCGCATTTCTTTATTCAATGAAAAGCAAATAAACACTTAAAGAATTTCTTGATAAACAGGGCATTTTCACTGCTCCATGTTTTGGTGAGAGTTTGTTCTACAAAGTGTCTCAGGTTTGGTATTTTACAACCCAGCAGTAATGCCTGCCTACAATATTATCTGATTGGCCCATAATGAGTGTGATCTGCCCATTCCCAAACACTTTCTGTGGGCTCTTCCCCAGATGGACGAGTGGAATATACTGAACAGTCCATCTGTTTTTTCAGGTTAGCTTTCACAAAACATAGGTTTGAAAATAAGGCTCTTTTACATTGACCTTTGTCAGTGGTTACTGGTTAACCACTGACATTGGTGCCATTAAATCCAATAAAATGTTTTTAAGATATTAAGTTCATGAGGATCTTGTACCTTGATCTCTGACCTCTATATAATAGTGAGAACATCCTCATATCAAGGGGGAAATGTGTAGAAAGTTTAAAGAAAATACCTAAAAGTGGTCTTTAGACATGTGTTCACAAGCATAGGGATGAACATGGGTCTCCCCTTCCTTGACCTTAGATCCTGATCGTTACTTTCAGTTTGTATATTCACATAAACAGAGGCCACATGCTTGCAAATCTGAAAAAATAAAACCTTAAAAAATTCTTACTTAAGATACTGCAATAACAAGTGTAACTAGAAAAGCACTCGGAGAGCGCAGACCTACGCCAGCGCTACAGTCCTCACCCATATTGTGATTTTCACTATAAATATTAGTCCTACCTTTATTTCACCTAAATATTTAGATTCCTTGACCATGAAAACATACAAATAGCGATTGGATTCATAATGATAACTATTTTTGTTCAGTAGTTATTCACAAAAATCACATTTTTCATCATGGCAGCCGGATGCTGATCCAGATCAACACCAAAATCGAATCATTTCTTCCTTTTCCCATGCTGAACACTTCCAGTAAATTTCATCCAAATCCATCCATTACTTTTTGAGTTATTTTGTTCACAGACGGACGGACGGACAAACAAACTCTCCCGAAAACATAACCTCCTTGGTGGAGGTAAACATAACCATATGGCTCTTCTATCTTGACCCTCAAACTGTGACAACACAATTTTGATTTCTTTATTCTTGAGTCAGTTGTGCAATGTTTGAAGAAGATTCTTGTATCTAAATTGAAATATTGTGGCTAAAAGCAAAGGGATGAACATGAGTCTCTTTTGCTTTGACACCTGATTTATAACCTTATACTTCAAAATAGTACATTGGTGAATAAGATTGGACAGTCTGCAAGGTCTGATGAAAATCCCTCAAAACATTCATGAGGTGTTCCTAATCCAAGCAAGGAGGGGGCATGAAGCTAAAAGACCTTGGCCTTAATACAGTACAGTGTTAGTGATGTGATTGCCTTAATTCATAAGATGTTGTCAAATCTCTGCAGGCTTTTTACTTTCAAGATCAGATAATGAACTCTCTGCCATTGTTGCTTGCTGCAGTTTTTACAGTTGACTTTAGGCCGTTGCTGATAAATTACACGTCAAATCAGAGACATGACAGCCATGTTTGTGACCTTCTGTGACCTTTACACCCACTGACAAGGCCGATCATAGCCTTGGATCTACAGAAGTGTCAGCTGAGGCACACAGACAAAAAGTGATTGAGCACTTGCTATAAGGGCTTGTAGGCTTTGAAATGTCCTGCCTGAAAATGACACTGACTAAATCAATACTGATGTTCTCAGAGCCGATTCACAGGCTTCAAGGACTTGTGATGATTTCTCCTTTCTTTTGCTTTTGTATATTTTGATTCCATATTCGCCCATTTATTTCGGAAAAACTCTAAATAATACAGTTAAATTAATATAACAAACAGCAAATGGCCCTACTTTGCAACTATCTTAAATGTTAAGCTCACACCTAATGGACTGCATCACATGGGTTAATTACATGTTTTATTTGTTGAGATTGTTAATACAAGTGTGCAGAATCAGAATAAAGTAGAGGTGATGTCACACGTGAGAAATGTACAGATTTACTTGGTAGCTGGTTTCATTGAGTTCCAGTCACACCAAACACATGCCACAGACGCTGGCCTGTTACAAATGTTTTCACCATGTGCAAGAGCATGTGTATGTTCAAGAATTATGTATGTGCATGCTGCATGATATGATTCATTTTATTTATGTCTTCTTTTTAATCCTCTGCTATAAAAATTAGAGAATGTGCTGATTTTTTCCCAACATGTTCATGTAAAAAATGTAACAAAGTATCCATTAATACTACATACAGCTACGTTTTTTTTGCAAAACAGATACACCTTGTGTTGACAAAGGATGAAAATGGGAAAAGAGACTAGAAGGAATTTTCAAGATAACAGCTACATTTGAAACAAACATTATGAAGTGCCCCCTCTAAGAATTTTCAGCTTTTTTATGGAGGGTAAGTGTAACCCTGTCATCCCCAGAGCTCTGTTGACAAATTGGTCCTGGGAGAGGGTCCAAACTACATGTGGTTCAGATGAACCCCATGATTAGTCAACTACTGTCCTTATTTACCTCACCCGGAATAGCAAAACCGGGGCACTTCTCTGGATTCTCTGGGGTGTCGGTGGCGCAGTGGGATAGTGCACTTGGTCAGTAATCGGGAGGTTGCAGGTTCAAGGCGACACATGGCGATGTGTCCTTGAGCAAGACACTTCACCCCAAATTGCTCCCACTGCTGCGTCAGTGGCGTGTAAATGGGCATGAAAGCGCGTGAATGTGTTAGAGATACTGATGGATAACTAACATAGAAACTCTGAACCATCAGTGAGTGGATGTGAGAGTGAGTGGGTGTGAATGGGTAAGTATGACCTGCAGTGTAAAGCAGCTTTGAGTAGTCAAAGACTAGAAAAGTGCTCAGCTCAAGTCCATTTACCATTTACCATTTAGCCCTGGAAGGGGAACTTGATGGCAGTAGACTGGTGGCTTCACCAAGAAAAAACACCCACCCATGTAGGCACAGCAACAAGCATGGAGGTCAAAGGGACATGCTGACCCCTGTCAACAAAGACTGGTTTTTGGAAGATTGTAGGGGAGGCTGCCAGGCAGACCTGTTGAACCCAAACGGGTGGCAGAGGCCCCTGACGGTAAGGTTTTCAACTTCCACCTCTGGAAAAAATTCTTGTTCATTCTGGGAGAGGTTCAAGAAATGGAGTCTAAGTGGTCCATATTCAGGACTGAGGAGGTCAGGGAAAGTGCCTGTGGAATGCAGACTGGGGTGGTGGTCCCCATTTTCAATGAGGGGTACCAAAGAGTGTGCTCCAATTACAGAGGAATCACACTACTCAGCCTCCCTGGGAAGGCTTACTCCAGAGTGCTGGAAAGGAGGCTCCAGACGATCACTAAACCTCAGACTCAGGAGGAACAATGTGGATTCCACCCTGGCAGTGGTCCAGTGGTCCAGTTCTTTACCCTTGCAAGGCTTCTTAAGGGAGCGTTGGAGTTTGCTCATCCAGTTTACATGAGTTTTGTGGACTTGGAGGGAGCCTACAAATGTGTTCCTCAGGGGATCTTGTGGGAGTCTCAAAATTTTGTTGAGACTGGGTTTAAGTCCAGTCAAAGCTGTGGAGTTATAACACAATTCTTTAAAAATTACAATTTAAGCAAAATAGACAACCAAATATACCATGGGAAGAAAAAATCAGCAGGAAGGGAATCATAACACACTAATTATGAGGGATATCACTTTAGTAATGGACTCTCTCCTGGATCTTAGTACCAATGTTTCAACAAGGCTATTGCAGTGAGACACATGGCAGAGTGTTTGGGCTATAGAAGCGTGGATTATTTTCACTCCAAAAGAAGGAGATTACACCTTTTACTTTGCTCATCACACAACCTTTTCCAGATATATTTTTGGGGGGTTATAAAAGGTTATTACAATCAGCTGTTTCTTGTTCTATTGGCAGTAATAGATTACAAACCATGCTCCAGTTAGTCTGGAAATGTTACCTTTAAGTGACGGAATACAAAGTCCAAGACGGAGGTTAATTTATCTCTTATGCAAAAGTCTGAGTTTAAAGAGTCATTGAGAAACCAATTTAAAATAAATATACTGAGCTAAATGAGCCCACAGCACCCACTACAGAAATTATTTGGGGAGCTCTCAAGGCTGAACTGAGAGGCTTTATAATTCCTTATGCTTCTCAAGAAAAGACAAGCTACTGCAAGAAATAAACACTGAAGACAAAATTAACAAGTTAAACTGTTTCAGTTTGTAAGCAACAAACAGCAGACCAGAATACAACTTCAACCACAAGGACCTTAGAGCTTTAACACAACTTTAACATGAGTTCAACAGCATCTGTCACAGAGAGTAGAGTTGTCGCTTCAAGAATGAGACCAAAATATTATGAACAGGAGTAAAAGCTGGGAAAATTATTTGCAAATAGAATTAAGCACAGAAAACGTTTTTCTCTTCTGTTCTCCAGTTGATCAGCGGACTGAAAATAAAATAAACAGTGTAGATATAAATAATATGTTGACAGAGTTTTATGTTAATTTATACTCAGCAGATGGTCATCAAAATAGGGTGAGCATGGACATTTCTTTCAAGGCCAGGATCTTCTGGAATTGCAAAAAAACAGACCTTGACCGTCCAGTAACCAGTGAAGAATTCGTTTGGGTGATTAAAGGATTACAAATGGAAAAGCCCAGGGCCAGATGATTTCACAGCTAGAATTTTTTAGGGACTATGCCCAAGAACTGACACCCTTACATCTTAATATGTATAATTAAGTGTTGGAGAGGGGAAACTGCCAGTTACTTCATAAAAGTTGTAGCTATCATCTGATTTATCTTATTCCACTAGATACCAAAATTCTGTGTGAAGTTCTTGCTAAAGCGTTGCAGAAAGTAATGACCTCTCTCTTACATGAGAATCAGGCTGGTTTTCATTCACAAATACGAGAGACTGGATGACAGATCATTCTCAGAGATTAGAAAAAAAAATGGAGAGCCTTCTTTTTCATGTTTTGTGACTGAACTGGGCACACGTGGGTTCGAGGGCAGAACAGACATATATCTTCTTATCTCGTCTGTTTCTATATGATACTAATAAGTCTGGTTGAAATATTCAAGTGAAGAAAAACATTCTTTACACTTTTGGAAATCAAGTACTTACTCTCTGAATTATACAGTATGTTCGTTTGTAAAACCACAAAACATATATGGTGGTATTTGGGATGGAGGTTGTGGAATAAGTGTAATCACGAAGAAAACCTATTTCATTGGCATAGTTTAGTCTTTCTGAGCACACACTGAATGAGAGGTAACAAGAGGTTTCTTGTCCATTTGTTTAAGGCTGATAAAACAACAATCCAGGGCGTTGTAGCCGTCTGTCAGGGGGTGTCACTAATATGACCATAATCAATTTCAAAAACTGCTTTATTAAATAAATGGATGACTTCCGCCGCACTCTGTCCAACACTGTACATATTCTGGAGCTATGCAAAGCAGCGTGGTACGATATTAGGAAATATCAGATGATATCACTGACCAATTAGAATCAGTTAATTAGCATAGCAGTGTTTTACATTAGCACTTACCCAGAGGCATGCCAATGCCATAGCCCTTTGTGTCCAGCAGACCTCCGATCTGTGTAAGGTTACAGTTGAGCCCGCGGTGGTACTCGTTCATGGTGCTCTCCATCAAAAAAGCATACTTGGAGTTAATCACACGGGCGATGCCCTCTTCTGTGCTTTTCACAAACACACTGGGCTGCTTGGAGTTCATATAGTTCCACATCCTCTGGTAGGTCTGATATCTGGAGTTCTGCAGAGGAATGGTAAAAAACAACAATGCACATTAAACTCTGACTGCACAATGTTTTTATATTCACAGTCCCATCATCTGTCTTTGAAGCAGGAATCAAATGGAGGTCGATAAAAATGATAGAGGGAATAAGCAAAAAAACAGAAAAAGAGATGCATCTTCAATAAGCAGGGGAGGGAAGTGCAAACAGAATAGAGAATTCAGTATGAATTATGACAAGCAGAGTAAAAATATCAATTTCAAATAGAGGCAGACTGGCGAGAGGAAAGAGCAGAGGAGAAAAGCAATGCATTAAAGGAACAGATTATTCGCTCGTGGCGTAGCTGATGCATCATCTCTCATACAGTTGGAGGTAAATCAGCACACAGGAGGTGGTACATCACTTAGGAAAAATATGACAAGCTTGTAAACAGGATTAAGTGTTTAAAGAGTACAATTACATGTTGTATCCCTGTGCGCAGTGCGTGGAAAGAAAGGAAAAGGTAGAAAAGTGTGTCCTCTGTGTGTTATGATAGGTGTGTGCTCTCTTTATGTGTGTGTGTGTGTGTGGATAATGTACTGCAGCTCATGTGGCAAACACAAACCAGGCTTTTATACACTCTCAATATGGTCAACCACCACAAGAACGATAAACACACTCACTATTTGGCATGTAGCCATTTCCTATGCATACCAGCAAATAAACGAACACTTATTTTTTAATACACTCACCTACACATGCTCCCACATGCAAACACACCTACACGAAAACACACACTCTCTTACACGCACAGGCTCGATGACAAACACAGATGCCGACACAGATGCCAGAAGCGCTCTCATAAGCAAACACAGGCGGTCAGCCACTTAACACAAACAGCCGTAAAGAAAACAAGAGAAAAACTCAGAGATAAAGTAACACATGAGGACAGGGACTCACTCCGGGCAGGGCAGTAATAAACTGAGCTAAATCATACAGGCATTTACAAATGCAGAATTTCAAGCAAGATTGTGGCTATAAAAGCAAAGCAGGAAAATGGCTGACTCTGGATTAGGTTTTCCAGACTTTAAAACAAAAACTAAAGATGACAACTCATACCCATTCAAATCCTAAAAATCAACAACCACCCGGTGGTTTTATACCTTCTCAAGGTGTTCAAGTGCCAGAGAATGGCTGTACAGTGGTGGGGGGGTTTGTGGTAGTTTTATAGGAGAAGTCTTATAAGTGAACTGGTTTATGTGCATGATTTGAGGTTACAGTGACCTTGGTAGCCTTGCAGAGCAGACGGACCTGCCTGAGTCATTGTCTGAAATCCTGCATGTCTGTCTTGCCAGCTTGGGCATTGTCTTTGACGAGGTTCAGGTCATTTGAGAGGTAAATGATACAACTGAGTGATAGAATTTTATGTAAGATGATAGTCTAAGGCAGTTTAAGCTAACGGCTACAGTGCACGCTGCTATGTCATACATATTTTCTTTCCCTGCTGTCATACATAGCAGCGTGGCTTGATGTGGACTGGTCTGTTAAAAGTGTGACAAGCTGAACAATTGTCCAGTCACAAGCTGCTGTTGTTTTTGAAGGTTCTGCACCTGAAACATCTTTGAACAGCTATTTCCCAGATGGACTAGTGAAATATTTCCGTGAATATATGAAACTGCCCATCTGGCATGTCAGGTTATGACCTTGGCCCTGTGCGCTCAAACTGAAACCAAATCGTTCTTACGCAGATGGATTTTAACTAACCTGACATGCCAGATGAGACAGTACAATACATGCAGTACAAAATATATTTCACTAGTCAATGGGCAACAGCCCATAGAAATGGAGGCATAAAAAGTTTAGAAGAACAGATCCTGAAATGGATCTTACCATAAAGAAGGTCATGGTGCTCCCTCCATGGATGGTGCCATACTCGATGTTTGTCTGGTCAGCTAAGTCATCTGGTGACTCAATGGGGACCTCCATCCTCTGTACGGTCAAAAAGGCTGCCAGGTTGGCTGTGTATGAGGAGATGATGATCAGGGTGAAAGCCCACCTATAAGAGGGAGACAGGAGAAAGTGATAAATGTGGGGATGACCAACATGGATACATTTCTTCTACAGTGAGAGGGATCACATGAACCTACTGCCTCCTGCTCTTAAACAAAGCTTAATGAGCAAAGCATGCCTCTGCTCTTGACATAAAAATAAATACTTACAGAGCACAGTTAGCGTGAAGACCAAATTTATAATCATTTAAATGTGAAGCAATTATTGGATCTTTTTTTTTTTGATTATTTTGTTTAATAAGGGGGACAAAAAAGAACTTCAAATGTTCAACTTTATGACTCAACAATTGTTATTTCTTTGGTCCAGCAGTGCACAAACTGTGGGGGGGGGGGGGGGGGGTTCAGCCAAACCCTAAAATATTTTACTTACTATCAACAATTGTAGATTTATGGAAATGAATGGCATTAGTAATACTCACACAAGGACTGCATAGGCTGAAAGACACAACTCTTTCTTTAGAGTTGACAAGTAGTAAATGCAATGATCAGGCCTAACTAACAAGGACTTTTTAGAGAAAACAAAATCATCACCTCCACCAAAGTCTCCATCCAGCTCATTTTGGTGCCTTTATCTTTTTTCACACATCTTATTGGTACATGCATGACTGCAACAACGTGACCTCCTGCTGTTTGCTCTAGCTGTCATAACATGTGTAAAATGCCTGATGGCTGCAGCATATGTATTTTGTTTTGTGTAAACAGATTCTTATATTGTTGCTTGTGCTATGGTGTTATGCATGATGTCAAGAGCGGTTGACTGAAGTCATTTAACCCTATAAAGTCAATGGTATCATATTTGATACATACTTTTCTAATACCTCTATCTACTCAATATGATCAACAAATTACAAAAAAAAACAGCTGGATACAATCAGATAAATGATAAAAATGTCCTCATATGGATTATCAGTTGCCAAAAACACCTAATGTATCAAATGAGATACGAAAAATCTATATGTTGAATTTTATGGACATTTTGATTTTTATGGATTTTAGCAGAAAGTGAAACAAACATTTCAGCTCCAAAAAATTAGAATTTTCTGGCTATAATCTATGGTCTTGGGCCTTAAAGGGTTAAACTATGAACACACAAAATTCAATTTGAAAAGTTTGTTAACAACTGCGATAATGGGAAAAGACACTGCAGGTAGGGGGATGGATCGACAGATTTTGGTGCAAGGTGGTGCAAAGGTAGAAGGCAAAAAGGTTTACTTCCCGGTTAGATAGGGCCTGTTCTGTGTGAATGTGCATGTTCTCCCTGTGCAAGCGTGGGTTTCTCCTTGGCGCTCCAGCTCACTTCCAATAATCAAGTACATGCTTGTTAGGTTAATTGGTGACTCTGCAATTATTTGTGAGTGAACTGCTTTCTGTGAATTATGAACAGAATACTTAGATTACAATTATTGTTGGCAAATAGACAATAACCTGAGTTCAGGCATTTTGATCAGCCGTGCAAACCTCTGCTACACAACGCATGGATAAAAAATGTCAAATACAAGTTGAGTGTTTTGGAAGACATTTCAAAGATTAAAAAAAATCTATATAAACGTTGTTTATATAGAAAAATAAATATGACTTATTGCACTGAAAATCATGAATATTTAGTATTCCCATAAACATTCCTACTAATCTGTTTAAAACATAGCCTCTAATGTTTTGTTGTACATTAAGAAGTTAGAAGGAAAGCTTACTTAGTACAAATTAAACCCAGAATTTCTCTCATCTTGCAGCATTTATCATCATATTGTGTAACCCTGTGGTAAAATGAGAAATGGAGTTCAGGTTTTCTGCACTCACAGATAACATTCAGTCCCCAAAAGGCAAGAGGATTGCTCTCTCTTTTGACCTTTTTCATGTCTAGAACCTTATTCATGAATAACAACCTGCATTCACTTCTTTTAATAACACCACTTCCTTCATATCTTGCTCAGCTTGGTGTAAACTGCTCTCCTAGTCTTCCTCTCCCTATCTTTATCTTCTTAGCTCTAGCCATTTTTCCCAAGCACGTGTCTCTCTCACAATAACTCTATTGCCACAGGAGTATCATCAGGCTGTTGTAGCATTTCTGTTAACTTAGCATTTTTGTATTGTTTGCTTGGAGTGTTAGAGCCCAGGGACAGAGCTATATATCTGCTATTTGCTTGAAATTTAAAATGTAAATGTCATTATCTTAAACAGCAGATGTGGAGAAACAGCAATGTAAAGGAAAATGCTAATTCTGCACAAAAATACAAGTCAGTTAATTTTATTTAGATTACATTTAAGTGTTTCCTGCAGAATTATGATTAGTTAAGGAAGTGGTGGTTAGATGAGTTGTAGAGCAGGGGTTTAATTAAGTATATGCAACAAAAAACAACAAATAAACAGTAAGCAATGTATATGTATTTAGGTTCATCAACCCAAAACCTATGCTCTGATCATGTTTTTGTTTTGCTTTTGAAAAAAGAGGGTTCTCAAATATAATTTTATTTGACACCTGAAAAATAATTATAACTAAAACTACAAAGGCACAACATTTTCTTGTGGATCTTTAAAATACAGGACAAAAAGGGGCATTTGTCTGCAAAGCATTTTAATGTGCAGCACAGGTGTCTTTTCTATTTTCACCTGGTGCATTTGTCATTTTTATGGCTAGTGCTAACGCTGTTAAAAAAGATAAATGAAGATGTCCCTGTCTGTGCCTATAGTTTGTTTATCTAAAAATAAGGAGAAGTCAGGTGCAAAGCTGGCATGTTCTATATTTAAGATGGAGAAAATGACTGCGCCTTAAACCTCTGAAAACTTGGTCTTAAAGTCTGAAGTCTATGGCCCAGAATGATCCTGTTATTTTGAGGATGCATGCCAGAAATAGACGTACATCTGCAAGGTTGAGACACACTCACTGAGCTTGTTTTCACCCACACAATGTAAACAAAAGCACACGCTGCGCTAATACTCCATTGTTAAACGTTAGAAAATTTGTATCCAATTTCAATGTAAGCATGAATCGAGGTGAGACAGCAGGCCTTCTTGAAAGTTTTTCTCAGTGTGTTGTTCCCAAGCTTGCTATTGCACACAAAATATTCCAGGAGCAAGGGAAACATACACACAATCAAAGACTTTTATGCAGCACAGATCTCCACTTATAACATGGGTATACATACTAATGAATGTAACCTGTATCTATGTTTACAAATGTTAATGCAGGCTGTCCAGTGTGCTTTACACAGGCAAAAGAGACAGAGCTTTAAACAGCATGTACTGATTCAAGTTTAAAACAGTCATTAACAAGGTGTTTGAATTAAATAGTCTTATGGAAATATTTACATGATTAAGAACTTGAGACAAAAAGATTTAATACTAACAGTTTTTCAATATGTTGAATATTTAGCTGTTATCATTCATAGATCAGTCCTGGGTCATTTGAACAGCATAAAATATCTCAAGCAGATATATTTTGTTCATTTCTTCCATGTTATTTAGCTTCTGAATGGAAGGGTGTTTTAATCAGACAATGAAATAGGGGAGCCTCCCTCTTGTGAATTACTTTGGTAATGGTTAATATCTTTGAATGAGTTAAATGATAATCTTTATCCTGAGTGTTCATGTGGGGTTTCTTTTGGAGTGGGAATGAGGGAATCATTAGCCTGTCAAGTTAAATCTTTATTCAGGAGAAACTTTCATGCTCCAAAGTCTGATCTCAGTACATCTGCACTGGATTTTCAGATCCTACTTGTTTAAGCTACAAGTTAGGACGTGAGTGTATTCCTAACTAGTAACGATGTCTCCTTGTTCTTTACACATTTTTAACTTAGGTTTGTGAGAACAGAGAGATCTCAACCTTGGAAAATTGGTGTAAAATCAGAATTAGAAAAACTTCACTTCTCCTCAGGAGCAACATGGATGTTAAAGTTGCTCTTTTATAGATATATATTAATTAATCAATCAATCTTTGTTGTATAGCGCCAATTCATTACAAGTTCTATCTTAAGACACTTCACAATAGAGCAGGCTGAAGATAAAATCTTCAAACGATGGATACACATATATGCATAGATAACTATTACACAGAATATGTATCCATGCAAACATACATCCAAAACCCAACATGAATCCATCATGGCAGCATGAAAAATCCTCCATAGAAAGAGTGAGGAATAAAAGAGAAAGAGAATTACATGGAAGCAACAGTGGAGTAACCACTGACAATAAGCTGATGGACAGGAATGGTATCCATACACAATATTTCCTGCTGAAGGCTGATTTGAAAGCTGTGTGGTCTTTGGCCATGACCTCTAACATTTTATAAGTGATTACCATAGAGTGCAAAGGAACTGGAGAAGTCATGTGGCCTTAGCTGCTTGATTATCAAAAGAGTCTTTGGAGCGCTGTGCATGCCTTATAAAGAACACTACATACAGCAAATAACTTTTCAACTGAATTTTAGCCCAACCTACCCACAAAGAGAGAGGTTGTGTTGAGGCAGAGCCTTATGCTGTCTGACCAGTAGTGACAATTTATGGATGTGAAGCCATGTGAATCATGTCCCTGTTTTCCAAACTGGAAATCCTGAAGAAAATTTTAAAGAAACTCAATATAAAAAATCATCCTCTCTCACAGTGAGGGCACATAGATGTAAAGTATGTTAAGAATGAAGCTGCTTTTTGAACCAGGCTGTGATGGTGTTTATTTTGGCCACAAATCTGTCTGTACCCCACACAATCATTTGTGTGTCAGGTTTCAGCAAACTAGTCCTACAATTTTGGCTCTTCTGTATGGGCCTCGATTATCTCTTTTTCAGGTTGCCACCTAGTTATGACAAATTGATCCTAGAATAATGTAAATAAATCTGCAAATGTATATCACATATGTTATTGATGTAAGTGCATACCATAGTGGTTTAGAAAATTTAAACATCAGCCATCTCTACCTTATAATCTTTATAGACTTTAATGTACAATTTAGATTATTTACCCTTTCATGATTATTACTGATTACACTTCTAAAAAACTACAATCACACAGACATGAGGGCCCTCCTAAAAAGAGATGCTACATCTCAAGGGGCTAACCTCTAATACATTTGTATTCAGCAGAGACAAATACTGTATGACAAAGACAGGTCCATGATCTGTCCATGCATCTGTCACTAGCTTTAGTTCTTATTTTAGTCCACTTGTCTTCACCCAACTCCCTTCCTTCACCCACACATCCAATATAGCGTTGTATGGATGGCTGTCCATCATGAGACTGGGATCCACATTCAAGATTTCCTACTGCTCAACAGATGTTTTTTCTTGTCGTCATAATGGATTCATGTTGGGTTTTGGATACATGTATGTTTACATATATTTATATGTGTTTTTTATATATGTAAACATGTATCCATGCACATCCTTAAATTGAAGTGCGTCCTTATCCTGCTCCATTGTAAAGTGTCATAATGTAAAGGACAAATGAAGATTGATTGATTGATTGATTTTGTATCCAAATTTCCTTTCATTTACTCAAAGAAAAAAAAAGTCTGTCTTTTTCATGTAATCATAACAACCAGTATTCTTGGCTATCTCATCTTACCTCAGTTTTGTTTTTTCAAGAGTTAGCAGCTCACTGTTGACTTATTATTGTCCATAAGTTACTTTCAATGTTTTATCTGGTATCATTTAGCCTTTTCAAATGAAAATCTAACCTGTTTTGGGGAAGTATTATGTGTCATTAAGTGTTTTATGCATTATTTACTTGAACAAAACCTGGCTTTCTGCTAATATTAACTGCTGCTTATCTTGCATACCATTTCAGAACGGGCAGTGTCTTTGCAGGGATGGTAAAAAAAAAAGGTCTACCTGGAAACATGTACAATCCGTAATGTAAAAAGTAGAGTGTAGATGAGTCAAGCTGCTCCCTCATAGTGAAGCTGTACAGTAAGTGTCTGACTCTCAAAGGGAGGAGTTACAGAGTTTGACGGCCACCTGCAGGAATGACCCCCCACTGCACTCTGTAGTGCATCATGTGGGAAAAAATAACCCTAAAACCATTTGGCACATTTAAATTCCATGTGAGTAGCAAGAGGCAAGACCCATATTTCAGTAGATGGAGACCTTTAACTGGCTGTCACACACCAACATAAAGTCATTCATCCAATAACTCACCATACTCCGCTGACACATCTGGTGGACAGAGCTCTGGGCATAATCTCTGATCCCTGCTGCATGAAACCCCCCACAGGGAACCACAGGCTGTTTCCCAGGGTGTACTGGTTCTCCAACATGTCCCTGCGCTCTCGCAGACACGGGTGAGGGTTGTACCACTCGTATGGGCTCAGCCTGGCAGGGAAACACATGTACAGTGGAACAACCTTGAGGACAGGCGGTGGCACAGTAATGTACTTCTGCCATATCACTCAAGTCACCACAAATCAGCTATACGCTTGCTGTCAAATTGTCTGCAGGAGAGTGTGTAAGGTAAAAAATTCCCTCATGTGACAGAGCGACCCTGTGTTGTATGAGATAAACAGTGATAGAGCAGAGATGCCAGCTGTACATAAGGGCTGGACAATATGGACTAAAAACATATCATTTTACAGTCACAATACACAAATTCATAAACTTATATTTTTTAAGTAAAGATGTAAAAAAAATGGTTGTCACAGTATCAGATTAAAAACTTTTATATGATTCTGGTTTGAAGTCAGACAATGCAAACAATCATGTCATTCCAATTCATCACATCTGGGATGTAGTGGAAGTAGAGATGATATTGCAGATCTGCAGTCAAAAAATCTGCAGCAAAGGCATCATGCTTTCATATTACAATCTCAGGAATGTTGCCAGAAGTATTTTAAAACCATACACCTTCAGAAAGACATTATTTTGGTTGATTATTTCTCCCCACAGCTTGTATGACTCATGCATTCACGGAATGAGAAACACAGCTAAACGTGTGAGTAGTGGTCCAACAAAATGTGCCAAAATGTCCTGTTCCTCTGGAAGAAAGCCTACGGTTCCTCAGTAAAGCAAAAGTGAGGAACTGGTTTTCATTGGGACAAGCACATCACAGTCTACCCTTGACTTCCCCAGTCTACCAGTCTCATGAAACTTGCTCCTCAGTTTAAAATGGTACCAGGGCTGAAACCAAATAATTCTGCCACTCTGCGTACCATAACAGGGGATGCAGGGGATTTTGGCAAAATATTTTTGCAGACTACCAACACGTCAAGCTTGATGAATGCACGATCCTTACATGTTGTACCTTATTAAAGAGGTGACAAAGGATACTTTCCAAGGATATAAAATAAAAATACCAGTTGGTAATTACTTTATTAAGGCAGTTCTAAAAGAAAAAGGGAGTCCAATCAGATACTAGCAAGGTGTACAAAATAAAGTGGCCAACATATTGTATTCAATATACATATAAATCAGACTATGTGTTGTTGATTGAACAATCATAAACAATATTATATCACCCTATATCTCTTTGAGAATATATAATTACATCTTAAAATGCAATATTCTGCCCAGCCCTACAGAAAACTATCAGAGCAGTGTGTGAGATAATGTATGGACCTTGCAGCCAGAAAGAGCACACAGCTGACAGCCAGGTAGGCAAGCAGCATGAAGAGCCAGACAGCTGGAGAGAAGGGATCGAGGAAGGAGAAGTAACCCGGCTTCCGACCCTAGTGTTGAGAGAAAAAAAGGAGGAGGAGGGAGACCAAACGACAGAGACAAACAGGAATGTACAGAATGTTAGAAATCACAGTGTGACATCTCAGCAGTCAGGTCATGTCTCTTCTGCACCACAGGAGGGCAGTGTGTCCTTCATTGCACTCTGATAGGCAGTCTGCAGTGCTTTGATACGCTAATGCTACAATCCATAAACACTCGGTTTCACAATGCCCGCTGCTGAAGCACACTTGGCTTGGATCCAGAAGCTCATTAGCAATGTAAAGCTGCCACTGTTACCCAGTTACAGAGCACTGACTTATCGAGCAATTCAAATTACACCTATAAATTTCACTATGAACGGAGTGGATGCAGCTTACGACACAAACACAATCCTTAGCTTCAAAGATGGGATTGACTCTTTTTGTTATATTGAGTCTTATTGGTTCTGAATCATTAATGAGGTGTTAGCCACTTGGCTTCAAGCTGTAAAGGCAGTACAAACAAAAGATATGGAATCAAACAGCAGATCTGTAGCTGGTATCACTCTCACCAGTTGAACTCTGTACAGGATGCTGATCCCCAGGGTCATGAACGGCTTAGAGAAGTCAATAACTTTCTCTCGCTCTGATGTGATAGTGAAGCCTGCCACGGCCAGGTCTGCTTTCTGTGGGATTGACAAAGATAGATAGGTGGTTAGATAGTGGTGGGGGCGAGAGGAGGATCGAGGCAGTGGAGGAGAGAGTCAGGAAGAAAACGACAAGCGGTCAGGTAAGTGTGCAAAAATAGAAAGACACTCAATGCTGAGAGCTCTGTTTGTGCAAAAATGTTGACTTCCTGGATGAGAAATGAAAAGTTTGGACAGCGCACTTGAAAGCACATTTGGAAAAACACACAGAGCGTGCACTCTGTTCCTTTCCCTTTTGGCAGAAGCACACACACATTACTCGCCATTTAAATGAGACTAATTGCAGGCAAAGCGCTGAATGGCTGGTCTTTGCACCTGTATGAAAAATCTCAGGTCTCTGGTCGCTTTGCCTCCCCTCCATCTCCTCCATTAAAAGCTAATTGATGAACACGGGCTGCTAATTAGAGCTGAGTGATCAGGCAATGGGGAGGGCAGGGAGGGAGAGGAAGTGTGGAGAGCAGGGGGAGCACCAGTGTGGCAGGCCCCACACAGGGACCACAGTCTGGTAATTGAAGTATACCGTATGGTAATTAAGCAAAAAGGGGCTCTCATTAGCTGGCTTCAACCAGAGTGTCTGTCAGAGGCGCACTCTGCCTGGACAGAGAGGGAAAAGAGGGTGGGTGGGGGCAGAGGGCTGCTGCTGGGATGGAAGAGGCTTACTGCATGGAAAGATGGTGCGGACAATTTTAGGCAATGCTACTTCTCTCTTTTGGGGAATTATCAAGTCAGCTTTTGTCCTAGATAAGAGTCTTATTCCCCTCTGAGGGCAATTTGAGACATGGGGAGTTACAGCAGAGTTGTGGTTTGGGGCTATGGTAGTGTGTGTGTGTGGGTGGTGGGTGTGTGTTTTCAGAGTAGTTTTCTGTATGTAGACACTGACTGAGACAGTTGGGCATTCCTCTGTACTGTGTGTGACTGCAAGAGAGGAAAGAGTGAGAGAGAGGAAGTACTCACCCTGTTGATTAGCTCTCCAACCATGCCAGTCCAAGAGCCGTTGGGCTCTGGGGCACCGTACAGCCCGTCATCCACCAGCTTGATCTTGAAGGAGAATTTTAAGATATCTGCCAGCTCCCTCAGCATGTCCACACAGAAGCCCTCGTATTGGTCATTGCCCTGGAAGTCTTGGTAGTTGTCTTTGCGCATCACATACGGGTTCTCCTGAAAATGTAGGGAACACAATCAATTTTGTTCCAAAACTAAGAGCATAATGTTTGAGGAGGGAAGATTAACGGAAATATTTCAAACACAGGGAGTTGTCAAAAGTAGATTAAATGACAGTTTGGGAGTACGCTTATTTGCTTGCAAGCAGAGAGTGATGAGCTAAAAATCAATACCAATCTCATATTAGATCCTTTAATAAGCTACAAGCAAAACTCCATTAGCTCAGCTTGCACAAAAAATAAAAAGGAAGGCAATAGCTCACTTGGTCCTATTAAAGGCACAATATGCAGACATTTTTTGCATAAATTTATCTCAAGATTCATTTAAAAAATCTGTCATGTACTTACAAGTTGAGAACACAAATTCAAACATTCCAAACAGTTTTTAAAGCCAGAACAATCCTTAAATCACATGTTTAGATGCTTATGTTTTGCTGTGGTGCTCAGTGGGGCAAGCTGCTGCTCTGTTGCTTCATCCCATTCATGGCTGGTGCTGCCAATCCATAATGAACCCTTACTTTTGTCTGTTCTTGTGTGCATGTTCTGTCTTCCCAAATCTTCTCCTAACATACAGTCCCACCCGTCCAAGATTGTAGCCGGTGCCCCTTGTATTAACAAGTTTGCAAAATGGCTGGATTTGTCAAACTCCATGACTGCCATCAGGGAGATCCATCCTGCAAAGCTTTAAGCTGATAAACTTTTTCCCGTCACAAAATGAGAAGATAAATCAATGTCCTTTGAGGAGAATGAGGCAGTAGCTGGCTTGGTTCAGCTGTGCTGACAGAAAAAAGCAGTCTCAAACTTGTAACCAATGATGGCCTGCAGCAGTTTTATCAGGACTGTAAATTTCTTGATTAAAAGAGGAGCTTAAATCAACACCAAAAGCATTTCTCAATGGAAATGATGTTCTTGGGCTCCCGCAAATGAGTTTTGGCAATAGTTTGACTTATTTGATTGTCTCACAAAGTAAATCTTCAGCAGCACCACCGGCTCACAAGACAGGATGTTTCTCTCAAACACTGTCCACAGGGTTGCCTATGTGGACAGGAAATGTTTCCAGTGGATGTATGTGAAATCAGTCATCTAATGTTACAGACTATTTAATTGCACCAAGAAGGAAACATTGAATGAAGCACTTTACAGTAACTTAAGCTATTAATTAGAGAAATTTAAACATGGACATATCTTTAAAATAAAATTGACTGCTAACTGCAACAGAATAACTATGGATGTATCCGTACCTATGTTTCAATACAGTTTTCTCTTTTCTCTTTTACTATCCATCAGCTCCTATGGCTCACATTGGTTCATGAAATTGATATGATTATTACTATCTAAGTAACTCTTTCCTAAAAACTTGCCTACCTTCTCTCCACAGTAAACAGGCAACCAGCAGCTAGGCTGTGACACCCTATTTTCTTGGCTTCCTTTCTAACATTAATAAATAGTAGTATGAGAATGGAAATAGATTAAAAAATATAGCGCAATGTTTGAACATATTTTCCTTGTTTCTTTCCTTAATATCCTGGGCTTTTCTCTTTTCCTTACTTTGGGGTCCAATGGAGCCCCCTCAGGAAAATTGATGCCTCTTACATTGACTATAGTGCCTATGCAGGGCCAGCTCTGAGTAGCACCTTAACAAAAACTGCCTCTCAATTTCATAATCGTTATCAAAGTTGATGTTAATATTCAATCAGTTTCCCTATCTATGGTTGTTACTGCTCAAACAAACAAGTAACATTACAAAGACAGAAATATGATCCTGGCTAATTTATGGTGTGAGCCGGCATAAATTTATTGTTATCATATTCCTTCATTTTCGTTTCTTTGTCTCCTCTCTCTGCTTTTGCATCTCTCTCGATCCTCCCTCGCCCCCAACACCGATGGCTTTCCAACATGAGTCGTGATCTGCTCAGGATTTCCTGCCAGCCTTATAATATTCTTTCTGTACCTTGTGCTAAATGTTGAACTCATGGTGGATTCATGGTGGATAAAATACAAATTTAAAACAATGAAATAATAGACAAGAAGAGAATGGTTTGGACCTATTCTCTCAAGATAACAAGCCTATGGCTTCACAAATAAAGATCAACTGATTGATTTAGATTCCTAAATTCATATCAAGAAGCCAGGGAAGACCAACAGCACACCTTGTTATATAATCTTTTGTTATTGTTTTGAGTCCTTTTCTCCATGTTTGCCAATATATTCTGTTCTTTAGCAGTGTTTCCCCTAAGATAAAAGCAGTATATCATCTTCTTGAAAGACAGAACAACTAGTGTCTAAAGTTTCCAGGCAGTAACACAGAACCCAAAAACATACAGAATCAACAATATCACAAGAATTTTTGGTTTTAATGTGCCAACCCAGGACTTTTGATGTTCAATCGCTAAGAAAGATTTCTTGGGGCACCCTCAGGTAGCAAAATCTACATACATTGCCTACAGCAGTGTGATAGCAATTTAAAGTAGATGCAGTTTAACTTTTTTTAAATGTATTTTTATTTAACTTTTATTTTACCAGGTTGGTCCCATTGAGATCAAAAACCTCTTTTCAAGGGAGACCTGGCCAAGACAGGCAGCAGCAAAAAACACAAAGTTACAGACAAAAAACAAAGAGGGACGAAACAATTTACAAAGCACATCATTATGGATTACAACCAGATACATCTATGAGCCATATCTTTGGATCAGTTGTGCAACGGCCAAGCTAAAACATCAGCATTTTATAGAATCTACATGACTAGCTCAGCAGTTTAGCAAAATGAAGTGAGCCTAGTGTTTCAAATGCAGGCATGAAAGTGGTATCAACCTTTCCTTTTTTTTTTGTATAAAGCGGGTAAGTGTTCCTCAGAAAGATCAAATTAATCCCTTAAGAGAGACAGAATATCAGCACAAGTTAAGTATAATCTGTAATGTTGTAAAAGCATGAATCCTTTTCTCTTTAATGTGACTTTCTTCAAAGCATTATGTGTCTCTACATTAATCAAATTGAATTTATTTTAAAGCTATTTCAGACAATTTAACACTTAAAAATCAATTTCATTTGTCATGGGGCGTATTACTCAGTCTGTCAAAACAGTGCTGGAGAGACTACAAAGTAGGGCAGTGAGTTTTAGAGACATGGGACTTTAGCAGGCAGGGAGTCTTAACAAAAATATGATATATTCAGTTTCATCATGGGAATTGGAGGACTCAGCTTTTTTGGAGCACGACCAACTCTTCTTACGGGGAGAGAAAGTCAGGATATTTTGGCTCCTGCAGAATCAATTTAGACAATACTTCTTTTTCAGCATGTCTTCTGTGAGTCCCCCAACATTATGGATGTCCAATACTAAACTGTTGGAAGACTCTTTTAAAATATATAAACTGGCTTGTGTTAAACTGCAGACTGCAGGGGGAGGTTGAGAGAGCCAAAAATGCAGACAGACTCAGTGACCGCGGCCTGGCCAGTGGACTCAGACAGACTGGGCTCACAGGGGGGAGACAGACACTGCTGTCATAGTCAAATATATTGACCTAAAGGATTCATTCTATTACAAAGAAAACAAATGTGGCCAATAAAATTGCACGGCTGCTACAACACATGATGGAATGTGTGTGACTTCTTTGTTCTGCCTTTTTTGTTATGTATTAAGTATGTTTTATACTGCTGAATGCATTCTTGTGTTACTATTGAATGTATTGACATTACAATATCTTTCACTCCGTTACCGAGCAACCCTCCCTTTGCTTCTTTCTATCTATCTATCTATCTATCTATCTATCTGTCTATCTGTCTATCTATCTATCTATCTATCTATCTATCTATCTATCTATCTATCTATCTATCTATCTATCTATCTATCTATCTATCCATCTATCTTTCTGTCTATCTATGGCACCGAATGGCACCCGGTCGCATACTGCCGTCACTGTGCTGCTTCAAGATTCATAGTATTGTGCGTTCAGTGATGGCCTTCTGCATCCTTCCACCACTCTGGCCATTCACACTTGATCTCTGGCATCAGTAGGGCATTTTCACTGGATATTTTCTCTTTTCAAACCATTCTCTGCTTAAAATGGTTGGGCGTGAAAATCATGGTAGATCAGTAGTTTCTGAAAAACTAAGATTAGCCAATCTTCCATTAACAAACCATGTCACATTCACAGTCACTTATATCACCTTACCCATTCTGCTGCTTGGTTTAAACTCAAGCAAGTCATCCTTCTACCTGCCTTGTTATTTCTATGTGCCTTGATTGACTAGGTTGCTGCAATGTGATTGGCTAACCATCTATTTGTGTAACGGAGCATTTGAATGTACATAAAGTGTTTTAATATACAGCACTTCTGCCTGTAATTGACCAAAAAAAAAACCCTTATGTCTCAGTGAAGGCCTAAATGGCATGGCTCTGTGTCATCTTGTTTAAAATGTGGAGGAAGAGGTGCTTCATTGGTGGAGAGCTTACTTTGATAGGAGCAGCAGAGCATAACACCCCCACCACCACCACCTCTTTAAGTGGTGATTACCCAGTGGGAAACACAATGCTCTTGGAAACCAGGCTAGTACAATTTTCCGTGTTTAGAAAGAAAACTGGGTGTTTAAAAGGTTTGTAACGCTTCCATCTGAGCGCTCCGTCAGCTTCTCTGACAGTTTCAGTGTCAGAGATATTAGCAGAAACAGATTGCAGCACAGTGTGATCTGCAGCACAGTCTGCGCAGCAACTACTAAAACAACTTTGACCTTAATAGCCAGCGTGTTGGTGCAGGAGGTAACATGACCTTACCAGTATGGTGGTGACGATGAGGGTCTTGTTTGCCAGTGTCTCTGACACGTTGATATCCAGGCTGGTGGAGTTCATTGCAAGGGTGTTGTTGGAGTACCAAATCCCGATCTAACAGGGGAGGATACAGCAGGAGAAAAATCAATGGCCATTGTGCAATGAGTAATGTACTGTTAAGCTCTAACTTCACTACAACTGTTTTACTGTTCTGGCAGATGCACACCATCTATAGCAAGTAAGTATTTCAGCAAGTGCACTCACATCATTGGTCTATTTTATTGACTCGATTTCATGCTGAATATTTAATGCTCTGCTTTAGTTTCTGTACGCTTGCATACTGTAAGCACACATTGATTTAATTGCCGCTATTCTAGGCATCCATACACCTTCAGTGTTATTCACCATAATAAAAAAAAACTGTTTACAAGCTGAGCAATGAGCTGAGACCTGTTTGCAAATACCTGAAAGCATTCCTGATCGAGGGTTTTATTGCAGTGTTTATTTTTCCTTTTACTAACACCTTTCTTAAATTGTTTAAAAATCAGCCCACGTATTGCAATTTAATGGAGATAGTAAAGTCACTTAGGTAGATAAGAGAGTGATTATGATCTAACCAGCGTGAAGGGGAGGGACGCCAGCTCTCAGACGCATTACTCTGGAGGTATTACTCTACATCTCTCAACAGGTCAGGGAGGAGGTAATGACCCCACAGACAGGATCATAGTTTTTTTTCACACTGATATTTAACAGTGGTGTTGCTGTGCAGAGAGGTGTGCAGAGTTAAAGTGTTAATTATCACAACCCAGCTGAATTAACATGTAGGTTTAACAGTGGTTATAAATGGGGTATGTGGCATAAGCATAGGAATCATTTGGCCTTTTGTAGAGCATGGAATGACTTAATAAGGGAATGTGAAAAGAAAGGGTTTCCTGCAGGTAATGAAGTGCAGCCTCATTCCCTCTGTCCGGATTCTCAGTGATGTGTGTACTCCTGCTTCATTAAATCTTGACTTTGAAAAGCAGGTGAAAATCTTTTCTCACCTTTCCCTCCAATGCTCACTACAAGTGCTCTAAAATGGTCCTTAACACCTCATTTTCATGGTCTAACATAATTTTATTATTATATATTTTTTTGGTTTCCCACAGTGCTCAGCCACCCTGAAACAGTTGTTCTGATTTGTGATTGGTTCACTAAGATGAGTGAGGACAATCTGGCTAAGGAAAAAACTGTAACACTAAAAGCCACAGTGGGCGTTGTTGGTCAGATTTTGACCCTAACCTTCCAATGCAAACACAAAATAAACCATATTTCTATCTGGTTTTGGACCAGCTCTAATGATGCAGACAGACTGGTCCAGTTTGGGTAAGTGCAGCTGACTAACAGTTTTGTGTGGTAGGTTAAATATTGCTCCCAGTCATGTGCACTGGTGACATGTGAGAAGCAAAAAGGACAGGGAGGGGATCCCACAAACTGGGATGCAACAGGGATGGAGCAAAGAGATTGGTAAATCTCTCCATGCCTGCAGAAGGCACCATTATAAAATCAAAGATAAATACAGTAGGGTTTGTCTAATGCAAACCCACAAATTCCTGGAATTCCAGCCTACTGCCCCAAAATCTGGTGATTTGCACCATTTGACAGCAGGGTGGATGGTCTCAGCAGTCAAAATATTATGTGAAAGGAACACTGGAAGTTGTGACACTGTGATGGACTGCTTTATTCTCATAGTGTTTCCTTATGTACTAACATATAAATGTAATTTGACAGTTGGGACAAATGAGTGCTAAGAGGAATGTAGGTAAGCAAACAAGACATGGATTAGCTTCATCCTCACATGTATTAAAGGTGTAGTCAGCGATGTGGGAGAAAACGAGTGGAGAGGTTGTTGATAAACAAATTTAGACCCGCCTCTCCCTTCATACCTCACCCCTCGCTCCACCCCCGATAGCTGATGGACGTGCATCGTCATGGAAACAGCTGTAGACACTGCGTAGCTGACCAACGTAGCTAAGGTAACCCCAACTCGTCAGACAACTCGACTGACAATATTGATAACATCACGACAACAGTACATTCTGGCAGATTAGACATTAAGGTGAATGCCTGACGGCTGCTACTGTTATGTGAAGCACCACAAAGCTAATGTTGCTTACCTATCCTGCAGAAAGACGGCTACATCTGCGTCCGTTTTCAGGTCTTTAAATTCACGGAGTTCCCTCCACCGACGGAAAGCAACACCAGTGTTGACCCGGGTCTTCACTCTTTCATGGTCATAGCCCTTCTTTTTCACTTTTCACTCCTCTGACCTTTTTCTTTTGGGCTGTTTTTCAGCCATTGCTACTGCACGTATTGTATATCTCTCTTACGCTAACTGCGCACGCTACGCAACCTACGACTCCCCCTTCCCCCCCCGTCTGATCTGAGCATGAGTATGATGGGCCCCTTGATGTGGGGGGTGCACCCTGTTTTGGTGACTCGGCCCGAGCCACAGTATTTACCTGCTGAAATTCAGAGCCAAGGCTGTGTATTGAAACCGGACTTTTTTTTTCAACATGCTGTCAGTGGTAACATCTTGAGGATGGAGAGAAGAAATACGGTGATTTTGACAAAGAGTGCATTAGATTAGAAGATTAGAAGATTGCTGACTACACCTTTAAAGAGGTTGTATTTTCCCTAGAGCAAGGTCATGTATTCATTTTTGCACAGTCACTTGTGTTCAAAACCTTCTTGTTTTTATGTGCTAAGTACCGCTGATAGTACTGGATTCGCTCTCTGCCTGAGAAACTCTCTTAGAGCCCCTTAAAAGTCATTGGTCAGTTCAGTGCTGCTCTGTGCCATATTTTCGACAACTCTGCATTCATTCTAACATCTTGAGCACATAGCCAATGGCCTTGATAAAAAAAACTGGTAGGACATCTCACTGGTAGATATATTTGGGGAGGGGTTATGAGACATTTTAATCGACAGCTGGTGGCACCATAAACATAGGGAGAGGGAGAAGTAAGGACGATGCAGACTTGTTGACAGACTCACATAAAAACACACTGAATTCAAGAAAGCATAATATGAGCCTTGTAAGAGACTGCACCACTCCTGCAGCAGTAAGGTGAATTCGAAATCATCACCCAAGCCTACGTACTGATAGTGAACTTTTTGGAATATTTCCTGCTGTGTGTAACAGTCACTCAAGGGGCTGGTGAGTAACTTCCTGGTGACGTCATAAAAAGAAAAAATTCAACTGTTTGTATTTGCACATGCAGCTCACCCTGAAAGTTTCAGTAGATTTTAAAGTCTCTATTCCTTTAGTGAAAGCATCACAACAGAGACTGAATGTGGATTTTGATTCAACATTTTAATCTAAAAGTCAACTTTGCTTCTCTTTTTCATTTGCTTTGGAACTTTTATATCAGGTGGTTATTGATCTTTTCTTTGTTTGTTTGGTCCAACAGTTTATATTCAGCTCACTAGAGACCAGGAAAAGCAGTGCACTCCTTCTGCCTACTCTCTCTACTGGGTTACAGATATATCTTGTTATTTTCACTGGAATCGCAGCTCGACACCCAGTCTGTGTACAAAGAATACTGCAAATACTGGGGCTTTCATCAGTAAGCAATTGGCTCAATTACCATTATGTTAACACATCCAGAAAAAGATGGCAGCTTAACTAAATCTCTTTGAGATTACAGCCTTTGAAACTTTGTTGTTTTTGATTGAAGACTGGTTGGAAAGACGCAGTATGATTTTGTTAAACAGCAAAGTCTTTGAGTGAGCATATTAGACAAGGCTCACTGAAAGGCGGCAGACAATATGATAACTTGTCTGAAGAGTTTTGGAAAAAATACACATCAAACGAAAGCCTCAACAGATGCAGCTCTGCACGTCACAATGACTAAAATAAACCTCACTAAACATAAATATGAATATTATATACAATATATATGCTCACAGTGCAAGATGAGGAGTATGCAGATCTTTCTGCATATCCGCAATGAACTAAGCTTGAGGCTAAATGAAACTCTGTCCCACAAATAAATGTCACTGACTGTAGCCAAGGGAAGAAAGTAAATCAACCATTATTAAAGCACTGTATCTATATCTTTTAATCCGAGAACATCAAGTCAACATCCTGGCTCAGAAAAGCACAAGTCAGGGGGTACAAAAACATTTGCTTTAGAGTTTGGTCTTAAGAGCAACACACTCACAAGACTGAAATTTCTTTCACTGCAACAATCAGATTCAACTGAACTGGATCTGTACGAGGCTGGGTATTAGAAAGTGTTTATTCTTCAACATGAAAAGCATAGGGAAATACTCAACTTTTGAATTTCAAAGGGTTTTTGTATCTTACAAAGGACAGCTGTGAACAAGTTTGCAAACTAGGACCACAGAGTTCGTCATGAATTTAAATGTCATTCACCAAGGTTATGTTTCCGCCTTTCACACCACAGGCCACATCTGCCCATTCACTCTCACATTCACTGACTTTAGGCTGAAATTTCGATACTGATCATCCATCAGTAAAAACAAACACATTCAACATGTGATTGAAGCTTTGACCCTCTGATTGTGGAGTTACAGTCCAGACTGCGCCCCCTACGCACCATAAATTTGAAAAAGTCCAACAAAGTGCAGTCTGAAATTCTACTTCAAAAGTACAAATAGATTTTTAAGACAAAATGTGAGACTTTTGAAGATTTTTTAAGGCTCTCTGGGGACTCACTTAGGCGATTCTGCTGTTTAGCCCCCTCATGTAAAACATGAGCAGTCTGTCTGCCAGGTTGTTTAATTCTACTATCTTTGCCTGAAGCAAATTGCCTTCATAAAGCCGAGATATTTGTCTAAGAAGAGGCTGACCTCGGTGTTAAACACTTCCCCCGGCGTTATGGCAAGACAAATAAGGAAACCTGTAACTAACCCACAGCCTCTGGGTGATTTAACCTGGCTGATGCATAGGCACAGACCTCTTTGTGGCCTCCTCTGTGCTTCTCCAGGATCCTCAGGGTGTAGTTGGTCCTCTGACCTTTGCTGTTGAACTCCACTCGGCCAGTCAGACCATCGTACTCCACCTTGCAGGCACAGGGATAAAGTGAGGGGGAAACGAACGACAAAGGACAGAAGAAGAGGAGAGGAAGATTAGAAAATTAGATGAAAGTAGGCAGAAACAATGAGGATAAATAGAAAAACACAGGCAATCATTTGTGAGAAAACTCTTCCTCTAGTTATCCATCATGCTTAAGAGAAGAGAAACTATGTTCAGTATTTAGAGAGAGTGCAGATAAGAAGCTAGAAAGAGCTACAGAGACAGAGGAAGTGTCTGAGGCTGGACCAGACATGGACGATAAGTTTTGGATCAACTTTAAGAAGAGGAGAGACAGTGACGGACTGAGCTTGGAGGCTCAGGCAGAGCAGCAGAAACAGCCAACAGCTCCCTAATAAGACTCAGAAGAGCACCTCACGGCTCAGGTCTGCCTCTCCAGAAGCCCAGGTGCTGGCACAGTAAGTGAGATCTATGATGAATGGCACAGTGCTGAAGATGGAGCACACGGTGATGTTGACTAACAAAGGCAGATGTCGGGCCAGTGGGAAGGAGGCAGTGAGAGATGGGGCTCAGGCTGCCTTGACAACAGGTCGTCGATGAGAGAGACACACACTGATGAGTAGAGATGGGAGATGACACAGAGCAACAAGAGACAGAGGTTACGTGCAGCATGACATGAGAATGACACACTGTGTAGTTCAACATCATTTTTAAGGTCATTAAGTCAATGGAGGGCAAATTGATGGACCAGAGTTCTGATCATCACAACAGCCTGTGTTTCCACAAGCGGTGAAAAAATGATGAATACAAAACTCATTTAAAAAGCATTAGCAAATATCTTCAATGTCATCATACATCGGCCTGCTTTATTGATTATCAGTACTCTATTTCAACCCCTGCCCTTAGCTCTGCCTCCAACAAAAAACTAACACTAAACTAATCGACAAGGCACAGAAACTTTGTCAATAAATAACGAATAAATCAAGCACTAACGCTTTGCTTACAATGAGCTGGGCTTTATGAATGTATCAATTCTGTTAGCAGTTAGAGGATTATTAATTAAAAATTGACAAAGGCTTTGTGGAGGGTAATTTAGTATTTACTCATGCTCGAATTATGTTTAGAAGTTTCAAGCTTGTACATGTAGTTTTCACAATAACAGAAATTATATTCTGTACTATGCAAACAATATTTTGAGATGAAAAATGACCCCTAATTATTTTGTACAGGGGAAAAAAGATGGTTGTCTCGTTAAATTGCCTTAATCACAGCTTTAATGGTTTATTAGCAAGTTGGTTTTTACTGTGCATGCAAATGCAGTGTGTGGTAACTATTTAAGATTTAGTTTTAAAGCTTATACATTCTCCAGTTTGGTTAACACAAAATGCACAATATAAAGCAAAGTCTTTATTAACACATCAAGCCAAAAGAACATTTCCAACAAGCGACATATATGCATCTCACACAAAATGTCTATGTTTTGCATATTCTGATTATGCACACATGGTTTGCTCTGGTGAAGAGTATGTGTTGCTTTATTTCTGACATTGACTGTGTTTGAACTGTAAGTCTGATAAGGACATCTAAAGGATACTTTTCATAATCTAATAACCCAGTGTTTTCTTTCATGAGTCTGTTGGTGGATTCTTCCTCGAGGCAAGAATAAATTCTAAAACGCTGAAAGGCACAATAAGTGGAATAGTCTAAATGAAATGTCCAAATAATTAAATTAAGTTAAATATTAAATCTTATTACCTAGCTCAGGGAGTACTCATGTAACCTGTAGTATTTTCTTAGCTTTTCACAGCAAGAGAGCTCTGTCTGTGGTTTTCCCTGTTTATACAATGCATTATTAAGGCATTCAGACACCAAATGATGGTTCTTTGAGCTTTGGCTGTACATTTTTTAATGCATACTGAACACTGTTTGATATCAGGTACCCAAGACTAGCCTGCTTTTATCCAGACCCTCTCATTATAGCTGTTGAGATCGCATTTGCTTTTTACAAGCCGGTTTTCCTCTCACCCTCAGCCTTCTTTTAAACTTGTTTTAGCTGGCCTTATCTATGAGGTCTATGAGCATTTTGAGAAACAAAAAGAATAGCATCATTATCGATGCTCAACGCTGAAAGAGGCACAGTTCAAAATGTGTTTAATTCTTTCTTATTTTTCTTAATCAAAAATAACACGGGGGTGGCGTGTGTTTCTTGAGGTTTTTCAGGCATTTTCAAGAGCTTGTGAGCAAAACTGGCAACGGCAATAAAACATGGGCTTTTGTTTCCACAAGAGGAAAGTAAGTTAAATCAGCAGGTCATCACTTGATGTACATTGTTAATGCATGGTGTGCACACAGAGGCTAAATAATACATTTTTTAAGCACTGTAACTGCAATATGCTCATCCGCAATATTAACATCATAGGATGAGCAATATCTGTCATGAGACTAAAACAGGGCCCTTATGGGTTTTGATAGAAACCAAAACTGCAGATTATCTTGTTTCCTTGACTATCTGTAATAAAAGTCTGTCTGATTTCACTATGATTAGGGTTTCTTAGAGAAAGTACAGAATCATGGTGCATGCAGAGTTTGTGTTTCAATGTTATAAAATATACAATTTACAAACAACACAGATGACAGATACAGCAGTGTAACATTCTATAATGCATTTCTTATTTTAAATTGTATCTTTCTATTCTATAGTATTATCACATTATTTCTCTTCATGGTTCTGTCATTTTTTAACTTTCCACAAAGGGATATTAATACATTTTAAAGCCTTGCATAAACAGGTACATTTTGTTTGTTGCCATTGAAACCCATGTTCTGACACAGAAGACCGATACATAAGAAAGCAAAGTCTGCAATTAGAAGCTGCTGTTAAATAACTGTGTTTTTATACGGCATATTTGTGATGATCAGCAATGAGTGTGTGAGCAATGAGTCACTACAATGACTTACTTCAGTCCTTTACATCATCTCTTAAAACTGTTTAGCATGAGATCCTCCTTGCGATGGGTAGAGACTACATGATGTGCATTTATTTTAACATTTAAATAAATAATTTTAGAAAAAAAACACAACTGTACAGTGTGCTGACTTTTCATTAAAATCAAGCAAGGCCTTATAGTCTAAATAGTGAAATAAACAAACACTGCCTTTTTAAATAGAAAATTCCAGGAAAACAAATTATTACTAAAACACTTACAAACAAATGCTTTGTGTAAGAGGTTGTTCTTCTAATTTTAGTCCTTTTTTAAAAAAAAATCCATTTGGTATTTGTAATTGGTATTTCCATAATATTGAAAAAAAGGAAACAAATTCCTGAATGCTAATTGACAATTTCATGAATAAATTAGTTCAAATGATATGCATTTTTTGTTTAACTGTTAAAAAACTAATCAACTATGATGATGGATGGAGCCTGTCTAAAAACAAGATGCTTCAATGAACTGAACATCACACACGTGGACATCTATAGAAGCACAACACCAAACAGCTTATCTATAGAACATACTTCACATATTCAGAATTGTTCAGGTGTTTACCATGCGCAGGTAGTTCATCAGACTCGTCCCGTGTTGCCAGATCTGAGGCGATGTGCAGCTGAGCGGCTTCACTCCGATTTCCTGACTGCGGTTCAATTCCCTCACGGCCCCCACCACCACATGCACAGCATCAAACATCAGTGCTGACGAGAGCTGTGGCAGGGGGAGAGGAAACAGGAGAAATATGGAGGGGGGAAGGGGGAGGCGGCAAAGAAAGACAAGGAGTCGAGGGAGAAGATGCAATGAAGAGAAAGGTGCGAGGGGAGATGATTGAACGGTTAGCGGGGAAAATAAGAAGAGAGGGAGAGGGGAGATTTGAGGTATGAGTAAACCAGTGGGGAGGAAAACACAGATGGAAACATCAATACCCATTAAATGCAAGCAAAAGACTACCTGAATCTCTTTAACTGCTTCATGAATCAGCTTGAGGAATAAACTAGCTTAATGTTACATGGCATGCAACAAAGCCTGGGAAATGACTCTTGCATGTACGCATGCATGAATCCTCAAGTGTCCGTGAGACTAACCGCAGGGCCGGGGTACGTTAGGTCACAGCCCTCTCTCCACGAGAGGTTGAGGCTCCTGATGAACTCCAGATAGAACGGATGGGTGGTGTTGAACATGGAGAAACCCACAATGTTGGACTGCTCATCCACAATATCATCCAGTCTCAGTAGTGGAAAGTCCTTGAGAGGAGACGCAGGGGGAAAAATGAGGATGTTTGTAGAGACAGGGGATTGAACATTGACGTGAGTGACAATGTTGACGGTGTTTCAAATCTTAAAGAGACTCTACAAAGGAGAGTTTGAAATGGAAAGATAGAGGCAATGGGGAATGACAACATCTAAGCTTTGAAAGAGGAAGACCTGATCAAATTGAACCCTCATGTGCCATTAAAGTGACATCCCACTCATCTTCCTGGAAGTTCCTGGGCTTCTATGGCTCTTAGGCTTCATTTGATTCCTGGTGTGGATGGCCTGCTGCTGTGGACCAGCCTGACTCCAAATACTACAACTGTTAATATCAGCCTTGCAGTATTTAATCCTTAAATATCTTTATAGCTGTTTATGCTAACATAAGAATAGTCTATCTTCATACATGGCGCTATCACACACTGTCACGCTTGTTGTATCATATTTGATACACACTTTTTGACACCCCTATCTGATCAATATGATCAACAAATTACTAAAAAAATATCTGAATACAATCTGATAAAAGATTAAATGTGCTCAAACGAATGATCCACTGCCAAAAACAACTAATCTATCAAATGAGATACAAAAAACATATATGCTAACCTTTAGGGAAATTTTGATTTTTTTTCTAACTTCAGTAGAAAGTGAAACATTTCAGCTAAAAACCCAGAATTTTCTGGCTATAATTTGTGTTTTCAGGCATTAAAGGGTTAAGGTTGATTTTCCAACATTTTTAAAAGTGCAATGCTAATATAAGAAGAATAAACAGCCTATCTTTAAACATGCTTGTGTCTACAAATTTTATACATATTTTCACTTTAATTATTTGCATGGACATCCTGCTGCTGTGGACCTGTCTCTCTCCAACTAATACAGCTCTAAAAGCAACCATTTATTAATCCACAGTTTTGATATTTAAAGAAAATGATGCTAACATTAGCATGCTTTGAATATTTTTAAACATAGGTGTTGCTACAAATATCACACCTGCTGTTTCTTCCATTACTCACATGAACACTCTCCTGTGGTGGACCTGCCTGACTCCATTTGGCACAACTATTTAAGTTAATCATACAATTAATCGACATTAACACCTTCAAAGTAACATATGTTTATATTGGGGTGCTGGTTTGGTGGACTAGTTAGCAACCAGGCATGTCCCTTATACACACTTTTGCCGGTACGGGTTTGACTCCAGCCTGTGACCACTTTGCAGTGTCTTCCCCTACTCTTTCATCCCCTTTCACAAGCCTATCCACTGTCTCTCTCCTATCAATAAAGCCACAAAATGCCCCAAAAATACATTTAAAAAAACATATGTTAATATTGGCATGACTAGTCACATCCACTGTTACTATTATTACTCTCCTGGACATTCAACTGCTGTGGACCTGCCTGGTTAAGGTGCTTTAACTACTGTATCAGTACCTCTATATGATTATTTTGATTTTTACTTTTAGGATGATCAACCTTTTTATCCATAGTGTTTGCACTAATACTGTGCATGCGTCTGCTTTTCTAACCATAAAGAAGAAAAAAGATCAAATATTTATGTCCTTAGAAGACTTAAGTATATCTAATTCAGTGTTGTTGCATTGAACCCATCCCTCTCTTTTTGTGCATTTCCCTCTGTCCACATTAAACCCACTCAAGCCTCAACAGCTGGTTGTTTAACATGAGTCTGATCCTGAAAGAGATTTATGCTTGTTAAAAGGAGGGTTTCCTTGAAACTGTACAGTTATTGAAATTTTTCTTAGAGCTGCTCTTATGGTGGATTAATGGCATTTTTGTTAATATTACAACAAAGAGAAGAATACAGTCTAGACCTGCTCTTTGATGAAGTGTCTTGATATAGCATTCGTCAGGAATTAGCGCTAAAATGGACTGATTAATAAAGATTGATAGGACAATGAGGGAGTACTTGGATGTGGAGGTACATGGGAAGACTTTTGTAGCTTTAACTTGGAAGACAGGTGTCGCACATAAGCACCCATCATGCACAGAGGGAGGAGAGGAAAAGAAGTCAAACTCCTGCACAAAGCATTAAGTGACACATTAATTCAAATGATAGAAGGGGAGGTGAGTATATCAAAGCTGCAGATGAAAACAGCAGAAGCAAAGAGAAGGTGGCGGATGGCAGGAGAAAAAGGGCACATCACTGCTGTCATTACCTTCACCTCAGACCCCTTTTTCTTTCTTTTTCCTTTTTTTATAAACACCATCATCCTCTGCACGCCCACATCTTTGTACAGTACATTCATTTCCTATCCTTCATCTCCACTCTCTTTTCTCTCTCTGTCACCTCTCTCATCTCCTTTTACCTAACACTTTTCCTGCTTTGCACTTTTTTTTGCCCATAAAGCGTACAGAAGTGCAGCAGCAGGAGAGAGGGAAACAAGCAAAAATGAAGGGCGAAGAGACAGAACAGAGGGAAGTGGCAGCATGAGGGAAAAGCTCTTACCATTGTGGTGAGGATGTACTTGTAAAACGCTGATGTCATCCCAAGCTCTGACGCCTGTAGGACGAAGAGGAAAAAAGGAGAATATGGTTTGAGGGAAATAAGGAAGAGGCAGGTGAGGAGATGGAGGGATGAGGGGAGGATTGATGAAGAGAGAAAAGGAGGGAGAGGGCGAAGGAGGGAAGTTATTGAGAGGACGAGAGCAAAGGAAACATTTGGGGGACAAAGTATGGGAGAACATGGGGGGGGGGGGTACGTTAATCACAGTTTTACATCATCAAGCAAACACTAGGACATTTCGCCGAGGGCATATAGCCACTGCGATGTGCCCAACAAAAAACAACCCATACGCATTGAAAGTGTGAGTCACCGCGCTGGCTATCGGCATTACAGGCGGTAACATGAATCAGAACGAGGCCGGGTAACATCTGCGCCGGAGCCCTGCCAAATGTTCTTTTGTCAAATACTTTCTTATGAGGGTAAGTGATTGTTGCTGGCAGACATGAATAAATATTGTTTCTGTGTGTGGCTCTGCAGGACAGAAGAGGTAGAAATTCATGTTTATTCTGTTAGCAAACGTGAAGCCTATGGGGCTTTACGAGAGCTGAATTATTATTATACAGATGATAAACTCTGCATGCCCTTCAAGAATAAAACCTGAATATTGTTTGTTTGGTTGTATTAAAGTGAAAAACATACCCTCGTAAGAAGTTAAGAGGTCCCAAAACAATCTGCTTTTAAACCCCCTACTAAAGTGTGTATCTTAGGCAGGTGGGGTGTAAACTTTTCAATAACAAATCTAGACTTTTATGATGCTTTACAGACAAACAAACAGACAAACAAAGAACTGTTAAGTCCATCCTGCATCATGTACCTACATTCTTTGTAAATATTAAGTGGGACTCACAGGCTTTTACTCTCATTGTCATGAGTGTGACTGTTTTTTTTTTTCACATATTGTTTCCCATGATCATTGTCTACCATCCATGACCTTGATTTTATTTAAAGCCTGATTTCCTTGGACTTCCTTTTTTTTTCTAAATTTAGAGAATGCAAATGCTTTCAAAAATTGTTGTCATCGTTGCTCTTTACGCAACAAAGCAAACCCACAGAGAGCTTAATCCAAAGTTCCATACAACTAAAAAGAAAGTCTATGTCTGATGACATCATCAGACTAATGCAACACAGCTCAGCTCATAAGTTAACTTACTATGGTAGAATTTGTGATTTTTTTTTTGTGGCCATTTTCAACGAACATGAATGATAAGACAAGAACTTTATTTTCACTCATGTTTAGTGGCTGGGTGAAGCCATTTATTTTCAAATGACTGTGTTAAATCATAGTAACAACAGACTACCCAAATACCTAAATCCCTTTTTGCTGTTTTCTCAAACAATTTTGGTCTGTTTTCTTTAAAACTACACAGTAAAAACCTAAAAGATTGATTTATCTAAGCTATCAGATGACCAGCGATGCCAGTGAAATCATAATGATGCCATGTTACTGAGAAAGAAAAAGAGGGAAAAATATCTCAGTGTTTGCATACGAGAGTAAATCCTACATCCTTCTTGTGTAGACGGATTAAAAGTTCATATGTGTGAAATCTGACCTTCTTCAAGATGAGATAGGAGACTGAAGCATTGGCGTCAATGATGATGGTGGCCACTTTGTCATCACGGATCTCCTTTAGCAGCGGCGTAGGGTCCAGGTTGTCATCCAGCATCCTGATTGACAGCGTCTCTCGGGAGATGAGAAAGCGACGCACCAGTTCCTCCAATCTCAGCAGGCCTGGGGCAGAGCCAGAGCAGAGCCAGGTCGCATATCAATGTCTGTATCAGTACAAACTACTCGCATTTCTAAAATACAAGCTTGGCATGACATGAAAATCCTGATTTATTCTCAGACTGTCCCATACTTACGTCAGTTTGTAAAGTGTGACTGATTGTTTCACTAAATCACCAGGAAATGAGACATCATTTCATGTGGGAAACCATATGCATTCACTCTTCTCCAACTATAGGACTCATTTATATCCATTATGACCTCCAACATTTTCCATTTGGTACCATATGTTTGTTTGTTTGTACTTCCATTACTTAGCAGAATAGCTCAAAGTCAACATGACACTTTTGATTTGTTGAGCAAGACATCGGCTGCCAGCCAAATGGTTAATTTTACTACAGATGGTGAAGCTAAGGCTGGGCAATATGTCCAAACCTTCAAATGAGATATACAGTAAGACGATGAAAACAATATCAGTTTAGTGTATGCTGATGTTGGCTAGAAAAAAGAAATGTCAGATCTCATGCTCTGTGAGAAGAATGATTAGTCAAAACAATAACATGCTTATTTCCCAAAAGTTAATCTTTTCAGAATATAAACTGAAATGTGGCACTTAGTTCATCATCTTGTTCAGAGACTAAGAAGTATTTTCGTCTAAGAACTTTTTTTTCCCCAAATGGATCATTTGTTATGTACATATTGACACTGCGTCAATGCTACCAAAGAACATGTGATATTTAGCATTTACTCAATTGAGCTTAACTTGGCTAACTGTTCAGTTGTGTTTTTCTTAAAGGTGCTATGAGCAGAATCCATTTCCAGCAACATAAAGACTCTGCTACCCATGAGCACACGTGGCGACTGTCGTAAAGACGTGACCCAAGCCGAAACGTGCATTTGTTGTGATGCTAATGAATGCAGCTCGGACCTACCTCAGAACTCTGCATTGCTTTACAACTTCTTTTTACAACAACTTACAGGATGCAAAGTGACGAGGTAATGTATCTCTTTCTAGTTACGTAGCGGTAGTTTTTGATGTGTGACAAGCAATTACTGGAAAACTTAGTATTGTAGTTTTGTAGCCGCCTATATATGGCTACTTACAGCCCAGTGCTCTAAAACGTGTCCGAATAATATAAATTTGCTCTAGTTTTAATTGTCTTGTTCCTGAAGTTGAGTATCCAGGCCAGTCAAGCTCTGTCCGACCCGACTGCGAAGGTAAGGAATAGCATTTATAGATAACCTATTTTGATGCTATAAAAACAACTTTTTTGTAATTACTTAGAATCTCCTCTAAAGTTAAAGTGAGGGCTGCAGTTAATTTATTAAGTTGTGGTTCATTTTAGTTACTGGTTTTCATGTTGAAGAAATTCTTGGAACAACTACAATGTTACAATACAAACAGTTGAATGCTGTTTTGATATGTATCTGTGGTCAGTTTTCATCAGGGCCTGATTGAAGCCTGTTAAAGTGAGGGCTGCAGTTAATTTAAAGTTGTGGTTCATTTTAGTTACTGGTTTTCATGTCGAAGAAATTCTTGGAACAACTACAATGTTACAATACAAACAGTTGAATGCTGTTTTGATATGTATCTGTCAAATTTTATATATTGAGAAATAAATTTACATTGAAAAAATTTTAGATCTTAATATTAAACAAATTAATATTTGTTACCCCATAAACACACGTAAAAGTACCGAAAATTGGTACCATTGAGTACCGATACCAATTCCCAGGTACCGGGCATCGGTATAGTATCGGTTCAAATGTGAAAGGTACCCATCCCTAATGGCAATTAACATGAAAAACTGTGCAGGTCAAATTAAGTTCTTAAGTATACCACAAGCCTTCAATTACTTCAGCTAAGTTTCCATATTCCTGTGCTGAATGTGTTAGCATTCTGTTTTTATTGAGTGGCTGTATGTAAGTGTTACCTTACTTAGACTCAAAACACCTTAATCCACAATTTTTTAATTAAATCGTGCATGGCTGTGCTGTTCCTACAAGTTGCCACCAATGCTGCCTTTTCATTCCAAAGGGATTATTCAATATTCTTTGTTTACATCAGGGTTTAAAGGCAATTCAGCAGCATGGCAGCAGCCATTATGCAGAACTACAATGGTCACTACTGGCAGGCAGATGTGTTACAGTTAAAACTGAGCATTTAACTGGGATTTTAGGTCTGTAAGGATAGAACACATACAGAGTAACTTTAAAGCACCACTATCATCTGGTGTCTGCTATAAAGTTACGGTATCTAACACTTATATGAGCACATAAGCAAATGTTTTCACCATTGACAGGTTTTGAGCACTGTTGTTACTTTATCTTGATTTGCGTCTTGTTCTGTGCTTTTGATATTTTGTGAAAAGGAATTGACGCATACTGTAAAAACCAAAATTGATTTTTAAGTACTAAAAAATGAATGTCACCAGAGAGGTAGATACATTTCAGATCAAATATCTAGACCTTATTGCAGCAAATCTATAAAAACTTATTTTGCAAAACCTTTCACTTGATGACCCTTCTTCATTTAATTTTTCCACACGTACACCCAAAATATAACTCACCATATCATTGATTTTAATCCTCATGGTAAGAACAGCCCATTGAGAACAAAACTAAAGATATTTAAGTTCATATTTTCTGCATAAAGATTGTTTTCCCACCTTTTGCTTGAGTCGACATTTATGGGAATACATACATACACATATTTACACACACACACACATGCGCGTGCATACACACACACATGTACATATACAGAGCTCTTATGTTCCATCTTCCTTATATTCATAAATATTTTATTAAACCAAGTGCTCCATGAATCATTTGGTTAGGTACAACGCAGGTTTATCTGTTCAGACCCTTGATCACTGCATTGGACATATATTTTTAAGCTGTTTAGATTTATGGCATCTGTCCCTTTGCTCTCCTCTGAATGGATGAGAGATCCTTAAATGCCCCTGAGAGAATTTGTCCTGCATGGTCATGAAAGCATGAATGACAAACAACGCTGACTAACAAACAGGACAGCACATAAAAAGATGAATCAATACCAATAAAATATACAGTATAAGAAGCACTCCATGATGTATGTAAGGCAAAAAATCATTTCACTGGATGTCTATTAAGCCAAACACAGTCTTTCACATCCATCAAAATGCCCAAAGATACAAACAGTTTTACAGCTAATTTTGCCAATGTGGGATGGGCCATATTTTTAAGACTAAAATCAGGAACTGCACTTGTTACTCCTCCATGAACATCAATAAATTGCTGAACTGAACAAAACCTCAAGAAATCCACCCAATAGCTAAAATCAATATTTCTCATGGTTCTTTTCATGTCTGTGTTGGATTTAAATACTCAAACTGGATTTTTTAAAGTGTTATAATTAACCAGACATATAGATATGACTTAAGTAGATAGTGACACCAACATGATAGAGTACATGTGGGCACAAAATCTAGTTACGTCCATTAATAATACTAAAAGAACATGAGAGGATGAATCTGTCTAGAACCATTTTATCTCTAGACACACAAAAAGTGTTCTCCAAATCTATCCTATCAGCCAAATGGCATGATACCAATACCCAAACATTTTACATTAAAAGACTTAAGTGTGTTGTGCAGCCTTAGCAGGAATGTTTGCTCTGTGAGCGCTTGTTCATGTTGATTCTGTTATCCTATCCATCAAATATGGCTGTTCAATTTCTTGATGTATATAGTGAGTAAGGCAGGCTACACACTTGACTATTCAAAGGCATATTTTTGGCCTAATTGTTCTTTGTGTAATAATCCTGGGTGTGTGACATGACTCGAGGCTTGCTAAAACCAGATGGTTGAAAATGGAAGCCTTTGGAAGTGGCAAAACCTGCAGTACACATTTTTACATCCCATATAAACATCGTTGCAGGGTGATTAAAAAAACTCCAACTCTGTGCTCTCACTGTAAAGGGGGTGATATTTTTAAATGCACCCTTTTTTTGCTTTATTAAGGATTTATTGAAAAACTACCAATTTTGGAATCAGTAAGTCTCTATCTCCATCTCAACACGTCCTCTGTGTCTGTGAGTAGGCTGTGCTAAAGGTCGGAGGAGATGTCACGTGCAGTATGGAAGTGACCATTACAACACTGCATCCACAATGTTCCCAAGGCTCCTTTGAAAATGGCTGAACAACACATGGCTTTGTCTATTTCATTTACAGTCTCTGGTTGAAACCTTTTTATTTGACCATATCATCCAGTAGCGTGTGGTGTTATCATCATCACTTTGACACTTACAGTCAGAGCCCATCAATTGAAGATAGATATCTTTTCATGTCCCCACACACACACACACTCACACAGTTATTTAAAGGGCAGTATTGTTGTGCAAACACAGAAATCAACTGTATTTATTTCCCATTTTATCTAAACAGATAAAACAACTAGATGGCAGTTTATAAAGTTGTTTTCAAAGAGTCAAACAATAAAAATAACTTAAGTATGTGACACAGATCACCACAGTTAGAGTCCCTTCTTCAGCATGTTCAATCTAATACAGCAAAGTAGAATAACAAGTACACTGGCCAAACAGCACAGCATCCACCTCTTGTGTGGCACAGAGTTTTCAACAACAGAAAAAACTCCTGCACATCAACCAGTTAAATGTGTTTTTCCTTTGCCTGTTTGATGTCTGTTCGAATATTTGGTGAGCGTGTTCACTCTGTGGAGTGTCTCTGTCAGTCTGTCTGTGGCTGCATCATAGACAATGTGCTGAACAAAGATTGCTTTGATCCGGCGCTGCAGCGATTTCGATCTCCATTACTACAGCTTAAAAGCTAGGGGTGTTCAATTCCATGACTTATTTAATCCAAAGTGACTGAAAGAAGTGGGCTAAGTCTCTAATCTTGATCAATAAAGTATCTGAAAACACCTCAGCTCTGAACACTCCACAGTTTCAGGAGCATCCAAAGTTTTGTTAAAGATAAAATTGTAACTTCCTGTAAGTTTGTTTCAACAAGTTTCCTCACTGTTAATTCTGCTTATTCTTCTCATTCTGAAAAGCCAAAATCAGGAATCACATTTCAGTAGCTCAACACAGCTCAGGAGTGAAATGAACCACACATTCAGTCACAGCCACAACAGTAAAAGTTGAACATATACAGATTTTTGATAACATATTTAAGTGATTCTGTGCTCAAAGTTAGGCTAAGTTAGTCATCTCACATTTGTTTAAGGGGAGGATAGTGTAGCATTTAAAAAATATAAAATATATAATATGATCTTATTTTATACCACTGCAATATAATACTTCAACTGTGAGGAGTATAAAACGAACATCCATCTGATATCGTGACCAAGTTATCTACTTTGTGTGAGGATTTCTGTTATTTTGAAAGTCTTTACTTGCACATTTGGTCTGGTCTAAATTTTTATAGTTCTCTTTTCAATAGTCTCTCTTGTAACTGTACCGGTATCATAAACACATGTTAAATCCCTTTACTGAAATGTGACTGTGGTGATTCGTCATCATGTGATTGGTCTAAAACCTGGGGTGTAGCTTGGTAGCCATTTTAAAAAAAAAAAAAATTTATGTATTTTTTTGGCATTTTGTGCCTTTATTGATAGGAGAGAGATAGTGGATAGGCTTGTGAAAGGAGGTGAGAGAGTAGGGGAAGACACTCTGCAAACTGGTCACAGGCAGGATTTGAACCTGGACCAGCAGAAGCAAGTACATGGGGTGCCTGGTTGCTAACCACTCCGCCAAACCAGCACCCCCTTGGTAGCCATTTTGATGCTACCCTGATGTGAGCCTGAATGACTCAAACATGTTGGCATAATATTAAGTCTGTACCCTGATGAAATAAAGGTATTTGTTTTACACTCCTCTGAATGCTTCAGACCTTTTCAAAACCTTTTACTGGAGAGTAACCAGAGGAAAAGATTTGTTAGCAAAATTTTGGACCTTTAACCAATTGTCCACACCGTCGACTTTATGTGTTTAATAGATTAGAATGTAAAAATTCAGTTGTGATGTCTATTGCGCTAACAGTACAAAATAGTTTAAACAGTTAGTTCAGGGTTTCTAAAGTGGGGCTGCTCAAGACAAGTGGCATTTGTAAATATGATTGTCACTGAAGCAACTGGCTTTGCCCCTGCAGGGAGATAGCTGGGTACTGACACCAGGCGTTACACATTAGTGCCAGCGAAGGCCTCTTAATTACACCACTTTTACAAGAAAACAGCACTGACTTGACTAAACGCGACAGTAAAAACCTGTACAGCATTTCACTTTCTCCAGTGGTCAGAACAAGTGTGTGATGCAACATAGACTGAGTATCCTTCTTCCTTATGCCAGAGCGCTATTTTCTCTCATTTGCTGTTCAGGTTGGAGTGCTGCTGTGAGGTCAGTTAGCGGTTACTAGAACAAAAAGAGAAATAAAGCTAACCTCCAATTTTTAAGAAAATGGGTGGTTTCTTTATTTATCTTGCATGTAAAAACATGCAAAATAAATGGTCATACTCTGTGGCGTGATGTGGGCTTTTTTCAACTTTGGCTTTACTAGGATTCCCCCCTGTGCAAGACAGAACGTCATGTTTACCTATCAGGACCAGAGCGGTCCAGGAAAAGTGTTGTTACTCAGTCCCAATTATGACAGCAATGGGCCTTCGTGTTCGTGGACATGGGCTCACGGCAATGCATCTGCACCATCAGATAACTTCTGATCTGTCCTGCTCCTCAGTTTTTCCCATCACACTTTCTACCTGTGGCTCTGTATTCTTTGATTCATAAAGATACTATTTTGAACCACATCTAACAGCATGTTGTCATCTTAAATCACAAATGATCATTTTTAGTTCAGTTTTAACACAGTTAGTGTTTGTAGTTCTTCTAGAACAAGTGAAATGCAGTAAAGACTTTAACTGGAGCATCTAATCGAGTCAACCTTGTCCTTTGAGTAGTTTTACCCTAAACATGGGGTTATTATCAGGCTTTTGGAGGCATAACTTAAGATATGCTAGGTATCGCCCCGTGCCTATACCCGGCTATCTCCCCACAGGGTCGGAACTGGCCAGTTCTCTCATTGGCAAGTATGTTTAGTGGTGCTAAGGTGCTTATAAAACTTAAACTATCCCTTTAATTTAAAACATCTTAAACCCTGGAAGCAATTCTAAATATGTAAGGGTCTGCAAACTGATGTGATAGAGGGAATCACGAGTCAAACACAGTAATGTACCACTTGAGATTATTCTTCAACTTGAAGTGAATTTCTCTCTAAAATCAGTGTAAGTAGTCAAGACTCACTTGACATTGTGCTTGGAAGCAGCCTTCAATGGGAAGTCCACCCTGCTGCCTCTTAATTGTAATTCCATAGTAAAGCACCCCTAGCTATGTAAATAAGTGGTGGTGGGGCAGGCATCTGGGGGACAGAGGGAGAGAGAAGTGGGAGGAGAGGAGGAGGAGGAAGCGTGCAGAGCCCTTCAGCAGGAGAAAGCCTCTGTAAGCAGTGGGGTAATCACTGAACCAGGCCAAAACTTTAATTAGTTTGAGGAAGGAGGGGAAAAAATCAATGCACTTTACAGCTTCCTCTCCTCCCCTCGCTCACTCTTCCTTCCTACACATTTTCTCTCTCTCTCACAAACCTCTCTATCTGCAGCCTGGTGCTCCAGTTACCTCTCTCCGTCTTTATCCATCTCGTTCTCATGCAGCCCGCCGCCATCTCTTCCTCGTGTCTCCCGTCTTGCCGTCCTTAACCTCATCCATCTCATGAAAACTGCATAATGGAATTAGGCTCAGATAGCGCGTTGTGACCCAGGCATGGCGCGAGAAGGATACGTCGGAAATGACACAAAATCTCTGACTCACTCTCATTTAACAGAATATCTATGGACTGTGACTTCCACGGGCAGAGGGAGAAAATAGATTAATGCCTTTAACATGCTGCTGCAGAAATGACTGGTTTCTAAATATGCTGCCTAATTAGGAGTATGCGCATGGTAGGTGTCAATAAAACGTGTGACTTCACATATTACCCGCCTCGCCAACTGAAAAGAAAGCGTGCCTGCTTGACTTTAACACACAACTCTGTGATGGGGTAAACAAGATGAATAAAACAAGTGGGCTGGTGGTAAACATTGTGTGATGTTGAACCTCTGCAGCAGAGACACACATGATCATACAAGTGCTCTGAGATGCACTCACACATGTAGGGACATTCAGGGCAAACAACACACACACACACTCATAAATTGGCACTCAACCACACACACACACATATGTAAGGACAAAGTGAACCACAGAAAGAAATCAAACAAACACACACATTCAGAGCCTCGCACACCCACACACAGTCGTTCAGAGGAACAAGTCTGTTGAGTGGCAGTTAGCACCTATTCTGCAGCCATGGCAACCAGCTTCATGGTGAGAGATGGCGCAGCCAAGTGGGTCAGTCTGGGAGTGTGATAACCTTGTATAGATCACCTTCAAGGCGAGTATACACATACACACGCAGGCCTCAGTCTTCCTCCTCGCAGACGACGCTGCATCTTTTGGCCTCGGGAGGTAACCATCAGGTGATCTGTAGCCTCAGATCCACCAGAGAGGAGGAACCCAGCGGGAAAAAATGCTCTTATCTACGCGTTCAACTGATGATCAAACCTGGGATAGGATGTCTGATGCCATTTCAAAGATTTTTACTTCAGTGAAATGACAAGTCCACCGGGAAATCAGCTTGCTTCCAGGAAAAGCAGGGAAGCTGGTTAAACCGCTGTGGTGGTCCTCAATGATGTCATCCAGTTTTGATAATGTCACAGCTTTTTGTTTCCTAAAAGCTACCCTTTTCACACTGCCACTAGAAGTGACTTTAATACTACAGCCTCTTATACTGAATCTAATTACCCTTCAGCATCTATAGAGCTCAGTTTACTTTCCTGAATGATGAAAAATTCAAGCACTTACACAAACTAAAAAATGTAATAACCGTACTTCTTAATGTAGAGACCGGTAGTCAATTAGCGACTGGGCCCTGTATTATGACCATGGCTACACACACAAGCAAATAATGGAAGTCTTGCATTTAATGGTTTGAGTATTATCAAAGGTAATGGGCTTATTCCTTTGTGCTTTTCTTTTATACAGCACCGCTTTTACGGCTTAACAACAGGGATGGGCAACTGCAGCTAGTGGGCTATTTCAATGCTATCCACTCAGTTGGATAGCCACACGACGAACGGCAAGACACTCATTATTTACCATATATAATTACTTTATTGAACAATATGACATATACAATAGCTTTGCTACAAAAGAACTCTACTAACATCCACATTTTAATCTAAGATGCAAGTAGTAAGATTTTATTAAGTGAACTTAACAGACTTTCAGCCAGTTGAAATTGCTTTAATATTTATATATATTACACAGCATTGTCAAATGCTCAATCCTGATTGGTCAATTACAACATTCTACAGTCTGTTATTTCTGGATAGCAGACCGTTGCTATGAATAGCAGACCGTTGTTAAGGACGCTTCTGATCGACTTGGGCGAATCACGTCATGTCGTATCAATCCGCAGAAAGACGTTTATACCCGCGGCAAGAAATCGTTTTTTTTTTAAAGTGGAGCAAGATCCTGTCCTCTAATTCTGGCAGCAGCAGCAGATCGGGTGAGTGCCTCTCTTAAAGTGTTAGTGATGAGATAATATTGAGAGCAGTTGTAACGGTGAAAAACTGATTCTAGGTATGTCAGCTACAGGGCCACAGCAGGGAGGAATTATGGACGTCCCATTCACCTTGTCCCACGTCACAATCAATGGAAACGTTCAGTTTAATAAGCTAATCTTCGCTTCAGAGTTACCGTTGCTTTCCGTTACTGTTTCAATCGTAGAAAGGAACGGACTATTTTTTCAAGCGGATGCAATGAAAACTTTTGTAAATCAATAAAATCATATTTAGATAAGCATTTGATGTCAAACGTTTGATTTCTTTAGTGAGTAGCCGTGTAATAAGCCCTTCAGGGTGATGCAGGACCCCTCCGCTTCGCGTTGGGGTCCTGCATCACCCTGTCGGGGTTTATTTCTCTATAGTGACCGGCTCACTCAACATTATCCCTTACATATTTATATATATCTAATAATGCAAACAGAATGTTTTTAAAGAATCATGACATTAGTCAGTCACAACAAAGTTTTTTTTGCAAAGAAATAAAAATCTTCCAATAACCAATTATAGAAATATTTTGATTTTTTTTATGTTTGCACGGCAGGTTTTTAAAATTTTACAATTTATTCATATTTGAAATTAACTCATAGACCACAGTGAGAAAGAGGGAGGGCTGCATTTGGCTGCCAGGCTGCATTTTGTTCATCCCTTTTTCATTGCAGTTGTCTGTTTTTAAAGGTGAAGCTGTTCTTTTCCTCACAGTAGTCACATGTGATGCTAATCTTGCTAACAAACACTTAAGGTTAAGACGGAAATACACGGAGAAGCAAAGAAGCAAGGAGAGAAGAGTTGACACCATGGGCTTTTATAAATCAGAGAAAAAGATGATTAAAGGCAGCTTTAACTCAGACTGGAGAGGATACTATATGTTCATTTTTCCTGTGCCAAGAGAAGATTATCATCAGTGTCTTGTATATTTCAGTACTGTTGTGTTGAACATTTACATGAGACATAGCACAACGCTACCAACTTAAGAATTAAAGTTACTGAAAGATCATTGAGCCAAAAAACTGATCCAGTACACAACCTCCATGGATAATAAGTTAAAGGTGCTATGAGGAGAATCTATTACTGGCAAAATAAAGACTCTGCTACCCATGAGCACGCGCGGCGACTGTCATAATGCTGCGTTCCAGTAACCTCGGAAATGGGAGTGACATCATCTCCGACTTATCGGAGTTCCAGTAGAAGTCGGAAAAAAACATGCCCATCTACCAGGCTATTGTTAGCTGTTGTTAGCTCGCCCTGCGTTGTTGTTCACAGATATCACATGAAGAATGTGATTATCACTATGGCAGCATTTTTGTAAATATAAGTCTAACAATACTATGTATACAGCTGATCTAGAGCGACACACCCCAGTCAGAAGTGCAAATAAATTGATTATTACAGGAGCTAAATAACTGTTCACACTGGGGGCATCCATCTTCGATTGTCAACCCGGGGGTGGCGAGGTTTCATCGAGTTCCCAGTAGGAAATTCCGACTTCAGGGGACGTTCCAGTTGCAGTTTCCTACTCGGAACCCGGAAATTCCTACTTCTGACTACAACTGGAACGCACCAAAGACGTGACTGAAGCCAAAGCGTGTGTTTGTTGTGATAAATGCAGCTCGGACCTTCATCAGAACTCTGCATTGCTTTACAACTTCTTTTTTCAACAACTTACAGGATGCAAAGCGACGAGGTAATGTATCTCTTTCTAGTTACGTAGCGGTAGTTTTTGATGTGTGACAAAAGGCAATTTTTGGAAAAGTTATTATCGTAGTTGTAGCCAGCTATATATCGCTACTTACAGCCCGGTGCTCTAAGACGTGTAATATAAATAATGAAATAATATAAATTTGCTCTAGTTTTAATTGTCTTGTTTCTGAAGTTGAGTATCCAGGCCAGTCCAGCTCTGTCCAACCTGATCGCGAAACTAAGGAATAGCATTTATAGATAACCTATTTTGATGCTATAAAACTCATCTTAAAGTGTGTATTTCAATCAGGCATATATCTAAAAGTGAGACTTTTTTGTAATTACTTAGAAACTCCTCACAGTCTCTTTAATTTCTTTCAGTCGATGCAGATATTGAAACACAAATTTTTCTGCTCAGATGTCAGAACATGAAAGGAGGAGCAGAAACTCACACTTCTTCCGAAGATAAATGAGAGAATCAGAGTCAGAAACAGAAAGAGACAGGAACCAAAAGCCTTTTTTTAAATTATTATCATTATTATTATTTTTGAAAAAATATTGCTTTTAAGTAGGGGTGCAAATGTATTGGTGATCTGCCAAAGTAGAGATTATTGGATGTCTGTTGGGCTGACTCTATCTGCCTTAGTTCTATGTTCCACTCATGCAGGATGCAAAAAATGTCTAATTGCCTATTCTGCAGAAAAAAGTTAAAATGTCTGATGGCAACCCAACAGCTATTCAGAAACAGAGAGCATTGTTGAAACATTGTTGAGGCAGAGGCTATCCTGCTGTTTTATTGTTGTGTCAGATAGTGTTCTGACATCTTTAGTTTTAAATTATTATCAATCCCGTCCACCTCCTCAAACAAGAATCACCTGTAATTGGGGAATCATGCTCATCATGATGATGGCTAGTAGATCTGGACCTCAGTGCTATTAAACATGTTTCAAACAATCTAAATAAATGATTTCCATGTATTTAGCTTGATGCGTATATTTTAAAGTGACTTCAGTCTGCAGTTTGTCTGTACCTTGTTGCTAAGTCCTGGCATCATTGTAAATAAAAATCAACATTATAGCGTGACATAAAAAGGATGACTTTTCATGTTTATTGTATGACCAAATACCACATAATAATCCCATCATGTATTATAAAAGTACTATTGTGTTTTCGTTTAAACATCCATCTAACTGAAGAAATCTTGTATTCTAATACAAAGTTTCAAATATACCATGAAGTCTCTATATGAAGCTCCAGATGTAGAAATTGTGCAGGGCTAAACTTTTATGCGTGACAAAACACTAAAACAGATTTAAAACAAAAAAGGTGACACATAAGTAAATCATAACTCTTCAGTAATGCCCACATTTGTTTAATGAAGCTTCTAAGAAAGCAGGCAAACAGTTTCACCAGCATGTTGTTAAAGGTAGTTCAAGGTTTCAAATAAATAGCCTTTTAAGTGTATTCTAGGTTCATCATTTTTGTAGTGGAAAGAATGTTTATGAACACAAGTTTGGTTCTGGTTTGTAAGTTCCAATTGCAAATAAGCGCTAACTGTGAACACGAAAAAAAAAAGTATGACAAATTCAAGATCTTAATACTGACATCAAAGAACAAGTTAAGGATTTTTTTTTTCCATACCGCCCACCCCTAAAGGTTGTTCATTTTGGAACTTAATGTTAGATTACTTTAATAAATCATTCCTGATTTTAGGTGTGACTTTTTCAAATTCTGAATGTGTCTAGTTTTAGAAACTTTTACACAAAACAAAAAAGACAATTTGTTAATATGATAGTGCTGTTGTTATTTAGATTCAAATGTGTTTATTTGTGATTGCAATTGTATTATTTCTGTTACTTGTCAAATTATCTGCTGCTTGTCTTGACCAGGACAGTCTTGTGAATGAGATTCTTAATCTCATTTCATTATTTGATTATTTTATAATCAAACAACTGACATCACATGGCTCTGTCCAACTTTTTCTACAGTCAAAGTCTTTTTACTCTTTTCCCTCACAGTGTATTCTGTCATATATTTCTAAGCTTTGTTTGAATATGACAGCCACCATCCAGCCAAGAACTTAATTCCTGTGGGTCTTGATAGGACCAAGCATAATAAATCAATAATGCACTCTCTTGAACTGAAAAGAAAGAGTGACACTGACTAAGCCCTGAATCCCCAGTGATGTTTAAAGTCTCTCAGTGCCGGGCAAGTTAAATCAAATGTCGCCTTAGTTTGTTCAATACTGGAAAGCATTTCAAACAGGAATATTTATGAAATTGGTTTGGCCTAACAACCCTCAGAGGTGGGCAAGAGAGAGCACTGCAGCATGAGTAATAAACACGAAAGCTGCGGTGTGAGCCCAGCGCTGAACTCTGACAACAGACAGAACTTTATGACCAGACTGTCAAAATGAGTGTCCAACAGTGCAAAACAGTCACATCCGCCCAAACAGTGTGAATGTGCCAACACTCCCACAGAAACATAAACACAAACACACATATATATAGAAAGGTGAGTAAGCCTGCAAGGACACAGCGAATACATTCACACCCACCTTCACACAAACACAACCGCCATGCAGTCACATGAAATCTGATGTTCGAGTGTAAGAAAAAACTGCAGGTGTACTCACACTCTGCCTTGGCGCACACCAGGCTGGCTGAGGGGTAACTGAAGGAGCGTAAGATGGCTCCGATGGCCAGGCTCAGGTCCTCGTTGCTGGGGTAAAGAGTGACCGAGGCAAAGCGCAGGTACGGTAAGCGGGGGGTTTCCTCCGGACCAATCTTCACATGAGGGATCTAAAAAGGTGAAAGAATGACAACACTAGTCTCGTGTCATGCTAAGGCTGAGCAATATGCAACTAAAAACAAATCACAATTTATTTTATAACAAATGGAAATACACAACATATACCTAATTCTTCTGTAAAGGATGATGAATGGTTGACACAATACCAAAATCTTGATACTTAAAATATACTCACCAGCCACTTTATTAGGTACACCTGACCCTTCTAATACCAAGTCTAACACCCTTTGGGCTCTTTTGGATTTTGGTTCACAATGACATGATAGCATTACACAGCTACTGCACATTTGTCTTTTGGCCATCTATGATGCCTATATCCTGTTACCACATCACAAAACATCTCTATTTGTTTGAGATCTGGTGACTGTGGAGGCCACTGAAGTACAGTGAACTCACTGTCATGGTCAGGAAACCAGTTTGAGATGATTTGAGCTTTCAGACATGGTGTGTTATTCTGCTAAGAGTAGCCATCAGAAGGTGGGTACACTGAGGGCAAAACAGGATGGACAGCAATGATACTTCAGTAGGCTGAGGCACTTGGACAAAGTTCAGCTGATACTAAGGGGTCAAAATGTGCCATGAAAACATGTCACATTGTTACATCAACAGCAGCAGCCTATATCATTGATACAAGGGGAATGGATCTATGCTGTTTATACCAAATTCTGACCCTCCCACTGGAGTAAAAAAGCAGAAATAGAAACATTAGACCAGACAGCATTTTTACCATCTTCTATTGACAAATTTTGTTTTGCTCATGTGATCTGTCATCTCAGTTTCCTTCTTTTAACTGACTTTTATCTGTCACCCCAAGCCAAAGTGGCCATTCATCTTCGACCTTTTGCAACTGTGCCACATTCAAAGTTACTTAAATCCTAATTTTGCCCTGTACTGATGCTCAGTATGGACAACAGCTGGTTGTTTTTACAATGTATAGACGCCTCAATGCATTGACTTTCTGCAACGTGATTCACAGATTAACTAATCTGCATAAACAAGAAGAAGAAGAATGGGTGTACCCATTTAGTGGCTTGTGAGTTTACTTCTGAGAGGTGCCTGTCGGGGAATGAAGACTACTTTAAAGGACATGTGTTACAGAGGTTATTAATATTATATGTTCGGTTTTGATTTATAAATCTTGGTCAAAACACTTAAATGTCTATATTTTGTGCAGATGAAAAAAAAAATCAGTTTCTATGTTTGTTTTTATTGGGGAACTAAACAGCCAACGTATTGTGAAACCTCACTAAAATAACATGAAGCAAGTTATTCCATAGATTCTATATTACTAAGGATTTTAGACTTGCATGTATATTTTACAATATACCTGAAAGATTGCTTTATATGTGATACAATTAAAAGCTCATAACTTAATAAGAACTAATCATATGCAAAAAAAAACTCTTTTTTTTTGTAAAGGAGGTGCTTTTTTTGGTGCTTCATAGTTGAATCTGTCATTTACTCTTCAATGTCTTCAAGATCTAAACCTTTATGATGGTTTTTAACAGTGATAAAATTTCATGACTAGATTAATCAGTGATTCCTCACTGAAGGCCAAAGACTGAACATAAGATGAAGACAGCTTTCTTTATTGAATGCTACTGTATCATTAACTTAACTCCTGATCCAAGGTGAAAAACTTATATATCGTTGCTTTAATAAGAATAATTTGGTTTTAGTAGTTCCCTTACATTTAAAGAGTAACGTGCAAGTGTTTAGATAACTTTATAGGATAAGCTAGAGAGAGTGCATGAACAGTCTTTTTTTGCAAATGCAATTCAAAGTTGGTTTAAAGTGCAGTGGCACAGCCCAATGCGATATCTTTCCCCACGGGTCCACACTTCCTGGCTTAATCGTGATGGTTCCAGTGCAGTGCTTAAGTGTTTTCCCCTCTAAGTCTGATTTTGACACACACAGAGGTCCTCAAATTAAAGTAATTAAGTCCTAAAGGTATCCTGGTTGAGATTAGGGATGAAATGGTATGAAAATTTCATATCACGGTTATTGTGACCAAAAAGATCACAGTTATCATTATTATCGCAGTATTTTTGCAATGTACTCAAAATGTTCAAAAAGTACTTTAACACAGCCTTGAAATCATTTAACCCCTTTAATATTATAATTTTAACAGTTCTTTTGTCTTTTTTGTTAATAATTGGGTCAGGAAATTCCCTATAAATAAATTAGTTTGAACATTTTTCATTAGAAATAAAAGCAAACAACTCTGGAAAGCATTTGTCATTATTATGTTATAAAGGCTTAAACTTTGTGTAATTACAAGAAAAGAAAAAAAAAACAGATATGTACTTTAAACAGGTTTCTCTTCATAAACAATTGTAATTGAACATGTTCAAAGTTTTGAATGTAACCTGTTTTACATACACTTAAACATTTTTGTTTGCCTGCAGCATTAGTGTCCATGTTACAGCTCGTTATATTAGACCATGTCCAGGCTTTTTTATTTATTTTATTTTTTTTGTTTTAATAACGATAGTCCCTGAAGCAGATAGCCCCCTTCATGACTCTCCTCTGGTCTCCCCTTTCTATGGCAGATCTCCTGGACATCTCCTTTAAAATTTCCATGTTACGATTGACTAAATCCATAAAACACAAACTGTGACGGGAAAAGATGATCTATTACGGCGAAATACGGCAAATAAATGGCGAAAGAACGGCAAGAACACACTCCAGATTGTTACTAATGCTGTTATTTACAACCTTTATACATTTATTTACACAGAAAATACTGATAAACGGCCTATAATTCACTCATGTATGGCTCTCTGAATCCTCTCTCTCTCTCTGTCTGTTTACTCAAGGAGTTACTGCAGTTTTAATTACGCGCATTTTTGTCTTTCACCGCAGCTTCGTGTTTAAGACAGGGTGACTGTCATCAGTCAGTTTCCCCTCCACATCCTTTTAAAATCCAAACTTTGACCAAACTTTAGACTTTAGCCGTTTCGAGTGGGAAAACCTTCAAGTCTGAGGAAAACTGCTGGACTTTTCAGAGGCTAAACATTGCAAACTGCACATGCACGCCTCTTTTTGCGAGAAACGGCTTCATCGAGGGGCAGACACACATAGTTCAGGCTTTACCAGGCAAACAGCAGCATCACCATGAGTTATTGACAAAGTGTGGTAATCAAACACGGTAATACGGTAATTTTAATACGACACGGTAATGATTACCGTGGGAAATTTTACCGCGGTTTACCATTTTACCGGTAACCATTACATCCCTAGTTGGGATGATGATTACTTTAATTTACAACATTTTTCTTTTTGCAGCAATTAAACCATGATGGGCCAAATGTACACTCTGGCAAAAAAATTCAGAGCACTTCATTCTTCTGCCAAGAAGTCCCTGTGTCTGGCACTATTTTACGATGCAGCATATGGCTATGTGCTCTTCCACTTGTGTGCATTAGTTAGCAGATGGGTCTATATTCTAACCTCAGATTCAGAACTTACAGAAAGCATAAGGTTGGCATGGACTTGCAGTTCACACATATAGACCATCGGGTAACTCCGGGTCTCTCTTGCTCCTCAGTTTTCACAGAAGTCTGCACCCTGTCTCTTTTGCCTGCTGAATCGTGTTCTGAAAAATGTCTTTTTCTGTACACTGCGGTCAATAAAGGTAAGCCTGAGTATCCACAGTGAAATAAACATTATCATCATCACTTGGGTCATATAGTTTTGGTTCAGTAGTTTCCCCTCACACTGTTGTGCCTTCCTGAGCACACAGCGCAAAACAGCAGATTGTCAGAATCAATGTGCACCTGTGGAAGAACATATAGCCTTTGAAAAATAGTACCAAACAAAGAGACTCACTGGAGGAAAAAATAAAGTGCTCAGAATTTTTTTGCCCAATCATACATTCGACCCAACATAGTTCCACGTAAAACTCACACAGTTAAGCATAATGATTGTACCCATTAACAGCAGTGGACCTTACCTGCTGTCTGAGCTCATTCTCATTAAACATTCATCGCTGCACTTCACTGGTACAACCCAACTTCAAAAATACTGAACTACCTCTTTAAGATCTACCTTTAAACAACACTCTTCCATGATATAGTCTTAGATTATAGCAGAGTGTTAAAATGTTACATATTAAAATAATTCAAAATACCACAAAAAGAGTGTGTGTCAGTGCCTCTGTTTGCTTTCTGTTGTACCACCTCTGATTGTGTGTCTTGTGTTTCCATTGTTAAAACTAACAGCGGCATCAAAAATTACATCTATAACAGAGTGAATTTCATTAGTACTTTCTATATGAAGAGGGCACTGTCTAAATTGCCCAAAAAAGATGGCAAATTGCAAAGTCTTGAAAGAGATTAGTCATTGTGCAAGTTTTGATAATTACAAACAAGAATATCAAATGATTTTGTGTCCAGAACTGCTATGTTTGTTGTCATGTTATCAAAAATGTTCTTATCATTTAAATAATTGCAAGACTTTGGAGAAAACCCATTCTCATAGCCAGTTTCAGCAACTCAAGCCTGTCACTTTATCTGTGTAACTAAGAGAAGTATGCAGGAGTTAATGACTGAAAATAATTCTTTGATATTGGGTGTAAAGGACTTCTGTTTTTGTTGCCTAAGTACCAAAAAAGTATCACTATCAAGTGGTATTTACCGCCACGAAAAATGCCCTTCACAAGCAAATAAACAAATGAAATGCCTGATTCCCTTTTGGTAACAACTCTTCTTATGACTTATCTTGATATAGTTCTGACAGTGTCTATCTAAATACCGAAAAAACATACAAATATCATCCCTGCCACCCTTTTGTAATGCCATTAAAAGCCACTGAAATATATCCAAAGGCGAGGGAAGACACATTAACTCAGGCAAATGCATCGTGATCAACTGCGCCAAACACACCCAACAGAAGGAAGAAGAGAAAAAAAATAAGCACTGGAGCTATAGTCTGAAAAAAAGATAAGATGTGAGGAAGAGAACAGAGAGAGAGACCTTGGGATGGAAGACAACAGGAAGAGAGAAAAAAAATGGTTGGAAGAAGTGGTTGATGGTTAATAACATGAAAGGAAACTCAAAAAGCGTGGAAAACAGAACCTCTCCACACATCAATCATGTCATACTGTAAGTGTGCGCAAGAGTAGTCAGATAGAAAGAGATACAGGATGCCTGCACATACACACACACACACACTGTGAACACACTGGTTTGAATGCATTAGTGTGGTTGTTTCCTCTTTGTGTACTCACCTCCTTCTCTCCACATATATGACTGACAGTAGAGCCAGAGGCGGGGCTGGAGGCGGGCCCTATCACAGAGACGACGCCTTTGGGAAGAATCTGACACACTAAAAGAACAGGAGGGGGAAAAAAGCACACAATGAGGGCGCACACAGACACACACCTGCTTTATTTTGATGGCAGCAACAGAATCGGTTACAGTAGAGGCAGCAGTCAGGGGGAAAGTGTTATAATTCAATGCAGAGAGTTTAGCTAAACCACCGATTCTGGTGAAGCAGCACAATTTGTCTCATTAAAATCGGATTTATTTGGAGATAAACTCTCCAAAGAGTACAGCAGGGCAGGTCAGAGGTCTCCCGTTGCCATTATTCACTTGTTTAGACAGTCGGTTTTAATGATTTTAATGATTCTGAAGACATTTTGCCTTAATTAGTCTCTGGCATCAGAACAAGACCAACAGACTGGTGGTTGCCTTCCATTAACAAAAGCCAGATTGCATCGCTACCCTTTTTTCAGGAGGAAATTAAAGAATGGGAGACGATTTTATAAAAAACATTGAGTTGCTTTGCAGTCTATCCTAGACTGTCAGCATGGACCTTGCTTGAACCTTGACTGGTTAATTCAGAAACCATGAGTAGGCTTATAGAGCTGTGCATTTTTTTTTCTTTGGCCCTTTAACTCTTTAAATTTTACAGGGTCATCATCTTTCGATACATTAATATGCCCTTCTGAAGCAGGATATATTGTAAGTACTGAAAACATATATTCTGTGAAATTCAAAGGGGTCAAATTCTCTATGGGCTTGTTGTTATCAGCACTGTGTTCACACTTGGAGTATAACATTTTCTTCCGTCTGGTTATGTAAACATTAAAGGAAAAGATAAAGAATTCTGAAGTAAAGTTGTATAAGGTACATGGCAATAGAATAAATCTTGACTACAAAGACAAAAAGGTAGAAAAAGAAGTCCTACAACGGAGGCTTGGAATATTCATTGCTGCAGATGGGGCCAACATGGGATGTGTACACAATTTGCTAAAATAAAAGTGGCAAAACATCTCAGGATGTTTCAGGGTCAGAGGATTTCTGCAGTTTACTAGTACATCTTCACTCTGCAGCATTCGTCACACAGAGCCTCTTTGCTGTACTGAACACTCAGAATTGAAATTTGCAGTTACACAAATTGTAAAACAAATGAAAAGCTGAAAAAAGTTTATCTTCAAATGAAGTAATTAGCTTAAAATGACTATTTATTGTCTAAAGATAAAAGTCATGGTTCCAATGACACGTTTACTGGATGATAACACACTACACTCCAGATAATGTTCCTAGACAAGTTGAAAAATTGCAAGAATTTGCATTTTGCACTGTTGGATCTTACGAGGGTTCTAAGTGGAGCTTCAAAATGCAAAAAGAAATGTGAGCAAGAAACAAAAATTTTGAGTAAAGAATTTTTTTAAAACTAGGATGAAACTGAAAGGCTGTTCATCAGCTGGTCAAAAGTGTAAGAGCATAGCTAAAAACAAGCTCAAAACAGAAATAAAAGTGTTAAAAAAAGAATTCAGTATTTAAAAAGCTCTAGTGTTCATAATTGCTTCAAAAATTAATTTAGGAATGCCTAATGTTAGTGTTTCAAGGAGGCTAGTGAAAACGCTGCTCCAAGTGGTTGAGAAACACAACTTAAGGGCAGATTAAAATTGAGACATTTAAAACGGACTCTATCTCGCCTCTCCTTCTTCATAGCAAACATATACACTCCCGATCAAAATCTTAAGACCAACAACAGGGAATATGTTTTTTACGGCAAGTTATCCATTGTTGCAGCCTCACCCTACAAATGTAGGGATTCTGGACCATTCTGCCAAGAAAATCATTTGGTTTGTCTTGCATTGTGCGTCATAACCAACAACCAAAACTTGTCTGGGACCCCTCACAACTCAACAGCAGAAAGTCAAGCAGGTTTGATTTTGTATCCTCTTCCTAAAAAGACAGGGTTGCCAACAAGTTTGATGCCATGGGAGCTAGAAGACAAAGGCAGAGATGAGCAGAGCTCTAAAAACAACATGTCTGCTTTTATCATGTGTTGTAAGGAGCTACCAAAATGTTGGAGAGAAGTAGCAGAGGAAGTTAAGCACCCTGGTGAATGATTGACTTTGTATATTTATCATAAAACTATCATATGATTCACCATAACATCTGGAAAGAAAAACAACTAGTCTAAAAATATTGTATTTGTTTGCCGCCACAAGCTTTACCCTTCTGTCTTCCCAGGCCATTATGTTGGTGGTGAGATGCAGTTTATTTACAACGGGTAGTCTGATAAAAAATGTTGTGATGTTAGATCTCAGTCTAAGATGTTAACTGCTGCAGCATTAGCAACTCATTCTGGTGACTGAAGTTACATTTCCTTGACTTTTTTTGTTGTCTTGACTGCCACCCATGAGAACATATTTTGCAAGGCAGTGACAAGACAATCAAGCATGAAGCCAAATGCTGTTGAGTTTGAGCTGATTCTCGGTTTAAAACTGTTCTTGATTCTTACCCTTACTCATACAAGGTTCAAATACACACAAAACTGTCTTCTTTCTCTCACACACATACAAAATCAAAAACACAGCCTGTCTCTGATCTCTCTTACACTCATTTGCATGCGCTGGGTTCACATGCAGAGAGCGCAGTGAGTCCCTTGACATGTATTATAGGGGAGAGGAGCTTGTTAATTGATGAATTTCAGTCGTATTGCACCACAACATGCATGTAATGCAAAAAAAGGTTTACTCCTGCATTTAAATTAGACATCAGGAAACTTTTATTTTTATTCAGCGATGTTATTTGTTTTTAATGTGAGCTTCTGCACTCCAAGTCCTCTTAGGCAAAAACAAGGAAGTCCCTCTTGAGTCAGATGGTGACACACAGTACTAGCAGGGGACAGGAGCTAAGATGATGGGTCAAAGTTTCAAGAAAGTTTCAGTGATTGGACAAAATTGCAAGGCCACACAGAGCCCATGAGCATCAGCTGTATCTGCATTATATTTCACTCCCTCTCCTCACTGCCCTGCTCGTCCACACTGGACTTCAGATAAGAAATACACAAGCAGATTTGACAGGACAATTTGGGACAAATTGAAGGAAACCTGCATTTTATAGGAGGACTGATTACAGAAGTGTTTATAGACAAGTTTTACACAAACTCTTGTTGTGTTGAAATTTCAAGCAAAATTTGCATAACTGTCTCTTTATTAAAGAAAACCATTTCCTGCCATCATTCTTATCCTGAGCCGTCAGTCCCTTCAAAGTATGTCTTCAAGTAGTTTAATGTTCTCAGAAGTTTTTGATGTGAATGAGAGCCCAGGATGTTCATTGTCCTGGATTTTCGATCTGCCTTCATGAAATCTTCTGCGCCATACAAACACATTTGCACGTGACAAACTGTGTTTCCTGTACACCTCAGCTAATGTATGAAAAGATTTATCTGCTCTCATGTTCAAATACACCAAACATTTGAAAAATGCACTTCAAACATTAGCTACCTGTGAATGCCTCATTGTAAACTTATGGCAGGTGTGTGAGAATACCCAACCTGTAACATGTAACACAGTGTGACAGCATAGCACATGTTTATCCTCATAGGCACAGTTTCATTACTTTGAAGTTTTAATCAAAAAATGTTTATATCATATATGGTAAATGGTCTTGAGCTTATACTAGGGGTGGGCGATATGGCAAAAATATCACATCACGATTTTTTAAAACTAAAATCACGAAGGTTGATTTTTCTGGACTAATTTGCATGTTCGACCGTTTTTTCCCTATGTTTAACATATAAAACGTGTAAAACCCTAAAAAAAAAAAAAGACAATTAAAGCCAAAGAAACTTAAAGTGCATCAATTTAGAACAAATATCTAACTGCAATGTCTATAATCTGAGTGAATAATACAGCAGCTTTAGAACAGATTTTTGTGCAGAGATCTTCAAGCTTTTCCATGCACGTAATGTGCTACAATTGGCTGTTAGGTGCTAACCAAAGTCAACGCGTCTCTGCGCCCACACAGACGATCTGATGGTTCAGAGTTTCTATGTTAGTTATCCATCAGTATCTCTAACACGTTCGTGCCCTTTCATGCCCATTTACACACCACTGACGCAGCAGTGGGAGCAACTTGGGGTTAAGTTTCTTGCTCAAGGACACATCGCCATGTGTCGCTCGGAGCTGGGCTTGAACCTGCAACCTTTCGATCACTGACCAAGCGCACTATCCCACTACGCCAAAATTTGACTTTGAGGTATCATATTGCTTTTAAGTTTGAGTCCTAACATGTTAATTATTAGTTAATTTAAAACAATGCAAATAGTTTGCAAAATGTGTCACTCTGCTGCAGCTGTATTTCAATAAATTCATACATTTTACAGATGTTGAAAAATCAATTAGTTATCATGCTCAATAATCGTGATCTCAATGCAGCGTAAAACAAGTGTGATCACGCTTTTTCCCAAATGAAGTAGCTCAAGTTATTAGTATGTATGAAAAGAGAAAGCATTTAAATAAAAACAAGACTGTGATCCACTTTGTTGAAATAAAAACACCAATGCCCTGTGCCTGCGTGAGAGATGGAACTAATGTCAAGCCTATCAGCTGCAGTTTGTGGGCTTGTATCAGGAATGAAGGATTCATCAGTTATGTTATTAAATTGTCGGCAAAAAAAATCAATGACTACATTTTCTGAAAACTGATTCATCATGTAAAACATCTGCTATCGACCAGTAGCCATTACAGACTACACCACTCTCTCCTGCTCTAAAGCTTTCATTAAAGCTTGCTGGCGTATGCAAATTCTCCTCTGGTCACACACCGATTTTCTTTCACAGATCCAGCAGAAAATATTCGTTCCTCGCACTTCATTGTGTTTTTTTTTGACATTCATAAAGCTCTTGTCTTAGTAGTATATTCAGCTGGTATTTTAATTCATCCCAATTAGTCCTCTTCAGTCCCTGCTGCTGTCCAGGGGCAAACATGCCCACACTGCATCCATGTGTGAAAGTGCATGTGTGTCTGCAGAAAGAGATGTGTGTGCATGCATGTGTAATCGCTTTTATGTGTGTGGTCGCTTTGCGTGATAGCATGCCTCAGACAGACGTAGCTGTAAGATGATGAGCTCTACGATTCAGAGACAAAAAAAAAAAAACACTGCAGGGAAACAAGCCAGTCAGAGTCTCCTGCCCATCGGTCAAGGACACACACGCACACACATACACGGCCACACATAAACATAGGCAAACCACAGCAACTCAAGCATGCACATATGTACACAACTCTTCTCAAGCGCACATCGACATGGTGCCAGTAGCCCGTGGCAGGGTCAGTGACCTATCAGAAGAGGAGCAGGGAGTCAGTGTCTCCTCTGTGACTCGATTCTGCAGCCCTTCTGTCTTCATGGACTCCAAACATGCTGCTCTAACTGGCTGGATTGATACAAATTTCATGAAGTGGCCTCTGCGGTGTTGTGCTCATTCTGTTGGCCTGTGCTGCTGATCAGTATTAGAATTTGATGATTTGTTTTTGTGCTGGCCTGTAGATTGCACTGTGCCAGCTGTTACAGGAGGGCACTGGTCCATTTTTTTTAATGAGGCAGGTTTACTGGCCCATTACTGGTCTCCAGTGACATGTAAACTAACCAGAACAAGCCCTGACTGGGTTCTAATCAGGTGGAAATTGAATTGTTTTTGACACGATGTTAATCACTGAAGGGTGTTCAACAGAAGAAAAGCTTTGGAAAAACAAATAACCATTTTCATAATATTAGAAGCTTTTAGAACTTGCAGAATTTAAGATCCGTTTAGAGCACTACTTTATGAAGGTCGATTTTAACGTCAATCTCAAGTTTGTTTACACAACTGCAAATATTTTCAGTACCATGCCTGTGGTCTCTATTGTTCTCTAATACAGTGGTTCTTGATTTGTGGGTTGGAACCTTAATTTAATTCATGAGGTATTTTTGAGAATGTGTTGGTGGGATGCCTGCAAAACGTGTAGTAAATATCTATGATGAATGGGAGCCCTACAAAGATACACTATCATAGATATTAGTTATGTGTTGCTGTCATAGCACATATATTTAGGTAAATTCTCCAGATTTTGACTCATTTACCTTGTTATCTTGGGATAACAAATCTTGCAGCACTGCTGGATATGCCTGATTAAATGTCTGTTAAAATGCCGACACATCTCCCCAAGCTTCTGTCTACAATGACTATGAGCGACCCAAAGCGGCATGGCCCATTCAGAGTCTTTCAGCAGAGGGAGCTATCAGCAAACCACTTCAACAAGATGCCCCCTCTACCTTGATAGTGTTAAAGGGTATATAATATTTTTTGGTTATATGAAAACATATAATTTGGCCCCACTATTGTCAAATGCACTCCTGTTTTGTCTGAAAATATAATTCACAGCACTTACCTGGAATCAAAAATAATCACATTTAAACCCTGATGTCTCAGTAAATGTCTCTGAAGTGAGGAACTAAGTGGTGTACAGCTGTTAAATTAAAATCAGCCACAGGTCATGAACACCCTATATTGAGTCCATTTTGACTTCTGCTGGGTTTTTTTTTTTATATATATAATTACATACATATTGTAACATAAGCACAAACAAGTGTTACTTTCATGTGAGGAGAAAGGAGTGGCACTGAAATATAATCAATTTCCTGTTGTTTATTTGCATAGCCCTTGGTGTGTTAAGGTTTTTAGAAGGGCAGATAAAGCTTGAATTTGCCTTTTTTGTTTAAAAAAAGGATTTTCTCAATGACATAGGTGTAACTCCAAAAACATTTTAAGTAATTCTGTATATTTGTATTGATCTTGGTATCGTTGGCATATTAGATATAGCAGAAAATACAACATTGTTCATCCCTGATCTGAAATAACCATGTCTGTTTTAAGGCAGATCCATCTTGTCAAGCTCCAGTCTACAAGAATTTTGAGTGGCCCAAAGTGGCACAGCCCAATCAGAGTCGTTCAGTGCAGGAGGAGGAGGAAGCTATGAGAGCGATCACAGCAGGAAGTGACGACTTTGACAGAGAGTGGCAAAGATGCTAACAGCTGTAGTGTCAGTTTTATATCTGTTCTTGACCAGATTTCTTAATTAAATGAAAAACAAATAACATTTTATACTTGCATATAGTTTTACTCCACTTCGGACATGCTTTAGGATTGTCTTATTTTCTGTAGCACGGTAGCACCTGCCAACTACATTATCCACTGATTGACAAAATGATGGTCGAATCACCTGCCGGATTTGCTCTTGAACATCTTTCAAAGACTTTCTATGGGCTCTTTCCCAGTAGCCAAGAGAAATATTTTTATCTGTTCATCTGGTGTTCCAGTTCAGATCCAAACAACAGAGACTGTGAATCTGCCCTGCTGGTCATCTGTGTAAATCAGCCTCACTCACTGGTGTCAGTGGTGTCATACTGGGAGTCTTTCTGCAGCTCGTAAATGTCCACTTCCACTCGTGCTCGGGCTGGGCCCTCCATCACACTGTTGATGTTCTCCCTGGCCAGGGCCAGTGCCAGCCGCTCCCCACGCCCACACACAGACTGGTCATCCAGGATCGCCGCTAGAGGCAAAGAGAGGGAAGAGGAGACTGGTTATGCATGGAAGGAGGAGGCAGAGGAGGACGATGGGAGGCAGCAACAGGGGGGATGGGGTAAGGAATAAGCAAAAGACATGAAGAGGTGTTACATGAAAGGGGAATAAGTGTGGAGATGATGGAGGATTCACAACCTCAGAAGGTATAATGAGGTTTAGCTCTGAGAGAGGGATTTGGGATCTAACAATATAATAAGTAACATTTGAGTAACACTCTTAAGTGCCATCTGTTTGTGGTGAAAAATGCTATCAATTTTACATCCCTCTTATATCCACTTATTTGGTACAGAAAAAAATCAAGCCTCAGTGGAGATGGTTAAAATATTGACTTCTTTACCCATTTTCTGGGCAACTAATGTTTCTTACAAGCGTCCTCCACTTAACCAAGTTTCAACAAGACTTGACTGCACACTCAAAACCAAAGAGTTGTAAAGTGGTAGGATTGCTCAATGATGTTAAAAGTCTTTCACCATCATTTTGTCTGATGATAAAATACGTTTTTTAACCAAACTACTCATTAATTGTACTCAATAATCTTAATGTGAATCAAATAATTAGGACGATCATTTTTCCCATAATCCAGCAGCTTTTTGAAGCACTGAATCCAAGATGAGAAAGCAGAGGCATGAAGCAGCAGCTTGTCTTGTTTATCAAGTTAGAATGTGACGTATTTGTATCTCTATTTTTACACATGGTTATGTACAGCAGATCAAAAAGACTAAAATGTGTCTACAACAAGTGCTAATGGTTTTAATGCTTTAAAGGGTTTCAACCTGAATTTTTACTATAACACTATGCTGAAAGACCACATGCTTTTGAGCAAGAAAGTTCTTAAATGGCCATCTTTATTTCTGGTAAATATTCAATTTTTTTTGCAAGAAACTATTACATGGGAAGCTAACACCCTGACATATTTCAAGCCTCTGACACAACCACCTTATTCAGCACAATCTGCATTCTAATATTTTCTGTTTATATATTTATTTTCCTGCCAGTATTTTTGTCCTCCTACATTTAACTGCTGTATAATCCAATGACTCACTTGGTGATAAAAAAAACAACTTTATTTCTGTTTATATATCTATTTGTCTTAATACTTTGGTCCGTTATTGCACTATGATCTCTTACTCACCCAGTGTAAAAAAATCATTCATTCAGGGCTTTTTATACGAATCATTCAACACAACTTATTTAACTGTCTAAAGCCAACCAATACATTGCTCTGTCAAAATGCTACAACTTTTTACTTTCCATATACTGAGTATATATTCCTCTTTTTACAAGTAAAAATACTGTCTTGTACTTTCTGAGCAAAATTTGCCCTGTCTATGCTAATGTCACATGTCCCTTTTCATTTTTATCATGCTCCTGCTGTTTCTACCTTTAATTTATCATTGGGGATATAGAGAGGATTTTGAACTGAAATGAACTGAACTTTTAAGTACTCACTATAATAGACTTGTTTTTTAGTAATTCTGAATGTTGTTGTTTTACCGTCTTTTTACGATCATTCCTTTTTATAATATTCTTTCAACAGTTGCCAATAGGCTTTCGAACTTCATGAAAGCTCTTCGTCACTATGCCAATAATATTATCCTTATTATTTACTTAAACTGTTTCTATTAACCTCTTTTCTGACTAGTTTTAAATGTAAAAAAAAAAAAAAAGAGATGTAAAAAAGACATAGTCTAACAATTAGTACAAGACTAGTTGGTATTTCCATCCGTCCTACTTTCAAAGGCACATCATTCCCCACACTCAGTTCTTTAATTTTTTTAACTCTCCACTGTTCTGTCTATCTCAACAACACCATAACGTCATCCCAAAACACATCTTTACAATGTGTTCATTGCACTGATAAAGTGCTAACACTGACTTAAAGTTGGTGTTTGGTTCATTACATCTGGTATTTCCATTTGTGCTTGAGTTCAGAAGTATAAATGCTTGTTGAATAAGTTCTGATAAGAGCTATGCATTTTTTCTTTTGTAAAATTAAGAGCAGTCCTGAAATGCTCTGTGAGTGTCGTACAATTTGTAATACTTTGCCCCCCCTTGAAAAGGAATTAAGTTAATGGTGCCCTCTTGGCTGCCAACATTGTCATTCCTTTGGGTCCACTGACTTTTACTGTCATCGGAGTCTTGTTTTTCATTTATGTACTTTGACTTATTTGTTTTCCTTGCCCCTTGTGTTTGTCTTGCTCTAATGCCTGGAAAGTGCTTAATGAGGAGTTCTTTTATAAAATTATTGATAATAAATTGCCTTTTATTCACTTTTCTGTCCTTCTAAATCTCTATTTTACTCACTTTTTACTACTTGGCAACCCGAATTTGACACTCTGAGGGAGGCTAACACAAACTGTGAAAAGTTTGTTGGGAAACTTTTTGATAGTATGTATGAATGTAGGGTTGACCTGCCACTCACCCATGCGGACGGAGGAGAGCAGGGGGGCCTGACTGAGGGAGCGTGGCGGCATGGTGACTAGCAGAAAGGAGAGGAAGCGTATTGACAGCAGCAGTGCTGGCAGAGCCGGCATCTTCTACTGCTCCTCATGGAGAACGGTCTGCTGGCTGCCTGTACCACCACCTGCAGGGGCGGAGGAGAAAAAACACGGCACGTTACCAGGACACGTATTCACACTTTACCGGCACACAATGTCTCTCTTTCAATTGTCATCCTGGAGCTTATCTTCTGTTTGCTCTGTCACACTCCAGTGTAGCGGGAGCAGGTTATAATTTGACAGCACATATAGTAGACTTTTATATTCAGCTATAAAGACGTTCACTGTCATATTACAGAGGCAGCCCATGCATACAGCCTGTCGAATAAAATACAGTGCGCACATCTCTATTCATGTCTACTGTGGAGAGTCTGCTGTTTAGAAGTGACAGGACTCAGCCTTGAAGAGATCTCCACGGGTTCAAAGACAACATCACAACAACTGACACACACATTCCCACGCATATGGACACATGCATACATACAAACAAAGAGATATTCACACACAAATAATTCTTACTGAGACTTAAGAACAAAACAACAGCCTTGACAACGCACATACTTATACGTCAGCGCTGCGCACGATTGTACCGTTTTCAACAGCCTTGCCTCCTGCCTACACCTCTAAAGTCACACAAACAGTACACAAAGGTAGTTTGTAACACCTGCCAGTCATTTATCAGCAAACAAATGTAAAAGGAAGAATAGTAAACATATCAACATATCTGCAGCTTATTGTAATATCACAAAAAAAATCTCACACATTTCTGCAAGGAACCTGCACTACCAAGCTTTTGGGTCAGCTCAAAAAAATGCGTCTTATCTGCATTTCTCTACAGACCGGTAATTGGTAGTATATCAGACAGGTAATTCAATATCGATGGACGTCAGGTGTGAAATCAGTTAGCTGCCTCAACTAGCTTTCAAACTTTGTTCCATTTATTTTGCTTGGGAAAGGCAAAAATCTCAAGCGTTCGGAGAGAAAACAGTGTGAAAATAATGCAGCTCTCTTTATCGATACAGACAAGACTTCTTCAGTCCAAACTACATAATTTGACAACAAAATTACAGCTTATGCTGTAATACCGAGAGAAAAATTCAACTCACTTTCCTGACATATTTAGATTAAATTAAACAAGACTTGTTTTGTGTATGTTTCAATGTAGTATGCAGCGTTTTTTTCTCTGAAAGTCCATTGAAATTGGAAATTGAGTTTTGGATGAAAATTTATCATTTCTAGGCCATACTTCCCAGTCCTAAGCAAACAATTGGTAAACGTTTTCTTTCTTCAATGGCCTGTACCAGCCTGTTTTTGTGGGTGAGTAATCCAGAAAAAGTTCAGTATATTTAGTATAACATTATATTCCTCTTTAAATTATATCTAATGAGTCTGAGATGATTTTCAAATAATTCAGAAAAAACAGCTCTTTTTCTGAAAACTATCTGATTTGTACAGATAATGAAACTAATTTTTAATTTTAATTTCCATTTCTTATGTTTCATGTAAATGTTTGTTAGTAAAATATAAAGCATATGTTTACTTGTGTAAATTAGCCTACATTTTACATCTGAAGCAGGCAGTGGTCATTGTGTTTGTGGGAAATTCTAACATTTGTGCGGGAAGTTGAATTAAAAGCTTCATTTAAACAAAAGTACATGCATTATGCTTGTGGTGGTGTTATATCAGTGGGTGCTGCTGAGCTGACTGGACCCTACACAGCCTCCTCTCTCTGACTGACAACATGACAAGGATGGAAAGAGAAGGGAAAGAGGGATGAGGACACAGGAGAGGGTGGAGCATTGTGTGATGGACAGGCTCAGATATGTGTTGATGGTGTTGGAGATGGTGTTGATGGAGGTCAGGCCAGTCTGGGTCGTCAGACTGATCTGAAGACAGGTCTGACGGACAGCTGAAGACTCAGTTAGTGACCTTGACTTGACCCCTGCAGCTGTAAACGGGGGATGCTGGAGATGTAAAAATGCTGAGCTTTGACCCCGACAAGTAAAAAAAGGGTTGTGTTGCATTGTGAGTTGTGTAGATGTACATCAAAGAGGAAGATGCTGCATATCGTTAGTCAGTGTGTTGTAGGAACATCCCTCCCTCTTCGTCTTGCTTTAAAACCCTCTCTTTGAGATATTTTATTAGTTCTTTTGTTTTGCTCACCTTTGATGTTTAAAGCTTTTAAATAAATCTCCAACCTGAAATTTGGAATTCACTTTACTTTTAATTAAAAAAAAACAGTTTGGATGAGTGTGTGACGTACACAAATGTGCAGTTCATACAAAAACTGATATCTTGATTAAAGTCTGTTCAACTTTCAAAAGAACTGGATGTTGTCTCGCACAAAGAAATTACATTAAAGTTTTAATCTGTAACTGCTAATTACCTCCGCCAAGGAGGTTATGTTTTTGGGAGAGTTTGTCCGTCCTTCTGTCTGTCAACAAAATAACTCAAAAAGTTATGGATGGATTATGATGAAATTTTCAGGAAATATTCGGCATGGAAAAAGGAAGAACTGATTCAATTTTGGTGTTGATCCGGATTACCGTCTGGATCCGCCATGATGAAAAATGCGATTTTTGTGAATAACTACTGAGCTAAAATAGATATCATTATGAAACCAATTGCTAATGGTATGTTTTCATGGTCAAGGAATGTAATATTTACATGAAATAAATGTAGGACTAATATTTATGGTAAAAATCACAATATGAGAGAGGACTGTGGTGCTGGCAGAGGTCTGCGCTCTCCGAGTGCTTTTCTAGTTTCTGTCCGTGGCCATCATTATTATTATGAAGCAGCAATAAACGCATCTAGAAATATGTGGCTTTGAAAATAATATAAATATTCAATATGAAATTAAGAAGATTTTTTAGAACACTAAACTATTTTATTAGCTATGACACACTTTTTTAAGTTAATCTGATGTTTATTGCGATTTCAAAACACATATGATGCAGTCTGTTTGTCAAATTTTCAATTAATTTTAGGAGAAGTTGCTATTTCATTTCCATTGTCAATATCTAGGTGTCTCATCTCAGGCTATTTTTTAATTTTTTTGGGAAACTTTACAAACAAATTATTTTTTTATATCACTGTCTTTGAGAAAACAATGAAAAACAGTTTTTTTTAGGATCATGTGAAATCATATTTTTGTTTGTCTTGAATATTTTTTTATTTTTGTCTTATTTATTTTTAAAAAATATCACAACAAAACAAAAGAAATGCAACCTCAAGAACTACCATCTCAAATAAAGCATGAACTAGAAGTGCTCAGAGAGTACAGACCCCTGCCAAGGCATTTGTTAACTAATATGTCAAAATGTCCTCCTTGAAACAGATTTCTGGATTTGGACCTTGAATCAGATCTTCACCAAAATCCAGTAAACTCTCCCCTGTGCTATGACCAACATTTCTTAAAAAAGTTTATCAAAATCTGTTGTTAACTTCTTGAGTTATCTTGAAGATTCAAAATCGAGGCAGCTAGACTGTGTCAAGCTTTGGGAGGATGTCTGTCTTCTCATCCAAGAAGCAGTTCCAAATGGCTGGTGAAGGAAGCAGAAACGTATCTTACAAGAGAAGGAGACAACAACAATAGAAAGGGAGGAGTTGCAGAAAGGACTCATAGAAACTCTTCGCGGGACGATTCAGCCCTCAAGAGTCGTTAACTCCCCTGTCATGTGAGGTGTGGTTGTCACATGCTCCCAGGTGTGAATGTTTGGAGAACTTTCCTGGGGGGGGCTTTAGCACTGCATTATGTGGCTCAGAGGCTGTGGATAGGAACTCAACTTCTTGAGTTATGTTGCACACAAACAGAACAAAATTACTTCAGAAACTGTTTCCTCTACAACATTTATGAAATACCGGGCCTTAGCTGAAGTCCTCTTACAGCCTCAGGGGAGGTCTGTCTCCCGCCCCCACAAACAAACTGGGCTGGTGTGAAAGCTCCCTCAGACTCTGGTGCAGGACAAGGAACTGTACTCTGATTCCCTAAAAACAAACCAGAGTTTGTGTCACGGTTGGTGTGAAAGCAATCTGAACCAAATGAGGGCCATGAATTTGACGGGACATTACAGCAGTGAGAAAGCTTACTTAATGTTGACTGACAATATAAAGCAGAGTGCAGCTAACATTAGCATTGTCAGCACTGCCAGACTCCAGTCCTCTGTACAGGTTGACATGGAATATGCTGAAACATCACTCCAGTCAATATGAAAGTGCCATGAGCTGCAGCCTAATTGCAGCTTTATCTGTATTTTATGGCACAATATTTTCAAACTGCTTCCAGCCAAATAATGTTATTACTCTGGGCTAGGGGTGGGCGATATGGCAAAAATATCATAACACGATTTTTTAAAAATAAAATCACGGTCCAATTTTATCACGATTCTTTTTTACTTTGATTTTTCTAGACTAATTTGCATATTTGACCATTTTTTCCCTATGTTTAACATATAAAACATGTAAAACCCTGAAAGGAAAAAAAAATTACAATTAAAGCCAAATAATTATTTAAATAGTGCAGTTTTTATAAAAATGTGCAATAAATGTAAACATAAAAGGTAACGAACAACAATATCAACATTATCTCTTAGAGTGCAACAATTTAAAACAAATGTTACCTAACTGCAATGTCTATAGCCTGAGTGAATAATACAGCTGCTTTAGAACAGATTTTTGTTCAGACATCTTCAAGCTTTTATCTCCTTTTTTCTTTCCGCCATGGCTTCACGCTACATAACCAAACAGGAGATACTACCATGCACTGCGCTTAATGTGCTACGATTGGCTAGTCGGATGCACGTCAAAGTCTCTGTGCCCACACCGACGATCTGACAATCTTTCTGCTTTATGACAATATTAAATCGTTATAATCCTTAACGATTTAATATCATCATATCGCACACCCCTACTCTGGGCTGGTTGTGTATTTTTGTCTTATAATGCAAGAATAGGCGGGATGGCAGAACAAAGACGGCAGCTACAGCCCCAACTATTGTTGGGAGGCTGGGTTACACAACATTTGACAGGCTTTGGTCTGCCTGACTGGGTGCAGCATGAAAGAAACCAAACCAAATGGAAAATAAAACAATGTTGCTACTTTATCCCCAAAACAGACTCTGTAGAATTTTAGGTCTGAAGCAACCTCACATTAAAACATGCAAACAGATAAATGAAAGAATGTTACAAGTGAAAACAAACTCACAGTCTCCAAATGGCATAAACATAAGAATAGTTTTAAATGGACTGGTTCAGCACATTTTCTGGAAGGTGGACTAGCTACTGAGGAAAAGATGGGTATTTTTTAAAGATGGTGGCGGTGTAGACAGGTCATGGACACACAGTTTTCTTAAGTAAGCCATTAAAGTGCATTTTAGACAATGTGGAGAGTTTATGGGTTAAGACTGCAGCAGTAAATCACTTATTTTTCAGTGAAATAGTTCGACAGTTTAATAATGACAGTTTGAGCATTAACGGGTTCAGCAGGAGTACATCAAAGAGGCAGGTGATGGAGTCTGTCGGTCATTGTGTTAAGCTCACATCCCTAGCACCTTTAAAAAAGTTTTTTGTGGTGTTTAATTTGTTTTGTTTTTTCCTGCTCACCTTTCAAACACTTTGATGTCTTAAAGCACATCAAAAAAATAAATCCACAGCCCTACAATCTAAATCCCACTTCACATCTCATAAAAAAGCATACTCTTCTATTTTTCCTTTTGTTCTTTACCCTCCGAGCAACTATTGACCTCCCTTTCTTTCTGTTTAACTTCATCCATGTTTCATCCTCGCGTTTGTTGTGGCAAGCATGTGTGGGGAACATGTTTGTAATACTAATAGCATGCGCCATACTGTGCAGATGGCCGTGGTGCTTTCATTATTGTTACCGCAGCACAGGATGAGCAGAGGCGAGGCTTATGCAAGGCCATCTGTATGTGTGACACAACATAGAATAACAGGGACATTAACAAAGCAGTTTTTCATGTATGTGATAAATTATTCCAGCCTCAGCGCTGCAAAAGGGTCCATGTTGTCACATTTGTGGACATGTAATGATGGACAAAAAGGACTGATTATTCAGACCACACAGAGAGATCCCTATGTGGCAAGCTGCTGCGTATTGTGCGGTACAGTACTCCATTTTGTCAGTCATTACATCTGTATTGTGTTTTCTACCGGCACTGTCGTCTCTTTCTCAATTTACCCTTCACAAAAGTGTGCGAGAAGCATCCGGTCCTCCGTGTCTATTCGAGGACATGTATGGGCATGCCTGAGTGTGATGGCATATCGATCGAGGCCAGCTGAAGTGGCGGGCCCTCAGGTGCAGTCAATCAAAACAGCGGAGGAACCTATCATGGGAGCGCTGCATTTTCTCGGGAGCCATCTGATTGGCTATTACCAACAAGCAGATTGCCATGATGACGAATAAGATCCCATGCCTTCATCAATGTTGGGCTGGAACCAGTGCTATTTCATTGTTATTGAGTGCTATTGACAGCATTAGACAGCGAAGATTACAGCGTCTATACTCTGAGGTGGGGAAGGAGAGAGGGGGAGGGAGGTGGAAGCCGTGATAGAAGTAAGGAGAATAAGTGAAAAAAAAAAAAAAAGAAGCAGAGAGGGAATGGGCCTGGCACAACGGGGGAATAAAAGAACAAAATTGAATACAGAGAGAAGAGATTGGAAAGTGTTTCTGCAGACAGAGAGACAGAGAGCAGGACGGAGATAGAGAAGCAGAAGAAAGTAACGAAATACATATACACAAGTGTTGAATTTTCAGCTCCCTGAATATTCTATGCAATATCACACTTAAATCCTTCATAGGCCACCATATTAACTCTGCGAAATATATGATGAACCTGTGAAATATTGTGTTTTTATAGGCTCAGATTAATCTCCCTCCAGTACATTAAGTCATTAAAATCTTCTCCTCTTCATAGAGCTGCAACGTAAAAACCTGTGGTAGCACTTATTCATCAATTATCCAGTAAGTGTCATAAATATACTGAGGACACTCTGCACTATCATGTTAACCTTGCATTAAACTGGATGTTAAAAGCTGTTTATCACTGAAATAACTTTTCATCACTGATGGTACATTTTATTCTTGTATCTGCCTCAAGGGTCACAAAGTTACGTGGACAAAGAAGACATCTGAATCTCATTATATTCAAGTCTCAGGGAGCTAGCTTAGAAAGTGATAAGACACCTCAATTGCCTCTTAAAAATCTTTAGAGGTCATACTTAGCCTTTCAAACCAGGCTCATAAGTTTGATTTCAGTGACTGCTGAAGTATGTTCACAATAGCTAATGCACAGAGTTTAAGCATAATGAGTACCCCTGATCCAGCTGTATTCCCAGTCTGGTTCAGAAGCCCCTGTCACACTCGGGGCATCCTATTCAATTTGGGCCCAGTCTGTTGTGATTGGTTGACCAGTCTATTTTGTGGCAACTAGCCAGTTCAGGACGGTTAGTGCCATATTTGATCAGCTCTGCTTTCTTCCTTCAGTCTATGCTTTATACTTGACATGCCCTTCTGAGCAAATGAGCTTGAACTACCATCCAATTCCACACGGTGACTGGCTTTTTGTCATATAAGAGGTGGAATTTATGTACAAATCAATATTTAATAACAGACTTATGTTGGCGATTTGGTTAAAATGGTTTAATAAACAAAATGTGTTAAGTTATAAACTGACCAAAATACTGTATTTCCGTTCATCAGTCGATGAGCTGCCACTCAGTTGTTTTAATCTTTCTGTAAACTAGGATAGGGAGTAGAATACCAGTCAAAGTGTATGCTTGGATATAACAAGGGTACATATAGTGCGAGCATAAATGAGTAACCCCCCTATTAAAATTAATATATTAATCAATATCTAAATGAACAGAAGAACAATTTCCAAAGTTTTGACAAAGCTGAGTTAAACATAACATTTTTTTTTTTTGCCCCAAGATGAAAATTAGGGTAATATGACAAGTAATATTTAGTTTTGCTCCCAACCCTTTGATTGGAGTGTACTCATTTTGGCATCCTGACCTTAAATTGAGAAAAATACTTTTTTTGTGTGTGCAACTTAAAAATCTTGTTTGCAATCAATGGCCCACATTTGGGGGAGTATATTCTAATATAGTATGCCATGTTGATGTAGAACTCGTTGATTTTGAAAGGGAACTAAAGGTTTTCTGACAAATCTGAAGGGGTGTACTAGTGTATGCTGAGCACTGCAAATACTTATGTCTGTGCTGGCATAATAATACTCAAAAGAGAAATAAATATTCAAATGTTTGGATATATTTGGAAAAAACAGAAAGCAAGTGAGAACCACTGGCACAGAAGTACTTAATTTTGCAGAGCAGACAGCTAAAAATCACAAGAGGGAAAAAACAATGTTTAACGATGTTTGGCTCCTTTCAAAGGGGGGGGGGGGGGGGGGGTCAGTGCTGGGGGGGCTCATTTCTTTATGCCTTCTCCATAATATATAATAATATATATAATGGAGGATAATGAGAAAATGATGGTGTAAAAAAGAGAAGACACAAGTGTATACATAAACATGGGCTTGTGAAAATCGTAGTTTTGTCTTTATTTTGGACTAACCAACTACCGGTTCAATACCCACAAACCAATAGTGCCACAGTGACAACTCAGAAGCATCAAGCCTGCTGTTGCCCAAAAATGTTGGCTATCAACTACAATAAAAATAATTTAGATACTTTTATGTTCAAATTCACAGAGACGTGATTAATGAAACAGGAAAGCTTTATATCCAAAGGCACATAAAAACTCACAAAAACAAAACTCACAGCTCAAGTTACACAACAAAGGTCAAAGAAGTGGAAAAAGTCAGTGCATGGCTCATTTGCATACCACAAGTTTTCTTCAAAATTCTTTGATATTAACTTTTAAGAGTACCCACCATGTAGTGTTTGTCAGTGAACTTTACTAACCTTTCCATCATTTCTAGATGTTTTGATTTAATGAAGTTCATTTTGATTGTGGGGGCATTTTCTAATTTATGCAGTTCTTGTACCTTAGCAATAATATTCTTGGTCTTATGTAACTTAAAATATAAAAAAGTTCCAAATAAAACTGACTCAATGGGTTGCTAAAGCAACCAGGCACGTCTCAGAAATGTTTCAGCCGGGCCAGGGTCCAATTCCTGCCTGGGGCATATTTGCCATGTGTCCCCCCCTGTCTTAACACAAAAAAATCACAAAATTTTTCTCTGGGGCAGACCGTAAATAGTCTTGATATTAATGGCAAATATCTATTCACAAATGCAGCTCACTCCACAATTTCTGAAAATTGTAATATTTAGTTTTTTGTGATAATTTGAGCAGATAGTGGTAGCTTTCGTTCACACTGAGATATATGAACATGGCATGACAACATTAGAACCAGGAGTGTTGCAAAGAGGTGTCCAATGTTTTGTGATTGAGAATCACATTTTGAAAAATGAAAGGATGAAAAAGTCTTTTTAATAAATACTATATTGTGTGTATCAAGGTTAGTACAATCAATACAATATAGGCTAAGACGAACTTTGGAGCTTATTAGGCTTAAAAGAAGAAAAAGCCTCCATCAACGTCTTTAACTAATGGCCACCAAGGCAAATGACCAATCACTGTTGATTCCACTGTGTTTTCTGACAGCTAATCAGATTTCACGGGGCCCTAGTGGCACCGAATCTGCCCCTGGACAGAATGATAAAAGTGCCTGGTGCAGCAGAGAGTGGAGATGCCTGACTAATTTCCACAGACACACAAAAGACAAACAAACTGCATAACCCTGTGACTTTGACAAATAAATTGTGCTTGACAGACTTTATAAACCAGACCTTTAGGAGCCTGTATTTTCCTTAATGCAGGTTAATATGCTTGATATTAATAACTGCTAGGGTATGTTCAAAACACATATGTTCAAAACACCTCCTAGTTCTCATATGCTATGTACCAATGACCAAACTGTATTCTTAGTCTGTCTGAGATGCTCTGTTAGCGCTTCTGTCACTTTAACACCCGCTACCCCATGTAGGCCTAGTCTGCTCTGATTAGGTGATCTGTCTTGTCAGTGGTAATTAGCCAGCTAAGTGCTGTTCAGCACCGTGTTTTCAATGAATCTGCATTTATTTTAATTCTCTGCTCTGCGCTGGGCACTCCAAGCCAACAGACTTAACCGCAGATGAAAAAATGGTAGGACATTATTCTGGTAAGCTGCGTAGGGGACCGGGGAACAAGCTGATACACGCAGCTACTGTTGAAAAAATGTGTGTGTGTGTGTGGAGGGGGGGGGTCCTGATGCTGCAGACTTTTGCATACAAGTACTTTATCACATGAACATGGCTTGTTTAACACACTAAGGGGTATAAAACAAATAAAAAAGCATAAAACAGGCTCTCCGAGACACAGCAGATGGGGTAGAACATAAAACCAAATGAAGCTATCTATAATGACCATCCATTTCTCATCATTTATCAGTCATCCAAGTGCTTCATGTCCTTATTTGGTCTTCATTTTACTTTCTGAAATTCGCTGCTGGTCAAATAAAAATGATCCACAGGTTACATTTGGGTACTGCTAATATTTGAATGCCCCTGATGTCATGCCATCTGGTGAGACTGGCAGCAGAAGAATGAGAAGGATGAGAGCAGACTGCAGCAGGTTAAGTTGTTTATAAAGAGAAGAGAAGAGGGATGAGCACTGAGCCTTGAGGCATCTCGGTGGATAACCAGAGGGGTTCAGTTTGCAGTGGTATAAAGAACCTGTGATACCTCTTACTTCAGCCAAATAAAGAAGAAAGGTCTGAAAAAAGGAATACTTTCTTGGTGCATTATCATTTCATTCTTCTATAGCAGCAGGAGACTGAGAGAAAGCTGTAATTTGGTGGTTTAGGTTGGAGAGAGTCGGGGGGACAAGTACAAGCCAGAGATAGAAAGAGCAAACAGTGGGTAGCGATAGTCGTGTTTAATTTGCAAGGACTGTGTGTCTGGCTCTGTTGCGGTAGTTGTACATGACTGAGTCCCTGTAGCAGTCGGGTGTCAGTCTGCGGGGAGTCGGAGCAGCGAGAGGCCCGAGCAGAGCCAGACTTGTCTGAGCTGCACAGAAAAACACTGCTTCTAGCTCCCCTCGCTCACTTTCATTCTGCACCCTGCTGTAAGTCAACCCTGCACACTGGCATCACTGAGACACACACAAATGCAAAAATACATAAAATATCCTGACTAGCCGTGTCCGTGTAAGAGGGAGTATAAAAAAGAGAGAGAATGGAGCGGGGGAGAGGGGAGTCATCCCAGTTGGAGATTTAGCTGTTTGCTGCATGCATTCATCTTAGTGTGCGTGTGTGTATGAAAGCATTAGTATATTTGTGTGTGGGTGTGCGAGTGTGTGGTAGACTTGGCTGCTTGCACCTCATGTCTGCGGTGTCTATAATGAAAGAGAAAACCGTAAAATCAGAGATCTTAATTATCTGGAGGGAGCGTAAGGGAGACGCAGGGATGTGCAGAGGGAGGGGAGGTGAAGGGAGAGCCTGAACGGAGGGAGAGGGGGAGATACAGAGAAAAATCAGAAAATGAGGGAATGCTATCTCGCCTCGCACCCCCAGGCTGATGAGGGGAGGATGAACGGATGTTAGAGGGCGGCAGGATGAGCGATAGCATGGAAGGAGCGCGAGGGGAGAAAGAGAGGGATGAGGGGAGGAAGACAAATAGAACACAGAGGGAGAAAAGCAGCTTGAGGGGGGGTGGGTGTCTGCGGGGGGGCTGGAGAATCTTTTGTTTTTCCCCCTTATGCTTCATTGTATGACACAAGAAAATCTGACAGTTATCATAATAGAAGGATGAATCATTCCCGTAATTGAATTTGCGAGTGGAACGGCTTCAGCGTCTGCGGATTTAAGACGACTGTACCGCCAGCCATGCAGGAACACAAGAGTTTTTTTTTTCACTTACTGTAAAAATTAACAACATTGTTGACTGAAGACAGTCTGCAGTTCCTGAACAAGCATTATCATACCATTTTATCATGATTTTTCCTATACTTACAAAATCCATTTTAGCTGTGAGTTTAGTTTTGTGTGTGTGTTTGTGTGTAAGGATTGTCATTTGTAAGAGTGGGAAATACCAAAGACCTTTCCGTCACCCCTTTTGGCTTCGTAGGATTAAGTGTTTAGTACTTTGCGTCTGAATCTAATATCAAAGAAGCAGCACATGTTCTTGGTCGCATTGACTCAGCATTTTCACTTTGCACCGTCTCACACTTTCTCCCTCTTCTCTCCTGTTCTCTTTGATCTTAACATCTCTGGCTTTTCTCTTCTGTCTTATTTGTACACTATTGTATCTCTTCTTTCAATGCTTTGGTATTTCTGTTTAGCCACACCTTCTCAACATAATGTCTTTAATACTCTAATGCCATAAAATGTGACAGGCTTTCGTGAATCATATTTAAGATCTCAACAGTTTATGTAAAACAGATTTATTCATGCGATGTTCATAACCTTGAAGCCTGTACCAGTATCTTGAATTATATTCCGAAGGTGTCTGTATTAACAGCCGTGAAAAGAAATGGATTATGATTCAACGGGAGAGCAATGAACACAATCCTGTGAAGCTCAAAGTGTTTGTTTAAAATGAGGGCTCATTCAATCAAGAATAAATGGAAAGTAATACAATTTGACAACATCTTGCACCCAGAAACAGCAAAAGCACAAACTGCTGCCTCAAACATGTCAGTTAAACTCAAAAGATACAACATGTAGACATTGATTATAGATCACAAATGATAACCAACATGACTTACTCTGGAATATAAATATTTTTATTGAGTACTTACAGAATCTTATATGTTTTCTGAAGTATTCAAAGCCAAAAAATTCTTCCATTAATTGTATTAAGACATGTCTCCTTTTTGCTACCCCATCAACCCAGCCACTGTGAAAGACATGGCAAGTTAACAGAGTTGAAACCTGTTGTGTCTCCAGCTGCCTCCACTGTTAACTTCTTATTTCATATTAAAGATTCAGTTCCATAAAAATATGTGCTGTGTGAGCATTACAGAAGGCTCAGAATTCTTGATAACTGTTGAACTAATGACATCTTCATATTTTTTTCATTTTCCCAACCACTCAAATGTGATTAGTTAGTCAGGGATTAGCTTTTACAAACAATATTTGAAAAAGCTGGTTCAGTCCAGATAATTTGTAGAACAAGGAAAAATACTTAAAGTCTCAAACATAGAAATATGGAACTGTTTACTCACTTGTATCTTTATTATCTCAGGTGCTGCCTAAACTGATCCCTGCCATACAAACACAGGCATGAGATTGAAAGAAAATCAAATTGTTGTGTCAGTTGAACCAAAACTGGACTGTTTAAATTTCAGTGATCAAAATTAAGCACCTTGAGTTGGACTTAATGCAGTATGATATACATTTTAAGTCAAGTAATCAGTGCAGAGGCCTAGAGGGCAATAAGAGCTCAGGAACAAAGCTCTCCCAATCAAACATAGAGCTGCAGTACTGGCTTTTTAGGACAAAGCAACTCATGTTTACATCCCATGACAGTCACATAAAATTAGGGATATTCATTTTAACTGCAAGTGTTAGGCGTTTTGGACTCTTATAAGGATACAGGATGCTATATTTTTTGCCACTATATAATATGATATGTTTTTTAAATACGATCATTCAGCATTAATAAGGTGAAGCATTAAGGTACAAGTCCTCACAGAAGATCACTTCAGTAACGCTTAGATACTTCAACCATGGAGCTTAACATCCATTTACACCATTGCTAAGAAGAAAATCTTAATTATAAAGATAAATAATTTATGCAATTAGGGAGTTCAGATCAAAACTACTGTAGTCTGAAGACTGAAGAGAACAAAGTCCTTCATAATCAAATTACACGTCAGGGCTAACAAGCTAACATTAGCTTGCTTCTATTATTCAATAAAAGTATAAGTACAGCTTCAGCAGTCACATTTAAATGTTTTGGGGCAGCAACAGTCATTAAAAGGCAGTGCTATTTTGATCAAGTTAAATCAATGTTTAGGGTAGAATTAGGAAAAGTCTGTTGGACACAGTTGTTTATTGTGACCTATCATGATAGCTCCTACAGAAGCACCTGACAACATTTGGGGTGCTTTCACATTAGGCTCAGTTGTTTCGACCCCCCGTACATAAGTTTTAATTGTTTTTGTGTTTAGCACAGTTTATGAAGTTCTTTGTGCTTTTTATGGCTGTTTTTACATTGTTTGAGATGCCAGCAACGATCTTCCTCCTGCTCCCACACTAACTGTGCAGCTCGAAGGATGAAATGGGCCCGTTCTGCACAGACACGATGGTTTTTGAAGAGACAAGAGACGGTGAGTGGAGCCTTTACTTTGGTTTTCATGACTTCAACTCGCAGTCTTCTGTAAGGTTAGTGATAACAGACCACTCGTCGACTAGAGTCTAATGATTTCCATCTGTATCCTGCCATAATTGCGTTGACTTAATCAGTTTTCCTCCTTGCATGTATAGTGTGATAAGGACAGAAGAAAAGTGAAATTTCCTAATTTAGCTACAACTGTATCTCTGTTTAACTGCACCAAATGAGACTGATTAATATTTAGTTGATCACAACAGGAGTTATGTGGTCCTGCCATTATTCCTCCAACTGTAACAGCCGTCTACCCTCTACTATTTCACTTTGTCCTCAGAAGGATTGAAGTCACTCACTTCTGGCCCCTGAGTCTCGGTCTCGTTGTCCCTCCTCCCTCTCTGTATCTCCTCTCACTCTATCTGTTTTGCCTCCTCTGCTCAGAAACGCTTCATGCTTTTACGTCTCTTCCCTGATCTCCCCCTCTTCTCTCTTTCTATCTTAGCTCTCTCAGGTCTGCTCAATCTCGACAGTGCACTTTTTACTTTCCAGTGTTCTCCTTGACAAAGAGGCCCTCAGTCAGTGACGCTGCCTGCTTGGGGAACCACCGTGCTCCTGTGACACTGTCACATCCGAACATGTCACGCACAAACATACAGGCGCACACAGACGCAGTCGCACTGACATACACTCGAGGAAGGTTTTTCGGGGTTTTGTGTTTGTCTCTACATCTGCGTCCTGATGCAGGCTTGTGTATTGTTTGTTTGTACAGGCCAGCAGCGAGTTTGCATTTCCGCCCTTCTGCATGCATATGTACCACATGCTGTTCACATCAGTGTGGCTGGGGTCAGGCAAACTTGACGCACCACGTTTCCCCAGGAGCTGTTGAAAAAAAGATGTGCAGTTCAGTGTCACTAGCTGTCAACGCAGGTCCCACTTGTTGCAGATGGAGCTTACATAAGAAGAGCAGCTTAATCACAATTAGGATGCTCTTCTTGAACTCCTTCACCCTCTGGCTCGGTGGTGGAGCTAAAATTTGCATATAGAGCAAAGCCTTGGAAATATAAGAGTGATATTATTACACATGGCACTGTGAGGAGAACAATGTCTGAGTGCAAATGGAGCGCTGTCAATTTAAATCAGTGTGCGCTACAAGGTGGAAGTCACAGCAAATGACTTCACTTTCAAATTTAATACATGGAGCGGGTTTAGTCTAAGGGATTTATTTCACATTTGTTTTGGTTTGTTTGGGTTTTTCTCTTGTTGTTGGACAACACACCTCTTGTGTTTTGGCTCTTAGTAACTATAGCATTTTTCCCTCTTTGTTGATCGTTTTTTTCTGCTCCTAGCCAGCCGAGGAGGAGGAAAAGGAGGAGGGATGTCTTTTCGAATCTTCTCTCCTGAGATTTCGTTCAGCTTTTTTACACAAGAGAGTTTTGGATTGTGTGAGAAGATTTCTTTGGAATTTTTTTTTTCTTTTCAAGGCACTTTGCTGCAAAGTTGTTTCTGGTTTGATGTTTTATTTAGCCACTCAGAAATTCTCGAATTTGATTCAACTTGATGTTAATCTGTGCAGTGCTAACAGGAGTTTGCATTAAAGGTACAGATTGGATGAGTAATGGTGAAAATCTGGCCATATGGTACATAACAGGATACATGGAGGACGTCATGATATATATCATGATATATTACTGTACTATTCATATGAGTCTTATATATATAAATCATGGTTACTGCAACATTTATAAACTTTGTGTCCCAGAGACAGATGTAATGGTAATAAATGTGACAGAGGCTACACTAAAGACAAAAAATATTCCTAAATTTCCATTAATTATTGAATGGTAAAAAAATCACAATATTGTACAAAAATAGGCAGTATAACTACACAAAATATTGTGACATATTGATGTGTTGATATTTTCACATACCCCTAATAACAGATATCAAACATATTCTAACTATATATGATCACTGGCCACCATTAGGTACACCCGTTCAACTGCATTTTGACAAAAACAGATAATAAGCCAATTGCATGGAAGCAATTAATTCGCTTAGGCGTTAAGACATGGTCAAAAGATGACCTGCACAAGTTCACACTGAGCATCAGAATGGCTGACAACGGAGATTTAAGCAACTTTGGGCATGGATGAATGTAAATGTAGCATGGTTATTTCACTAGGTGGGATGGTAAAGAGTATTTTAAAACCCTGATGATCCACTGTTATTTTCACTCACAGTCATCTCCTTTAGGACAAAATTTCAGGTTTCCTGGGAATTTCCCACCTTTAGGCAGAAAACATCCCTCTGGAGTGCATAATGACTTTCTTGCTCACACTTTTGGTTTTCTGTCAGCAGATAATTGCAGCCATCCAGCAAAAATGCACAGTTAAATTATATCATGAAAATTTCAATGTAGGGTTTAGTGTGGACTTCATACCAGAATTTAAGATGGAATGTATGCTGAATTTAGCTGGGGTAACAGGCTGCTGCTGTCTGCCGTTCCTTATCACTGACTACAGGCACTTCTACAGGAGTTACAATGTAAAAAGTTACCATGCCATCTGGTGCCCTCTATGGTCCACTGTACATTTTGTGCTTGTTTCCATATATGTCATCAGGTGTTTTGTACATTGATAAATACGTATATCCTCAATGATGCATTTGATCTCTGCTTTTAAGAAACAACATGCTTTGCTTGTTGCATAGCCTTCCCATGATGCAGGGCATGACTCAAAAGTCAAAAACCACAATGTGAACATGAAACAATTCAGCGGAAAAAAAGCCACTGAGCAGTAGGTGTGAAAAACACCTGGGAAACTGTTGCCAAAGAGTGAACTCTCCTGAGCATGCTGTCTAAAAGTTCAGAAACAGGAACCCTCTGTGAGATTCAGCTCTGAAGTAAACATTCAAATTACATCTGTGACAGTCAGTTGGATAAAGCATGTCCCATAAAAAGAGCTCTTTATGGTTAAATTCCACCTCTGCTTCATCAGGCCCAACACAAACGCTTCAGACCAAGGACACATTTATGAATCACTTAATTCTGTCGAGTAAACATTGCCATAATATAAAAAGATATTGACAGAGAGCAGGAAATAAAAGAAATGGAAGCACGACTACTCTGTGCGGTGAGACAGACAAAGGTAGAGTATTTGCCTTCGAACTGCCACAGCTACATGATGAACCCATGAACTGATTCCACGCAGCTCTCCCACTTAGACACCCACGCACCCTACAAACACACACACTCACACAAAACGAATACAAAGAAATGTACATGAACATATCCGACATACTTCACACACACACACACATACACAGGTTGTGGATTTAATGACTCAGATGGCATTTGCCTTTCTCTCTCTCTCGTCAGGTTTTGCTGCCGTGGCAACAGAGTGGAGGATGAGAGAAGGAGGGAGTGGGAGAGAGGAGGGAGGAGAGAGGGGGACAGTGATGGAGCAGGTAAATGAGGGATCGAGGAGTCAGGGCCTGCTGGTCACTTTAGGCAGGGCTGTGTCACTCCAGCAGTGTGTTTGTGAGTGTGTGATTGACTAAGCTTGAACACTCAGCGGCAGAAACACAAGGAACACAAGGAATGTGTTTTTGACTTGCACTTCACTCTGGCCCCGACTCCGCTGCGTGTACTGTATGACTCGGACATGATGCGTGTCCACTGAGACATTTCACATCGCTGTGTAATTCTGTCACACTGGTCCATGACCAAAAGTAGTCATCTGACATCAGAGAGAGCTGCTTCACCAGTGGTGGACAAAGTGCAAAATTTCATTTCTTACGTCAAGGTATCAAAACTTGTTGTCAAATGTTACTTAAATACATCAAAAAGTTGATTACATTAAACACTTCTTCTTTTAAATGAGCAGAGCATCGAAAGCAAACTTTAAAAATATCTCTGAACATTATGCTGCTACACTAACCCCAGCTAAAAAGTAAAACCTGACCCTTGGGCAATAAGCCCGTAACTGAGCGCCTTAGCTTGTGTGATGTATTTTTCAAGGTGTCAGTCATGCCTCCCTAAGTGAGTGCCAAGCGACATAATATGTGGGGGTTGTGTATTTGGAACCTAAATTACCACCTAACAGCTTCACTTACACTGAAACTAGCTCTACATCCCTTTGCCTTTCAATCAATCAATCCATCAATCTTTATTTTTATAGTGCCAATTCATAACAAGTGTTATCTCAAGACACTTTTCAATAAAGCGCAGAACTCTTCATTTTATGGATACACAATAATGCAACGATACATATATACATATATATATACATATATATATATATATATATACATATATATACATATATATATATATATATATATATATATATATATATATATATATATATATATATATATATATATATATATATATATATATATATATATGTATATATATATATATATATATATATATATATATATATATATATATATATATATATATATATATATATATATATATATATATATATATATATATATATATATATATATATATATATATATATATATATATATATATATATATATATACATATATATATATACACAAATATATCCATCCAACACCCAACATGAATCCATATAGCCAATCATGAATCCCTCCATCATGTCGGCAAGAAAAACCTTCTTTTAAGCAGCAGGAAATCTTGAACGTGGACCCCAGTCTCATGATGAACAGCAAATCCACAAGATGCAGGCCTCCCAACAGAAGTCACTCATCTTAAGAAATCTACTTAGCCTTTATCCTAATATTATATCAGGGCTGGGCAAAATGCAACCTGGGGGCCACATGAAGCCCTACCTTTTGCCCAAAAGACACTTTCAAATGTCAATGGGTGGTTTAAAAATATCTATGCATCACCATATTAATTTAAAAAAACTTTTAAGTAAAAAAGTGGAGAAAGCAATGAACATTAGGTTTAGTGCAGTTTCAGTTGGCTTGAATTCTTTTCTGAGCTCATTAACTGAAATTCTGCTACTTTGATTCAAAATATCAAAGTTGGTTTAGTTATTTTTTGGAAAAGCTAATGTGTGCCTTCTGTTTAATCAAGCTAACATATATTTTTAATGTCCAGCAGTCAGTATTGTGGTCTTTCCACTGTGTGGATAACATTAATGTGGCCCTCATTGTGGCCTTAATTGCCCATTGCTGCCTCAAATCAGAGATGATCAAAGATGGTGTTTTCAACCAGACCAGTAAAACAATAGCATGGCACCCTGCTTTGTATAAAGCATATGGATCTTCTTTGTATATTTAAGATAAAATGGTTCAATTAAAAGTAATTCTCAAAGACATCCATAAACTTTGGTGGAACCAGTCAACAGGCAAAATTTGCAGTTGGTGTAAATATCTCAGTGAGTTCATTAATCAGGGGTGTTGTGTAAATAAATGTACTGAAAATGAAGTTGATATAAAACAACCTTCTACAAAAGCACAACATCTGCAAATTCAGGCTGCTCCTTTCATTTTTGCTAATAATCAAGTCTGCAATAAAGAATTTACAAGCAATATTACGCCTCTTTAGACCGTTACACACCAAGGGTGCCGTTAAAAGAGTGCAAACATGTCATTTTGTAATGCTCTCTTCTGTTCACACATGGGAAACATGGTGATATAAAAAGGAACAGTGTTGGCTGCCAGAAGAGATCCAACAACATTAGGGCATGACCCAGTGCATATTTTGATAAAACAGAAACTAATGGCCCTTTTCCACTAGCACGCCTTGGCCCTACTCTACTCAGCCCTACTCAATTTACAGCGTGTTTCCACTGGCCGGGTACCTCCTAAAACAAGCTAGTTTTAGTACCTATTCCGCTCTGGTTCCAAGCGAGCTAAGTCGATACTGAAAGTGGACGTCACCGACTGCCGGCTACTGATTGGTCAGACAATGTCGTCATCAACAAGTCACGAGCACAACGACCTAGCATGCTAGCAGTAGCTACCATTAGCTTACCCTCATACGGCTTTTTTTTGCAGCTCAATTGCTCTCGTCCTGGGCTTCATTCTGTTGTATAGCTTCCAAAACTCTCCTGTGCTTCTCAAGGGGTATTTCTTCTTGACACCTGCAGCCTTCTTCTGCTTTCCCTTTTACTTGGTTTCTGACAAAAAGCCACAGATTGTTGCATCGTGCTCAAAATGATGTCACTGCAGTGCCGCTCAGCTGTTTACAGCGACACTGCACCCCTTTGGGCAGGCGACTGGGGCTTATGGAAAAGCAGCACAAGGCGAGTAGAGCAGAGCCAGGTAGAGTCGAGTAGAGTAGAGTAGGGCTAATGGAAAAGGGCTATAAATGGGAACCTCCAAATCTGCAAAGGAGAGGACGAATTCAATAGTTTCACTGTTTGATTCAGTAGCTGAATCTCTAATACAGCAAACTGAGGACCAACTGTTCACAATGCAGCTCAAACACAATCTTCCCACACATGCTATCTTTAAATTCATTACCCTTGTCTCTTCTAAATAAATGACTTTGCTAAATGGGTTGCTTTGACACAAAACACACAATCAAGCAGGCTGCCATGTTTTGACTATGATGTCCTTGCCAACAAGGAATTTCACTGTAAATTCAACAAAAAGCGAAAAGAATTTCTTGTGTGTAGGCTTCATTGACTGGATAAAGTTTTGAAAAAAATAACTATGGGCAAATTATTTGGAGAAAAAAATCACATCTGGTCTGCAAAGGCCTCTACTGGAAAACTCATTGAGTCAATAGTAAACATTTGTCTTTGGAATTAAGCGGAGTAAGATAAAAAAAAAAGATTACAATAAAATGTATGACATGAGTAAAGCACAGATACTTAAAAATGTACTCATGTACTGTGCTTGGGTAAATTTACTTTGTTACTGTCCAACATTGTGGCACACATATAGAGGGAGACTACAAAAATGTGAAAACCAAGGGGGAAACACAGATACCGTGAGAGCGCTTTACTGATTCTTGTTACATGTGGGGCCCCTGGTTTGTGTTTTCGTCTGTGCTAATTTGCTCCACAGAAAGCAGCATGCTCAAATTTGGTTTGTTTTCAGCTGCCCCGGGCAGGAGACAAATTCTCTCTGACTGCACTTCTCAGGCTCAGTTCAACATCTGAAAAAAGAATTTTCTTGCAACTATGCAAAGTGACTACGAAAAGACAAAAATATGTAGGGCAAGTCAGTGTTCTCATACAGGAGAGGAAAGATGGTGCTCCCTTCAAGTGTTCAATTGTCGACTATTTATACTGAATGCCAGGGTTCAAAATCCTGAGGAAAAACAGCGTTACATCATGTTTGTTCTGAGGATTTCTACCGCCTCTTTCATTTCGTTTGCTTCACAAAGAAACCTGAGACGTTAGATTCTCAGTTTTATAAGGTGAACATGGATGAGTAATGAGTTAACAACACTTGAATCACCTCAGAGTACATTTTTACGTTTGCTGCAGGTGTTACGAAAGGTTTCTAAAAAGTCAGTGAGCAAATGAAATGAGTCTTTAGTGAATGTTGTTCTGCAGACAGGTTTTTAATAGGAATGATTGAATCCCAAATTAACTCTGCCAGTGTTTTATTAGTGATTATCATTTTTAAGTACTCACTAGTTGTACCTCACGGCTGAATCAAAGCCTTCTTCACACATCTGCTTGCTAATTTGAAACTCTAGCATGTTTATAAGTTTAGAAAGCAGCAAATGAAAAGAATAATCTAATTTATTGAAAACAGTAATTATCTTGTTTACTTCAAGTTCCCTCATCTGACATTGTTTTGCGTGCATGCCCTGGGATAAATACATGAAAAACTCATTTTTAACTTCTGAGGCTGCAGCTAAAATAACTAAAAACTTTGCATCTGTGCCAGATGATGAATACAAGCTGTGAATAATGCCGTGCAAGAAGAGACGGTGCCAAACTGTGTTGACCCAGCAACAATCTGGAGTCTGTGCTTTAGGAGATAATCCAAGCCTAGCCAAGCAAGTCTAGCCTTTATGTTAGTACAGTGAGGAATTCTGTCAATGAAAACTGTGCTGACAAGGTTTGTAAAATCATACAAATACAGAGTTTCTCCAAGGTTTGTCGGCTCGTGCTGGTGGCCCAGTCTCAATAAATAACAACCCAATGTGTAAGAGTATATGTGCACAAACATCATGGGATCCTTACATAAGTTAGAGTGTTGGGACAAAACAAGTCTGGATATACTCCTGCGTGTGAAACAAACGGCTTTCATACCATCTTGTTTTGGCCAGCAGCAGGACAGGGAGCTCTGATGATGGACAGAGAGAGAAACAAGGAGGGCAGAAACTCAACTTTGTACCTTTAATTTTTCTTTAAGGCAAGCTAATCGAGACAGAATAGTGCTCCTAACTTTTCCTTTCTCATTCAGAAGAAAAGAAGATGACATAGTTAATTGATCCCTCAGAGGGATTTAGAAATTCTTATTTTTACACTCCATTGTTGAAACGTGCCACACACACACATATAGCTGAAATACACATGCACCAAAAGGTCTATGCTCATGTAATAATGAAGAGAGGTCAGAGTGATGGACTGTTACTATCTAAGAAGCACTACTAAGCAGGCTTGGGGGTCCAATGCCTTGCTCAAGAACACTCTGACAGTGCACAGAAAGTCAGCTGGCCCCTTCCCACCTACTAAACCAACTTCCAACCATGGTTCGGTTGGGACATAAACAGCCCACCCTCTGGGCCCACAACCCAAAACGGTCAATGGACATCACTCATTTAAAATCTGCCCAAAAAGTGCCTCTAAATGGATCTACATGCTTGGAGCGTCACAGCAGATTCAACAGGATTCAGTTTTTCCACTTACCTCCACAAAGTTTTTGCTCAAATCTAACCCATTAGTCAAAACTCTAAAACCCCAGTGCCTCTGGACATAGTAAGGTTCATATGAATGTTCCCTGTCGACATGGTGATCTGTGCTCATGTTTTGTTCATGAATGTATGAACAACCCTTCAGTCAATGCTAACTGAAAACTTGAGCACATTCAATTAACACCATGCATTTAGCACATTCAGGCACAGAACAATCTGTGTTTGAGGGCTTGTACACCACTCTATAATAAATAGAACTTCAAAAAGCAGGGATTTTCTCAAACAGAGGGGGATCACAGGTTTGTGAAAAGTAAATACAATAAAATGTGAGATTTGGGCATATTTGCACCACTTGGTGTAAAAGCAGCATGCTGTACCTGCTTGTCGAGCTTTTAAAGTTGATGTGTTCACAAAGATTTCTCTGAATTGTGAATGCTCAAGAAATATGTCTTTAAAAGAAGCTAAAAAAATATGGAATTATATGAAAAAGAATCAGATGCAACCTTGTAAGTTTGAAGCTAAGCCACTTTTCCAGTCTTGACAATGTGTCAAAGAAATACTGTAGAAGATACAGTATGTGTCCATCAGTGTCCCTAGGTCATAAAATGTTATTTTTATTTAGAGTGGCAGGAGGTCAAGGCAACTTGAGGTAGTAAGCCACCATTCTAAATGAGTACTAGGAGAAACAGTGAAATAAATACCTCATAGATTAACTCTTTATATAGTGGTACAAAAGCAAAACCTGGAGTATGCTCATGTACTTCATTACATAAATGATCAAATTATTTATGAGCAATTTCATTAAAGCAAGGGGAAAAGGCAGCACCATCCATTTTAAAAAGGTCACAGAAGCAATGGGATAACACAAAGAAGCCCCCAGGGTTCTTTTTGTTCATGTTGGAAACAACATGGGTATGAATATAGCTCCTGACCTTGGCTGGTGTCATTCCCTCTCTCCCATGTTGTCTCTCATTCTGCACTCTGCAATAAGCACTGCAGTGGAAATGCCAGGAGAATAATCTTTAATAATGGCAGATTGTGGAGTGCTTTAAATGCATAGAAAATGCCACAGCGCTCGAGGTGGCAACAAACACAATGTAATGACTTTTCAGTATTCTGCTTGTGTTAAGCCATAAATTATCCTTTAAATCTAATTATTATATCCAGTTTATACTCCTTTTTAAAATGTACTCTACAAGCTTACCGCCTATAATTACATTAGTGTCTTCATTTTAACAGTGACCATGAAAATCTTCTATATCCAAACATATTTATTCTACTAATCCTGGAGCTGTGTCCATGCTCTATCATGGCTGCTTGTTCCAGATAATAACTGTATATTAAAACATTAAAGTGTAATTTATTAGTATTTATGTTATCTAAATCACCCAGGGGTAGTTTTTCCAGCTCTGATTGATGTTAGTCTTGCTGAGAGATTCAACCGACTGCCATACATATTAATCAGATCAAATTAGTCATATAATTATCTTTTTAGAGTCTTGGCGTAACCAGAGGCTAATACGCAAATTTTAATAGACTTTTATTACCCTAAAATATTTCACAGTTTTCCTGAATATGCTGCACATCTACTCAAGCCGTTGTATAATTGTGTCACCCATGACTGAGTCTAAAATTGGTCATCTTGACTCAACACGAGACATCAGGCTATAAGGCCTGATAGGACCTGACTGCAGAGCAAAAAGAGTGAAGGAGCAACATTCAGCAAAACACAGAAATGTGGAGTGACTGGGCACTTTCAAGATGGTGTTGTGCATCAGTTTTGCATAAGAATCTTTTTATTTGTGTAGCCATCTGGGCTTAAAACATTACTGACAACAGCATTCACAAACTGTTTTCAGATGCCCCGGGTGAAATGCAGGTTCTCCTTTTCTTCTGTACCTTTGAAGCAAAGAAGAGACTAAAAAGAGCATCAAGGATAAATCAGAGTGCAGACATTTGATAACAACTTTGTGTGATTAATGAAAGCAGGGACTATTTCATGTTAAGGATTTCTGCTTTGAATATACATTTATGATTAAAATAACAGACATGTGTAAACATGAATGTGAGACAAGGACATTTTGATACTGACATTTAGGGGTGTCCCGATACAACTATTTCACCTCCGATACGATACCGATATTGCAGCCTTGAGTACTGGCCAAACCGATATCAATCCGATACGATATCAGCAGGAATCATACAGACTTTTATTACCTATTTTGTAGTATGGACTGTAAGAAAAGGCTTGATCAGGTCAGATTACTCAAACAGAGAACAGTAGTCAGCAATAGTAGGTATGAGAAAAACTGACCCATTTGTTATTAACCAATAGGTTAAATAAATTTTAACCTTAAACATAAAAATATACTAAAATTAAAACAACATGAATAAAAAATATTAGAAGACCCTGAAAAGTGACCTCAATAAATCAAACAAAAACATATTTCACCAATTGCAAAGTAACCACTGTGTACTGAGCTGTGTTGAGTCGTCAAATCTGTAGTTTTCTGCAGCAAATGCTGTTAGTGTAGTTGATCTCTTTCTCTATTTGTAAATCCATGTTTTTATGTATCAACAACAATCCTCAACCACACAGTTGGTTGGATCTGATAAGTGAATATTGAGTCATCCACATTTCAAAACAAGGGCTGTAATGATAAAATATAAAGCTTAACGGGAGGTAGAGTGGAAAAAAATGTGTGTGAAAGAGAGGAGATTGAATGTAATTTGTAAACCAGCACTCAAATGAGTAGGAGAAACACTTTTACTTTTAAATTGACTATTATGCATGTGTAATCTGTGTTTTGCTATAAACTTGAACACACTGGAGGCTTCCTCTAGACAAACTCATAAATATCCTCTAAAAATCAATGCAAACCATGAACCCAAACCACTACGATGATTGTAGGACTGGACCACTCTTAAAATAGGACCCCCCTGATAATGATGTGATTTTTAGCCCTGGGTTTTTTAAAACTTCCATTTTTTAAGACAGTTGATCAGCACAGGTTTGAAAGTACAAACATCCTCTTCAAGTATTACAAATTATCAAAAGTCCAAACATTGGGAGCTGTTATTTTGAGGCATGGTCTAATCTCATGTGTGAGTAAGCACAATGTCCCACTGCCCAACTCTTCAGAGTGCCAGGACCAGAGAAATGTACTGCATTTGAACGGTGCAGTGAACTCACACTACACAAATGAGCAAGACAAAAAAGCAAGGTAATTTAAGTCTGATTGTATGGTTAAATACAGTCAGGTGCCAAAAAAAAAAGAAACCCAAAAATGTTCCCAGTAACATCCATTTTTCTCCTAAAAAACAGTTGTCAAAATAGAAAAAAATAGTGTTTGTAGAAATCAAAAAAATATTGATCTGTATTTGATACCCCTGATAAACAAGTAGAGGCCCTAGATAACCAGTGACCTGCATTTTTTGTATCTAATCAAAATATAAGCTGACAACCCTCTGCACATGGTCAACAGGGTACAAAAACATTAGCAACATTTCACTCAATCATGTTGTCAGAGATCTCTTCTGTCTTAAAGGAGACATATCATGCTGATGCATGATTTAATACTTAAATATAATATAATAAATTTGAAAACAAGACCTTACACCCCCTTAATTTTCAAAAAATTAGATATTGTATTTTTTCTGATATCCTAGAATGAGATTTGATGCCTCTGAAAATAGGTCATTGCAAGATGTCCGCGAGATTTCAAACGTCGTGACATCACGAGGTACCTTTCTTTTTATTGGAGTAATCTGATAAACCACTTCCTCCTCTGTGATGTCCGTTAGCTGCAAAACCGTCACCGAAGGAACACATCCTCCCAGCAGCAGTATATAGATCCCTAGCTCACATTCACTCATTACCAGCTCTGACCTGTAGGGGGACTCAATACGCGGTCGCTGCTTTGAGCCTGCCGGAAAATACAGTAGAAGAAGAAGGACAGGCTGACTCTACCCTCTCGGCAGCTCCGACAGAACTGACCAATCAGAGCACAAAGGGCTGTGACGTTGCGAGGTTACTGTAGGTCAGCCTGAGATCCGAGTGTTTCAACGACAGCTTGATAATGGCCTAAAATGAGGATTTTGAGAACGCAATTGTGGGGCAATGAAGGAACTAAATGACTTGTACTGAGGGCAGAAATGCTTTACAGGCATCCTAGTCTGGTATAGTGAAAAGGAGAAATAAGCATGATATGTCTCCTTTAAATGCCACTGGTTTAAGAATGATAAAATCTTTCAATACTTTTATTATGACTGCTGTCAAAGAGACCTGAAACTTAAAGATCTAAGGTCATTCTCTGAAACTGTTTTCAGCCAATATATGAATGTCTCTTAAAAACTGAAGATTTTGAACATGCAGCCCTTGCTCTGACCATATCTTTTAATAATTTACCTTTAACTTCGGTTTGTGTTTTATCATGGTGGAACTCAGTAAAAGGTTGAGAGTATGAAGGCCAGAGGTCTGAAGAACAGCAATGGTTCACATATTCAAAAACATAATTTCTGACATATCAGGGAATAGTTTGATGCCAATTGACTCCTGTTTCTATCAGTATGTCAATATTTAATTTCTCTCTCTGGGTCAATTCAGCTGTTCTACCTCCACGTTTGTACAGAGCACAAGAGCTGCGTTTCTGCAGAGTAGCCACCACAATAAAGAAAAGAATAAATAGCTTTTCTGCCTATTTTCCGTATAAATGCAGGTCACTTTCAGGCTGTGGGTGTGTGCACATTTCTGTGTGTATGTGTGCATTCATGGCCGTAGTGTCACCTTCACAAGGTCATCTACGTGATTCAGTGGTCAAACACTGCAGCAGTACATGCAGTCCAGCTTTCTCATGCTAAATTGTTGCATATCTCCCCGCCTGCACTATGCTAATGATGGTAGCATATGCTAAAAGCAATGACTATTGGAGTATTTATGCAACAGCAGCGTATTTAATGCAGGATTAGCATTTTGTTTGCCTCATTGTTCAGTAAATCAGTACCAAGCACTGGTGAATAAATGCATAATAGATGGTCTTAGCTCATGGTACATTAGCCTGAGAACTTCTACAACTTACTACAGAATTATGAATATCCACATTCATTTTTAACACAGCTTACAACTGGCAGCTTGAATTAGAATCACTCACTCACGTTACTTGATTTGGGTCAGTTCAAACTTAATTATGTAACACAAATGTGTGTTTATAGAATTGGTTATTTATATGGATTACTGTTTGTAGTGTACTTCCACCCTTTAACAGCTGTATTTTCCCACTTTTTCGCTTCATAGAGCAAAGAAAATATATAAAAAATTAGGATGAAAGAGATACAAACAGTGCTCATGCTGAATCACACCATGTTTTTTCCTGTATATTTGCATGTATTTATGGACTGTGTGAAGCACAATATGCCAGCAGCAATGATGATAACACTTCTGTGTGCTATGTTTATAACACGGTGATGTACTAATGTGCATGTGGCAGCCACACAGGTACCTAAATTAGGTTTATATATATATGTTAAGCATTTCTAACAGCAATAAGCCTGAGTCCAAATGTCGCAGGCTATTAAATTAGCACCATAAAACAAAAGCTTTATTTCTCTGTCAGAGAAGCTGATGTATAGAAATCCTCACGACAATGTCCACAAACTTCCCCTGAGGCAAGGAGCAGAACTCTTTGTTTCCATAATAATCCATAAAAGAGTGGGCAGAAAAAGCCACAAAACGGTGTTATGGGCAATGGAAAAGAGATCGTTTTAATTGAATCGCCTGTATTAGCATTTTAACTGTGGTGCATTTCTTATGTCTGTCCATGCTGCAGTGGTGATTATTGAGGAGCATGGCTCAGGATTTGAAAGAACAAAGTGCAATGTGCTTTTGAAAACGGCATTTTTGATATCCTGTGTGTGTGAGATAAATGTAAAACAACATAACATGGCGGCAGGGGAGTCCAGGCACTGCAGGCATTGAATTTACTCGTCCGTTTTATTGCCAGTGTTTTCACATGGTGTGTCTGGTCAAAAAAACGAGTCCCCCTGGGAGTAAATGGGGTGTGATTTGAAAGTTGCCCTACATTTGGCTCACTTGCTTTCAAATGCGGCCTGTCAAGTCGTGCGGCGTGCTGCGGCTCTCACTACGCCCGCCTGCCTGCCTGCACGCCCGCCCGCCCAGAGGCCGTCCGTTTGGTCAGGTGAGTTATTGCCAGGACTGCTCCTTAAACGACCCCCCCTACTGCCACCATCTCCAACACACACACACACGCAAGCACACGCACACTTTAAGTCGTCCATTACTGTGCCTGTCAGCCAAGCGTGCAATCAATACTCCCCCTTTGACAGCGTGCACACATGTGATGGAAGGCAAAAAGGCAGGAGAAGAGGAGGACAACAAGGGTGAAGAAGGGATGGAAGGGGAGGAAGAAGAGAGAGGACGTGGTAGTGGTGGTGTGGGGTGTCAGTGATGAGGAGTGCAATGGGGCTTCAGGGCAGTGAGTGAAAGAACAGCAGAGAAAAGAGAGACGACAAGAAAAATGTCCAGAGACCGAAGACAAACAACAGAGCGGTAATATATAACAAAACACAGAGATGGAGTGAGTGTGGGAGTAGGAGATGGAGAACTGAGATGAGGAGTGGCAGAGGCAGAGGAGAGATGAAAAATAGAGGGAAAAAAGAGAGAATGTGTGGAGAGAGGCGGAGAGAGGTTGTGGGTGGATGAGGAGAATGCTATATATAATGACACGGGTTCAGGAATAGATGAGTGATTGTGTTTGGTCATTACCTAACGCTCACACCAGCAGCCGCCACAAGCTGACATCAAAGACCACACACACAAACGCATACACTCATTGACACACATCCACGCGTTGAAATGAACCTCGGCGAAGGAAAAAGGCTGGCGTGCGACGGGCCTCATCTTCATACTACTGGGCTAACTCTCCACTAAAGAGCTTCTGTCGTCTGGCCCGGATTGATAACAGAAGTAAACACAAACCCACTCACAAACACAAACACTTGGACACGAACACATTGTTGCTGGGCTACGAACACATCTCATGTACATAAAAGATCCATAATCACACATAAACATGCAGACATGGCTGTAAAGTAAACACCGCAGCTACCCCGCAACACGCATGCTGTTATTAAACACACACAATACACCGTGGCAAAGGCCTTAATTGTTCATTTTTCGCTCCACAAGAACTCTAACCTTTTTTTCTGCTGTTGTTTGAAAGCAGAAAGAACAAGTGGGGTTGAGCGCTGACAATGAGATCCAGTTATTGCCTGAGAGTCTTCCAACATGTGTTCAATTTTTCATGTGAAAAATTGCTGCAGGAGCTCAGCATGTGTGCTGGTGTATTCATACGTGCCACTGTGTTCACTAACTGACTCCAACAATTGAGACAATGACATTGTGAACTTTATTTAGACTGGAATACAAAACCCAACCTTCCCTGAGCAAATGTGGCTATTATGGGTGGGCAAGGGTTGGAGGGGGGTTCTATACTTCTACCTCTGAGCAGAGCAGAACAAATCATTGTGACTTGGGTTTTCACTCTATACCGGTATGGATGTTAACTACCTTTAACAAAAAAACACAATAATCATATTGAGCCAAAAATTGACACATGATAATACCATGTGACTCTTTGCTCCATACTTGGGGTACAACCCAGCTGTCCAGCCACAGAGATCTGCAGATTACAGCAGCACAATGGAGAGATTTCTCTGACACGAACAGCAGAGTGAAGCAGACACACACACACACACAATCGCACATGCACACACGCACTGAGCAGCACAGTGTCCATCGCCGGTACTCATGTAGACATTAACTTATAGAGCTCTGTCAAAGCGAAACATGAGCTTCAGATAAAATAAAAACAACATAAAAAAGACTTCATCTAGAATATGTGTAAATGCTTTATTTTGAGAGTCTCTGACTCATCACATCAGGAAATGATGTGTTTTCACCAGCAGCTCAAATAACTCAGTGGAAAAATGAAATACTACGATGGTTACAGATTCATCAAACTATAACTGAAATAAGAGACCAATAAAAACATCCATCAGAGATTCTTGCACAGGCACATGTTATTTCTAAGGGTAGAGCAGCGCTATTGAGAATGACTGATTTAAATACACAATCTCTTTTCATTTTGTAGGACAACTGTAAAGTATGAATACTGCAAAGCACCAACACCTTGATATAAGTAGAGCATGCCATCCAATCTTTTTTTTCCATTATCACTAAAAAGTTATTACCTTTCTATTCTCTTGTGCTTTATTTCATACAGGTATGGTAGTCTATCCACTTCCTGTTCATCTTGAAGAGTTTTGTTTGCCAAAGCAGAGACACAAATAAGGGTGTAGATTGTTACTTATGTTATTCATTTTTCCTAGTTTGCTGTAAATATCTCAACAATATTGTTATTTTGCTATCTTTTGGTCGCAAGAATTGTAAAGTGACAATCTAATATCGTCACAGCCCTAATTGTGACAGAATTGATCTCACAATAACTTCTGAATAAAAATAACCTGTTTAACAGGTAGAATTATCAGTAAAACATTCATCAAGTTGAGTATCAAGTGGAGAGGACGCAGAGACCGTATTTCATAGAAGTGTCAGAAGACTCTTAAATATTGCTTATTTGCAGTTAGGGACCAATTTACTCTTATCTGTGTTCACCTTGAACAATATATGTTTGTATAACATTATATATAATATATATGTCCAATATATGTGCATACTAGATACCCGTTTTATCGTGTTTGATAACCACAATGCGTCAAAACGCACGGTGATGCTGCTCTTTGCCTAGAAATGACGGAACAATGAGGCTCTTCCTGGATGAAACAGCCTCATGGGAAGCGCGCATGCGCAGTTTGCTTTGTTCGGCCTCAGCAAAAGTTACAATCAGTGGAGATTTCACTCAGGAAACGGACTCTAAAGTCTGGTTAAATTTTGGATTTTACAAGGTTGCCAAGGGGAAACTGATAGAAGACAGTCACCCTGTCTAAAACACAAAGCTGCTGCTAAAGCAAAAGATGTGCACGGTTAAAACAGCCGTAACTCCTCGAGTAAATGAACTGACCGAGCCATAGAGAGAGAGCGAGAGAGAAGATTCAATGAGCCATACCCGAGAGAATTACAGGTGGTTTGTCAGTATCCTCTGTCTAAATAATGTATAAATCTTGTAAATAACAGCATTAGTATCATTCCGGAGTGTATTCTTGCCGTTCTTTTGCCGTTTATTCGCCATATTTTGAAATTGATCGTCTTTTTTCCGTCAAAGTTCGTGCTTTATGGATTTAATCGATCGTACTCTGGAAAGATTAGAGGAGAAAATATCGGTGATATCTGCCATGGAGAGGGAAGACTAGAGGAGAGTCACAAAGGGCACTAACTGCAGTTAAAAAAATAAATAAATAAAAAAAGGCCATGACATGGTCTAATATGACGAGCTATAACATGGACACTAATGCTGCAGGCAAACAAAAATCTGTGAGTTTATGTCAAAAAGGTTATTTGTTGTTCATTTTCAATTGTTTATGAAGAGAATCCTGTTTAAAGTTCAAATCTGTTGTTTTCTTTTCTTGTAATTACACACTGTTCAAGCATTTATTACATAATAATGAAAAATACTTGCTAGAATTGTTTACTTTTATTTCTTATGAAAGAAGGGTAAAAAAATGTACTCAAAGGGCATTTCTAGACACATTTATTGAAAAAATTACGAAAAAGTGTTATGATTATAATATTAAAGGGGTTAAATTATTTCAAGACTGTGTTAAAGTACTTTTTGAACATTCTGAGCACACCGCAACAATACCGCGATAATAATGATAACCGTGATAATTTCGGTCACAATAACCGTGATACAAAATTTTCATATCGTTACATCCCTAGTGCATACACAAGTCCCATCATAGCACATGCAATGTCTGTTACATGATTTGTAAATGATCATGTTGCCATTTGTGCATTGTTTTATGGAAATTTACTTGCGTCCTTGTCTCTTTACAATAAAATTCTATCTGATATCAGTAGATCAAGGTGCATGCTTATTTTCTGTAGTTTATTTTACTGAATAAAAGACTATACTAAAAACGACACTTCACAGATACAGTGGGGTTTTTATTAAAGAGTGACCACGTTAACTGGAGACTTTCATCAGAAGTTTTTCTTTTCCTTTGGTCTTCCTTTAAACAAAGAAATGTTCAAAGTGTGACTTCACTACATCTAACTAAAGAGACATTCAGCTGCATGCTCAAAAAATCTCTTCACAGTGATGAACAGACTCTCAGCAAAGCCAAATGTGCAAAGGAAGAGTAACACACATGAGGTTGTTCTTAGAAAATGTACTCTAATGAAGCATACCAAAACATCCATCAAAAGACACAACTTCTATCTGGAAAGTTCAGTTGAAGAATAGCAATGAATACTGCAAGTGCAAAAACTATTTCCACGTATTTTTTCTCAATATTGTTTAGCCGTACATTTTAATGAGACCAAACCAGGTGAATGCACTCAATAAATGCTCCACCCTGAATATATCATATTAATATCTCATCATGCCTTTTTTCATAGCTGAATCACAATCCTGATTTTATCTCAATCCCTATTCATGCTGATTTTTAAGATTAAAGTGCAGTCTACTGACCAAAACAATTATAGGTTCAATCAAGCTTTTGTACACACAGATATAATGAGCTTCCCATTCATCATTGTAATGCTCACAATGTATGAGAAGGAATATAAGAGCACACTCCCTACAGCCTGTAAAATTTACATGTGAAAAAGACCATTCAAATGATTGTGGAGATGATGGCAGACTTCAGGTGTAGTGAAAATGTGTTTTTTTAATATTATAAATATGACATGAATGACTCTCTACAAAAAAAGGTTAAATAGAGTCCGACAAATTAATAAAATTAAATAAACATACTCAATAAACCTCTTTTTATTGTGGTGTGTTGCACCTAAACAGAGGTGGTTCAAATTATTATAGGCATTTCAGGAATTCTGCCTCTTAGATTAAATGATTTGAATTAATTAGAAAAATGTGCCTAACTGACATACAGACACAAAAACCTGCATGCAGAGAGAGGCAGAAAGAGGAATGAGGTCTGAAATTAGAAAATATCTCCAGAACATGATTTTTTCAATTATTTATACACCCAGGGGAATAAGAATTCAAACATGCATTTTTGTAAATAAAGTTTAGAAGCTACAAGGGCCTTGAGAATTACATAAATAATTAAAGAAACGGCTCAAGACCTTTTCAGAATAAAATCATTGTCTGGAAATATGGTTAATCTCATCATTGATTTTAACCAACTGGGCTTTTATGTTGAAATGCTACTCAGAAGTTACATCAGTGAAGCTCCCTTTGCACACACACAAGACAAAACTACCTATGTACCCACTGTCTTGTAATCTTTGGCATCAACAAAGCATTTTTTGCCCAAAGAACTGCAGCTCTGAATATTTTCTCTTTTAGCACCATTTTCTCTGAATCCCATAGATGGCTGTGCATGAAAATCTATGCAGAGCAGCAGTCCCTAAAATACTTTGACCAGCAGTCCCTAAAATACTTTGACCAGCCATCTGGTAACAACAACAATGGTGCATTCAGAATCACTTAAATCGGCTTCTTCCCCTCTCTGATGTCCAGTTTGAACTACAGCAAGTTTTTTTGTCCATGTCTACAGACCTCACTGCATTGAGATGGTGCCAAGTGATTGGCTGCATATCTGTTTGCATAAAGAGCAGCTGAATTTGAGTGTAAGTAAAAATTAAAAAGTAAAAAATTCAAGACTATTTTGCCTCAAGAATTAGGGATAATGATGATTAACAAAGTAAGAGTTTAAGGAGTTGAGCTGGGCAGTTGAACAATCTCAAAACAAGATCAGGATAAAATGACAATGATATGCTTTAGGCATCTTTACTAAAAATGGCACGGCAGGATTAACATGTGGTAACTGCAGATCAGTGTGTTCTACTTAAGGGGCAAGTTACTCTGTTCAACACTTCAACCTAGGTGGCATCAGTGCAGCCTAACTCCGGTCACCGCTCACCAAGTCCAAGTCTACATGGTCGTTACGCCCACTTACTACAGTGAGAGTTTGTTTGGGTTGTCAGGGAGACAAGGAAAATTGGAAAAGAGGAAGAAACTAGCAACAGTGGCATGAATGGGATCTAAGGGGGGGTGGGGGCTGTTTATAAAAAAATATATAAGACACAATTAAATTGTGTGGTTCAGATATTGCTAAAATGACAGAGCAGATGAAGCTGGTCTGCAAAACATATCGACAATTGGTGCCAACTGGACTGGGAAAAGGCACTGCCCCACTGAGCATAGCAAGTATGACAATGAGGGCCCATAATGCCAAGAAATAGCTTATCTGCAGAAAGCAACACTGGCATTACCGATGCTGCAGAAATGCTACCAACACAATATTCAGTGCTGCCATCATTTGCAGTCATTACCTTATGTGAAAACATTCAAAGAGCTGCCAGACCATGAGGAGGGCTGTGTCTTATTGCACAGTTAACGGCATCTTATCTGCGTGTTAGCTACTGAACCCAGCTTTATGCTCCATTTTTTTTACCAGGTATTTTGTTTTTAATCACAGTTTATATTTTCATAGTACCTTATAGGGGTGGGAGAAAAAAATCCATTCACATAAGTATTGCGATTTTGAATTTTTCAAATTTAAATGCTTCATTTTGGTCTGTGTTAATAAGCCACTTTTGAATGCAATCCAGGCTTTTGAAGAGAGAGTATAAACAGCTGGTTAAAATATATTGCTGGATAAATCTTAAAAACTGACTCACATGAGATGTGAATTTTTCAAGATATAGTCTGTTGGAATCATCACTGTTTATCTTTTTTGCTGGTGTTAAAAAAGCTAACTAAAGATTTCAAAAATCAGCAATATCGTAGAATCGCAATTTGAATCAAATCGGCACCTAAACAAAAGTCAAAAATCAAATTGGGAGAAAAGTGTATCGTCCCAGCCCTAGTACCTTATTATATTAAAGGGTTGTCACATCACTATTGCTTTTTGTTGTCCTGTAGAGGCCATTTCATTTAAATGAGTAAAAATAAAACATTCAGTGTTGTATATTGTGAATGTATTTTGTCCCATTTGATAAACGTTATCATAAAGTCTGATTAATTTAAAGGATAAGTTCGGTTTCACGAAAACATGGGTGGAACGACCCCGGACTGTCTTGGAGGAGTAGCCCGAGCGGACCATGATGAAATATTGGTGAAACTAATGGGTTTTTGGACAATTAATGATTAACGATTTAGGATCTAAATATCTCCCGAAGCACTGTTTGGATCAGGAAAGCCTTCTGGGTGAGTATATTGTTCTACTTCATTCTATAAACAATGTGAAAGCTGCAGAAACCAAACTTATCCTTTAATCTCTGATTGGCTTCAGCTAATAATACTAATAACATTTTCTTTTAAGTGATGTCAATAGTAAAAAAAAAAATTCTTGTGATCAATACCGATAAAGCTAAATATGGGAGAATATATCATGATTATTTTTTAAAGATTGCCCAGCCTTATAAGGGAGTCAAAGCCACTGCATCTTATGTGTTTTCCCAGAGACACAATACTGTGCAAGTTTACAGAGTCCTCATTCTAACATTGGAAAGTATGCAGCAACCCTGGGGAGGAATTCATTGCATTAACTACAAAACTGTGATTTATGTGCAGCCCTACTTTAAATCACCAGCGCATTACTGCTTTGTTTTATTAAAAACATGGTTATCTTTATACAAAAGAAGTGGCAATGCGTCAATCCAGTTAAAACAATATTTTTGTCTGCAGTTCTGTGTTAAATAGTCAAAGATGCATTCCAAGGAAGTTTCATTTTCTTAAAAAATGAAGGGAAAACATTCGGCTGTGCCAGGGGATGTGTATGTATGTGTGCATCTCTGTATCCTCAAATAGCTTCCTTCAGCCTCGGGAAGACCTGCTCCCAGCTGGCCCTGTCCTTGGCTAGCTCTTCAACCTCCTTTGATTCCAAGCAATTGGGGAAATTAAATAGTTTCTGCATGTATGTGTTGTAGAAACCTTTCTGTGAGTTTGTGCGAGTGTGTGTGTGTGTTTGCTAGTCTGAAGAAAGCACGAGGGCTCAAAGGGAACGCTACAGCCAGGGCGCAGGAAAAGCCGCTCACAGGCTCCAAACTGCAAAAAACAAAGCCAACTATCACTTTGTGTCTCCTCACCCAGCTTTGAGTCGAGGAATATCTGAGCAGAGAGATACGGAGGTGTGGAGGTGCTCCAGTTTCATGCCTGCACTGTGAGGGCGGCAAGCTTTAACGCAGCCAAGGTGATCCCTGCCAGCCATTTTGCCCTGCATTTAGTATTAATTTTCCAGGCGATCAAACCTGCCGCCAGGAGATGGAGAGAGAGAGGGGGAGCGTGTGTATTAATGGGCTTTCACAAATTGAGTGTGTGTGTGAAATTGTGAGTACTTTGACAAACACATGGGGGTGCAGATGTAGGCTACACACATTCTAACAGACTCATACATCACATAAGTGTCTGATTGCACGTGCGAGGGTGTGTTGGTTAATGAGTTTGCAAACACGTGCGCATCATGCAGTGGGCCTGATTAGGAGACACAGAGATGGAGGCAGAATAGGCCAGGGGCCAGAGGGGCTGATTCCCAGTGCAGAACCAGCCAGAGGAGCAAACCTGAATGTGCACAGCTTCCTGCTGAGGAGGGATAAGGGAGAAAAGAGGAGAAAACACAGGAAGTAATGAGGAGGGGAAGAACAAAGAGGGGTGAAGCGGCAAGAAGGAGGATGAGCGGAAGAAAAGGGGTTTGGGGAGAAGAAGACAAAAACAGCCAAGTAACAGGATAAGCAAGGGGGAAGAAGAGGAGGAGGGGAAAGGAGTGATAAGGGGCAGAGTGAGCAGAAAGAGAAATCAAGAGTAGAAGGAAAAACAGAGGAAATGAGGATAGACGCCGATGAGGGAAGGAGCAGAGCAGCAGTGCCCTGGCAGCATGCGGTGGAGGCAGGCAAGATGGCTGCAGGGGACAGAGCCGGGGCCAAATCTGGTCATCGGGACCCAGCTCTGTCCTACTTTCTCTAATGGGCTAAACCAAAGCCTGAATGATGCAGGAAGAACCATATATGGTCGACAGGCAGCTGCAGCATCAGCCTCTGTCTCTTTGATGTGTCAAGCTGGAATGAGTGATGCAGGACTTGGGCCTAATATACAAACAAGGGCCCACAGCAACACACACACACACACACACACACACACACACACACATATTCAGATCTCTCTTGTTCCCCCTCTTTTCATGGTCAGCTAGTTGACATGCTGCCCACCCCATCCAGAGAACAGAAATGAGGGATGCTTCTCGAGAGCATGCGGGTGGCTGAACAGGTTGCAGACACATTGTAACTGTCCATCCGTGTTTGTGTGCGAATCTGCGTGCTATAATGCTCGCTTGCAAGCGTCTGTGTCATGCCACCCGAGGGGCTCCAACATGCCCTGTAAGCTCTCATCAATGTATGAAGGCCGTGCCCTCAGGTTTCACTCCAGGCTACAGTGTAATAGACTGGAGATACTTAGCATACATGCACTATGTGGCCAGGTCAAAAGCCTGCAGCTGCAACATCTGCACGCATGGCCGACAATCAGGCATGCACAAATCCAGATCGACCGAGGGCGTCGCTGCCAGTGTCCACCTCTTGTTGTTGTTTGTGTCCTCTCTCTCTCTCGCTTCAGAAGAGAGGCATTGCTCTCAGATAAAAGCAACAGTGTCTGTGTTATAAACACACTTTTTTTCCTTTTGAATTATTCCAACACCTAATTAGCCTCTACAGTGTTTTCCTGGCGATGTTTTCCAACCAGTGAATGTGGGGACAAACTGGCTGATCACAAAAGTGCCGCTGTCATGGCCAGGAGAATGAAGCATGCCAGCTGCAAAAGGGCTGCCACTGATTCATCTCATGTAGTGCAGCTGTCCTACGCAGGTCTTGTTGCTATGTGAGTTGCTATGATTGACCAGTGGGTCTCACAACCAGCAGAAATTTCACTCCTGCCTGAATTAAGCCATTATATGAGGGCTGAGAGCTTCAAAAGAAGGGGTTGGTTTCATGCTGCGGCTGCTGTGTCAGGAGCCTCAGAAACAATCGCATTCCTGCAGGAGGGAAAACAATTGAAATAACTTGTTCCCTGTACAGAGAAGCCAGTCAGGCAACAAGAAATACCTTCAAAGTACAGGGCGACTAGGTGAGATGGCTCTAAATGTGACAAATTGAAGTCTCCGCACAATGCTTCATATATACAGCCACATAAAGCGGGATGTCACTCTGGCTATCATTGAAGCGAATAAGTCCTAAATGATCCCATCACACGGGCCTGCAGGCTAACGCAGCAACAGCAGCAGACAAACTCTGAACCAGCTGCTGAGGCAGGAAGGCAGCATATCAATGTACAATATGAAATGCTATCGCTATGATCCAGGCTGGTGGCTCTTTATTCAATCAACAACCTTTACTTGTATAGCACCAATTCATAACAAGTGTTATCTTAAAGCACAACAGATCAGGCTAAAGAAGCCATACTCTTCATTTTACAGATACACACATATGCTTGTTTACACGGACTACATATGGATATAAACATGCATATGCACACATATACAAACATACAGAGATGTATCCATCAAGGCAGAGACAAAGGGACAAAAATAAGAATTTATGATCATGACCAACCAAGTGGACACTCAGCTTACAAATCTGTCCTCATCGTAATTGTCCCTCCTGAATATTAATTCATCTGAGGTTGACCCCTTTAGATGTGGCATCTTGTTTTCAAGAGGATCCTCATGTTTGTATGGTTGAAAAGATATTTATTATGGCAGTATAATGAATAACAATCACAGATTCTAGTATTAACATCTATGACTAGAGAGTAATATGACTAAGTAGCAGCGTATAGTTGATCTGCCATTAAGTTGTGTTCAACCAAAGTCAAACAATGCGGAGGAATGTCTGATGTGAGAAAAACAGCAGTGTGTGTTTGCATAAAATAGTTTCCTTTATATTCAATAAATTCTGACACTTCTGATGTGTTTCTTGCAAAAGCTCATCAAGCTCATGACGGAATTGCTATTTATCGTGCTGCCAAATTCAGAGGGGTAAACTCAGAATGTCTGACTCAGACGTTTTTTTTCAGTTTGAGCAGCTCAAGTCATAAAAAAACCTGATCATTTCAAGTCATATTTGGGCAGCTCTCCAAAATATCAGATAAGAGAAAACACCAGAATTGAGCATTAAGGCTTGCAGTGTGAATGCAGCCTCACACTTTCAGGGGGAACTGAAACATACGGCCGCAGTGTATCTACACACACTGACACACAACAGGAGCTCTGTATACAGTGTGTCTGTGACAGCCCACACACAAATAAATGCATTATCATCAAAAAATATTCACACAGCGCACTTTCAAATCCTTCACCTCTCCCAAGGAAATGTTTCTACAACAACCCTGGGAATAGTTCAAGTGTTTGTATGTCACCTTTGTTTCCTGCAGACTGTCTCCTTAATCAGCCGCTCATCTGTTGTGTGTTTGTAACAGGCCCCAGTGTGGGGCTTAGTTCCTGTTCTTTCTGACAGCTACACTTACAACAAGGCCTGTTGGCAGCCCACCATTGGTTGACATTCAGCTACTACACTGCTTAACAACTCCACTGTGGCTGCTAAGCCTTGTATTAAAGAAAAGGTAAGCGTGCCAACAGAGTTCTCTGCGCAGCATGTTCGACAGGCAATTCAAATCCCACTTAACAGAAGACGTTACAGATGTTCGGAAAGTAAAAATGATATAACAGAGACAGATTTGGCTCAACCTTACATGCTACCATAGGCAGACTTCTGCTGGCAACTCCAGTACTGAAAACCTTGTAAAGACATAGATTTTCCAGATTTCAGGTATGTCACCAAGCTAATCCATCTAGCAAAAATGATTGGAACAATCAGCTTCCTTGGAAGGATGGTTTAGTTGTGCAGTTTTGGAATTGTAAATATTGGCAGCTGGTGAAGAGAATAGCATTGATGGTGCCATTACAGTAGTTTTACTTAAACGTGGCCACAAATCTACATTAAAAGACGGGCACAAAGCCACACTGATAGCTTTTTTGATGGAAAAGATGTCTGAGCTCTTCTCAACAGGTTTTGGTAGGCGACTGATAAACCAGCTAGGTCTCATACAGTAGCTTGTTTGTTGGCAGCACAGCACACATGCCACATCTACTGCATCATATGTTTCATCATCTGACTGGTCTTTAAAAATGATCCTTCGATAACCCTCCAAGTCATTTTTGATAGGTTCTGTCTAGAGATGCACTACATTGGATTTTTGCCACTATTCAATATGCCGATATTTTTTGATTCAGTATCGCCAATACCAATATTTCTGGTCAAGAGCACAAGCCCTGTACTTCATAAAATGGACTTGTTTCTTTCAGTGTTGCAGTATTTTTCAGGAACAGATGTCAAACAAGAAAAACAGCATTTAACACTTGCAGAAATGAAACCCTTGATTTTTAAATGCATCCATGCAGTGATGAAAAGGTTCATCAAAATTGTACATTTGTGTAATTCCCGCTATTCCAGCTGATATATGGCAGGTATGTGTGGCTAATATATCAACTGTAAATACTTGCAAAATTTCAAGTGAGTTGAGTGTCAGATTTTTTTATTGCACTTACATTACATTTTTAAAAAGCTAAATAACAAAACATGTACATGCCTTTTGTCTATCTACTGTATTGGTGCCATTATTAACTGCTACAATACCATAACTAAATAATAGCAATAAAAAATTTAGCTAAATATATTTTATCAAATTATTATTTATTTAATTTTGTAATCTTCAGCTTTTCTCCTTCTCTAATTTGGTGTGTTAGAGACACCCCCAACAGATGATTGGCACCGCATGCATTTGCTTACACTGTCTACGCCAAGGGCTGGCTCCGATCAGGTAAAAAAAAATCATGTATGTGTACCACAGCTAAAGCCCTGTGATAACAGTTTTAAAAACCAACAGCTGTTTAGTGCAAACCAAGACCTCCATAAGTAAGAGAGACAGAAGCAGGAAATGTGTCAATGTTAAGTGAGTATATGTCAACTTCAGTTGGATTTAAGTGCCTTAAAGAGTCTGATGGATGAGTTTGGAGCCAGGGAAAATTGGATAGTGAGGGAGGAAGATGGCCCTCTGCTCCCGTCAGGTGAACTGACACACACTCACAGACTGACAGCATTTTGTTATGAGTTTGCATAATGTGGATGCTCACCAGTGGCCGGTGGCAGAACTGACAGAGCAGGAACAATGTGCATGAATGAGGAAGTCATGTGCACATCCTGTACTTTTCTTGGTTGGACCGATGCCTAATCAGGAGAACATTAGAGATGCAGCCATGTGTGTGAGTGTGTGTGTTTTTTTGTGCACTCAAAGGTCTTTGTGTTTTCAGTGAAGGTGTGTCCATCTCTGTCAGTGTTCAGAGTGCAGCTGGCAGAGCGCCGATGGCTGCGCTGCGTGGATGACACCTCCTGTTGACAGTGGGCTCGGAGCGAGGACGCCAGTCATAACATAACAGCAGGAAGGTGGGAGGACACCACCTCCGAGCTCATACACACACATGCACTGTGACACACTGTGACACAACGTAAAAGTCATATCAAGGTCCTTATTTAGATTGGCTTCCATCTCTGACCTCTCTCTCCACTCTCATTAGTTGGACTAGACAGCCTCTGCAGGCCTGAAGCTGCCGTGGGCCCACACATAAGATGTCACATTGCTTCATCAGTGGTACAGTAACTAATGCACACAGCCTGTAGGTCATTTTCTTGCTCATGGACATCTTGTTGTGCCATAATTGACTGCTTGATTGACATTCAGTCTGGTTCTTGTTATAGTCTTTTTGCCCATCTGGCACTGGGTTCCACATTAACTCTTCATTGATCGCTATGAATCACTTCCAGCAGCTTTCTGAATGTGGGTGAGATATGCAGCACAGGATGTTTTGATGGACACGAATAAGAGCAGTCTTACACAACACGAGGGTGGTGAGATTTGACACTGACTTGTGTAGTCTTTAGAGAAACAGTTAGAGGTGTAGAGCTGCTGAAGAGAATGAGTCCAGCAAAGCTCGAGTGCTGACACAAGAGTTGGTAATAGGTTCAAAGCAGGTCTGTGTCACATTTTCCACTCTTCAATAAAATGTCCCTCCTTAAAAAGACAAATAAAATGCCAAAGTTAAGTCTAGTGCCTATTCTTTTAAATGTCAGATGTCAAAATGTCAAATGCCCCTTGAGAACGACCTTAAAGATTGGAATGAAAATTGAAACTAGCATTATTCAAAGACCTCGCCTGCCCTTTTTGAGTCCTCTGGACTCAGGTGCGAGGAAAATAAATGAGGAAGGGAAGGATTTTTTTTTACTATGCTCTTCAACCAAAAATCAGAAACGATGAGGAGAGTCAAAATGTAAGAAAAGTTCTTTGAAAAATATTGTGGAAAGTTAAAATGTCAAGCAAGCTAAATATTGTTGTAAAAATTTGAGAATGAAGTCAAAATGTTGATACAAAAGTTCAATAGTTCAAAAAATGATTAAATATAATTTTCTGGAATAAAATAAAAATGTGAGAAAGTAGAGAAAGTAGTTGTAGGTTAAAAAAATTCAATTCTTTTTTGCTGATAAAATTTGCGGTTCCATTATTGTAATCTGAAAAGTCTGTCAAAATCTAACCCTTAATATTTTAATTTTCTTTTGGAGAGTTATTTTGCTCCCTGAAGCTAAGGGAAGCCCCCCCACTTTTTCCAAACATATTGTGTCATCCTTATAAAACACTGTCACAGTGTTAAGGTCGTATGTAATGCAAAATACAGTTCTCAGTGCTTTACCCCAAAAATGTTTTGCCCGGCTTGTTCACACACCCCCCAAACAGGATCAGAAATGACCTGCTGCTTCATCCTCAACTGCGGCTAAGCTGCTACTGCTGACCCTCCACACCTGCATCTTGTAAGTTTTTCCTCAAGGGAATACATCCTCTCTGTGATCCCTGTAAAAGTGCGAAAATGAGGTGTCACATTTGTAATCCTTCGAAATTTCCCCACACCAGGCCACTGCCTTTTCTATAGATTTTGATGCTTTTCTAAGTAACTATGCTCACAGCTATTAATAATAATAATAATACATTTTATTTTTATAGCGTAGTTCAAAAACTCAAAGACACTTTACAAGGATAAAAGGATAAAAGTACAAATTAAAAACAATATACAGAAAAAAACAAGGTAACAAGAAAATACAGAGCCAACAAGAGGGCCTTCAACAGACAGAAAAACAGTTAAAAAAATAAGTATATATTGTTTATGAGATAAAACTGGAGAAATTATAAGTTAAAGGCGGGGCGAAACAGGTCTGTTTTTAATTTAGATTAATATATTGTCACATATATATTGTCCACTTAGTTTTAAGCACCCGCTGGAGCATGCAACCAAGGCTCCATGAAGAAACCTACTGTTACACTTTGTAGGAGCTGTAGGCTTTTGACCTGGCCATACACTGTAAACATAAACCAGTTTAATCCTGCTGGTTTTATCCAGGGACTTTAGTAACTAATGAGGTTTCGGTATATGCGTTTCTAACCTAACACAAGATGGAACATTCAATGTAATTGCGTAAAAGTGATTGGAAATTGGCAGAGCCTTTCAAAGTGATTAAAAGATCATTTGGTCAATCACATTCATTATGTGCCAATCAGATGATGTGGTAGGCACTATGTCAGAAGTAGAGTTAAAATATTAGATTTGTCGAGAAATTCTTTTAGTGTCTTTTGTTTTTTACTAAAGAAGTGTTGTCCAGATCTGATAAAACTGTTTCAGACGCTGCTTTCATCTATGCTATCTACAGTATGTGTTCATCACTTGTTTCTCCCACCTCTTCCTGATTAAAAAGATTCTGATTGGGCTGCGCCTTTTTGGCACGATGGATCCAACTGATAACAGACAATGAATCACGCAGATCCACTTGCTGGGCAAGGCTAATGCATTTCTGATGTTGTGGAAATGCCTCAGTGAAATACAACTTTAACCTGACACCAACCTATTTCATACAGTATTTTGTGTAAGTTCTGTGGGATAGTGACACAACAAAAGGAACGGAATTGAATAATACATTGTCTGCACCTCTCATGGACACTGGTTTCATTTCTCATTTGGGCATAATCAAGGCACAGAATCTGTCTTCTTTACACTCTACACCTGGTTTTGCTCCAGGATTTTGCGTTGTTAAAATTGTAAAGTACTGACATGTCCAAAACAGCTGTGTGCCACGAACTTTTTTAACAATGCCCTTCATATCTTTAAGCCGAGCCCTTAGTCTTATACCAGCATTATCCTCTCCATTATAACTTCTTTTCTCGACATTTGGACTTTTCTTAGTTTATTGTTCGAAATATCTTCTTCCTCTTCGTTTTTTCTCCTACCTGGACTCAATGCTCTACCTTACCCCTTAATGAGAGTTTGTATCCAGTGAGTATAGCCTTCAATTATTAACATGAGCTTGGGTGACAGAAGATACTGCAGGTCTTTTACCTGTAGGACAAAACCTTGAATTATCTCAGTCTTTCTATTGGTCTTTGTTCCAAAGTCCATTCTTTCTCCCCTTTTTTGTTCTCCTCCCCTTTTCTTCGCATGTCTCGAGTCAACTCGGTTCAGTTCAAAGGCTCTTTATTAGCGTGACCAGCCCTGTGGCGAGGAGCTGGCTCACTGAGGGGGAACACTGCACTGGAACATCAGCAAAACCACAGGAATCTCAGCACCGATGCGCAAACACTCATCAGGTGAAGGACAATCAACGAAAAGAAAGTCTTAGCTTGAGCATGTGTGTGAAGTCTGTGTGTGTCATCTTGCATCATATGTTATTATCCAGGCTTATGTATATTTAGTGGATGGAATTATTTTATTAAGCACGTACCAAAGGTAAATGTGAGAGCGCACATCGCCCACACATGTCTAGCTGGCTTTTACTGGCAGATATATTGTGTGTTCCATGCATTAGTCATGTCTGCAAGGACGACACATGCATGGAATGCCAAACAGCTCATGTTGGATCAGACTGAGACGTGGAGACAGGAGAGAGAAGGAGGGAGAGGGTTGGCTGGATTTTTTAATGCATAACATGCAGATGGGATTAAAATCAATGACTTCACCTTTAGGTGTCAGATTAGAGATTTTACACCCTAAACCTTAATTGCTCCTATCAGCTATCAAAACCAAACCACTGCATACCACGATGCTCAAAATTAAATATATCGTTAAATCCCTATATATTTAGTATTCTGGAAATATTTATGTATTCAGAGTACCTTGTGACTCCAAGGTCCTGAAAAAGTAAATAATGTCCTTTGAGAATGGTCCACCTATGTCTAAAAATGTGAAATCTCATTCTGTTTTAGTCTTGGATCACAACAACGTCACATTTATTAGATTTCCATACATAAATACGTAAAGCTCTGGTAATAGCAAAGTAGGACATTGTTGTATTAATCTTACACCAGTACACAATGACAGGGTACAATCAAGTTTCTTAACTGAGGCATGTCCGCTTCTGCTACCGAATAGGGCACTTTTACCTTATTAACTTAGTTACTATGAACTCAAGGTTAGATTAACTACACAAACGTGAGCCCAGCCAAACTGCCTGTGGTCTGTTGTCAGTTCCAGTCAGGGATAACTCTATGTCCCTTAAGTGTAAAGTGCAGACAAAACAACCATTTACTGAGTAAATTTCTGAAATTTTCTCAGAGACAGTAACACAAGATCTAATAAGTCATTCACAAATAACATTTTTTAGGCATTTGGCAATAAAGTTATTCTATTGAAATAACACCTGTGATTACTTGGCCAATAAGACTTCATTTAAATGAACTCATCAACAAACTAACCCATCAACCAACAGGTGTGTGTCAGCTCTCAACTTAACAGTGTTCCACATTTATTGTTAACTCTTAGTTTTAATTTAAGTACAAGTTCAAAACCAGTTCAAAACCTTTTTGCTTGGTTCTGATGTTGTGGGTATGCTTTGGTATCACATTCATACATCAGCATAACCATACAGTGTACTGTAAAGAAATCTGGGAGCAAAATAAAAAATCCACGGCATGAAGACTTCACCCTTTCCTCTACTTGGCCAAGCCAGAAGCAGGCTGAAACAGCCTATTGCCACAGCCCCCCCGATAAGACCTATCATTGTGATGACATGCCACGATCAAGGTTCATGGAATGAATGTAGAGGTGTTGACAACATAATTCTGAGCTGACCAATCCCCCCAGGGCTGACTTCTAAACCAGTCAGTGTGGACAGGGATCAGGTGGGGAAAGGAGCTCGAAAAGAGCATCTCAGACACATCAAGAATTGAACACTAAACGTGTTTTCTGCATTTGAAAACTAAATATTTTTTTAACATTAGCGCTGAAAAAATATGTAATATATAAAACTGATTAAGGGTAAAATATGACCTCTTTAAAAGTCCAGTTTAATTAGACTTACACAAGAATTTGACATTTTTACTGCACGTAAACCCACTGAAAGAGTCTCTTTAATAATGCCTATCCATCAGCAGGCAAGTTGGTGGACCACCTTGGAAGACAGACTCATGGTGAAAACAAGCACCATCAAAACTAAGAGTTCTGAAAAATGCTGTTTTAGAGCTGTTTAAACATAATCTTCCTCTGGTCATTGATCCAAAGCATATTTCAACCGAGGCATGGCACATGTATTATTTGAACCACAGGTAATATGTTGAAAATCTATAATGTGCCAGCTTAGGAAGACAAACTCCTCTATCTAATAAACCAGCACAGAAAATCTACCTAAAGTTGAACCCTCATATCACAATACATAAAACTAACATTGAAAATCACCTTAAGGAAAATCATAACATGCATTGAAGAAGAATAGCATGAGATTTCTCAATAGAGCACGAAGTTTTCTGTGGTAAATTCAACAGAGAATCACAGTCCTAATGTGACATTCCAGCAAGTGGATGTTAAATAGCGCAGTAAATCAATGCACTCTCCCACTGAGGGTTTCTTTTATCTGATTCAGAGAGAGAGTAAAACATGCCTTTGGGATTACTGATGAATCTATTACAACACTTGCGATCAGGAATTGAAGTATTCATGACAAAGTTGAATGATTCATTTATTAGCATTCTGAAAGTACAGCTCCCATGGGTTTAGCTTGTTTTTATCATTCCTTTGATACTTGTTTCTTCCTCATTTTGCCTTTCTCTAATAAGCTGGAAAGATTTTAGAGAAACTGTTGCTCTTTTTTTATACTTATATGTCAAAACTGTGGATAACAGAAAAGGTCAAGGAGTTTCAGCAAGCTTTGAAAGTGCTCTACTGTACCTAATACTGACAGAAAATATATTAAGATATAAATATATTAAGAAAATATATTAATTGACCAAAAGTCAATTAGATATGAGGCTGGGAGCCTTACGTTTCTCTGATGACTGGCAGCTGTTTGGACCACAAGTTCAATCCCTTTCATATAATGGATGGGACAGTGGTTCAACCATCAACTTTAATTTTGATATATTCAGAGCTTGAAGATTATATGTTAAGATGGACAGAGAATCAACTGCTAGAGTGTGAAACCAGAGTGTTTAGAGCTGCTCAGCTGGGCAGCAGCATTATGGTTCAGATGGAGCATGGTTCAGACTAAAACAGTAAAACAAACATCAGTTATATTCACAAATCTGGATTCTGACATCACTGTTAAGTGTTTATCTAGCTAAGTCATTTTGTTCTGATTTAATCTTTTTCAATTAAACATTGGGGATGTTTTTTGGCCTCAAGCCCTGCAAAACATCAGAAAGTTGTTCATTTTAATACACAGTAAATGAATGGACTTTAAGTTGAGTGGACTTTGTTTCCTCTTGCTTTCTATGTATATATCAAGACAAGCTAAAGCCAGCCACCTCAGCCATCTTGCTCTACAACTAGGATAAAGTAGTGTTTTTTTGTCAAAATAGTATATCTGTACTACAGAAATAGTAAAAAAAAAGCTGCTTTAGCAGATTTGATATATGAGAAAGCTACTTTGCAGCATCACAAAAATGACATTAAAAATACCAATGTAGAATTTGCAAAACTATTTGTTGACCTGCTCATCACTTTTTGGGTCTTGCAGCAAAATCAGTCTTAATTACAGACTAATAATTCATTGAGTGATTGAGTTTCAATTAAGATGGAAATTTTAGCCTCCAACAATCATATAAAACTGGATAATCATCCAGAAAAGATTTCAGTGCCACATGCCCTGTTAGGCTTGTTCATATCCCTCCAAACTATGACCTGTGGTGGTCGAAGTATCTTCAGCTTACTCTGCTCTGATTCATCTCTCTCTTACTCTCCTCTTAATGTTTTATCTGCTCTGCAGGGTTGAGCCTGCTGGCACTGAAGAAACACTCTTGTTAAGGTGAATAGTGAACCATACAGCTCAAGTTTTAACCACAGACAGAACTTGTGTTCTTAGAGATGCAGTGAGTTTCAAGCTTTCTTTGCTGATGGAGCTTAACTGAAGCCGGCTCTGCCTGTCAGTTTTTCTTAGTCTTGAATGTAAGGTATTGTATGACTTCTATGGGGGCATTTCAAAGTAAATGTCCAGTCTGCTTTACTCAGTAGCGAGAGTAACTGTGTTTCCACACAATGCTTTACTCAGAATACTTTGTTGGGCAGGGGTGCAGGTATGCTGATTGCAACAAAGCACCTAAACATATAGGGGATCGCACCTTGTTTACTTCCAACCTGTGGCCCATCTGACAGGTGTTTTTCCCAACTCTCATTCAGACTTCACCTGATGTCTCTCCACCTGCAACAAAGGCTACCCCCACGTGCACTTCAACAAATATATATCTGGGCACATTACCCTTGTCTCTTAAAACTTTCATTCCATAAAAAATAACATGTTTTTCTTGTTTGAGGGGGATGACTTAAAAAAGGCAGATATTTTTTATTTATTTATTTATAAATATATTCATCTACCACATTTGCTCCCAGAATCTTTTATGTATTTTTTTTACAATTAACTCTGAGATTCATTTGCACAATACAAGACATGCCATTAAACTTCATACTCCCTTTTGCCGTACTTCTCAATGTCAGTTTTCTTTTACTTACACAGGTTCATTAGCAGTGTTGGGGAAGTTACTTTTAAAAAGTAGTGTTTGCTCGTTACTCGTTACAGCTGAAAAAAGTAACTCTTTACTTAACTTAGTTACCCTCTATGAAGAGTAACTTCTCAAGTTACTTTTACATTGCCTGATCATGGACAGAACCCCATATCTATTCCTAAATGTGAAGGCCTACAAAAAGTTCTCCTACAGAGAACATAACAGTTTTTTGTGCTCTTCATTTTACAAAATGTCACATACCCTGTGGAATGAGAGCTCCTGCCCAGTGTTTCCACATTTTGCTTCTGAAATAAGCAACCTGGTCAATAAAAATAAGCCCAAAATAAGCAACCTCCAGCTATTTCCTTTCCTAATGTGATATACTACTTTTTAAAAAGAGATGTCTACACAAAGTGTGTTAATTTTCGTCTACATTACATTTCAATATCACAGCGCTAAGTATCTATTCAAGAAAAGACCATCGCTTATAACAAGCAGACCTGGCAACTTTGGCTCTGGAGCATGCGCCATGTGCGTGAGTGTGTTTGGGGGCGTGCATATAACCAGGAAACGAGGAAGTGGACAAACTACCTACCGCAGTCGTGTTTTCCTTTATGTTAGGAGCTGGAAGATAATCAGGGGGATACACACAGACTTAAGAGCCCCAAGAAGAAACTTCACGTCTAGAAACAAGCCCAAAAAACCACAACCAGCGGCCGTGACTCACGAGATTTTCAGCCTTTAGACGCTTATAACGAGCGGACTTGGCAACGCTGCTCGTGTCTGTGTGAGCAGCTGAGAAGGCAGCTTCAGTGTCAGATCTGTCCGAGGGAAATGTAACGTCGCGCTGCATTAAAAAAGGAACTACGTTTCGTTACCAAATTTTCAGTAGCGCGTTACTTCACTTTTTACCCGAAAAAGTAGTTTCGTTACTGTAACCCGTTACACACAACACTGTTCATTAGTTTGGAATTCATATTATCATCTAACAAAAACATCTACATCTCTGACCAATTTTAAGTTCAGAATAAAGTCATATATAATCCATCAAGATCCCAAAGCTTTCCTTTTGTTCTCATTCATAATTAATTCAATTGCTTGTTGTCTGTTTGTTGTTGAATTATTTTGAGTTTATTTCATTGTATTAAAATGTATTTCTTTTACTTCTTATATTTTTATTATCAACTCTATTTGGGGAGGTATCTTTGATAAGCCCACTTTGGGTTTTTTCACCTCTCCAGCACTATCTTGTTTGTTTTTTCTATGCCAATGTAATTGTTTCTAATTTACAGTGCAAACAAATAAAATAAATAAATAAATAAGGCAGATATTTATTCATTTCAGACCTTTAACTCTGCCTCTCTCTCTGTATTTCTCTACATAAAATAAATGTACCTGTATGTCAGCCAGGCACCTGTATAAACGCAAATGAAATTATTTTTTGAAAAACAGAATAATTGAATCTCTCATTAAAACTCAAGCCACTTCTTCACAGGTAATGGTTCTTCAACCTTTTCTGTTAAGAACAAGTCATGCAATCATCATAATTTTGGACAATTCACTTCAATTAGCTGAATTTGTCACACGACTGTGACTGTTTTGAAGGGAATATGATTCATTTAGTCATTTGAAATCCACGCACTGATGCTGTTTTAAAACCAATGAGTAATCATGCTTAATAATCATCATCTTAGTATCAACGGAAATAATCCAGATTATAATTTACATCCATAATAGATCAGCACTATTTCAGACACAAACAACTACAAACTCTTCACGACAGCTATACATAGAGAGAACACTAAATCCTCATCCAAATTTTGCTCCAATTTTTAAACTACATTTATTTTGGTTAAAGAGGGTTTATTTAAAGCCTCCAAAAATGAATTGGTTTAATCACAAATCTAAATTATTAAACAGATACATATATTAACATCTGTTCACACAAATCGGCATGGCTGTATCATTATGTAGAGTACATTTTTAAAGTTTCAAATATGCTACAGTGGTTAACATCAGGTATTTAAACCCCTTTACAGCTGTTTCATTTCCGTCTTTCTTTGCAGCCTGAGTTTCCTAAGAGCCGGCATGTAGAGATCATTATATGAAGTGAAAATGAGGCACTTTTGCAGTGGCTGAGGGCGTTTTTCTGCTCGTTACATGTGCAGTAAGGATTCTTTTGATTTCAACACACGTCTTCACCACAGATGGTACAAGAGGACATATTATGTTCAACACGTTCTTCGTTGACTTCCTGGGTGACTCTACGGTGGCTCGATGTCGGCTCTCTACACACGGTAATGAGCTCATACCATTGTCATATTAGCCTAATGAGCAAGACCAAGGGTGCGCGAAGCAACACTTTCTGCTTGCACATACTTCTGCCAAACATACTATGAGGCACATGCTCACGTGCACACACACACACACACACACACACACACACTACCAGGTGGTCTCATATCCTTGCCATGTCACACACGAACATACCTATTAGAAAACCAATCATGGTCTGCACCTGGGCCTGTTTAAGGGAGTGATGTGGGGCAATGCTTGAAATTTGAGCCGCCAAAAAATCGGCCTTCTTCTTGTCTTGCGCAAATTTTCTGTGAAAGTCTAAAAGAATGATATTGTATATTGTTTGTCATTAAAATAAACATTTGTGTCAGATGGGTATGTTTTTGTGCACAGCAGAGAACAACTGTTGCAGAGACAAAGACAGAGAGAGAAAGACTGCAAACAAAGCAGAATGGGAGCACCCAATTTCTGTGCTATTGGAAAACAAGCCTTGAAACAGAATCACTTTATACTAATAAATGATAACAAAGCTGGCGGTCAGTGGAGGTCAGTGCCCTCACTGAGCTGTCACAACAAAAGAGGAAAATAATACGGCTGATTTAAACTCGCATTACAAAAAAATACAGGGGTCAATAGAATAACATGAACTCCTGTAAAGCATTACCAAATCGTAGGGTCTTTGAATAAACACTTTTCCGGATCAGACTCCAAACTCGGACCACTGCCTGACTTCAATGCATTTCTCATTATGCAAGTGCCAGGGAGTACAAGAGGGCCAAGAAGAAGGATAGTTTTAAAGCTGGTGCGATTCTTACCATTCTTGTAAGCAAAGAATGAACATAAGACAGAAAAATCTTGATCACGCAAGTCTAAAATTGTAAACTAATCAAAAGTGGACATTTGTGCAAAGTAAGAAAAAAATCTCTTAAAGGAGACATATCATGCTTGTTTCTCCTTTTCACTATGCCAGACTAGGATGACTGTAAAGCATTTCTGCCCTCAGTACAAGTCATTTAGTTCCTTCATTGCCCCACAATTGCGTTCTCAAAATCCTCATTTTAGGCCAATATGAAGCCCTCACTGAAACACGAGGATCTGAGGATGATCTAAAGTTACCTCGCAACGTCACAGCCCTTTGTGCTCTGATTGGTCAATTCTATCGGGGCTGAGCCAGCCTGTCCTTCTACTTCTACTGTATTTTCCGGCAGGCTCAAAGCAGCGACCGCGTATTGAGTCCCCCTACAGGCCAGAGCTGGTAGTGAGTGTATGTGAGCTAGGGATCTATATACTGCTGCTGGTGGATGTGTTCCTCGGTGACGGTTTTGTGGCTAACGGACATCACAGAGGAGGAAGTGTTTTATAAGATTACTCCAAAAAAAATGAAAGGTACCTCATGATGTCACAACGTTTGAAATCTCGCGGACATCTCGCAATGACCTATTTTCAGAGGCATCAAATCTCGTTCTAGGATATCAGAAAAAATACAATACCTCATTTTTTGAAAATTAAGGGGGTGTAAGGTCTTGTTTTCAAATTTATTATATTATATGTAAGTATTAAATCATGCATCAGCATGATATGTCTCCTTTAAGCTTTTTCAAGGAAACAGTTCCATCAGCAAGGGACAAACATAAGGTCAAATTTTTTATCTACCAATATCGATATCAAATCAGTTTATCCTTGACTCAAAATGTACCTTTGCGCCGAGTGACAGAAACGGCTTGAGACATCATATTCACAAGCATGAGGCCTGATGACCTTTGACCATGCTGCCTAAAAACTGAATGAGCATGCCTGATCCTGACAGTTTTAACTGAGATTTTAAGGGTCTATGAGGATTCTCTTTTAAGCTTTTTTGATAATAATAGTTATAATAACAATAACATTACATTTTAATTAAAAGTGCCTTTCAAGACACTCGAGGACAATCTGTTGTGCTCTGGGATTCTTCAATGAAAAAAAGTGAATTTAATCTGAGCATAAACAAATTTTATACAGTGCTCGGTGTGTTTTCTTCGAGTGTCTTGGCACAATAAAGGGAGAGAAATTAAATGGTCAAACTGAAATTCAGACCAAACAGCTAAACTCAGCACATCAATAGCAATGCACCAGCCACTGGGGGCACAAATGTAATGTAAATGAGAGCTGGCGCTGTGATTGGTTTGATTTGTTATGCCCAAAACACAATCAGCAATAATCAGGATGCTTAATTAGTCCTCTCTGCACCCTTCACCTGGCTTTGCACTGAGAATTTGTATCATCAATATAACAAAATATAGACCAACATGCCCTGAACCCAGTGTGCACCTACTTTAGACAGTGTGCTTCACACCAGATTAGGCACCATTGACCTCCAAAATCTAATTAGTTCATCTTTAGTCAGGGAGGACATTTGTGCAAAATCTGACTGCAAGCACTGAAAGCGTTCTCGATGCCTCTTGCCTCAGCTGTCAGGGGTGCAACGGCACATGGGTTATGAATGTTTTGGGTCTAGGCACTCAGGATGATATAAAAAATATAAATGCCCTTAAATTCATGGGCTATACACTTTTTGTAATTCTCATCACCAAAGGTTAAAGCTTGTTCATATCTTTCTAACCACCCCGGTAGCCTGGACCGGGACATTCATGCCAATGACATTTGTTCTTTAGTTTTGTCCCCTGTTCCTGAAGTTTGCAGTTCCATGAGCCCCATTGTTTTCACAAATACCAGAAGCATTCCTGGAGTCTCTCCATCTCATATAAGGGCAGTATTGCTATCTATTTGTTGGTATCATTAGCATGCTATGCCATGAGGAATTTTATTGTGGCATTCAGATAAAGCTATCTGGACTTAATGTATGGCTGAGGTTTAGCCTTATCAGAATCAGAATCGGGTTAGGTAGAGCTGAGCCTCACAAGCAGAGTGAGAAAGCATAACTGTTAATATGAATCAAACCTTTGCTTTCAGGTAATAATGTGGCCCTCCCGACAGTATCACTCCCAGCAAAAATCTAACATAATAATCCAAGTGGCCTTAAGATTGTCTCGCCTTTTCCTCTAAATCCGAATAACCATTCAAATGAGGGCAGTATTGAATCAGTTCTGGTTTGTCTGAATCAAGATTCAGTGTATGAGAAAAACAGATCATGCTTTGTACTCCAGCAGGAATCCAAAAAAGCACTCTTTTTTTTCTGCTAACGGGATTTGATGCAATATGTGAGCAACTCCCCCATTTCCTTTGTGCATCACAGTGGAAGAAGTGTTGATAATATGAATGTGTTAAGGAGGGCTGCCATGTTTTGGGGTCCACAGAGTATGCGCACTTGATCTTTTCTCTGACAGAGCCAATAAGAATCCAAGACTTCTCCTGGCAGAGCTCAGTGCTGCCCTGTTGGCTTCTCCTTTCTTGAATCAAATAAGATCACTTCACCTCAGTGGTTTTGAATAAAGTAAAATTTCTACACAGGCTACAAACAGAATACATTTTTTTCGACGCGCAGTATTTTTCTTCCACCCTCTACAATTTGGAGAAGTGTGTGATTAAACAAGGATCAATGAGTACCATCAAAACTTAGATTTGTTAATCAAATGAACAAAAACACTCTTTTCCTTGAAAATAATTAAACAGAAAGCTGTATTTAAGAGTGCACAAATCTGAGTCATTTAAACTGAAGGATGATGGCTTGTTATCTTCGAGTTTAGAAGGAAAATGTGGAATAGTGTTTCAGTTTCCCCCCCAGTCCCCTCGTATTAAGAGCTCCCATGATATTCCATGGTAGTTTAAAATGCTAGGAATTAATCATTTAGCAGAAACAAAGAAAAACAAAACAAGATAAAAAAAAAGAAAACAAACATGGGCCTTAATTAACAAATGACTAAAAGTTTTAACATGGTGATATAAATATAAATACATTAAAATAAAATGCCTGCTTTCTAGAGTTATTGATGTTTTTGAAAGGGTATAACAGTAACAGAGAAATTAAAAAATGTACTGGACTTCATTCCATGAGTGTCTATACTTTACTTGTAGATTGGGGTGGGCGATATGGCAAAAATATTACATCACGATTTTTTAAAAATAAAATCACGATCTTATCACAATTCTTTTTTACTTTGTTTTTTTCTGGACTAATTTGTATGTTTTTCAAATTTTTTCCCTATGTTTAACATAAAACATGTAAAACCCTAAAAGAAAAAAAAAAGAAAAATTTAAGCCAAAGACACTTTCTGAACAGGTTTTAATTTAAATAGTGCAGTTTTTATAAAAATGTACGATAATTGTAAACATAAAAAGGTAATGAACAACAATATCAACATTATCACTTAAAGTGCAACAATTTAAAACAAATGTTATCTAACTGCAATGTCTATAATCTGAGTGAATAATACAGCTGCTTTAGAACAGATTTTTGTTCAGACATCTTCAAGCTTTTATCTCCTTTTCTCTTTCCGCCATGGCTTCATGCTACATAACCAAACAGGAGATCCCACCATGCACTACGCGTAATGTGCTACGATTGGCGAGTCGGGTGCGCATCAAAGTCTCTGCGTCCACACAGACGATCTTACGATCTTTCTGCTTTATGAGATCATCCCCACGTTATTATCCTTAACGATTTAATATCGTCATATCGCACACCCCTACTTGTAGATTATATGACTCTTTATAAATTTGAGAAAGAAACATCATACTTTTCACTCAGAATTATTTTCAAAGGTTTTTGTTACCCGTTACTCAACATCATCTGATTAATTTCCTTGCCTTTTAGTCATAATCCATTTGCCCCCTGCACCCGGCTTTGCACCAAGAACATGCAACCTTGCAATAGCAAATATAGACCAACATGCACCAACCAACGTGTGTCATACACTTTAGATTACATGCCTTATGCTTTCAAAGGGCCCAAAGAATCACAATAAAATAAATTCAGGACTCAAGTATGGTGGGGCCACTGGTGATCACTGCACAAAACACAAGCTAATTTTCAAGCCTGAGGACAAACCAACAGAATCAGAAATTGTCCAAATATGATTACTTTTATAGCATTTAAACACAACATGTGCTAGAGCTCGGCTATTAATTGAGTTTCAGTTACATTTACTGCCTTCCATAATGATGAAAATTGAATAATCCAGATCAAATTTTTCTGTGCCAAATGCTGTGCTAATCTTGTCTTTTCATTTTTCATCATTTTTAGAAATCTGACTTTTTATTCACTTAATGAGCAGAGTGCGAGTTCTTGCAGGACACACAGCCAATATCACTATCATGACAGGGTTTTATTATTAAACAGCTGATCCAAAGCTAGTCCACCACAGCTGACTGTGGCTAAATGCACAAACCGCCTTATTAAAGTTGCTCCAGCTTTCATACTCTTTGCTGCTCCCGCTGCAAGCTGCTTTGTAACCCTCCTCCACCCCAGCTCATCCTTTAAGCCATTCTCTGACTTAATCAATGTCACAGCTATTATCAATGTCATGTTGACGTTAATAACTGCTGTGGGGGGGATTTTGTTGCTTTTCTCCCTGCCTCACATTGTCCTTGCAGCCACAAGGGGGGCAGAAATGTGTGATGCTCCTGCTTACAGCTTTCACGACCGGCATGCTGAAAGGCGGGGAGAGCCACCATCAGATCCACACACACATTTAAAATACCTGCTACAAAAGCTTAAAATAAAAAAAACTGCAATAGGCTTATTTTTGAAAAACTGTAAATAAGGTTAAACTCAATAACTGCTCTGGTGTGTTTTTTTGACAAAGTGGTCCTGGCTAAATTGCTTATTGTCTGTGATACTCAAAATGATAGTGCTAAGAAGGTTAAATGTCAGCATTTGCATGTGCTGAATGCTGCAATATTAGTGAGTAATTAGTCTTTAATTTTGATATCAGTACTATCAAAACAATCAAAATTGTGTTTTTTTCCCATAATGGAGCCTAATATAAGTCAAAGAAAATTTGAATTACAACACTGTATTGGAAAGGCATCAGTTTTAGTGAATTTGTATTTGTTTGAGTGGCTCATTTTAACACGTCTGAACATTAAATCTGTCTCACACTAAACATGTGACATGTAATCTAGAGAGGCCCTGTCCTCGGTGACACTGTGACATCTCACTGCAGCCCTCTAATTATCCTGCACTGTAAATATTGTACAATTCATACTGAGGCACAAATTACAGCAAGGCAACGCATCTGCCACTAAACACTGCTGATAAGGAATGACATAGTGACGCCTCCGTCTACGACCTGTCTAACCTCTCACCTGTCTCTCAGCACGCAGTGGACAAAATGCTCCAGCCCAAACACACATGCAGACAACACAAACAAGCTAATTCACCATCCAGAGTGATCATTTTCACGGCAGAGGACAGAGCGAAACAGGCAGAGAGATTAGCTTGACAGAACAGAAATATGGGTGTGAGAGAGGAAGGGATAAGGAGAAAATGGAGAACAGGTGAGAGACAGGGAATAAGAACAAAGCTTATAAGACAGCCAGACAGAGCCAGTCACAGAGCAGGAGCATGAAAATAAGAGAGAAATGAGCGAAAAAGAAGTAGAGATGGAATATAGCGTGAACAGACAATGAAATGAACACTATTTCATCCTCCTCAAACAGAAAAAGGCAAAGGCTAGAGTTGAGTTCCTTAATGGCAGGGGCAAAGAAGAGCGATAGATATGAGAAGCCTGGAGGATACTACTATATTTATATTCCACTATGCCATTATTTATTTCTTTAACTGCCTCTCTCCCCAGCTGCCTTCGCTGCCTCCCTTTGACGGCCCTGCTTTTTTTTAATCACATGCATATCTTTGTTCCCCTTGATTAAGGGATGGAGATTGTGAAGACAGCGCCACAGGGGCCATGAAGTGAGGACCACACTCCTGCAGGATGGAGCACAAATCTCCCTCCTCCCCCATCTATCTTCCCACCATCTCCTCACTACATCCCCCCCCACCCTGGGTGTCTTTACTCCATCATCAAAATTCCCACTTGCCTCTCCGGTCCTGACTTCTTCTCCCATTACAATCCTGGATATAGCCTCCATCTTCCCCTCTTCATCTCCACCATCTGTACACCACTCATCTACATTTCATTAACCCGTCTGTGCATCCACAACTATCCCCACCAGAGAATTTCTAATCTACAGCTCTGTTTGTTTTAAAAAAGGGGTGTTTCCAGTTCACTGTATTTTTTGTAATTGTTAAATGGACAGCCACTGAAAATTTAAAGAACATTGTTTACAGAGAGGATGATTCAATGCTGAATGAATCCTGACATTCTCGCCAATTACTACAGGCAGGCCACATGAACAGATATATTAAGCTACACAAAGCTGATTCTAGGAGAAGGAAAGTGTTGAGGTGAACTGATAACCTGAGACTGATCATAGTTTTACATGATGATGGATATTACACTATTTCTGCACAATCACACTTACCAGACTGATGTAAATTCTGACACGGAGCAGACTGTACTCATAAAATAATAATAAAATCAGTACTAAAAGTAGAAATATGTTGCAATGATACCTTAAAAAGCTCATTGTTCCATGAGAATACATCACTTGCAATACTCAATAATCACTTGTATTATTTAGTGCACTGCAAGACTATCATTCAGCAGTATATCAAAATATCTGATATACTGAGGAATATATACTCACTGGCCACTTTATTAGGTATAGTGCTAGTGCTGCCCTCAGAACTGTTTTTTTCATAGCATACATTAAACAAGGAACATGGAAACAAATCCCAAAGATGCAATATTTGATTAAGATCTTGTTACTGTTGAGGCCAAGTCAAGTCATTGTTATGTTCAACAAACTAGGAGATTTAGGCTTAATGACATGGCTCATGGGTGTACTCATCAGAAGATAGGAACACTGTGGACATGGGATAGACATGGTCAGCAACAATACTCAGGCCATGATGTTTGAAAGATACTCACTTGGTACTGAGGGGCCCAAACTGTGCCAAAAAAAAATCCAAAATGATTGGACATACACCAGAAGCCTGAACCATTGATGCAATGCAGGATGTGATGTTATAATGCCAAATTCTGATTCTACCATCTGAATGTGGCAGCAGAAATTGAGACTCATCAATCTAGGGAACATTTTCCATTCTTCTATTGTCCAGTGTGAACTATAGCCTCAGTTTCTGTTTCTAGCTGGCAGGAGTGGTGCACACAGTGATCTATAACTGTCATAGTACATTTACTTCAGGCTTTGATATGTTGTGCTTTCAGAAATGGTCTTCTGCATACCTTGGTTGTAACCAGTGGTTACTTGAGTCTCTTTTACCTTTAGAATATCTCAATATTCTCTGGCCATTCCTTTCTGACCTTTAGCATATTCATACAGAGAACTGCTGTTCCCTGGATATTTTTCTCCTTTTCATACCATTCTCTGTAAAGCTCAAGAGCTGCTGAATACAAAAATCCCAGTGGATCAGAATTTCTGAGATACTTAGACTAGAGTTATGGCCAAATATCTGAGTGTAAGTTAAAAAATAGTTTTCTGAGGACTCTTGGACCAGTGTAAACTTGTTGAAAGGGGGTAAAATATGTAACCTGCAAAAGCTTTTCCAATTCTGAGCTCTCACGTTTACCATTGTTTGCATAGATATGCCTAGTAGAGATATAACCTTATCACACTGCTTACATTTTTAAAGTTGGGCCAAGCAACAAAGAAGAAACATTTTTTAAATGTTAGAGGGTTGACAGAAAAGTCATGGACACATTTTTTTATTTAATAATCATAAAAGAGTTTTTGTATAATGTGTCCCTTAAAAATGTATACTTCACTGTTGGTTTTCAAACTAAAACCTTCACACACAGAAACAAAAAAATGTAAGATTAGGTCAATTAGGTGTGATCTGAAATGATATAAAAATGCTAGCTGACCACATTTGTGCATAGACATACAGGCCCCCTTTGTAGAAAACAGTGCCTTAGTTGTGCCGCCTCAGTCAAAACAACTGCTTACACTCCCTTGAGCAGCATGGCTCGAGGTCTAGAAATCCTGTTTTTTGGGTTTTTTTTGGTCTGTCCAACACTTTGGTTGAGACTGAAAAACACTGTGTCTACTTGGTAGCCAGGGAACAGATTTCATATTTTCCAGCTCTCGCATAACTCATCAAGCATTTGCCCTTGATTCAGAGTTATTCAGGAACGACTCATTAATGATTCATCGCTGCTTCTCTGGTTACTAATCCTAATTTTCTGCAGTTTTCCAAACTGTTGACTGTGATATAAAGAGCCTTAATCTTTTACAAATATCTCTCAAAAGCCTCTTGTTACTCTATTTACAAGACCAGACATCTCTGCAAATGAAAGAGCTATCTTATTCTTTCCGTTCTTTAGTTTTCTCCCACACTGCCCTCACTACCCTGTTCTCAGCTCCCCCTACACTCCCTGCTGGTAACAGACCGATCCTCCAGCCTCCCCGGCACATTAACATGACAGCCGTCAGCACCTCTGTGCAGCCTGGCCTTTTGCACCGCGAGTCTGTGAGGATGCGTGGACGGCTTTGTTTCTGTGAAGATGTGTCACGGCACGTGGTGCAGTCAAGTGTGCAGGAGTTGTGAAGTGAGAGGATACAAAGCACGCATGACTACTCTTTCATATTGTGGGTGTAAGTTTGTATTTTTTATTTTCAGCTGTTTTCTGTTTTTTGGTTTATTGCACAATACTCCTCCACCTCAACATGACAGCTAACTCTGAAGGCATAATATGTGGATTTTTTACACTGCAGTGTCTAAATTCACTTTGTTTAAGAATTATCCAGTGCCAAGTCAATTTTTGGATTTCTAACAGGTTTGAAGCCATAAAAGTCTTTATCTTAATAGCTGTAATTGTTCGATGAGTCCTGCCGTCCACAAAGACAGAGTCGCCATAAGGAAACCAAGCAGCAACCTCCAGTGCTAAAATATGAAGCCAATGTACAGGTGCAAAAACACCACTTTAGACAGGCCCCAGAAGCACTAAGAGTCTCCTTCTTCCCTCTAGGTTGAAATTTTACAGCAGAAAAAAAAACATAAAAAGCACATGAAAATGAATCTGTTCATTTTTCTTTCTTTAAGCAGTTAAGGTTGTGTATATTTGAGGACATGGTAGATATGACCACAATTCTGCGAGTTGTAACTATTTGTCGGTCAATCTGAAACACAACTCTCAGCTTCTGGGATAATAAATTGATCTAAAGTTGGTTTGAGACTTTTTTAAACACTGAAGCTACCATTGATTGGTTTCATTAGCCTTCCCTCAGTTACCACATGGCTGATGTCACTCAGGCTTTTTTCAATATTTTCTACGGTCAATAGATAAGACACATTGTGTTGAAAATTGCAAAATAATTAGACAGGACATGCTGCTTAAATTTCTTAGTCCTTGTAGCAATGTTAACCTGACACATCAGAAGGACTTCTTCACATATCCATGGGATATCTGTCAAGTCCTCCTGTGCAACATTGTGTGGTTGGGGATTGGATAGTGATTGTTTCATCACATTCATTGAAGGCCAATCTAAAGTTTGTGGATACTTTATACTTGTGAATACTGGACACTAACCTATACCAATTGCTACGGCTTATTTTTCCCTAAAAACACAACAAGAAACTCAGTCATTTGCCAACTGTTTCAACTTCAAGCTTTGCAAGACAGATTTGCTAAATGACAGACATGGCATCAGGCAGGTCCAGCTGCTCACAAGGTGATGGGATGGGGCAAAACAGGACATTCCCAAGTCGAGTAGTGATGTGCTGCTCAGCCCAATCTCAGTTGATATTTATATTTTCACATGGTGCTGTACATGGTGGCAGATTCTCTGCTTAATTGAAAGAATTGTTGGAGAAAATGAGCCACAAAAGAAGCGCGGGGTCATCATTGACTTAATTTCCCGCCACACCGCTGCTTTGCTTAGGCACTATTTTTAGACACAGCACAGCCTATGTGTCCTTCTGCCAAAGACCAGCAGCGACCAGTTACCTTCTCAAGAGGAATAAGTTGGGAAAAATTAATGTTTTTTGTCATGAATATGACCATAGTTTACATTGCTTTGAAATACATATATGAACTAAAGTATGAAAGGAAAAAAGTTTATAGATGGAGAGTCAACAGATCTGAATTGAAACTGGAGGAATCTGCTATGAGAATTGGTGGACAGTACCTGTTGATTCACATGAATAAAATATGAGCTTATTTTGTCAAACTGGATGAAATAAAAGCAACGCTAAGAATGGCTAAAAAAAAAATCACCTCAGAAGTCTTCAGGATGTTCAGGGTCCCCTCACTACTATCCATTTTTATATGTTTTTTTTTTTTTTTGTCTTGAGCAGTTCTCATCATGCAGAGCCTCATTGCTTTAATGGACAATCATTACTGTATGAACCAGTTTCACTGTTTTACAAACACCAGGGATAAAGCAGAGGACCCAAATAAGAGTATATTTTCAAAGTATGTATTCGTCTTAAACTGATTGTTAATTTTGTTCAGACAAAGCCACTCTTTCAATGATAAGTCTACTACATCATAGCACATCATGTGCTCATTGTTGTGCAGGTACATTGAACTATAAAAGCATTGTTTGTAATAATTACTGTCAGCAGGATAATCCGTAAACATTCATAAAACATTCATTTCTGAGGATTAATTATAATTTGTTTTAAAAAAGGCTGTAGTTTGATCCTTATACTGCTGGGGAAGAAGACATAGGCTGTTTCTTGTCTCTTAACCGTGCCTAACCAAAGCAGCGGTGTGACGGAAAATTAAGTAGATGTAAATAAACTGTAGCGTGTGATGACCCTACACTGTTTTTCTGGCTTGTGTTTCTCCCACAGTTCTTTTAACGGAGAATCAGAGAATCTGCCATCAGTTACAACTATTTATGGCATTAGTGTACCTCCCTAGTTTTTATCTGAAGAGAGAACTGAGCGTGACGCTGTGGCACATGTTCAGGCTCATATCATATATCTCACACAACCCCACAATAAAAATTTGAACTATTCCTGTAACACAAAGTGCTGCTTACATGTTGATGCTTTAGCCATAAAATCCCATAATCTAATAACACTCTGAGAGGGACTCTCCTGCATAATGAGCTCTTTAATATTTAACACCTATGTTAATAGATTTAGCTGATCATATTTAATTGAAGAGGAGAGTCACACAGAAAAGTAACACTGATTTGCCTAGATTAGTATGCAAATGGTTTTGCGTTTGGTCGGTTTGAGCTAAGTGAGAGTCTTTTTAATGGCGACCGTTTCTTAGAAAGTATCACCAATAAAAATCTTCACTTTAAAGTCAGTGGCTCAGTCAGAGTTGCAGGGATTTTGTTCTTTTGGATGGAGACCTTGCTGTTGAATTTTTAAAAGTAATATTTCTCTGCCTTGAGCACCACCAGGATGTAGTAATATCAGGAATAGATAAACCTGGGTGAACAAAACCAAAGCAATGCATCATGTTATTAGGGTAAAGCGAGGTTTTAAATGAAGGCATGTTGTTTATGGTAATGTTATGTTTACTTAAGTAATGTCTGTCTTAATTCTTCCTCCTCTGCCATGTACCTTGGCAAGCATCACCACAGCAACTGAACTCAGACAGGGCTCTGCCTGAGGCCGCCTTTTATTGGTCCAATAAAGCTTGAACAACGCACTGCTGCCTTCAATCAGCTGCTCACACTAAATATGTGGGTGCTGTGTGTGTGAGTCAATGCATCAGTGTTGAATGAGGATAGATGACTTTGTGCATCTACAATATGTATGTCTGTGTGTCATATCACATTTAACGCGCCGCTTCACCAGCCGCGCATTGTTGCAAATTTCTACCCTCCTATCACTCTTTTCCTCTCTTGCCATTTTGCGCGATCTACACTGTGACGCATCCCCCCCCCCTTCCTTCCCTTAAGCCTGAAATACATGTGTGGTGACACACACACAAACGGATTGCAAATGTGCTGACACAAGATATTCTTCCTTCCGCATGAGCCATCTCTCCTAAGCTTTGGGTCAGGACAGAGCACATAGCATCCATACACCAGTAACAGCTTAAAGACTGGATCCCATTTCCTAAAACCGACAAATACACAAACACATGTCTGCGGCAACATGTGCTGCTTTTACTTTTCATTATTCTCCAAAGCCTGTTTTGGCCCACAGAGGTTCCTAATGGTCGTCTTTTCCTCCCCTCGCTCTCTGCTGAAAGGAAGGTGAAGGGCACCTAAAAGAGCAGATGAAGGAGGGAAAGAGAGGGAGACTCTAATGGTGATGTTTTTCAATTGGGTTGATTTATGGCTGGCTGTTAACCATTATTTTACCATTTACTCTGGCAGGATGGAGGAAAAGGGCCGGACAGCTCAGGCTAGAGGGGAGAATAGAAAAAGGAAGGCCGGGAAAGATACAGCAGGAAGGACGAAGATGAAGAGGAATGTGGCTAGAGCTGTGAGAATGAAGACAGCCAGGGCAGTGGAGAGCTAAAAGAGAATGAAGAAATAAGGGGAGTGAGTGGGAGAAAGATAAAGAAGGAGCAGAAGGGGGGCTTAATGAATGTAAAGGCTATTACAATGAGGTGAGGTAAATTGTCCATTAACTCAAGAGTTTCTCATGCGTGTGTGTTGCCTCACCATAACGTTCCAATTTAGCAGGTTACACTCTGATGCTCCCCAGCCGAAGACATGCAGGGCGCCTTTAGGAAACCGAGTTAAGACTGAAGTAAGACAGAGGAGGTGCGATTGAGGAGGAGAGATAAGAGGGACGAGAGAATTGAGGAGAGAGAGGAGAAGGTAAGAGCGAGAAGGAGGAAATGTAGCGGTGAAGGAGAGATAAGAAAGGGAGATAGGGGCTGCAGAGAGGGAAAATATTGGGGAGTCGAGAAAGAGCAATAAGGGGAGAATGGATAATTCAGCTGGAGAGGAGCAAATTCACAGAGGGAGGGAGATAGCATCACTTCGTCAGATACGGGGGGTGATAGCCACTGCAGAGGGACAGGATCAAGATTTCAATACAGACCCTGAGAGAAACAGAGAGCGGCGTATTATCGCACAGCAAGAAACACAATTATTACTTTGGACAGCCCCTGCGAGAGAAAACAACAAAGAGTGAGCTTGGGCGGCCATGACGCTTCACAAATGACACAACAATTTGGTGGCAGAAAAAAAAGGGGGGCAAACTGGATGGGAGGCTAATCCGTTTTAATTGGTGTGTGCAATCACAGGGTGCGATGAGGAGGATAATGACGGGAGAGACCAAATGACTTCTTCCTCTGATGTGGCCTAACTGGCTAAATTAAGCCTGTCACATCAATGTCATTAAAGTGATTCAACTACGGATATCAAATGTCACATATCAATTAATATTTAATGAGCCGAACGAGTGGCGCAGCATAAGATAACGTGACTCATCCTACAGAATATTTGCACGCAGCACTTCTTGACGTTAGTGGCGGCAGGCATCTATTTGGCAGCGTTTCCCGACTGCAAACACAACAAAAAGAGACACCTGTCATTAGCACTTATAATGAGTCAATTTGGTTTCTAAGTAGCTTGTAGCACGGTGCCAGGAAAAGCCACACACAGACTCTTTCAGCAGCCTAGCATGAGTTTGAGAAGTTGTTCCTGGCTTGAGTTTTGATATGACAACATGTATTTGACTGCACTGAACTGAGCAGTTTTGACAGATGTCAAGTTGAAATGATGACAACACATCAGGGAATAACTGCTTTAAGATGCATGTTAATCTCTGTTTTGCTTAATTGTTTATGAAAGCATGCGACTGTGCCAATGAGCGCTCTATGCATGTGTGTGTGCATAAGGTCTAGTGTGTATGAAAAGGAGCACACGCTGTGTAAAAAGGATTATCCGACTATTATGGAGGAGCTGTCAGATGCCTATAAGACCACAACACATTTCCCCTCCCGTTTTTCCCTTTAACCGATGTTGCTTAATCTTCATCCAGATCCTCCTCAGCACGACTTAAGGGCTGTTACTGATTCCTTTAATGCTTTCAGATGAACCCTCTGCTCTGACATGCATTCAGTTAGCCAGAAAGAGAGAAGGGAAGAAAAATGTGCCGAGCCTAAAACAGTAATGGTAAGGCTGTGAAAACTGAATATTTGGCCCTGAGTGATGTGGGGGAGGGTCGGTATGCAGAGGGTTATTCATAACCAGCAGCCTAACACACTGGAGGGTATCAAAAACACTCAGTGTATTAGCATTTCACCATGCTGGGTTTCTAATCACACTACTGCTTCACAGGGCTGCATGGGCTTATAAGGTGCTAGTTCATTTTTTCAGCCTTGGGGGAGCACTAGGTTAATATTCCAGGAGCCTATAGATGAGTTATGATTTGAGTGGAGGTGCAGGGAGAGTTATGTAATTTGTGCTATATCGTTATCTGCAGTAATAGGCGTTATCACCCGTTTGTTTCCAGCAACTTAAAAAAAGATCTTATCCCTGCAAAATGGCACTGCAGTGAATCCCTGGAGATTATTCTAATGGTTTTCTTAATAAACGTGCCGGCGACTGAGTATCATTAGTTAGTTGACATCATAATTGCGAGGTGATTCAGAAATTGTGAGGAATGAATAGATTATACAGTGCAGTAGATGATCTCAGATGTTTTAATTTCTGCGCGGTGCACTTCAGCTTTGTGGATCTCTTTCTAATTAGTGCCTCCATTCCTCCTCATTTGTGCACACACTATTATACAACACTGAGGGATGAAACGAGAACTAGTACAAGGTAGCACAGGGAAATTAATGGAGTTTCAGTTACAGTATTGGTTTCCTGCTATTATGAAAACAATATATTGGGATTAAATGATTACTGGTTCAAATGTTATATTGTGATACTTTTCTTTGAATGTTTAGTCAAGGGTGGTGTAATGGTTACACAATATATAAACTTAAAGATCGCTGTGATTACTATAAATTGAAAAAGGAAACCAACAACAAAAACAAACAAAAAGATATAACATACATTTCTATTGAAACAGCAATATCCAAAAAATCAGACATTTTTCTTCTAAAATTTTAAAACACTGACTTTTTAGAACTTTTAAAGCATCTTGAGATATCCTAATTTTTATGTAAATATTTGTTCACTTTAGTGACTGCATGTTTGAGCATTTAGATGATCAGGTTTGATAAATACATGAGATTCCAATGTAAGAAATGATAATGATGTCATTATTAAAAATAACTGTCATTAATATTATGCAAGAGATGTATGGCCAATAATTTCAGACACCAATTTAAATTATTTTAAAATGACTGTGTATTGTTTACAAGTCATTAAAAAGCCAGAACTATGCTTTTTCATGTGTTTTGCATGTCTCCTCCATGTAATAACAGAGCACTTTTATTCACAAGACAAAAAGTCTGCAGCATCTAGACTTCTGTCTCTCCTCCAGTTAACAGACCCACTAGTCACCATTATAACTCCCCAACCCCCACCCCCAAATGGATCTACCAATGTTATGTTTACCTCAGCCAAGGAGGTTATGTTTTCGGAAGAGTTTGTCCGTCCGTCCGTCCGCCCGTCCGCAAAATAACTTAAAAAGTTATGGATGGATTTTGATGAAATTTTCAGGAAATGTTCAGGAAGAACTGATTCGATTTTGGTGTTGATCGGGATCAGCATCTGGCCGCCATGGCGAAAAATGTAATTTCTGTGAATAACTACTGAACTAAAATAGATATCACTAGAAAAGCACTCGGAGAGCGCAGACCTCCGCCAGCGCCACAGTCCTCACCCATATTGTGATTTTCACCATAAATATTCGTCCTACCTTTATTTCATCTAAATATTTAGATTCCTTGACCATGAAAACATACCATTAGCAATTGGATTCATAATGATATCTATTTTAGTTCAGTAGTTATTCACCAAAATCGCATTTTTCGCCATGGCGGCCAGATGCTGATCCAGATTAACACCAGAATCGAATCAGTTCTTCCTTTTCCCATGCTAAACATTTCCTGAAAATTTCATCAAAATCCATCCATTACTTTTTGAGTTATTTTGTTCATGGACGGACAAACGCTCCCGAAAACATAACCTCCTTGGCGGAGGTAATTATGAATCCAGTTGCTCATGGTATGTTTTCATGGTCAAGGAATCTAAATATTTAGATGAAACAAAGGTAGGACTAATATTTATGGTCAAAATGACAATATGGCTGAGGACTGTGGCGCTGGCGGAGGTCTGCGCTCTCCGAGTGCTTTCTAGTTTATTATTGTTTCTTCAGCAGTTAAAGCCTAGCGGCATGTGTTGGCAGGGGAATTGCAAAGTAAAGATTCTAGAATTAATGCAAGCTTGTCTGAAACATGGTGCCAACCAGCACTAAACTGACCAATTACCACAGAGTAGAACAGTGACCCAACCAGAACAGACCAGGCCCAACACTAGTTTTTAATCATTAGTGAATGTGAATGTAAGCAGTCATCACATTTACATGGTATCAGTGGTATTACATGGTATCCAATGCTAGCCTCAGTCCCACTCATGGGTCAAGTCTGTGCACAAGACTATGACCTGACAGCTTTTGTACAACTTAAACTCCATTTATAACTTAGAATACAGCCAAGTAAACAGATCCACCGTTCTAAGGTCCGTTTTCTCACCTTCAGGCTCTGTTGAAGAAAACAATCCTTCTCTTAAAACGTTGTCCACGTGCCAGGTCACACGTGACATAATGCTATGGCAACACACCAAGTCCTTAAAGATACATAAACTTTAATCAACATAGTATCTTCACTGAGGTTCAATCACCTAAAGATGTATGCGCCCTTCAGGAACCAAAACGTGGAATTGAAGCTCACATCTCTTGTTGATTCCTCATATCTCGCAAACTTAGAACTAGTTTTCAGTACCAAAGCCTATTCCTGTAAATCCTATGTGGTTTTGGATTTCCAGGTCTGTGTTTTGTTTACTGCAACTGCAAGGAGAAACATTCCTAGATATGTTTCTCCCACTGTATGAAATGTTTCGTCTCTGTGTAGAATCTGTACACAGAAATTAAACTGAAAGTAACGACTAATTTGATAAACTTTATACTCAAATCCACCCATTGTATTTGTCTTATCTTGTTCTAGGTTGCAGGACCACATAGAGAGCCAGAACCTATTCACACTCACACCTACAGTACAGTCCCCAATACATGCATGTTCTGGTCTGTGGGAGGAAACTGGGTTACCCACAGAAAAAAAAAACAAACATGCAGGCACTGGGAGAACATACATGCACACTTACTAACCTGTTGTGCCACCATGCTGCCAACTTTGTACTGTTGTTATGTTCTCAAGAAATCATCTGCTTTGGCTAGCCAAAAAGTAAACAACTAAAATGTGACTTTAACTTGCACACATCTTTGTCAACAAAGTCTGAAACAGCTGCCATAATGAACACTGGTACTACCTGCTGGAGTGGCTGTCCTTCAGTGCAGTGAAAACATCAGGACCACAGTTCTTTTATCGCCATGGCCTCTTGCTCTCTAATGAGCCTTACACTTTCAGCAGAGCAAACACTTCCCATGTTTATTCATGACATGCCAATACCGACGACTTCAAAAGATCGTCCGGTTGGCTCGTTCAAAGGTGTCGCTCTCTCTTCCTCTCTTCCTGAGTTACAGTAGCGCTCCTTTGGCCCTGCCTGCTGCACCTGTCTCCCTGCCAGGACTCCAGCTTTATTTACCGTAAAGCTTTCACACAGATAAACACAGCAACTCAGCAACTGCACACACACACTCAAACACACTTGGGCACACGCAATTTGTGCACAAGCACGCTTCTTTTGGCTCACGATCAAAGCGAAACAAAACAAGGCTGTTCTGGGCTCGCCTGTTTGTTTGATTCCTGTCTCTCATTTTGTCGATTGTTCTCACTCAACACACCTTTGTCATTTTTCACCCGCCTCATTTCTGATTGCTTTTCTTCCATCCTCAATCTCCTCTCTCTTCCCGTGAGAAAGCGACGGCCCGAGCCGGGGGAAGCGGTCTGACGAGGTAGAGGTTGAGGTTGAGAGCAAGGAGGAGGAGGAGTGGGGGTTTGCTTTCACCCCTTTTCCTTCCTGACGGCTAATCAATGTGTTTGGGTTTCCCCCTGTGGCTTCACATGAGCCCTGCAGAGCTTTCCCCTTCCTCTACTAGGGCATGGAGAAAACCAGGCGCCCTAAGTCTGGCAGATTAGCAAGCCACTGGAGGACTTACAACTTTCTGCTGAGCTATCGCTTCCTATCTCCTCCCCCTCTACGCCTCCCCCTCCTACTCCTTCTCCTCCTCTGCCTCAAACATCCCTCACGAGAGAAGCCTCTGAGGATACGGTTGTACACACTCACATCCCTTTATTAGCATATTTCAGTATTTGAGGGTTTTTTTTCTTTAAAATGGATTATTGTACGACAGTGTTTTAATATCTTAGCCTCAGCGGGAGACTAAATCAGGTTGCTGTTGTAATGGTTTGGTCTCCTGTGAAAGGAGGCCTGACTTTTCTCTGCTCCACAGCAACACTGAATGAGATGGATTCATGGAGGCAGCAAAGATGATGGCCCACAGGTAAGCATTTAGATGAATTTCACACACACACAAGCCCATATACACACACGCACAATCAGACACATTACAATCATCCTAACGGTACATTGATCTCTGCAGTATGGCCTGACAGGCCTTATTGCCAAATGAAAACAAAGGCTGCATGTTCAATGCTGACACACACCATCAGTCACAGACAGCCTGCAGTCACAATGATTACCTCCTGTATGTAAATCCATTGAGCAATAAGGCAGGTTATCCCCTTATGAGGTGCTATTGTTATTATCCTGGACAGGATATCACCGGAAAGTGCCACCGGCCAACTGCTGGCGACTGATTACGTCCCATTGAGACGAGATGGCCAAATTGGAAAATGGTGATATCAGGAGGCGAGGTTACACAAATCTTCTGAGCAAATTATGGCCGTGGGTTTAATCCTCATTTGTCTGAGTGGGCTACGGGCTGTAAACAATAAGTCTTCACTGGGGGGAAGAACATATAACTGCTAATAAGCTACCTGGTGAATATTTGGATTTCCACCAGGATACAAACAGATTAAAAATATTGTACTCTGATTTATTATGCAGATTATAAATAATTGAACCATTAAAGCTGTGTGCTGAGCGTGATGAGAAAGAAATCGACTGTAGATCTGACAAAGAGAATCATTAACAGACAAATTAAAGAGTAACAAAGAATAAAGAGTAAAGCTGTAAAGACATAGGATTTAAAGACAGTCTGACAGACAGATAGACGGGCAGATAGATCCATAGACAGACAGGCAGAAAGACACAAGATTTTTTTTATCCCAAAGTACAAAACCCAAAACCAGTGAAGTTGGCACACTGTGTAAATTGTAAATAAAAACAAAATACAATGATTTGCGAATCTCTTTCAACTTATATTCAATTGAATACACAGCAAAGACAAGATACTTAACATTCGAACTGGTAAACTTTGTTATTTTTTGCAAATATTAGCTCATTTGGAATTTGATGCCTGCAACATGTTTCAAAAAAGCTGGCACAAGTGGCAAAAAAGACTGAGAAAGTTGAAGAATGCTCATCAAACACTTATTTGGAACATCCCACAGGTGCTTCAAAAATTGGTCTCCTCAGTTCCCAAACGTTTACTGAGTGTTGTTAAAAGGAAAGGCGATGTAACACAGTGGTAAAAATGCCCCTGTGCCAACTTTTTTGCAATGTGTTGCTGCCATTAAATTCTAAGTTGATGATTATTTGCAAAAGAAAATAAAGTTTCTCAGTTCGAACATTAAATATCTTGTCTTTGCTGTGTATTCAATTGAATATAAGTTGAAAAGGATTTGCAAATCATTGTATTCTGTTTTTATTTACGATTTACAATTACACTGGCTTTGGGTTTTGTAACATCAAGTTTCAGTTGTTCCATTTCCACATGGTACAAAGCAAGAAATAATCAGGCATGATGAAAATGAGAAAATATTTAACTACAGAGCGAACTACAGTGAGATATTAAAAAGCAAAATTTTCTAAACATGCAAACATACCCCAAAAAAAGACATGAGATGAACAAAAGTATATGTTAAGTAATGAAATGAGGTATATGTGTATGGACAAATACAATGAACAGGTGTTCGTGTGAAGGGCCAATAAAATGTGTTAATACACAGAGGACCATGCATGTGTGTGCACTGACTAAAGTGTAAATGAACAGATGTAAATTTGCATGGACCAAGATGATAAATAGATAAACATATAAAAAGAAGAGTGTACTAAGAGAAATGTTACAGGGGAATTGGCTAGGGGTATACATACTTATATAAAATAGTAAAGAGAAGAAATAAGTGAATGGAAGGATGTTGCATAGGCTCCAGTAATATAAAAAAGAGAAAGTAAAATAATATGCATGGTCAATGTGGCATAAAACTGAATTATGAGTTTGTTTGTTTTGGGTTTTTTCCCCCAAAATTACCTTTTGATGACTTTGGGGCTATGGGACACACATCAATATCAGCATAATATCAGCACTACTACATCTTAAAATGTCTGCAGGCATTCTCACACAAAATATATTGGCCACATGAACATCCAAAATCCATATTATAAGGTGAAGAACAAGTTTGTGGATTTGTAAGCAGAACCAACAAATCTACCTCCACTGAAATTTGTTTTTCATCTTCATTTTAATTAATGACTCATTCAAACCCAAAGTTTAGAAAAACATCAACCACTTCACTGTATGTGACGAACATGCTGCAGTTTGGACTTGAGGAAAAACCAAACATTAATAGAGCTCTGCTGAACAAAAAATATATCTTTCCCCCATCTCTTCCCTGATGTAACAGAATAATTCGACTTTTTTAGTGTCCTTTTTTGTGGTTTTCATGTGGAACTGGTGGCCAAAAAAACCCTTCCACCTCAATTATTTTTAATGACATTTTCTAACTGTGTGCATTATAGTCAATTTTTACCATCTACTGTGGCAGCATTTAAAATTACTACCTCACTATGAAGGTGAATGTGGTCTAGTAGTTAGACTGTGCCCTATGAAGGGAGGCTACAATCCACAAAGCTGGGCATCAGGATCAAGTCAAACAATGACTCTTTGCCCAAACTCCCTCCCTCTTTCTAAACTGATTATCCATAGTCCCATCCATATTAAGACATTAAGACAGAGATTCATCCTCAAACTCAGCATTTCTTTGAAATACAAGTTCTTCTTTGTTTAACAAAACTGTTTTGCTTTGGGTCTTAACACAGCCTTTGAGTCCAAACTACAATCAAGACTACTAACTACAACACGTTTATTTTTTATTTCTTTATTTCTTGCACTCAAGAGGAATGTGTCTTTGTGTTATTTTAAGCATTTTGTAAAGACTGTCACAGAAAGCCACCCTGCAAACCTTTCTTCTACTCTGAGGACTATCTTAATCATAGTATAAGCTCCATGAAAAGGGGATTGCTTATTTAAGGCTCTATAGAGCTCAGTGTCTGTCAGCAGACTGTTACAGTGCTGTTTGTAGCACTTATAAAGGCAGATGAGGGTTGTTTTAGTGTAAATAAAACTATACATTAATTAAATGAACATCTAATACATATAAGGTCTTTGATTTTTTTTTCTAGAGATATATAGATTTAAAAAAAATGAGCATTCAAGGATGCCCCGATCAGGTTTTACACTGCTGATACGAGCAGGGATTTGTGAGGCTGGCTGTGGCTGATACTAATCCTGTTTTAGTGATTTGACAAGCAGCTAGTTTTGTGTTTTTTCAAATGGCTGTGCCAAAACCTCCAAAAGGATCGATGCAACAAGAATCCTGGAAAAGATAACTATGGTAGTCCTTATGACATGGTTCATAATGAACATGTGAAAATTTGTGTGATTAACAATAACAACAACAGGATGTAAAAAAGTATTATGCTTTTATACAAACACTCTGGGCAAGGGTACTGTGTTGAAATTGGTAACTGTGTCTCAGATCGCATGGCCTTGACTTGTGGGGTGCCCCAAGGTTCAGTCCTGGGGTCCCGTCTGTTTAATGTCTAAATGCTGACTGTGGATCAGTTAATACAGAGTAATAACGTGTCCTGCCAGAATAATGCAGACACTCAGATCTAGGTCTCACTGACAGCAGGTGAATACGGATCAGTGGTAAACCACTTCAGCTGAATCGAGACAAGACTTAAGTCTTCATATTTGGTCCACAGAAACAAAGAGAAAGTGTCAGCAGTTACCTCCAGTTCCTCTCTAAAACCTACAAATCAGGTTTGAAATCTCGGGGTAATAATGGACTCAGACTTGAATTTCAACAGCCACATCAAATCAATAACATCAGCAGCTTTTTACCATCTCAAAAAAATTGCCAAAATCAAAGGTAGTGTATTAACCTGACTTGGAGAGACTGATCCATGCATTTATCTCTAGCAGGTTAGACTACTGCAACGGCCTGCTCACCGGCCTCTCCAAAGAGCTGTAAGAGCTGCAGTACATCCAGAGCGCTGCTGCTCAGGTCCTTACCAGAACCAGGAAGTACGAGTACATTATTCCTGTGCTCAGGGCCCTACACTGGCTTCCTGTGGCTCAGAGAATCGACTTTAAAGCAGTTCTGCTTGTGAGTAAGTCTCCCCTCGGCCTAGCACCAAAGTACATCTCCAACATGTTAGTGCCTTATGAACCACCTCGGACTCTGAGGACCTCAGGGACCGGCCTCCTGCTGGTGCCCAGAGTCAGGACTAACTATGGGGAATCAGGGTTCCAGTTTTATGCAGCTAAAATATGGAGCAGTCTTTCTGAAGATGTGAGGCAGGCCTCCACTCTAACATTGTTTAAATCTAGGCTTAAATCAGCTCTGTTTAACTGTGTATATGACTGAAAGGATCTTAGCTGCACTCTTCTCTTTTAAAGTTCATTTTATAATGATCATTTTTGTTTTTATTACCTCTGCCAAGGAGGTTATGTTTGTCCGTCTGTCTGTGAACAAAATAACTCAAAAAGTAATGGATGGATTTTGATGAAATTTTCAGGAAATGTTCAGCATGGGAAAAGGAAGAACTGATTTGATTTTGGTGTTGATCGGGATCAGCGTCTGGCCACCATGGCGAAAAATGTGTTTTAGTGTATAACTACTGAACCAAAATAGATATCATTATGAATCAAATTGCTAATGGTATGTTTTCATGGTCAAGGAATCTAAATATTGAGATGAAATAAAGGTAGGACTAATATTTATGGTCAAAATCACAATATGGGTGAGGACTGTGGCACTGGCGGAGGTCTGCGCTCTCCTAGTGTTTTTCTAGTTTTATATTGTGATTTGAATGTATTTTCTTATTCTGTAAAGCACTTTGAATTACCTTGTGTATAAACTGTGCTCTACAAATAAACTTGCCTTGTATTCCATCACAGTTTCTTTAAGTGAATAACAGAGCAGTAAAAGAGCAGAGTGATGCAGCGATTGTAAAACTCTGGGCCAATGCCAATACTAATAATTAACCAATAGCCTATTGATGTAGACATTTCAGACTTTTACCTTTTGACTAAATTCTCCAACAAGATCAGTCTTTTCCCTCATCTTTTACCATAAAAACATATCAGAATTGATAAAACAGTCCAATTTCTCCTGCCTGACAAAATTTTAATGAATTAGGAGTTAGGTTTACAAAATACAAATTGACATTACAACATGTAGTCATGAAACTAAAACCTGTTCATCTCACATTCACTTGTCTGTGGCTGATGTTTATAAGCAGGGTGTACTTCAGCCAACACCCCCATTAAACAGATACCAGTGTGCACCTGTAATCAAAAGGCATCAGGACAATTATGGCTCAGGAGAGACTTTGTACTCCTCTAACAGTATGATTAGATCTGTATATCTATTGTATAACAAAGATGAGTTTGGAAACATCTGCAAATTGTCATAAACAATTCAATAATGTGCATCATAAATATTTGCATGTTTAGATGAATTCAGACCCAGTAGGCGACAGCACCTGCCATATTTCATCTCAAATCTATGAATTTCCAGAAACTGACCAATTCATTCACAAATTTAACTGCTTATATTTCAGCATCCATTAAGAGCATACAATTCTGTTTCAAACCAGAGTTATATTCCGCAAAAAAGAAACAGCAAACAGCAGGAGTTGCCATAACCCCCACATGCACCCTCTCAGCCTGTTTTACTTTGGATCAAAGTCCCTCTCATGAGAAGTCTACAATCCTCAGAGCCTCCAAACATGAGCACAGCTCTGTTTGGATAAAGTCTATTGATTTTGGCGTCTTCAACAGACAGGAACTATATGACATTGGCAGAATAGATGGATTTCATCACATATGGGATTCAGAGGAATTACAAAAATACACTGGCATAGCACAATACAGCCGTCGTCTTGACAGATAACTCATCTTGACACTGTCAGCAGAAGAAAAAACCCAAAGCAACATTTTCATTACACAAACCAACACAGCATAGAGCAGTGGCTGCAGATATTCATGTGCAAACAGACATATCTTATGCTTTTGCCCACACATGAAAAATAACAGATGGACAATCTTCTGGTTTACTAACAGCTAATAAGGCGCATATAAAGAGTTTTCACTTCACATGCCTGCAGCACTGCTGGGGTTGGTGAGACAGTGAAACACTGCCAGAAACTAGAATTTTGGACAAAAGCAGAGGAGACATGACTCAAGGTTCAAACTTTTATTCCTAAGCAAGTAAATGGCTCAAGAAGACTTTGAGTAAAAAGAAGTGGACAAAGAACTCTTCTGTTCTTCTGCTTGAATCAAGTGGCTTTGGAGGAAAGTTGACAAAGTCCTGTTTTATTTTTTGAGATGCAAAAAACCCCCACAACAGTTAAACTAAAGTCAACGCCTCGCTCCTGTCTGACTAAAATTTGATAACTAAGACATTAGAGTTATACCCTTAAAGGTCAATACTGCCCATAATATAATAATAATAATAAACTTTATTTGTATAGCACCTTTAAAAACATTGGTTTACAAAGTGCTTTGACAGCAGTCAACATAAGATAACAAAGCACACGAGTTTAAACATAAGGAAAAATGAACAACCGAAAAAGGTTCAATAAAATCAAAGAACAGTTGGGACCTATACAAATAGCAAAATTAGGCTGAGAAAGTTCCACAACACATCACATAAATCAGTTAACCCCAAAAGAACACAGACACAGAGGAGGCCCCGACCCCATGGGGCCGGAGACACAACACACCAGGATACAGCAACACACAATATCCTTCTATTTTGTGGCATTAGTGTGTACATGGTTGCAGAAGAGTGATGACAGGGGTGACATTACAGTCAGTCTGAAAAACATCCTGCCATCTTTCCAAATCTCTTTACTGCAGCAGTGAAAAGTCTATTAAAGTACAAAGAGTTAATAAATCACATCTGTTATTTTTTTGTTCAGTTATAATGGCATGATAGAGGCCTATTTGAAGTGCTCTGTTTCATTGTGTCAATTAAATATTCAGCAGTTTTAAATCAGGCAGTAGTCCACAATCAAATGCTGCTGCATCACCATTTGGACGGCAGCAGCTGAGCTGGAACTGACTTGCATGTTAATGCCTCTGATTGGTGGCACTGATTACAGGCTCTCGACTCACAATCCCAAAATACCAGCGTTGTGGAAACAATTAGACACGGGGCAAAATTTAGAATTGGTGATGAAGGTGACAACTTCCCGTTAAGTGGATTAAAATATTACAGATTATTTCACAGGGGGTGAGGCATCTACTCGAGTCTGACATCTGGCCAGGTAGATAATGCAGTAAATGACGAGGATTTAATACCCAGCTTTATTTCTATAATAGTATCAGAGATGAAAATTCTAATGTGCTTAACCCAATTTGCATCAAGGATGTGAAAATTAGAAATGAGACTGGCACATTTTTTTGAGAAAATGCAGTGTCATGTTTATAGGTGCAACGTTAGTTGTGAACTAGTAAAACAAGCAACAAAAAAACTTTCATGAAAAATGTGGACATCTTTCAGTGATATTCAAAGCAGTGTTGCTGCCAGGTGTGCTGCCAGATATTTCCAGCCCCATGAAAAGATATCAGACTGGGTCCTATTCCAAATCAGCTCTGCAGAGTTTATCAAACTAAGCATCCATGAGGCATATTGGTAAATAAATATGCCTATGTTTGTATGTTTTAATGGGCCACTTTCAACTATTACAGCCAAGTTATTTTTTTAAAGACATATAAGCTTCAACTTGTGGAGAAAACACTCTTCAGCTGAAATTATGAAAAAATAATTCAATGAGTATTGACAATTTTCTTACATTTGGACCACTTTGTATTTTTAGTTATACTAGCAGTATACTATCAGTCTTCATGAATCTCCTACATTAAAATGTATGTAGATTACACATTTGTCTTGCTCCATAACCAGTTTTTCTAAAGACCCAAACATTTTGAAATTCTTTGTGGGACAGCAAGAGCATAAAATCAAATATCCTCTTATAAATATTCAGTAGTGCCTCTTCTTTATATATATGCTATTTTATGGGAGTTATCCAACTTAAAGATGCCAGACTTTTACTTTTTTAGTAAAAATAAGAGGGGTTTCGTATTTTTTGAAAGCAACAAGAAAGACAGACCTGGCAAAAAGTTAATAAATTGATTATTTTTAGGGGATCCTGTCAACCATGGGCCCTTAGGCTCTGTTCCCAAAGAGAGACAAAAGCATTTTCCTATTGAAATTGTTCTCTGTAAAGACAGTATAATTATTTAAGTCTGTCTATCAACTTAAAAACACTGAAATGCTGAAATACATATGATATGCCAGGTCTGTAAATGGCGATGTAACACTGCTGTAACGCAGCGTAGACATACACCAAAATCAGAGAAATGTCAACAAACATTGGCTCATGAAGCTGTCCTTGGCCTCTTGTTGCTCTCAGTGGTATTATAGGAGCAGATGATTTTGCTGTAAATGCCATAACAAGCTCAGTGGCTTCAGCAGCTCGAGTGCGACGCCGTATTTAGTCATTGTTGACGGGTTTGCGCATGTAGTTTAAGCGAGAGAAAGGCTATGAAGTCATAGTTTCTGAAGCTACCTGTATTCATTGTCCACATTGAAACTCAAGGCCAGCATTTTCTGATTCATCCACTCTGGGAACCATTTTCAAAAATGTGCATTTCTGAGAACCTGTGTGGACGGCCCCTTGGGTTCATCCTGCCTTTACTACCCTTTACTGCCCCATGTCATATGCTTGGCACACCCCAGCATTGTGCAACAGCGTAAACCAAGAGCCACAGCATTCCTTTTAATCATCAGCTCGGAAGAAAACCACTGCTTTGAAAACTTCACTGTTGCCACAGGTGACATGCACACACAGAACCATGGCAGCAGCAAGACAGACATCCTCCTCATCTGCTCAAATCTGCCTGTAAAAGTGCTTCTGCTTTTCCAAATTAGCCTAACAGAGAAATTTGACATTGATCACTTGGTTGGCTAAACAGTAATGTTTGCAAAAATTATTGCAAAAAAGTTTATAAGAGATTACTGCAAAATGTGGATTAAATACATCAGCTATGCAGGTAGTATTTAGAAAGCCAATAAATTTGACCTTTTGGATCATGCTTTTTTTCTGCTCACCAGCTTTTTCTGCTCACCAGCATGTTTTAATACTTTTTTGTGCCTTTAAATGGTCAATTGTGAACTTAATTTGGTTATCTTTCTAGGTTGAAGATAGCATAAGTTTGCGACAAGTAACAATCAAAACTAAAAGATGTGGGAGTTGAAGGATCACTCATTATATAAGATGCAATATAATACAAGACAATATGCTTTACCCAGCTCACAATAACAACAGAATCATGATACACCACTTAACACACTACAAGTTTCACTTAAAATATTACACAATATGTAATACACCATTATATCTAACAAACAGAAGATTAAATGTTTCTAAAAAATAAGAGTTATGGACTATAGATGAGGGTAAAAATGAGCCCAGAAGTCATAGTTCTTTTGTAAACTAAAGGCTCAATTTTCCAACAAACTGCAGTATGTTCAGTGGCTCCACTCTCAAATCTAATTGAGAGCTATTTTGGAGGAACAGAAAGAGAGCTATGGATCGGAATCAATAATTTTTTTTTAACCAAAGTCATTAATGATTCTGCCAATCATTGTGATTCTTTCATGATTCCTTTATTGATTCCTGTTGACTGTCTTCGAGGAATAAAGTTGGCCTACAAAAGGTTACCAGTGGTAACACTGTCAAACACGTGACACTCCTGATGTTCAACACCATGGTGTACAGACATCCTTCTGCAAGTTGCAGGTGTTTCCACTTACTGAAATTTGTACAAAAAACTCCTCTTATTATTAAGACATCATTTTGGCCAACTCTGACTGTTGTCTCGCAGGATTTTGGACCTTTTGGTCATCATTTCTTCTGACTGCCCCCACATCCATGAATTTCGCAAAGCATGCAGAACAAAGAGGCTGGAACTGATAAGGGACCTGACAGGCAAAAGACTAATGATTTTGGTAGTTGTTATTGACTTTCAACTGGAATTAGTTTTAAATTCCCATCCCTACTGTGAACACATTGTGCTGTAAAGAAAGGGAGGATGTGTTAATTGTACCACACATGATAAAACCTATGGACAAAGCCGGCACAATGCATAAGCTGTCCATTTTCTCCATTTGATGATCATTGGAAGCCCTCTTAGAAGAAGGCAGTGCTGGGCAGTACTGGGTAACCCGTGTCTTTGCTCTTCCACAGTAAGCTCAGAGAAAATCACCCTGCCACTGCCTTCAAGAACAAGAGAGAGAGTAAAATGCAGTCTGATCAGGTTCCACCTTGGTGTCCTCTAAGTCTGACAGAGCTCATCTGAGTCCTACATATATTAATGATGAGCTTCAGAGAGCAGTGATACCTGTAGATACCATGATGTGTGCCATTATTACACTGTCAGGCACACTGCAGCTCAGCGGAAGCCTCTGTGAAACATTAAAATGTAAAATAGACTCACTAGACCAAGGCTGACATTGCTGTTACCTGAACGACATTCTGTCTTCCACAAAGGCAATTATACAGAATAGCAGCAAAGTGGATAGAGATTATAGGACTGCTTTAGATGGTATTGTAATGAAAGACATTGCCCTTCAACTGAAGTCACACTGACTATTTCATGGCTTTTCAACGCCTTGACAAAAAGACTCCCTGAACACAAATACAGATCATTTTAATCTGCAATCATTTCAACTCTTCTGACAAACACAATGAAACATCAGATCAGAACATCCACCCTGATAATAAGTAATTACTGTCCTATCTCAAAATAAAATAACATGGAGATTAATCGGGTTTTCTTATTTTGCAGCGTGACCCCCTCAGGGGTCTGCAGACGTGTTTGATCATTGATTGCAGTGTGACAGCCCCTACTGAGACTCCATTTCATAGCTGCAGGCTCTCTCTGTTTAGTCACTGATTAGATTATAAGGTGCAAGCTTTCACTCAGAGATGTATCCTCTGATCTCCAGAAACATGGACTGACACCATTTGACTGAAACACACGCCATGAGGGCTGTTGAAGTTGGAAATGTGTAAACAGCGTAGTAAAACGCAGCTCTATTTGAAGTTTTAAAACAATTATACTTCCAGAAAGGAGAAAAACTATTTTATGTTTGGCATTAAAAGTATTGACTCTCTGCCCAGCCTAATTAGAAAAGAGTTTTCTGCTCAGTCTTAATTATTTTATCCTGTGATTTAATGTTAATTCTGCCTGCAAACTAGCCTTCCCTCGTGGTGTAATAAAGGCAGCATTTCATTGAGTACAACCAGCCAACGAGGCACACTGGACCAACCACAGCTGAAGCTTAAAACATGATAAGCACGGTGACATAAGCAACACCCTCTGGTAAGAAAACAAGAAATTGACATAGACTTAATGAGCAGTCATGCCACCATGAAAACAACACGCAACACTACCCAGAATGCCGTTCGCCAGCCTTGCCGTATTCTCTCAGGGACAGGTCCTGATATGACCTCAAATCAAGCCCATCAGCCTGTGTCACTTGTCACACTGGCACAAGGCAGCGGCGGTGTGGCAATGAAACATTACAGCCGTGACTGCCCGAGCCTCAGCCATCTGAGGGATTAGGACAGAATGGGTCAGAATGGATCACCTGAGCCTAACGCCGCATTACAATTAAACTGAAAGAACACTGACCTTTTCTGCTAACGCTAATGCAGCAGAGTGTCACTGCTGCCGTAAGTGTCGTCCTGGGAGTATCTGCTGAAGCACTAAATAACCAGAAACACACAAAGCTGCTACAGTAACAGTATACAAACGCTCACACTTCCACCCGCCTCACGCACATTATACACATTGCTTTTATCTTTTTGCAATCCAATCTTAATGACTCCATTAACCGAGAGGCCATTAGCGGCATTCACTTTATGGCCAGCCAAACAGCCCAGCCGGGAGCACATTACTGAAAGGGCATGTGTGTCCTAATGTCCACTTCGTGTCCTCCTCTCTCACACACACACTTTCATACACTCGCTCACTCAATCTTTTCCCTCAAGGCCAGCTAGCTCGAAGCGAGCAGGAGTGGACGAACGACTAAGCAAACAGGGACATTTTTTGTGCTCCATTAGGCAATGAGGAGCAAAGGTTTAGTGCAAGGCTGCAGTGCCTCGCGCTGGTGGTCAAGCGGAGGAAGATTGAAGGCAGAGGAAGCTGAAGTGCTGTTCTGTGTTAGGAGAGATCTCATATCTTGAATTAGCCCAATCTTGCTTTGGAGCACAGGCTGAAAGAGATATTTCAGAGGTGACCTGCCATGAAAGAGGCATTATGGGGCTTAATTATAGAAGCCAATCACAGCCCCAATTTGAAAGAAAGGCTTAATTCAGTGTGTGTATGAGTGAAGCAACCATCCAAAGCTGATTTGGTATTAATAATAAACACACACCTTTTTCAGAAATTGAGAAAAATGAGTTGAATCCTGGGTAAAAAAAAAAAATTACCATGGACCATAAAAAACATAAAAATAGTCTTCGTGATGTAACCCAATGGTTTCTGAAGCACAACTTTGAAGCCCATTAATATTGACCTTCATGTTGGAAATGTTGTCTCAGACTAGGGATGGGAATTGATAAGATTTTATCAATACCAATGCTGTTAACGATCCTGCTAATCGATCCAATTCGTTCCCTTATCGATTCCAGCAAATTTTACATGTGGGCAAATGGTCTGATTTTCAGTGTCAACAATGCCAAACATACATCACAGTATAGATAACTGCTTCTGCAAGTTGCTGGTGTTTCCACTCACTTAAGGTTGTGCAGTAGGTGTAATTAAAATTAAGCCCCAATTCTGACGCTTCTGAACCCTGTCAATTGAATGGAATTGATAAGAGAATTGATTAGCAAAAAGATTAATGATATCGATTCTTTGATGGAGCTGTTAACGATTCTAAACTGGAATTGGTTTTCGATTCCCATCCCTATCTCAGACTAACTTAAAGGGATAGTTAAGTATTTTTTAAGAGAGGTTATAAGGTTCATATCTGTAGTTAATACATGAGCCACAGCAATTACTGTGCTGGACCCTTGTATGGAAAGGACTGACATTAAAACATTGCTGTTGTAGGAACCAAGAGCTTCAAGTAATTTAAGCAGTTTAAGTGAAAACAGGGTAGGGGAAGACACTCTGCAAACTGGCCAAAGGCTGGATTCAAACCCGGGCAGGCAGAAGTACATCCATGGAATGTGCCTGGTTGCTAACCACTCTGCCAAACCAGCACCCCAAAAACAACCTTTTTGAGTCACTCTGATTTGAGGCTACATCAACACATTGCATGGCCTACATGCTCCTCCACTTGTAGCAAAGTAATGCTAAAGCACATAGGCTTGCTAGCTGAAAAGAGAAACCCTGGAATTATGTCCAGTAAAGTGTACAACACTTCCTGTTTTTTATAAGTTTATCACCTTCAAATCACCAAATTACGTGGAGCTCTCAGCCCCAAAAGCAGCACTGTACCACCCAGTTTTTGTCAGTTCACAAGAGCTATTAGCTATTAACATGACTCATACAACCCTTTTTGAATACACCAAATTATTCCATTAAATGTATTTTTGCAACAGACAAAAGGGCAGATAAAGAAAGGGCGGTTCAAGCATATGTTAATGTCAACAAGTGTGCCATTTCCCTCACATTTATAGTATGTTAAAGGTAATGCTTCTTCATGTTATTTTGCATTTACTACAAGGGCAGTCATAATCCTTTGACGATCCTATCAAAAAATTTGCCAGGCACAAAGTCATAAATGATGTAATGCTATGCTATGGTACCACAGCAGGTCGTCAAAAATACATAAATCTTATATGGATGGCTGTATTCCCCCAGAGGTATAACCATCGAAAAAGATTTATGCACCTGTAAGGAAATGATAGGCAGAACAGAAACTGTCTGTGTCCATGTGCATAAGAAGCAGACATTTAAACTAGTTTAAACACATGACTTTTGCCTGAAATCTGGTTTCATTTTAAATTTAATTTGTTTCATGTGATTGGTTCTACTACAGAGATGTATCATTTAAAAAATTACCTCCATTAAAGAGGTTATGTTTTTGCCGGCATTTGTTAGTTAGATTGTGAATATTGTGAACTCAGAAAGCTACTAACAGATGTTGATAAGTTTTTAGGGAATATTGTGAATGGTTCAAGGAAAAAGTGATTTGATTTTGGTGGGGATTTGAATCAGGCTGAAGATTCTGATTTTTTTTAAAGGATAAAAGTGCAATATAGGTAAGTCTTCCACATATTTTATAATAATTCATCAGACAATGTTGGAAATGCCATGGCAGAGGTTTTATTCTACTAATATCATTATTGTTCTTTGAGAGGCATCTTTCGCCGGACCCCATGAAGTGTCACTTAGTGTCTTGTGCCGGTTTCATTGTCTGAAATCCTGGCGGAGTAAGGAACTCCTCCTCTGGCTTGTCAGTTCAAAGCATAGCAGGACTCTTAAATCTTAAATCCCACCTTTAACAAATATGTATTATTAAGAATATCTTTCATTCTATTAATTAAAAAATCTCTTAAAAAGAAGGCTGATCTGCTACATCTTCACAGTATTGTCCCTCTCATTGCTCACTTGCAGCACCTTTTTGAGAAGTCTAATAAATCCTTTGAAATCACAGCACAGTTAAAGCAATAGCTGCAGACCACATTTGAAGAGCGACCATCTGTTGATACTGACTGAAACTACAAAATGACTAATGAGGCAAAAGATCTGAAAATATGTTCCTTCCTTTACGATAAAACAGCCAAAGAATCATCAGGAAATTGTATTGTCAGCAAGCAGTATAAATAGTGGAACTCGCACATACGGATGTAACCCAGCGATTAGACAGTCTCACCCTGAGGGACGATGGGATCACTGATCTGAAAGGACCTGACTTGTGCGAATGGGGAAGATGGGAAGCACAGTGTGAACATTATCTCATGAACCATGTTGAGTTTCTCCCACAATTTAGACTTAGTGGAGTGAAATAATTGTACGCTACACTGTACAAACACACCTCACTGATGCACTGAAATGTGAAGATCAAATGGCGGAAAACTCACTCCTAATAATTTTGCCCATCATCTCCATGTTGCCTTTCTGTTTCTGCATGTCTGGTCGCATGGCGTAGAGGGCAAGTGATTCAACATGGATGATTTTTGACCGCAGCTGTACTGGTTCTGCACGGTGACTCATACAGTTATTTTGTGGCTATGAGGCTCAGCTGGGGGACGGCTCGCGGTCAAAGTTCATTTTGTTGTCAGTGCGGCAAGTATACTCCCTGACATGTACATGAAGTATCCACTAGATGACAAATGTGCTGCACGGGAACAGAAAACGAAATGGATGGTTGCCAACTTACAGTGGTTTGAGGCTGTTTAAAGCTGCATGTTTGTGATGTGTGTCATATTTCATTGATTTCGTTTTGTGCCCTCCGCTCTGCCTCGGTTTGTTATTTTTATGCTATACTATCAAATGCCTCTTGCTTGGAGCTAAGCTTTAGCTCTGCAGGCAAATGGGCGCGCCTGCTGAGAGGAGAGTAAAGATGCTCTGTGTCTCATAGGAGGGTGCTTTGCGCTCGGTCTTACCCTGATATTAGCTAACTATACCGGGATCAGTGGGCTTCAGAAGGTTGTACTTTCCTTCCGCTGAGCAGGACTGGACAGCGGTTTCTGTTGCCTGCTTGTTTTTCCTCCGCTCCCAGGGGGTGGTAGACCATTTATCAGCAACTAAAGGAACATGTATCGATGTGCAACACAGCCAGGGAATTCAGCTTTTATTACACTTTAAAGTGCAAGGTCAACTTGGCAGGAATCTGTGTCAAATCTGTCAAGCCCAGAAAACATGAAACAAATAGCCCACGCAGAGGATGTGGTGTAAAACATCAAGATAAGGGGGCAGACGTCTTCACATGAGAGCTTTGCTTTATGTCCGGGCTTGTGGGATCAGGTAATATACAGAGGCATACTGTTCATGGTTTTCTGGCCTTTGATGAGTTACAGTGACACATAACACCTCAATAAGGTAAGTACAGTCAAAATTTATGCTGCATAATTGAACCTAATGACAACCTGCTCAGTATAAATGTATTTCTTCATGAGACAAGGTGTATGCAGTAATTCAAAACCCTTCTCTTACGTCAAAAAGCCAGCGTTGCGTCTTTAATTTCTAACTAGTTACATCTGTAAAATACTTTACATCTCACACTTACTGACAGCACAGGTCTTGGGTTGTGAAAACTCCATCATTGTGGCATCAATAAGATTTGTGGTCAGAAGCAGAATGAGAGAAACTGAGTTAAATAACTAATGCACTGCAAGGGGTAATGATAGGGAGCAATTAAACTTAAAAGTCAAGTATCAAACCAATAAAGAAATCCACTTGAGAGAGACCAAACTCTTGACCCAAAGATCTTGACACACATGCAAACATTAGCAAACTGGGGTTGTGTTATCCTGGGCACTAAATGTTACTTCATATTTTAAAAACTGAACAATGTTACAAGGTACACGCTCCAGCAATGACTTCAACTTCTTCTCTTTTAACAGTTTCTCAGAAAACTTGCATTTACCCACTGATCACACACAAAAACAGAAGAGTCTGTCACTTAGAGTTAACCTGCTAGCTTAAGCGCATTAAGAACATCAAGTGAGCAAAGTGTCATCAGACCTGGTTGTGTTCATACTTTCTCAAAGCCTGTGATTAAAACCAAACATTACTCAAAAATTAAGCCTGCAACATTTCCTTGTGAATACTGTCATATGAGTCAGTATTTTAGCCTCTAGTGCTTCATAGCACAGGTGGCCGTGTTATGAAGATGCCCTCCTCCACCTGAACTAGAAACTTTGTGCATGTAGTTGAAACTTCACCCTGTCTCATGACAAACCTTCTCATTAGAGCCCCACCTTTTGCTAACAACTGGCAAATAATAAAACCATTTTAACCCTGTCTTCTCATTTAATGTCTGTATGGTGTGATGTATTTCTCTGTGGTGTTGTTTGATATGTGCTGGGGGAGGTGTGTCTTTGAAGGACAGCTTCATTTGATTTGGGAGAATAGGGCAAAACAACCCCTAACCCACAACCCACCACCAACTTAAATGGTATTTTCCTACAAAAACACAGACATGTAAACCCTTATATTTAACCTGCTTACATACTTTATATATTTACCTCCGCCAAGGAGGTTATGTTTTCGGGAGAGTCTGTTTGTCTGTCCGTCCGTCTGTCTGTGAACAAAATTACTCAAAAAGTAATGGATGGATTTGGATGAAATTTTCAGGAAATGTTCAGCATGGGAAAAGGAAGAAGTGATTTAATTTTGGTGTTGATCTGGATCACCGTCTGGATCTGCCATGACGAAAAATGTGATTTTGGTGAATAACTACTGAACTAAAATGGATATCATTATGAATCCAATTGCTAATGGTATGTTTTCATGGTCAAGGAATCTAAATATCTACATGAAATAAAGGTAGGACTAATATTTATGGTGAAAATCACAATATGGGTGAGGACTGTTGCGCTGGCGGAGGTCTGCGCTCTCCGACTGCTTTTCTAGTTGATACTGTTTACAGCCCTGTGAACACCCTGCAAGAGCTATGGTGAGCACTGAGTTGCTTTTTATCAACACTTTTTTTAATTGGTCCCAGGCCCTAACAGTCCCTTAACTGATAGAATAGAAAAAAGAGCATTAACTAATAGTTTAGACTTGATGTGACAAATGTGAATATTCTTAAGTTATCTGTAACTTCCATGTTTGTATGAGGGGCAGTACTGGACAGCTAACAGAGCAGCGAGGACAGAGAGGGTTCAGGATATTTGGCGTTAAATTGAAGAAAAGGTACTGAATAAAATAAGACGCAGTTTGGTATTCATCAGCTGGGTTGTTAACAGTGTCACCACAGTATGGGTTTCAGTACCCATCTGTATTGAGAACCCTGTGTGCAAAGGTCACACCAGCTCTTGTACTTGAACACAGCAGAAAGCAGAGAGGCCATGTTGTGAAGCACAGGCCCTTTGACTGTGTAACATTGTCACTTCTGTCATGCCTTTGATGCCATCGTATGCCACTCCTCCTCTCTCCTCTCCAGCTCTTGTGACAGTGACAAAGGGGATCGGCAGCAGCATGTTATCAGTGTGCAGCTGCAGTAATCGTATTATTTAGTAATCTTAACTCAGAGAGGCTGACCAACAGTGTGAACAAAGCAGGGCCTTTGCTAAGCCCATCAGAGTGCTCCCATGGAGCAGAGGTCTTTTCCTGCTCCACGGGCCCCTCCAGGCCCACGCACTCCCACCCTGCTCTCTCTTTCTCACCCTCCCTCCCTTATTTGTTCCCTCCTCTGTGTGTCTCCCTCTCTCATCCTTCTTCCTCTATCTCCAGAATTTGTTTCATTTTTCCCCGCTTTTTTTTTAACCCTCCCAATCTTCTCTGTCTCTGTAACGCTCTGAGCTGGGAGTTTGTGTAATGGCGTTATTCACAGTTCATTGGTCTGTTTGAAGGGACTATCTTGATTGAGCGTCTCCCGGTGCAGGGCCTGGTGACTGTGGGAGTGTATAAAGATGTGGATGTGTCTGCTGAGATATATGGGCTCAATAATATGCAGGACAGTACAGAGGCTGGGTCTGGGGATAGGGGTTCTACTGAGGAGACACATAGGGAGATAAAAGGAGGCTGAAATGATATGCAGCCGGGGTGTGACGCTCAGGGCATTAAGGCTTAAAACGGAGGCAACAAAGAAGTATTCAGAGTCATTCTCATTAGCTGGTCTTCAGTTTTACCCTCCTCCTCCCCTTGAATCTACATCCCCCATAATGAATGTCAGTACACTGAAACACAACCCCCCAAAAAAGTACTCTGAGAAGCAGAAACAGTCACCACTAATTAGCTCAAATTAACCTGAGGACCAATATGTAGACACACACATTCACACCCACACATAAAGGCACCTCCTCTCGCCTCTTTCTGACACCACTCTGATGCTGTTGTAAGCTTGGCTGTAAGATCAAAATCTCTTTCTTTGGCAGACACACACTTTCTCTCTCACACTCTTACACAAACACACACTCACACTCTCAAAAGTGCCTGGAGCAGAGGAAGCAAAGGAAAGCAAATCCGCTGTGAAGACACCATAAAACCAACACTGCAAAAAGACAAACCACATCTGTGTTTGTGCGTACGCGGGCTGAAGACACGTTAATGACAGGCAATGCACATGAGAACGCACACGCACACACACAAGGAAGAGAGAGAGTCCTACTTACAGAATGAATCAGACGTTATCAGAAGCGCCGTGCCATATTATCGCTGAAGTGGTGAGCCAGCACGGGCATTGAGATGCGAGACCAAAGGGTTTCAGCACTTCAGGTCAAGGAAGGGGAGGTGGAGGGGTGTGGGGATGCTGAGGGGGAGTCAGAGGAGTCCACGGTGTGTCATTTGGGGGCCGAGGACATATCGGGGGAATCAGGGGGATTCCAGTGTTTATACTGAGATGAAGAAAATAATCCCTTCAGGACAAGGCAGGGGAAAAAAATCAACACTTGATGAAAGAAGAGGTTCAATTCTGTCTACAAAGAGAATGAGGGATTGATTGGGCCAGTGTTTTTCTTCTCTTACTTCAGGAGGAGGAAAAAAACAAACAAGAAGTGTCGAAATAACAAGAGCCCGCCTTGACAAATCAGAAAAGAAATGGGGTGAAAAATTAGTCAATCACAACAGGGCTCCACCTTTCCTCTTAATGCTGTATTTCTCTGCTTTCCTTCTGTCTGCAGGCCTCTAATTTTTTACTTGGTGTGGGGGGGCGGGGGGATTGAAGAAGGGAGAGGGGGGCTATGAGCAAAGGAATGCCGGCATCAGAAAACCAATCACCTCACCAGACGACGAGAGAACATAAAGGAGTAAATGACAAGCAGATGAAGGGGAGGATTTCCGACACCTGCTCTCTCCCTCTGGTTCTCTGCCTCGCTCTCTCTCCAACCTGCCTCTCCTTTCCTTTCTAGTAACAGCCCCCCTCCCTCACTGCCTGTTTTCTCAGTGCATGGGCTCTTGACTGAGGTGGATGCAGATGAAGTGAGGTCCTCCACAAGCTACAAATGCTCCTCCTGTCTCTGCTTTCCTTCCTCCTCTCTGTCTCTTCCTCGCAGGCTTGCATAGAATGACAATGAATCGCACGCCGGCGTCTACTGTGCCGGTACTGGATGTCTGCCTGGCTCTCCGCCTGACACTTGGACTGGGCCGTGTTTACCTGTCTTCCTCTCTTCCTGTCTGTCTTCCTCACCCGCCTCGGAGCTTGTCTGTCACTCGCTATTGCTGTCTGTTTACCAGGACATCTTTCAGTCTGTCGTCCTGCCAAACACTAAGATACAAACCAGGCGGGTGTGGGGAGGGGGGGACATAAGCCTGCACTCCTGCTCAAGTGCCCCCCCTGGTGTAAATCCTGACCCCTCCCCTGCCCATTATGCCAAGTAGCCTCCAACACGGCGGAGACGAATCAGACAAAGACTTTAACTCTCCAAGAGGATTACTCAAAATCTAAGTCTATTTTTCTTCTAATTTTTCCTCCTCCTCTGTTTTCTCCGTTTCTTCCACCTGTTTCTCTCTATTTCCCTTCTTTCTCTGGTTCCCCGGTGCCAATCTCCTCGCTCGTTATCTATTCTGGACAGTCTGTCCCTCCTCTTGCTCCGTCACCGAGGGGCGATGAAGAAGAAGAATGGTGCTGCTTCATAATGTATTTCTCCACAATGAGAGGAATAGATGGTGAGAAACAGAGGGGGGAGGGGAAGTGTGAAATACAGAGAGGGAGTTTTGAAATTGTTCCCTTTGAAAAGAAAAAAAAAATCCCCCCACACCACAACAAATCAGAAGAATGAGCGTCTCAGGGGGAGGTTTTCAATTACTTGCTCTTGCCCACAAGCCAATCTGGAAAAGTGGCCCGGCTCTGAGGTGTGCACAAAAGAGTCGTAATCTCGATGGGATATCCTGGCGATGAATCCAGACGTGTCCAAACGCTCCACGCCACTTCTCAAGCATCACCTCAGCTTATTATATTTTAAAAGGAGGTCCAAAAAGCTCAAGTTGAGGCTCAACAGGTAGACTACAGTGGAAGTCAACTCCTTTCTCACTTTTCTGTACTTCCTGTTAAAAGCTCCAGGGGTCTCATTCGAGCTCATCCAGCTTCAACTCTGCAGATTTGCCTCGGTGGGATAGTTCAGGTTGATGCCTGACAAATTCATAGGCAGTTGGTGCTGGAAAGCAAGTCGCCAGAGGGTCTCTACTTGCGTCCATGCTGTCCATTTCGGTTTCCATCTCTGCCCGGCTTCAGATCTAGAAGTAAAAAGAAGAAGAGTCAAAGTAGAGGTAAGGGAAAAGGGGGGTGCATAGAAGGTTAGCATGGTGACATTTGTGTCACTCTGCCTTATCGCGTACGTCATTCTCCGCCTCGTCACGCTCGACCCTGCCTGACGTCCTGCTGTCTATTCCGTCCTTGTCACTCTTCTCAGACTTTGCAGCTTGTTTGTTCCTTCCTGCACTTCACTTGCTATGTGATTTGATCCCTTTACTTTCTCCCAGCAAGTTCATTTTCAAACCTCCTCCTGCCGTCAAATTTCACTTATATATATATCCTCTATCCAATTTTAATTCTGCACCTAGCCTGTTTTCACCCAATCTTTTTTGCTGTCTTTTTCTCTAAATCAAAGCCAGCTGTCCATCACATTGCACAGTTTCCAGCACCAGAGGCATGTGAGGGGGCACAGTGAAGGGCTGTGAGAAATCTCTGACTGGTGGATGTGCCTGAGGCAGGTGCAGGACTGCAGTCCAGAGTCAAAGCATTGGTCATCTACAAGTAGTCACACTTGACAGAATAGACTTGGGATGGATTTTCTGTCCTAAAACTTAATCTAGCATTCCCACTTGGGGAAACTACAAAGCAATTTTTCTGTTATGATGTACTAGAGCTTAACATTTGCAGTGGCAGAGGTGCATGCGCCTAATCCATTTGGGACGTCCCTTAACACACTGATGCTCTGATCCACTTTGTGGCCTGTTGGCCTCTTGCCGCCCTTTTTGTCTCTAGAAAAGCCAAGAAAGAGGCACGAGAGCTGCACTGAATTTAAAACAATGACATGAAATCTTCCATCAGGTAATGCATGGAAGTGGTTTTAACCAAACATCACAGATGTAGCAACAACTGTTTGCTGGCTGTAAGACACGACTAAGTGCCTTATGTTAACTCCAGCTTGTCTTTCAAGTGAGGCAGCCATGGCACTGCTGATTAAACACACTTTATTCCTCTGTGTGTTTTAGGATAGGGCGACATGGGTTGTGTGCAAGGAAATTACATATCAGTTTGAATTTATTTGAGCAAGATGCTCTGAAGAGTGGCAGCCCTGGTATAGAGTTGTTCCATTGCTCTGGCTGTCAAACTAAATGAAGGGCAGCATGTTTCATTAAAATACATAATACAAGGATACAGTTCAATTCACTTGCGATTTGACTACTTCAGCTAAAACTGCTCTTTGAGCATGACATTTTCTTAAACTTCAACTAGATTTTGGGGCAAATGTAGATAACGGATACTTTTGAACTGATCAGAGAAGCACTGAACTGTACAAGACATGCATAAACAGAAGAATAAAAATGTTGGGCTGAAAATGCCCTTGTACTGAGAATGAGTAAGTGTATATGAGTAGACACCAGTAATGGGGTGCATCAGCTTTGTATAAGTTCAGAATCAGCATAGTTTTAACACTTCGCTGACATTTAAAATGTTGAACCAGCTAAATTAGTTTCAACCTAAGCTTAAATTACAACTTAAATCTTACATGTATTGCTTCTATAACGTATAAAGTCCTCAGTGAAATACATTCATGTTGATGTGCTGCTTTTAAAGGTGCAATATGTTGGAGGATGAGGTGAAACAGAGGACTTTCCAGCGGTTGCGTAAGGACTTTTTTTTTTATAACAGTCCAATAATGTTCAATAACAGAGAACAGAATAATCATCTCTTATTGTTGTTGAAAATTTCATTACTGAGTGTTACTCTTCTTGTACTGGCTGTAGATTATGTTTTTTTTTTCATCAGTTATCAACAACCACATAGCTTTGTCAGATCTTGCATTGTACTTTTTTGTGCTGTTTGAGGGACAAGAACAAAAATATAGACCGTCAGCAGTGCCATATGGAGGGGTGGTTAGGAAAATTTTAAGGGTCCATGACTAGTAGGGGCTTTAATTATTTTCTAAGTAAAATAAATACACAAACACACACAAATATATACACACACAGGTGTATACATACATACATACAGACAGACAGACAGACAGACAGACAGACAGACAGAGACAGACAGACAGACAGACAGACAGACAGATAGATAGATAGATAGATAGATAGATAGATAGATAGATAGATAGATAGATAGATAGATAGATAGATAGATAGATAGATAGATAGATAGATAGATAGATAGAGGGCATAATGGGTTTTCAGCACCTATGGGAATTTTAAATATAACTCCCTGTTGCACAAGAGCATTTGAAAGTGTGTGCTTCTGTGCGTTATTTCATGTGCAAACCCACACTAGAGAGTGCACAGAGACGTCTCCAAGCCCCCTGTCCTGTCTAAATTTTGACATGATCAGCTCATATACTTGCATTTCTGTAAGTATGAGGAGGTTGTGTTATTGTGAATCCCATATATGAAGAACAAATTCAGTGGAAGGATGTGTTTGTGATATCACAGATATGTGCACATCTTTCTTACTATCCTTATCAACAGCAGGAACATAATGCACAGACCTTCAACTTTAATCCAAAATTTAGGTAGTCTAATGCAGGGATTTCCAAACTTGTTGGCCAACGACACCCAAAATAATACCAAGGACTGAGAACACTTACAATTTGCCACTTTAAAGAGTAAGTGCTTATACTCTAAGAATTCATTTGACATATGCTCACTTTAACACAAATTTCATCAAGTGACTTTGATGTTTTTGTTTTTTATATCACACATCATACCATATTATGTCTTAACCCATTTTGCCCCACCGGCAACAATTGTTGCAGAAGTGTATCACTGTCATATTCTACTCACAACAAAAAATGTCAGCGGTAGTAATGCAACTTTTTGCACTTATGTGTTAGCAGACAAGTTGGATAAAGAATTCAGTTTATAAAATATAGTTTTCAAGTAGTCCCTGTCACATGACATCATCTGCTTCCTGCTCCTTACGGTGGAAGACATGGAGGATGCAACTCGTCCTGGAAAGAGGTCATTTTCATAAATTTCTCATGCTTTCCCCCAAAACATATTTATGATTATCTAATCATTTAAGTCTCTTGAGTAACCCTCTACCAAATTTTTTTACGTGGGATAAATATTTATTTGTTCATGGGCTGATTTCTGTGAGTGGCAACAAAAGTTGCCAGTGGGCACATAGCTTGTAACTAACAAAAGGAAAACACTGTCTGCAGGATTTCTCATAATTTAGTTATTTCAAATTGTAGAATGATGAACACTGGTGCATTTAGGTCCTCTTAGAGTACTCTTCCAAGCTAAATAAATTCACAGGTATTCACTTTTTCCAGTGTCACATAACCAACTAAAGTTACATTGTTACTGTGGAAAGTTTTCAATTCTAGTTACCCTTCTAAAAAACAAGATTTGAGGTTGATGAACAATATCTCTAGCTATTGATCATATTGATCTTAGAATTTCTTTGTTTCTAACTCTCCAACATGATACGTATACTTATTTTTTTAATCTTTATTTACTCTGCTTTTTTATGAATATATTTTGTTAATTTAGCATAAATTTTATTTTGTCATTTTTTTACTATTTCTTTTTGTCCCCATTGTTTTGAGTTTTTATATTTTATGCCTTAACTTGCATTATTTTACCTACTCACATTTTCTGGCTACGTGTACATTAGTTACAAGTACATTTTTACTTTATTTCCTATGTTTCAAGCTAGAAGGAAGACAAATAATTTTCCAGGACATTTCACTTTTTTCCTCATTTTCCATTTGTTTTCCATGACTGGAAAATTGGGCAATAATTTTCCAGGTTTTCCAGGGCGCGTGGGAACCCTGAATATGCCACTCAAGATCATTTGACAACTTTTACTGTTTTTTGAAAAGCACCTCACAACCCTTTTCTTGACGTCTCATGATCCCTCAGGGGGGCAGGGGGATTCAATACCCATTTTGAGAACTGCTGGTCTAAGGCACAGTCATTCTCTGTATCATCACGATAGGAAAAAAGCAGCTTTGCAAATGATCATGTCTTATTTTAATACAAGTGCAGCCCTGGGCCCTAGAAGAAGTCAAAGTTCTTTTGTTGTTTAAACAAGATAGCTGGCTGTAAAAATGGCAATTGCATCAGGCAAAAAAATAAGTAAGACATCCGCAGTGCGTGCCATAGTGCACTGCATTCCACATACATTAGGGTCCCACGTCCCCAGGGTGCAACCTAACAATGTCAAAATCTGAGCTTCAAACAAACTAGTTTCACTTTAGGATTTAGTTTGGACTTTACACCATAACCAAAGAAGGAAACTGTTTAGGAAAAGTATCATATTGAACAACTGTCTTTTCTCTAAAGACATGCATCCGAAATGGGAGTTGATAAGATTGTTTTTGATACCCATGCCATGACTGTTACTGAACACTGATAAAATTCTTAATCATTTCCTGTGGATTTATTATGTGGAAAAAAAGTCAGCACATACAAGTTTGAGTGGCATCACCGTCAAACAAATGGCATGTCTGTTATTTAACACTTTGCTACTCTAAAAATGCTCCTGCGAGTCGCTGGAGGATATGAATCAATTTTGGTAGTTAACTATATAAGAATGTGGATCCACTCATTTTTTAACGTGTTGTTAACTTTGAGAGTTTGGGCAGTTCACATTTTTGCTTAAAACTCAAGTACTGTATGTTTGATTAAATTTTCTATGAATGTGGGTCATGGCACAAGGGGTAAATGAAATGATTTTGGTGTTGATCAGAATTCAGGTTTAGTAGCAGGAATGCTCTAAAGGATTTCTTAACAGTGCTTGATTGGGCCGTTTTTTTTCCACATTTATTTATTAACAACATCAGAGATGCCTTGGCGGAGGCCTCTGCTCTGTTCTAGTTATAGCTAACTTGCAAAAGGAAAAAAAAATAAAAGTAAAAATAAGAAAACTAGAATTATTTATACCTCGGCCACAGCATTTCTGTCAGCTGAGTCATTATTTAACTGGAAAATTGACCAATTTCTTAATGGTAACACATCCTTAAAAAGAAATTGTACATCCTGATTCAGATCATCACCAACATCCAATCAGTTCTTCCCTTTGCCATGAACAACATATAAAAAATTCATCCAAATCAATTGAGAACTTTCTGAGCGATTGCAGACAAAAACATAATGTACCACCTTGGCAGATAACAAAAAAAGACAATTCTGCACATGGCTGGTGCAGGAAGCCGCAGTTTGCAGTTAACACCAACTTCCATGTGTTCAAAAAGAGATTCAAGAACTGCCAGCAACCTTTTATGTAGGATTCAGAGGCTGTACCGTGAGATCTGACGGGTCATTAAGCTGGCATCTGAATTCTCTCTCTTGCTTTTTCAGTACATAGCTAAAATGTAGCACCTTTAAAGAAAGAAGTTATCATATTTGGTTTGTGCTTTCATAAAATGTTCAGCTCTCCGGGGGATTTCATCACACTCCTCTACCTTCATATTGTGCCAAGACTTAGATCCCTGCAAACTAATAGCACTGACGGCAGGCAGGTACACACAAGCAGGTGACAGATGGTGGAAACTAACATGGGCCTGAGCTTTGAAAGACTTGGATGCCTACTGAGTTTCTTTTTACATTTCTGTTAAATTATACAGCCTTTTGTGTAACAGATCTAAAAATAGCAGCAGGATATTTGAATCTTAGCTACCTAACAGGTAGTTGTGGCTGTTACTATGCAACAGTTTGCACCTGTTGAATAAATGAAAGTCACTGTAAACTCTAATCTAAAAGGAATTCTCAGCTCACAGCTAAATGATATATAATCACTAATTTCAGCAGAGCACAGAAAAGCATGTGTTCCTTTGGCAGTGGATGTCAACTCCTTGCTGTTTATCGACAACATGATCTCTTTTAACAGGAGAGGTAGAAATCATTAAATAGGTTTACTGACTTTTTCCTTTCCTCCAGTCCAGCGAGGTGACGGTCCATTTCAAATGAAACATTAGAGGCCATTCAGTGTTTCATCTCTAATCAATAGTGCTGTGTGGATGGAGCTGACCCTGCTGTGACACCCATATTCTCATAGGGCCATTTAGGATGAGACCATGTGTGTGTTATGTGAGCTCATTGGCTCAGTGGTTGCTTGTGTGTGCGTGCACCATTAGTATGCTTTCAGGTCAGACATGTGAAAAGAGGCAGGTAGGTGTGAATTGGTGTGCAGGAGGTAATGTCAGCGAGGGGAGCACGGAGACGGAGGTACGTGTCAAAGGAGCAACAGTGCGAGTGCGTGTGTGTGTGTGTGTGTGTCACAGCTGTCATGCCTGAAGCAATTAAACACATTGATCTACTTCATAACCTTCTGTTCCACCAATCCCACACAGTCGGGCTGAACACACACCTCTGCCCTCCCTGCATTGTGCCTCAGACACAAACACATAAAAAGCTTTCAAAATGATTGACACCGGTGCAGAAATAGCACACACATCAGCAGCACCTCCATTCACTGCCTGTGTCAGGAGACTCAAACGTCTCAAACAGAATGTAGAGAAGAGACGGAAAGAGAGCGAGAAAGGGGACGATGGAGGAAAGTAGGAGGGGAGAGGGGAAGAAAGAAGCAACAAATTGAAGTGAGCCGTTCAGGTTTCATTAAAATCCATCAAACTGGACAGGCGATGTGCATGTCTCGATGTGGGGAGGGAGATAAGAAGAGGATGGATGGAAAAAGGATTGGGGCAAGGAGGACGGGATGGAGGGAAAACAGGTGGGGGAGTGGTTGGGAGGGAGGTGGGTTAGACTGGGGGGGGCATGAAGGAAATGAAGGGAAAACCCATCAGCAGTGAAAATACTCTGAACGCAACTGCAGAGAGAAGAAGAGTCACAAACAAGACAAGGCGAAAGAAAGAGGGAAAAGGGGGTAGAGGAGGATGGACGGACGCTCACCCATTTCAGCGGGGCATTCCACAGGCGAGCACAATCCCTGCTCTGTGATCCCATCCTGGGGAAAGGCGCAGCGAGATCCTGGAGCTCCCTCCGCTGAATACAAATGGGGCTGCTATTATCAGCTCACACACACACACACACACACACACACTCACTCGGAAAAAGCAGCGGCACTGTGGAGAAAAAGGCGAGAAGACGTTAGAGTCAAGAGGAGGGTAGTTGTTCAAATTGAAAGAAAAAGAAGCAGCTCAGTGATGCTCACAGCGCTTCACAAATAAAAACACATTGCAGCAGGATTGCATTTAGTATTCCCTTCTTGCTCTCTTATTTCTCCTTGTTTAAGCCAAAGCATCCTCATACACATGCAAACCTTGTCCTCTTGTGCTCTCAGCCTATTCTAATACTTACAGAGCATATATCCAATCCAGTCCGGCTTTATCCTGGCTCCTCAAGGATGTTAGAGAGGAATGAGTTGTCCGCTCTGTTCCTCTGCCTCCCCGTGGGTTCCTCGTAGCGCTATCTGATGCAGAGATAAAAAGAGATGACTCCTCGTCCTCCCTTATTTCCCCCTCATCTCCAGTCTACATCCAACGTTTCTGCATCCATTTGTTGATTCAGGTCCGATTCAATCCTCCTGCCTGCCGGTAGACTTTGCTATAATTTGGCGACACGCGACGGCAAACTGCATTCACTTAGTCACCCTCCCTCCTCTGCCTCTCTCTCTCTCTCTCTCTTGCTCTCTCTCCCCCCGTTTGCTCAATAGTATACCCGTTCCTCCTTGGCTTTCTCCAATCTAATCAGTGCTCTCTCTCTCTCTCTTTCTCACACAGCACCCTCCCACTCTCTCCCCTCCCTCCATCCTTCTTTCCAACACCCACTACTTTACTCTCTCGCTCTTTCACTCTCTCTCCCTCCTTGATATTTTTTCTCAAAGATGAATATCTACACACCCCCCTCACCCTTACTCTCTTCTTTCTGTCAGTCTCTCAGATAAGTGAAATAAGGGGGGGAACTGGCCATAAAGAAAAACACACGAGCAGAGCGAGAGAGAGAGAGAAAGACAGAGTAATCATAGGGGTGTGTTACATCCCCTGTGAGGGTAAACTAGCCTGACAGAGTTTGACACGGCTACATGCTCAGGGTGACAAACACTATTGCACCACCACATGACTTGCCCCCTGCCCGATGACATACACACACACACACACACGCACACACAAACACTGAGCAAAATCAGATGTAAACACGCAACCGGGCTCACACTCGGTGGCACATATTGACATTATGTCACTGATATGCACAAACACAAGCGGGGCAAGAAGAGGTAAACACACAGAAGTGTAAATCCTGTCAGAGAGTCAGATAACATCTAACATGTGTGAAGCTTTACACAAAGGGGCAAAGTAACTAATTACTTTGTCTTCTTTCTTCAGATTCTTCTCTGTTTTCCATTTCCTTTTGTGTTGTCTTTGCTGTTCTTTTCATGTGCAGTGTTTGTGGGGGCCATGGGCGAGGGGAAGTGATGTCAGTATTGTCACAGAGTCTTGGTGTTGTGCATGGTGTGCAGAAAAAACTGGATGAGGTATATGGCTACTGGGTGAGGCTTCTGAGTTCAATCCATGGCAATTCGATTCTCACCCATGTGTCTTAAATGCAAAATAGAAGTTGGTACTCTAACACCCTGTTTTTGGTCATGTCAAAAACTGCAAATGTATTGGTATAATGGCTTGTCTGAAACAGAAAAGATACTTGGCTTAGGACTGGAGATGGAGTCTCTGTCTCTCATATTGGGCCTCAAAACATAAAACATGGAAATCAAAACATAAAACATTTTGCTGCAGTGGATCAGGTGCCACTAGAGTACCTCAAAAGTATATTGCATTTAAAAACAGACCAATTTTATAAAGTCTGGGAACCCTATTTTAACTATTTAGAGCCTGATGTTTCTAATATCATGATGCAGGGATTTTCTTGATTGTTGATACTGTACACTTTTATATTAACCCCGAGCGTTATATATCTAGATCTGAGCTGGTGTTTGTTTTGGTGGGATTTCTGTTTGCTTGTTTTGTTCTTATTTTTGCGAACAATATTGTGTACTCATCCTATACTTGTAAATGTGAAAATTAATTAAAAAACATATATATATATAAAAAAGCACTATCTAAAACTAATGACACATTCACACACTAACGTTTTGACCAACTGTTCCTGATGTAAAGAGAAACATCAAGCCATGTCGAGCAAAGTCAAACCACGCAGAATTAAGTTAACATCAGCTGGGCGATGCTGATATTCTGATACTGAACTGGTTTATTTAAAAATTTAATGTATGTGTTTGATCCAACACACTTGTAAACGCCAGCAAGAATTGTCCTCCACTTACCTTCCCTCCGTTACAGCTGCATTCATCTGTTTGCTCCAGCTGCTTGAGGACAGTCATCTTCCGTCCTCTAGGCGTGGTGTAGGAGTTATGAGACTAGCTGCAGAAGCACATGGTGAAATGGCATATGCTTCCACTTTGTATGGAGTTTGTTAAATGTTACAATAAATTGTATTTAGTTCAACAGCACCAAGCTGAGCACACTACCCAAGTGTTAAATCTATTGTGCCAAACCTTTTAAATCCATCTACAATTAGTCCAGGGGGCAATAAGGAAAGCTCATACTCCACCAGCACACTATTTCTCTCTGCTTTAGACACATTGATTGTCTGTAATCAAGAAAAACCATCTTGTAAAGCTGAAATCTAAAATGACCCAAAGCGGCAAGGCCCAATCAGCGTCAAAGCAGTAAGAGGTGGGACCTATTAGAGTGAGGTCAGAAGGAAGTGACTGCTTGTGCAGAGAGTAGTGTAGATGCTAACAGCTTCAGGAGCAGTTTTACCTAGACCACATTTCTCTGTTAAATATCATAACACTATAGAAAGACTATTTTCAATCCACCTCTGACATGTTATGAAGTTTGTTGTACCAAGTGCTTGGAAAGGTTCTGCCCTCCACAAACACTTATGATGTGTTTCCTGAATGGACTAGTGAATGCTGTTCAGCAGAGAATAAACTGTCCATCTTGTGTGTCAGGTTGGAAAGGTCAAGTAAGTTGCAGAAATAGGGAGTTTCTTTTTTTACTTTTATAGTATTAAGCACAAACAACACTATATTTATTTGAAACTACAGTTCCTTATTGGCTGTATTTCTGTAAAGCATTGTTCCTGTAACACGGATTCATTTTCAGTCCCAGTAACAGAAACAATGATAAAGACAAACTGTGTGCTACAAAACCATGGCAAAACATCACAACTTTTTAATCTATCAGTATTTTCAACCTGCCCAACAACAACAGTTTCAAGACTTATGTCTCCAGAGTCTTGTGTCTTCCTTCCCTCCTAAACCTCTTGGTCTAAAAAAATCACCTGCCACTAAAGAATCTAATTCCAAATGAATTTCCCTCAGCATCATCATGACACTGGGTTTGATGACGGTGGCAATGCCAGGTGGTTGAATGGGGGCGGGAGATGTTGGGGGATGGTATGCTCACCAGACACCCTTGAGTTTCTTCACTGAGTGTTCAGTCTTCCTTTACCAGGATATAATCTTTTGTTTATTTAAAATTCTTTCAGACATTAATTCAGTGGTGAACTGTTATTTGTGCTCAAACGCTCAGATATTAACTGAAAAAGGAAATTATTTTTCCTTCTCTGTATGTATTCTCTGCCCAGAGTAAGTTGTCCCTTCTTTAATTTAGTTTTTCAATTTTGTTTTTTGCAGCATTTTCCACTTGCATGAACAAATAGAGATGACTGAAACGGATGTGAGATGTTTGGAAAACGTAAGCAACAACTCAGTCTGAGGTAAACTCACCAATGACGCAGTCTTCGTACACATCCATAGACTATGTCTAACTACTAAATGCAGGGGGTGAATTTACAGAAAATATTACTTTAACAAAATGATGAAGCAAGGACTGAAAACTAAACATTACTATAGTACCCTTCACAGCTTAAAAAAATCCCACTGTACTTTACAAATAAAAGTCTGTCTTCAAATCATCAGTAGATTCAACACAGTGTGAAGAAAAAGGGAGAGCATTCCATAACCAAGGTGCTCCACCCTGGAGAGAGCGATTTTAAGGTTTTAAAGCATGAGGGTGAACCATCATGGTCTGATGATCTCAGAGACCGTGCAGCAAAAATGGGACAAACGAGGTCCGATATAAACGAGAGGGCTTGTCAACAAGGGCTCTAAAAGTCATGCTAGAATCTTAAAATTCATTCTTGACTGGCAGCGAGTGGAGGGAGAATAAAAGCAGGTTAATGTGAGCTCTTCACCCTGTGCCAATGTCTCATTCATAATCATAGTGATTTTGTTTGATACTGAAATCATATCAATTTTTCACTTTGTGCTTCAGATGTTTAAAAAATAATTTGCTGCCATTAGAGGCAACCACAACCAAGGAACGAGTTCAGTCAGTTATTTTGCATTGGTCTATATTTATGACTGAAACCCAAAGTGATTCAATTTGACAGTGGGATTATTTTGTAACTTTTGGCTCTACGAATCTTTCCCTTGCTGGCTTACTATTATGAGGCTCCTCTACTCTTTAAATTCAAGTGGGGGATGCTTTTGTAGGCAGGGGACAGAGCACACCTCTGTGCTAAAGGATGGGAGGCTGGGCTCTATGTAACACACGTGACATAATCTACAGATATGAACACAGCACTGATATTGTTATATCTATTATCAGGTTCAAATGATCTTGGGAAGCCAAAACAGTCTGTGAAATTAAAACTTGATTAACTATCCTTCACAGCATTGTATTATTCATTTAAAAAATAAAACATATTTATTCTTTAAAACCCACATCAATAAAAACAGCCAATGCAGAAAATGTTTGTTTGCATTTTCTGTCCTCTTAGGACACCATTAGCATCAATCAATGTTGTCTGTTTTAAAAGACCAAATATTGATAAAAAATATTGACCTGTCTCAGACACTTGGAGTGGAAATGAAAAAATAATACAATTTACTGTAATATTCAGCAGTAAGAGAATATAAGTAGACTGCTTACTTTATTTTTTAGAAATAAACTAAACTTATTACTCCTGGACATTTTTCATATTTTCATTAAAACCATGCTTGATTTTAATATCCTCTGATCTTTGGATTGGAGAGTTTATCCCCATGAAATAGAATACACCATTGCTGTGATTTTAGTTTAAGTATAAGTTACAGGACCTGGACTCACATATATGTATAGTCGCATGAACATGTTTATTTTGAATATTACGGACCCTTTTGTATTATGAAATAATGTCCCATACATCTTTGTGAAAGGACTGATATTTCAGAATTTCATTGTTACAACTCTTCTCTGGACCTTGTAGGTCTACCATCACATCCAGAGCTTTTGTATTATTTCAATATATTCAGTGTTTATTTGGTAATATTGAGTTGCATTATTTATGTCAGGTAAGGTCTGTGGCACTCAAATACTAGAAATACAATCTTACCTTGAGACTGAGCCTTTAAGTGTTATTTTTTATTTCCCTATTTGAAGTAAATTTGAAAAACAACCCCTTAACAATGACAATAAATGTTTTTAAACATCACAGCAAAGTGGAAAAAGACTCAACAAGATAATCAAAGATCAACACATTAATCAGTAAGAAAAAGGATTCAAAGTACAGTCTACCAAAGTGTTAAGCTACAGGTTAAGGGGTTGGTAGGTAAAAATAATCTCTGTTTGAGACACATACAGGGTATAAATCCCATCAGTGCCTAAAGCAGCATCACACATGTCTAACAAAGTGGTTAAATGTAGCCATGTACAAGCATCAAGGACTGCACTATTCTGGAGTACTCCCTGGTATTTATACTTTACACAAGTGGCTTTGTGCCTCTCAGTACTTCAAACCGCACGAAGAGGGACTCATTTTAGACATAATGCACGACTCTGCACTGTTCTGTTACAAGAAAAATGGTCTCACATCAGACCATCATGTGAAAATGTGCTGTTATACTTTTTAAAACAGATATCTACATGTACTAAGCTCAGGATCACATCCAATATTTATTTACTATCAATGGCCAGGTGAAATATTACAAATGAGCAGGTCTATGGCTTCAGTATCATCGGTTATCACACATTAGCTGTCTGGTGCAAAGATAATACTACCTCTTTGGTATACACTGAAAAGATTTTATTGTCAGTTTAATCAGCATTATTCACTGATAAAAATCAATTATATACTTATTAAACTCCTCTTGCTTTCTAATATCTTAACATAACATACATTAAACCTTAATTACACTATAGATGTTTTTGTACTTCACTGGTTCTTATAGAGCTTTTACTCTAATTGATGTGCTTTAGTGTTCAAATGATAAAGCTTTACGCGTAACTACCTTCAAGATCAATAATGCCAAATCTTTTGTCAACTCATTTAACTCGTTGCAGATGGCTGTAGCAAGGTTCACTTATTTGACCATTTTTTTGTAATTTCTTGAACTGGAAAGCCCAAAGCACAGATGTGACAGGAAATTACAAAAAAACAAAACAGAAAATTCATGCAGCTGACAAGTTATACATGAACCTCACATATTGCTGTTTGGGTGTCATGAGCAACATTTTGGTCACTTAAATTATGACAGGAATACAGTGCATGTTTGTGCTATTAGCCTTAGGCAATAAGTCTAATAAGTTAATCAAGTTGTGACACCTGCTTAGGTCTGATTGTTTTGTCAAAATATTTTGTCATCATGTGGCTAATAAAGCCCCTCCTGCCTGTGTGCTACCTTTCTCACCAAAACAGCTCTGATGATCAGGGGGAGGCCACAGCATGTACCTCACCCCAGTAAGTTTTAAAAAGGAGAGAACTGAAGAAAATGACTAAGAGGAAGCTACTGGTTAACAACAAAGGTAAAACAACCAGAGTTATAAGCCCTGTTTCCACCAAGTGGTCTGGTATGGATCCGCACGGTTTGGCTCAGGCCAGATCGGTAAAGCCTGATCCTATTTGCGTTTCCACAGCCAACCGAACCCTACCTAGTAGGCGGCGTATAGGCCAGATGCCAATAGCATGACATCATAGAAGCGCAACACCGTGTACCCGGCTATTAAATACAACGCAGAAGAAAACACAGCACAGTAAATAAATAGCAATGATGGAAGACATCCAGCAATTCTTCTTTTTTGTGATCAGCAAGTGGCCTTTTGTTATGAAGCCCAACCAAGCTTTGTTTCAGAGATGGCTGTGTGCTGCCACAGTTATCTTCACGACAACAAGAGATTTAAACATGGCGGGGTTATGTGTTGTTCCACTGTCACACCGGAAGTGACGTCTCCCTCGACCAATCAACAGACTGCAGTGTTTCTAGCTCCACCTTCTGGGGTCGGATCGGTATGCTTGGCACCCCAACGGAAGGGTCCTAAAAAGTAGGACGGTATGGTTTCGCTTAAAAGGGGTCCTGTCCCAGTTTTAGGATATGGAAACGCCACAGAAAGCGAGCCATACTGAGACAAACCGAACTGAACCCTCTGGTGGAAATGGGGCTATAGGGAACCCCTTGAAGGTCCCATGCCTGGCTTGTTTAACGATTTACATCACAACTTAGCTGTCGATTAAGCAAGGATTTGATTTAGGTTGAATAAAAGATTAAAAATATTGTCTCTGTAGGAGTCATATATGACTGTTTTTCCCTCCTCTTTGGAAACACTCAGACCTGAAGGGGCAGGGAGGCTACAAGAGCTATAATGGCAAACAGTCATGGCGTCTGCCTGTGAATAGCAGAAACACACATGTATGTGGAGACTGAAGAGCTATTATATTATAAACCCCAGGAAGTAAAAAGTTAACGATTTTAAGGGGCATTATAGTGCATTTCTCTGTAACGGATAGTTTAGTAAAAGGTGTCAAGTTCTTCTGCTCCCTATCCTTTTCTAGTAGCATAAAAAGCACCTAATTTTTTGCAGGGCATGGGACTTTTAAGGCCTTGTTTTTTATGGTATTGGACTTGAAATTTGACCTTTTTTGTTTTCATTGTTGTTTGGTAACAACCTTTATCCACATTGGTCCTGTAAATTTACTACAAACAATGTAGTGCACATGGTAGGCTAGTGGTGGGCAGTCACACATGTTGCTATAGTAACAACAGTCAACAATTTCGGTAATATATAATGGTGCTGACGAATACAATTGTCGGATAGCCATTTAATAACATAATTACTGTTTCTAAGACTATGTGTCTACGTTACATTGTTATCTGGTCCACATTTTGTGAGCTGTGAGTCTCACTCTCCTAACTGTCTTTGATGGAAGCAGCAGACAGAGACTGTTGAGCAACAGGTGAACAGCATAGCATGGCGTAGTAGATAATATGTTTTTCCCATTGTCCTCTGGAATGACTACCTGGTCTCTTTGGTTTCAAACTAACCAGCTAGTGGTCTGGCATAAACATGCCTTTACAACCAGGCCTTAAAATTCAGAAATCATAAAAGACACCATCTCCTCCGCATTTAAGTAAAAATTTCATGATGTAAAATCTGTGTTCAAATGCTTGAATAAACTTTGTCCTCAACCTTTCTGCACATATATAAAGAACCAACAAAGCTGCAGCAGATCCACCAGAGCAGCTTTGAGTGGTAACTGTAATGTTTCATTCTGTGAAACATCTTTTGCTCAGACAGCTGTCTCTGTGGAAGGAGTAAAATCTTTGAAATCACAACCCGATCATCTGAAAATTACAATAAACTTCACCACTTTCAAAGAGCTTCTAAATCTGTCTCGATTCAGCAGCAAACCTGCACTCATGTCTGATTTCCTGTTACATTATTATGAAATGTCTTATCATTATTTCATGGTGTGTATTATTTACCTCCCCTGTTACTGTTACAGTTTTTAAAGCACATCCAGGGGCATTGTGTTGTAAATTAGGAATCCCTACAAACACTGTGATAAGTGCACTGGATGACTATTTTTAGTCTGTCTCTGTACACCATATCTGTCCTGAACAAATACACCAATAAAAATGTGACAACACCACTTCATAAAACTAAATTCCCTGGGAGTATTCTGTCCTCGACTGCAAATAAAGGATAAACGTCCCTGCATCACAGTCGCCATCAATCTGGACAAAATAGAATGCACTAAGGCCAAATCTGTGGTTAATTTAGGGACTTACTCCCCACCCCCGTAACACTCCTGCAGCCAGCAGCTAACAGACATGAGAGCCCGTCTCAATTATTGAGGAGACTGGGTGGATTTCTACTGCACAGATACAACTTAACATCATCTGCTTACGTCTTACAGTAAGCTATTGTCAGCACTCTATGTCTATTACTGTCCTCACTCAAGCCACAGTTTCACAAGCCTGTGGAGAAGGACCATCTTTGAAACGAATGAAGTGCCCCCTGCTAATTATTAGGGAAGTCCAGTACTGCACAAGCACTGAAGGAGAAGTGACTCACTGTTCAGAAAAATCATGTCCGATGTGAATCTTAAAGGGCAAAAGTCAAAACCATGCAGTGATTTTACTCTCATTTACATTTTATCCCCCTCACTAAAAAATCCAAAAATCCAATTTACATTCCCATGCTTTCAGTCTCCTTCCTGTTTCCTTTTCTTTCTCCACTCCAATCACTCAACAGTGAAGCAAACTCTTACCATCTTGATATCAAACTGTGATTACCATGTCATATCAAAACAAAGTCCCCGTTACTGAATTAGCACAGCTATTTTTTCAAACAAGACAAGAATATAGTTTTAATAAAAATCTGAATCTCACACATAGTTTTAAAGAGCTCTGTAAAATTCTGAACATTAAAACTTACAATCATTATAAGGGATGGGTACCTTTCACATTTGAACCGATACCATACTGATGCCCAGTACCTGGGAATCGGTATCGGTACTCAACGGCACTAATTTTCGGTACTTGTGCGTGTGTTTATGGGGTAATAAATATTAATTTGTTTAATATTAAGATCTCAAATTTTTTCAATGTAAATGTATTTCTCAACACATAAAATTTGACAGATATATATCAAAACAACATTCAACTGTTTGTATTGTAACACTAGTTGTCCCAAAAACTTCTTCAACATGAACAACATGCTGTGTTTAAGTCTGGTATGGAAATTCACCTACTCTACCAAATAATATGCCTGCTTCTTCCGCTCCCTCACAGTCACAAGGATGCGTTTAGGTTCCTAAACATGGCACCTTTTGATTTTTACATGAATCGGTACTCGGTAGTACCTACAGAATTCGGTCGGTACCTCTTAAAGTACGTAATTCTTAACCTAATCATTATTATAACAACTAGAAAAGCACTCAGAGAGCGCAGACCTCCGCCAGCGCCACAGTCCTCACCCATATTGTGATTGTCACCATAAATTTTAGTCCTACCTTTATTTCATGTAAATACTTAGATTCCTTGGCCATGAAAACATACCATTAGCAAATTGGTTTCATAATGATATCTATTTCAGTTTAGTAGTCATTCACAAAAATCACATTTTTCATCATGGCGGCCAGACGGTGATCCGGATCAACACCAAAATTGAATCAGTTCCTTTTCTCATGCTGAACATTTCCTGAAAATTTCTTCAAAATCCATCCATTACTTTCTGAGTTATTTTTTTCACAGACAGACGGACAGACGGACGGACAAACAAACTCTCCCGAAAACACAACCTCCTTGGCGGAGGTAAAAATACAGTGTCACTGGGGATGCACATCAGCAATAGATCAACAAGAGTATTAGTCTATATTGGTCCTTTCTTTTCAAACATTGGCCATCTGCATATTAATGTAAAGTGAACAGATACTTCAGATGTTTTTTCTTTTATCTCATACCAATTCAGTTCTGAAATATGGCACACCCAACTGCTGATTTAGAAGAGATCTTTTTTACTGGGCAGTAAAAATGACACTTTGGTCAAAATCCTATCTTTGTTCATGACAGAACACGAGAGAAAATAATGTTCTTGTGTGAGATTTAAGCCAGAAACATCAGTTATCATAATTGGTATTGGCTTCATCTATCATTTTAAACATTGGGATTGCCATTGGCCCTGAATTTGATGAATCACTATGTATCACAGAGTATGATTTAATAATAAGATTAATCAATAATAAGTGGCATTCAAGGATTGCACAAAGCAAGGTGGACTCATCATTCCAATTGTGCACACTGCAACTAGTCAACCATAGAACTATGCTAATCCATTTCCAGGCTCCAGCATATGCAGTTGTGGTGTAAATGTAGAGCAAAAATATAAAATAATCTTACCATTATCACAAAAATGCTTGTGTGTAAGCAGAGCATTCCTTTGAGACAGCAAACCTGGAGCAATCTAAAATTATAGACTTTGTTTTATTCTAAGTAAATAATGGAAAAACACAAAAGGGATAAAAACATTTAGCACAATCTTAAAATCAAAACTTTTTGAGATAACAGTTATTTGTCATTATCAAGCAGCCCTTTTAATCACATGCAGTAATCAGCTTATCTCTTGTTTTCACAAAGTACAAAATAAAGACCTTCCAACACACATAATCCCTCTTTGGGAATCAGCAATCTGCATAATGACAACAAATGATATTTTAAAAACATGATGAAACAAACAGACAATTTTTAAGTGGTAATGAAACAGACTGCAATAAAGGCTCTCACCAATACCGACAACATTATGTCAGAGAATATTTACTTTCTAATTAGTTATTGGGTACACTCTCATTACGGCTGTGTCTGGCAGAGCAATTACAGATAAGTTAACAGCTCAAAACCGCCCTTCATTTACTGTGAGCTGTGAAAGTTTAAGAGGCTGAAGTTTGCAGTTGTCACTGGATGGGAATCAGGGTAGATCCTGGGCTGGTGTGCCAGCCAATCACAGGGCTGACAGAACCATTCCCACACACTCACACTCAAGGGCGATTCACAGTCATAGATTAACCTAACAAGCAACTTCCACAACATCTATGCATCACATTCAGTGTGACATTCTGAGTTAGATGCACAAACGATATATCAGGTTATTTCCAGTTCTGAGCACAAACTGTCATTTATTGTTGCCCTCTCTTAGTGGTGTGCGATATGACGATATAAAATCGTTAAGGATTATAACGTGGGGATGATCTCATAAAGCAGAAAGATCGTCAGATCGTCTGTGTGGGCGCAGAGACTTTGACGTGCACCCGACTCGCCAATCATAAAACATTACGCGCAGTGCATGATAGTATCTCCTGTTTGGTTATTTAGCGTGAAGCCATAGTGGAAAGAGAAAAGGAGAAAAAAGCTTGAAGATGTCTGAACAAAAATCTGTTCTAAAGCAGCTGTATTATTCACTCAGGTTAAAGACATTGCAGTTAGATAACATTTGTTCTAAATTGTTGCACTTTAAGAGATAATGTTGATATTGTTGTTCATTACCTTTTATGTTTACATTTATTGCACATTTTTATAAAAAACTGCACTATTTAAATTAAAACCTGCTCAGAAAGTTTCTTTGGCTTCAATTGTCACTTTTCTTTTCTTTTACGGTTTTACGTGTTTTATATGTTAAACATAGGAAAAAAATGGTCAAACATGCAAATTAGTCTAGAAAAATCTACATAAAAAAAGAATCCTGATAAAATCGTAATCGTGATTTTATTTTTAAAAAATCGTGATACGATATTTTTGCCATATCGCCTACCCCTAACCTCTCTCTATTCTCTGCACTTAAACTGTTAGAACAGTTCACAGCTCAAAATGGAAAAGGACTTAAAAAACTTGGACTTCAATGACTAAGTTGTCAAAATCAAACAGAACTGAAAGAGCAAAAACAAAGAGGTTTGTCCTGAACTGTGCACTGTGTGTATTATTTCATCCCTAAAACACACGGCAAAATGTTTTCACAAGGCAAACCCTCATTTTTTCCATCATTTGAGGGAAGTTGGAATTGCTTGTTGGACCCAACAAAAACTTTTACTCTGATACACTGAAGATGTTCTTTTTATTCTGTTTCAGATTCAGCCAAGCACTTCCTCTTCTGCGTCTGCACACTTACTGTACACTGACACAGAGCTGAACATCATCTGTCCTCTCACCAGAGCTCCCTGACACTTCAAGCGGGGCTCCCCTGAACAAATCTGACATCCTCCTCACTATTTATAATGTTCACTCTTATAAGGCAAAACTCCACAACAGCATGAGTCCAGTGCGAGCAGACAGCAGTCTCCAGAGAAGCAGCTATATGATGTCACTGACTTGCTTCTATCACGCTACGCTGTCTCATCCTTCCTAACAAGACCGGGACATCGGCCTCATGATGCCTTTGTTCCTCTCTGGTGCTCCGACCGGTCGCAGAAGCCTTTTCAATGTATACCTTTTTCTTAGCCTTGCAGCCCTAATGCTCCCTGAGCATTTCATGTCCTCCAAGGCTATTAAACTTGCCACTGTGTGTTGAATCATTGATTTTGTCACTCTGTGCATGAGGTGCCGCTTTAATTGCTAGTGACAACGCGGCGCTGCCTGGCAGTGCTATTTGTAAATAATGCTTTTAAAGATTGTAGGGGAGGTGTTAGGTTACAAGATTGTCGCTGGATTTTAAATGAACAAACTGATGATTAAATCTGTCGTGTCTGTAAGTGACTCATTCACATAGCTTCTGAGTCTTGCTTCTGAATTTTGTGGACAACACAGACACAGCGACGTAATGTAAAGCACTGGGCTATTTGTGTCTCCCGTGTTGACTAATAGCGCCTGATTTGGGCCTTTGGAAACATCAGCTCTGGTTCGCTCACTTAGCTGTCCCCAAATCAAAACAGGAAGCAGAGATAGTTTGTGACATCGCAGAGCTGTCTCCCCTACTTTAGCCTCAAAAATCCCCTTCCCAGCGCTGCATCATGTTTTCACCTCTTCACTTTGCATCGCACAAAATAATGCGCATCTCAAGACATCTTTGTCCAGTGGGCGGACGGCGCTGGAGCACCTATTACTCACTCATGCTTGTGCCTATCAAACCGCAGCCATGTCACGCCAGAGGCTCCCTCAGGCGATTGCTTGTGTTTTTTTGGGGGGCTTTTTGTTTGTTTAGCAATGACCGTTTCTGCATCCATACTCCTGCAAATTTACAATTCTTTATTAGGCTCAGTGCATGAGGGGCTGGGAGGGTTTTGCACGCAGCGTCACCCCTGGCTGTGACCCACAGCTGTAGTTTTCAGGAAGTCAGGAAGAGACTCGGTGTGCTGTCGCTCCCATTCCATCACTCCACTGACACAAGGCCCTGCAGTCCCTCAGTGTGTGTGTGTGTGCGTATGTGTGTGTTGTCTAATGCTCCCCCGGTCTAATACACCCAAAATTAAGGTTTCAAGCAACACTCTGAGACTCAGACCCTGCCTTTTTAGACTGTCGAACTGAGAACAATTTCTTATCATTTGTGTTAACTCTATAAACTGGATAAAGGAGAAAGGTAATAAGCAATTTGCCGTAATATTATCTTTAAGGCCTGCAGTCGCTGAAAGTCTGCTGTCACTCTCTGTTTTAGTCTCCCTCTCCTCTCTAAATATGCATTCAACAGCTGTCTCTCTCTCATCTCCATCCCACACCACTTTGCTCTTGACAAATTGATGTGGAGCGCTTTTACATAACAACTACGTATCACTCACACGCACGCACCACGAACACCATCCATGTAAACCGTACTCAGCCATCACACGCGCACCTCGCTGCAGGTGTTAAGAGCCCAGTGTTTGCAATTACCAACGCGTGTTTGCAGAGTGTTTCCTCACTTTTCTTTTTGTAGAACGCCAATGTGGCCTCTAATTTAACTATTGCTTGGAAAGCATGCAAAAGAGGGGAGGAAGAGAGAGAGGAAGACAGAGGAAGACGAGGAAGAGGAGGGGGATTGACATTCTGCCTGAGCGCTGGGCTGTGCTCGTGGAATAATGATTAGCTCCTCAGTATTCTAGTCACAAATGCACCACTATCAATGGGAAAAGAGAGAGAGAGGGGAGAGCGAGGAAGGAGGAAACGTGAGGGAGGGGACACGGACGGAGGAGACAGGAGGGGGGGGATAGAAGAGCAGTGAGTGAGCAGAGGGAGAAACAAGGTGAGCAGGGGAGCAAGAAATGAAAAAAGTGAGGGGTAATGAGGACAAACCAGATGAGTATAGTATGACATAAGCAGCAGATGTAGAGGCTAGGATGCTGCAGTACACACACACACTTGTGGGGAAGCATGCATACACACGATGGGCAATAGATTGAGTTTTTGGAATACAAATTACAATTCAAGTGAAGTTGGGACATTATGCTTTTCGACCTACATTCAACTGAAAACACAACAAAGACAAGATATTTAATGTTCAGACTTATAAATTTCATTGTTTTTTTTGTGCAAATATTCACTCATTTTGAATTTCATGCCTGTAACACGTTCCAAAAGAGCTGGGACATGGGCATGTTTACCACTATTACAACACCTATGCCACTGACAACACACAATAAGCTTTGAGAACTGAGAACACTTACTGTTTAGGCTTTGTAGGTGGTTCTTCCCCATTCTTGCTCGATGTAAGACTTCATAATGCACCACGCATTTTCAAGGGAGACAGGTCTGGGCTGCAGGAATGCTAGTCCAGTACCCTCACTTGAAGCTATGCTGTTGTAACACGTGTAGAATGTGACTTGGTATCGTCTTGCTGAAAAAAAAGCAGGGACATCAATGAATAAGACCCCAGTTAGGCAGCACTGAGCATTCCTCATCTTTCCCAGTCTTCTGATGCCCCTGTCCCCGCTCTTTGGGAATGTGATGCATCATATTTTAAAAGAGTGAACATTTACAAAAAAAATGGTATGTGTCAGTCTGAAGATACAATATCTTGTCTTTTTAGTGTATTCAATTAAATATAGGTGGAAAAGGACTTGCGAATCATTGTACACTGTTTTTATTTATGTTTTACACAATGTCCCAACTTTAGTTTTGTTTGTGCTGACACATAGATTAATACTGGGAATTAACTGACTATCAATTTCAGGATCCAACTGTCATGAGGATGGGATAATAAAGATCAAATGATTACTGTGCTGTTTGTTGTGTTGCATCCTTTCTGTCCATAAATTTTGTGAGACGTGGTACATGTGCCAGTGCTCACTGTTTTACTTTGACCTAAAGTGTACTTCACTACTGGTATCAAAACATTCTTTTTTTATTTATTAATAACGTATTTTTTCTCATATGTATAGCTAAGTTGCTTTGTGGTTTGTTCATGTGAAAAAATGAATAAATAAATAAAGTGCAACAAATGTGCTTATTTCCTTTGGATCGTTTCATGCTCACCTGATTGAAGGCTGAGCCACACAAAAAGCCATAGCTGGTCTTACATCATTACATCTCTACAAAGTGGCACACTGCATTACGGGAGGGAAGCTAGCAGGCTATGCTACCCATGGAATGACTCACCAATAGTGGACGCTAAATGCCCTATGTATGATTATACAATAAGCATATTTATCAATGTTTGACTGCTTTACCATTAAACAAACACCTGTAGAAGTGTCTGCTGGGAAACTGTCAGCAATGAGGACAAGAAGAGAGCAGCTTTGAAAAGATACACCGGACATCTACTGGACCGACCTGGACTAGAGTCGAGGAATCAAGTTTTGAAATCAGTCCACGCTGTCGTGCCTTGTGATGATCTGCTGTAGAGACTGTAAATATCATCCTGTATATGACTTATGAATTATTATTACTGTTCCTGTTGAGTTAACTCAACACCCTGTTTGTGTTGGTTGCTGGATTGATTGTGTCTCCACCGCAGAGGTCGATAATAAGCAAGTCGAGACCACCAATATTAGGCGAGCTCATTGGGCTAGCATGTACTGATACAGGGATTGGCTGCTGTTCATATACTGCATACACAAATGTACCCTGCTGAGTATGGAGCGCCCACTTATATCAGAACAAATCTCCCAAACAACCCAAGCGTGAAAACTACCTATGTGTGAAGAGAGTAGTAGTTCAACAACAGGATGCAGACAGTCGTTAGCTAAGCCTGCTCAAGTATTTTTACATTATATATTTTAACCTACAGCCAATGAATGTAAACTTACACATCAGCAACATGACTGAGCAAATCATGTAGGTCCCCACAATATCTGTTATATTTTCCCATATTCTGTTTTGATTTTTTTAAGAGTTTTTTAAGATTTTACGCAAAAATGCACCCAGGTATGTGCGATCCTTTTATGGGTCCAGTCAACAGCGTGTTGAAAAAATCTGAAGAACATTTGACCTCCTGACACATAATAATCAGCGGAGAGTTTCGTATCTTCTTTGTCAACTTAGCCGGTGTCTCAGGCAGGCACTTCGACATGTTTGCATACCCAGTGGGCATCTGATATCAATTCAACACCAATATGACATCCAACACTGACATCAAATTGTCATCATAATTTGGTCAAAAATGTCAAACAACATGACATCAATCCTTTGACAGACATCAAATCGACATCAATTGGATGTCAAGTTTTATGCAGCAACATTGTTTTGATGTAAAATATATTGATTAACAACGTATGATGCAGTAATTGGATGTGAGATTGATCCTTTGGTTGGACTTTTATACAACCATAAGGAGGTCTAAGCTTGTAGGCTATTTATCATGGTAGTCAAAATTTTGCCCAGTCTACAACATCAAATTGATGTCACAGTGCCCGCTCGGTAGTTAATGAAGGATGGAGGAGGGGGAGGGAAGTGAAGAATGCATTGTCCCCATCATTAGCGACCCCTCGGAGTATTTTCCCAAGAGATACAGTTCATTTTAGTGAGAAAAAAAGCTTTTACGTAAAATGCTTCAGTGATATTCTGTGTTTATGTTGCATTTTATGTCCAATTTCGTGATTCCGTGTTTGCTGATATCATAGAAGCCTAATAATAATTATAACCTAATAATGGCTTTCATTTTTTCAGGCCACTGCTGATTTTGCATCAGGTAGCCCCACAGTCGGACAAAGAGAACCCTCATTGTTGTAGTGTTTGTAACAGTCTATCAAAACATTCAACATGGCAGCCTGCTTGAATGCCTGTTTGTTTCAAGTCTCCCCCACTTCTTGTGTAATTATTTTAAGTGGAATAGAAAGTCAATCAAAATCATGAGCCAAGTTTGGTATTAAGAAGGAGATTTTATGATTAAGACTAGAATCACCCAGCCCTAAGTTTGAACAATAGAATATAAATATGTGATTTTGGATCCACATCACCCAGCCCGTCTAAGATTAAAACAAAAGAAAACAGAACATGCACATAGACACTGAGCAAGCTGCACGCACGCACACAGAAAAATACAACACTACATGTGTGGAGGAGACTACTTTGTCAAAGTCACAGCAGGTACAGCAACCTCAGCAAAGAGAGAGACAGAGGCCATGTCGCGGGGGGGACTGAGGTAGGGGAAGAGACGGGGGAGTTCTCAGGAAAAAAAGCGGAAAGAGAGAAAAAGAAAATGGGAGGACAAGGGGTGGGGAGAGGAAGCATGTGCATGTGATAAATATGTAATCACAAAGCATAGGAAATGATAAATGTATACCATTAGTTAAATAGGTCAATCATACATTAATAACCACCATATGATAATCGAGTTGGGAAGTCAACTGTGGCAGAGAGTAAGTTTGCAGAAGAGTGTGCACTTAGTCAGACACAAAGAAGTACATTATGTTTTTCACGCTCCCCAACTCGGACTAAATCTTGTTTCAAAAGCGGATTATTATAAGAGGAGTGAAACGTTAGCATTCCAATTAAGATGGAAAACCCTTCAAACTACATTATTTTACAGGATTTACTGAAGTGTCGCAACACATAAACAAAACGAATAAATAAACAACACGAGTGAATGCATCTCCATCTTCATTATGATGCAAATCTGATTTCATAATCTTCATCAGCTCTGTCCCTCAGTCTTAATGTATAAAATTAAGTTATACAAGATCAATAGCAAGCTTATCCAAAGACATACACTGAAATACTTGGTTTACAAATGTATGATGGAGATAAGCATGTGTACTTTGGGATTCAGCATGCACATCTCCAGTAGTGTTTATAAAACAGCATCTAATAAAAAATGTCTGCCCTCCCATATAAAACTGTATAATTTGACTTGCGGAGACATATTGTGTTGTACAGCTCATATTGCATTGACCTTAAAGTGATTTATGATATGTTTCTGCTTCTGTAGTGTAGCTGCTGTATGATTTTCACTGCTAAGCTGTTTGACCTTTAATGGCTGTATGGAGAGTTTTACTCCGGTATTATACATTGTGTCTCTCAGAGAAGGATCGCAGCACACTTCTATTGTTTAAGGAGTGGAAAAATATCAGCTGCTAATCTTTCACACACTGTAAAAAACTGCATTAGTCCTTATGGCAGTGAAAAATATTAAGTATGTAAAAATGGCTAACTAATTAAGGCTGCAATTTTCGAAATTATGGTGACCACACTTACCTATTAATCACAGTGAGAAAGCAATGATCATTTAAGAGAATTGCTCACTGATTACATTTTCTGTCTTTATTTAACCAAGGTGGTAATTGAAACAGAGATTTCTATCATGTTACCTTGGAAACAGCTCTGCCCAGCATCTCCCAGACATCAATAAAAATGCCATCAACAAAGCACGGCTCTAATTATTTTCTGGGGGACATGGGTTTATTGGGTTTGAATTGACTGTATAGAAGTTTACTGCGGCTTGATGATTTCTCTATATTCCAGTTATTTTAGCTCACAAAAATATGGTAGGTGTCTATAAGAGAGATCTTCATAGCTCTACTATAAGCCCTATGCTTGTAGCTCACATTACAGTTAAAAAATACTGAATTCATCTTTTATCGATAAGAAAAACAGTACTTTTAACTCAGAGTTTATTGATGTCACTGCTTTAATTTCAAACATTATAGATACCTGATCAGTTTACTTTGAGTCAGAGAGGGACTTCATAAACAGATTTATCTAAAAATTCCATCTTCCACCGATTAAAAGAGCTACTGTACTTTTATTATATAAAGTTTTAGGTTCCTCTTAGTGTGTTTTACATGTTTCCTTCTTATGGGATGAATACTTTGATGCAGAGGAGGTTTAAGGAAGCAAAACTCCCTCATAACCTTATAGAGACAGCAGCGGCCTAAAAATGTCTCTTTAGGACAAAATCAAGGTAGCATGATTAACACTTCTCACAGAGCCTTTTTGCAAAAAAGCCACAATGAAGCTCCAACATAATTAAAGATATTAAGACATGTACATTATCTCTGAGAGGGTGTTATATCTGTCAATTCAAGATGTGACACGGCTTGGATGCACATAACACAGCGTATGCTCCCCATACACACAAAGACAGACACCAGTCCTGTTCACACAGAGGTGCCACAAGGCTCTGTTATATCTACACCTCATGACGGTCACGTTTGTTCTGAAAGGCTGTAATATCTGTGTTCATTCCCACTGCAGTAGACCTTGGATTGTACCTCTGCTTACACATGAAGACACTCAACCACATGCTCCCATCTCCCGCTAATATCACACCTCTATTGAGGGAGTCAACTTGTGTGTCAAAACACACTGCTGAGAAAAGAGACGTCACTCAATTCCCGCTACGTCATCACCCAGAGACGCTCGCTGGCTCTAACGTAAGCAGATGCGACAACAACTGTAGCCACAGCTGAGAAAGCTAGCTTCTTATAACAAGACATTTTAAAATGTGACCAACAACCAAAAAACATAATTAATATTTACTTGATGATAAAACTATTACTTATAATTAAGCGCTTCCTTCGGTCTCCGCACTGCTTCATGTCGGCGGGTGTGGTGTTTTATGGGAAATTCTCTTACCCCTTGGTTTCAAGTGAGGTCCTGGTCTGTCTTGGTTTCGAGGACTGTGTAGCCCTCGGTCTTAGCCCTTCCCCTTAGCCCTACGGAGTATTGAGACACCACTTCACAAGACGTTAACGCGCAAAATCAAGGGGTAAGGGATAAGACGAGGGCTAAGGGGTAATACTGGGATTCACCCTAAAGTTTCCTAAACAATGTAATTTCCATGTTAATCAAACACGTGTTGCTGCAAGATCTTTTTTATTCTGAATCTGAAAGGAATCAAAAAACATTTTCTCTACTGAACTGGCACAGATTGAGTTAGTTTCAGTTAGCTGAATCTGCTTCTCATCACAACTTAAAGTGTAAAGCAAGGCCATTACCAAAGCTTTGCCAGATCACATTAAAAGGGATGTTTTTTAAATTGAATACGATGAATTCAACATGTTTATCGGGGAGGCTAATACTGATATAATGATAAAATTGACAATTTACCAGCCCTGTTTAACTAGCTTTAAGATCTGTTGTGACTTCTAGTAACTCGTTTTTGATAATCCAGCTGACTTACTATGCATATTCCCGATAAACTTGACTGAAATCCCGAAAAGAGTTATTCAGATATCACATTCACAAAAACTGAAAATAAGGCTTGATGAGCTTGGCCTTGGACCTCCAGTATCTAATCAGTTCATCCTTGAAACAGAATGCACATTTGGGAAAAGTCTTTAGAAAATCCTTCAACACGATCTAGGAGAAGAGTGGTCAGTATAGACAGACAGACGACCCTGAATCATACGGCACTGCCCTCAGCCTCAGCTGTCATCATGGCATAAAAACAAGCATCAGCTTTACTAGCAAAAAAACGAGGGTACCACAGGACAGTGAAAAGATCTAGTTTTGGATGTGTGTGTGCTAGATAAAGTGACATATACATTGACCAATGTGCAGGAAAGCGTCATGAAACGCCCCAAGAGTTGTGAAAGTGCAACACAGGGCATACAGCTGGTGCCACTGCAGCTGGTGCCCTTTTTTTGTTGCTTCGTCCCCGCCCTTTAGACAACCTCAGTCTGCAACTCCTAAAACAACAGTGTAGCCCCTATCATTGTTTTATTATTATGTTTCCAATAATGCTATCTGTATTTACATGTAAAATCAGTTCTCAGATGTCTATCCTTGATATATACTCCAGCATCATAGAAAAAACTGTGTTAATCATTCTTTCATGTTTAGTAATGGTTCATGAGGTCACAGGATATCAACAACAGATTGTTACAACTGCTGACAGGTAATGGCATTTTTATTTACAATTATTTTAATGTAACGTGGAGCTTTGTATTGTGGCATATTTCTCAGTCATATGTAATTTGAATGTCACAAGTTCAATGTAACCACTTTGATTTCAGACTGTAAGAAGCTGTTATCACAATCCAAACTACAGTGGGATATTTAGAAATTACCCGGTTTAATTGATGAAGACAGTCAGAGTTCTAGCTTTCATTTACTGCTTTGAATTGAGAATTTTTGTGATTTACAAAGTCTTTCACAATGGAAAACATGAGATTATCAGATTTTATTATTTCTGCACCTACGTATATCCATGTTACACTTGTGTTCTTTAAAGTATTATTTATCATTTCTAGTTTATTTATAGTTATCTTTTTGTATTTCTTTCTGTCTTCAACATGTTTAGAATATTTTAGTTACAATAGGGTTTGATTCAGAGTCATTCAGATGTTCTAAACCATTAAGCCATTGTGTTTAATGAACAAGATGTAACAAAATGATCTGAATGATGATTTATTTGTTAAAAAAAGCACTTCTAGTATTAACAAAAATATCACACTGTGCTGTTCTTTAAAAATGTTAACTCAGTGGTTGTACTTTTGCTTGAGCCTTAATTTTAATTCAGAAAGTGCTATGAACACAAACATAACATTTCACTTTAGTAAAGACTGAATTACAATGGTTATCAAGATATTTTCCATAAGAACACAAACAATGCAAATGCAGTCAAAGGCAGACTCTTAAATAGGAAGATTTCATGGATGGATGAAATGCTCTCTTGGGAGTCCTTAAAACAGAAAATGCTAAGCACTATATTATTGACTGATGTATGTCCTATAAGCTAAGGCTGGAGGATTATTCTAGTTTGAATTTCTTTTTGTTTTATTTCTTTATTGAAGAGTGCAAATTTACAAACAGATACATTTTAATCTTTTTAATATTGAGAAATACATCAATAATCCAATAGAGTGAAGAAGATATAAAAAAGGAATATTGGTATTCCCACTCCTCACTGTTTTTTTTTTTTTTTTGGCATTTTGTGCCTTTATTGATAGGAGAGAGACAGTGGATAGGCTTGTGAAAGGGGGTGAGAGAGTAGGGGAAGACACTCTGCAAACTGGTCACAGGCGGGATTCGAACCTGGACCAGCAGAAGCAAATACATGGGGTGCCTGGTTGCTAACCACTCCGCCAAACCAGCACCCCCCTCACTGTTTTTTATTTATCAATTTTCCCCCAGGTCAACACCCCTACCCTCCCATGAACCATGTAGGAGCGATACTTCTACTTAAAAATAAATAAGTAAAATAGATTGATTTAAAACAAATGCAATTAAAATAAATAAATAAAAATAAATAGATAAGAGGAAAGAGAAAATAAAAACTGGAGGAGTAATAAAAAAAAAGATGCTGGTTTTTGTTCAGTCTGTTGGTAAAGTCTGTAGGGAGTTGAAATATGTCAGGAAAGGTTGCCATTTCTAGTTTGAATTTCTGTTGAAGTTTTGCAATCCATACGTGCGTTCATAACAGCAAGACTATAGAGGTAAAATGACCGTGCTGCATCCTGTGTTATGTTTTTATTTTGTTCATATGTTAATTCTGTCATGTGTAATTACTGTTGTTCTTAACTTTGGCCACAAGTGTGCATTACCACTGCTCCAAAAACACATCTATGTATTTATCTCAACATAAGTAAGTGTGATTATTAAACAGGTTTGGTGCCATACTTCAAGAGTTTGTTGGATTAAATTGTGAAGGATTCGAATATTCCAGTCCACCTGATTTAAGAACATCCTGTCAAAAAATGATGTGCCTTCTCTGAAGAAGGAGAATCTAAATCAAGCAGGAGATTTGATCCAAGTGTACCGACAGCAGCCTTGACAATCAGAAAGCATAACTCGAGGACATTCAAGCATTTGTTCCTCTTTGTTGTGCTCCATGTCCTTCAGAACATCACAGTAAACATTAACAGTGGTATTTCGTCTCTCTCTTTTCAACAGGATGAATTACTTGCTGATGGAAAAGGTGTAGAAATAGTCAACACAATAGCCAATGGATGGAAATACCACTGAGAAGACCAAGCAGAAAGGTTGACTGTTAAATAGCTACGGCTATTTGATCACATCTTGAAATGCCTTGAAAGCACTGCTGATGGGAAAACTACAAAAATTAGGTGGAACTTGATTTTATGTCGACCAAAGGAAAATCTCTTGAAAGTGTAAAAAGGTATTTGTTAAGAGTCTAAAACTATTCTGCTTAGATAGTGCACTATCACTTATGTCAAAGGTAGTGTTGCAAATATTATAGTAGTTTACTGTCAGTGAATGATAAGCTAATAAAGTTCAAAATAATAGAGAAATTGTAAAAAAAATAGTTTCAAAAAGCAACAATAATCAATATGCAGAGCAAAGTAGTTACGCCAACATCAGACAAAAGTATGCTTTTAGCACATTTCATGCTGGCTGCCCGGGTTCAGCTCCAGCTGGGTCTGTTTGCCAAGTGTTTGCCCCTGCTCTCTGCTCCCTATTCTGTGTCCGTCCACTGCCTGTCTGCTGTCCGTAAAGGCCAGGAAGCCCAACAATATCTTTCAAAAGAAAAAACAAGTCCGAGTGCAAAGCTCAGGTTGCAGAGAGAAGTTCTGGCCAAATCATGGCTTAAAAAAAGCCAAGTTTTCATGTGAGGAATTAATTGGTGAGCCAGCATATGTTATTTTTTTGATGTAATAATTTGTTTTATATGAAACTTGAACTTGTGGAAATGGCAGACAGCATTTGTTCAAATTGAACTATTACAAAAAAAATTAAGGAAAATTATAAGCGACATTTTAATGACCTGTGGCTGTAATGTTTATTAATGTTTCAGAAAATAACAGTTAAATGATTAGAAATAGAAAGCTAAAGTAAGCAGGCAAAATAAACAAACAATTCAACATTAAAATGCTCCAAATAACAGGCAAAATATTTATACAGCAGAGGTAACCTATCAGTAATGCCATATTAGCTACAGGCCATTAGTTAGGTGTATGCATACAAAATGGCTGACAGCTTTGTTTTGAATATGACTTTTAAGAAAGACATTAAAAATAGATTAAGGGCTAAAAGGCAAACAATAACTCCATATATTTTATTAAGGTCGGTTGTAATAAGCAAAGCCAATATCAGTTTTAAGATGGCTCATGAATTTACAGACCTTACCTAGGTCATTCCGTCTTAACAAAGACAATTATGTTAAATTCCTGTCATATTAATAAAAGATAACTTTTAAACCAGTGATATTGCAGAATGAAAGTGTAGGTAATTAATTGACTTAAAAACGGTGACCTCTGGTGTAAATATTTAATATGCCTATGAATGAACGGAGAAATCGTTCACATTGCTGATTTGGTCTTGGGTGTAAAAGTTCTGAAACCACTGGTACATAACAGCAGGCGGAAATACGCAAAAAAAATAATAATATACTAAAAAGAGGGATTTGGTTCAGTCGGAAAGCTGCTACGTGTTTATATCTTGCATGAAACTACTTTGGCCAGGCGACTTCAAGTCAGCTCCTGAATAAAAACTGTAAGAAATATTTTGAAGAAAAAGTTCTTTAAAATAAAACAAAACAGCTCACCAGCTCAGTGTCAACATTTAATGAACCTGTCACTGTCTAACAGAACTTTTGGCTCAAAATGGTGCAATTCTGTGAAAGGCGCACACTAGGCATGTTAGCATCTCTACAGCTTGTTAAACAGTACCGAAATAAAATACACCTAAGGCTAAAACATGCCTTGCTTTTGGGAAACAACTGTTGTGATGGTTTTAGTAATTTAATTAAAGACTTGAAATCTTAGTTGGTTGAGTGAGCACATAAATAACCGTCTTGTTTTTAACTACTGTGTTAGCTCAGTGAGCTAGGTTGCTAAGTCGTTGACATGCCCATAGCAACGTTCGGGCCTAACTGTGCAAAGTATGAATCCATAAGCTCACACTGCCGTCACACAGGACACCTCTTCAATAAAACCACAATAAACACTTAAATGCTTGTAAACAGACCCCATTTGGCTCCAGAGTGACTTCACATACCTGGAGGCGTGAGCCAGCATGAGAGCTCGGTGTCCTCCACCTGTGCGGGAGGGACACTGATGTCAGCTGCTTTCCTGCTGTGAGCGCTGAATCTGCACTTTCCTCCTGAGGGTCACTTGGGTATTTTTAGTGTTTATGATCTAAAAAGAGGTGAGAATCAAAGGGATGCCCAGGGTGGAAGCAGCTTCACTGAGTCTGCTGGTTTCTCTTTTCATTCTGAGCAAGGACATTCATGAATGTGTTTTTTTTCCATGCACACTTTCATTGAGCTGTATTAAAAGATAAAACTGCTCTATTCTCTGCCCACTTACAAATGCCATAAATTATTGATACTTAATTGTTGTCAGAATAAAAGGCACAGCACATACTGGCTCAAAGTGTAGTTTATACCCCTCTAAGCTATGTACATGCACAATAATAAATATTAGTTTGTGTGATGTTTTTTGTTTTTATTAAAGGGTGTTGAAAAGGCTTATCAGATTACGGTATTCTGTTTTCAGTCAAATCAAAATGTTTCTAATTCATTTCTACAATAATTTCTTTTCACTCTGCTTTTTCAAGAGGTGCCCTTGGATTTGCTTTTCCATTTAAACATTTAAAAAATGAAATACATTCTCTGAGGGTAACAAGACTATTAATAAAAATGTATTTAATAAGACTTTTTCTACTCGGTGGTGTGCCGGGGGGGCAGCACATCCAAGAAAGACGCATCCAGGCTGGGAAATCTCATCAGGCGGCCTGGCTCTGTGGTCGGTATGAAGCTGGACTCTGATGATGGTGGAAAAACTCTTGAAAAACTGCTGGACATTTTGGACGATGCCTGGTCATCCTCTGTGCACCGTCATCAGCAACCAGAGGAGCCTGTTCAGCCAAAGACAAGTGTAGGACCAACAGACCATCAGACCGAACAACTCCACACTCAGGGGGAGGAGGAGTAACAGGAAAACAGGGGACAGGAAGGAGCAGGAGCCAACCAGTAGCCATATTTTTTATTTTTAGTTATATTTATTTATTCAATATTTTTGTTAATATCCATCATTTACACGCATTTCTATTTACTTTTCAGCTGCTATTGAAATTTGCCACTATCCCTGAGGGAGTTTCCCAAAGGGATTAACAAAGTTTTATCAAGTCTAATATAATCTAAGACTATACTCAAACAAGTGAAGCCACAGTTCTCAAGGAGTCAGTTCTGTTTCTTGTTTTCGTAATGACACGCACCTTTTCTGCTACTATTCAAAGGAACAAACACCTGTTAGTAGGTGGGATATAGCAAGTGAATGTTGAGTCCACAAGTTCACATGGATTTGAAAATAATTAAGGATTTGAGCGAGTTTGATAAGCTTTTGTGTGATGTTCCCAATCTGCAGCGGTCAGTATCTATCTAAAGTGGTCCAAGGAAGGCACAGTGACTGGTGACAGGGTGATGGGCGGCCCAGGTTCCCTGGTGAATGAGGAGAAAAGACGAGCTGCTGGTGCTCAGACTGCTGAGGAAATTGATGCTGGTTCTTATAGACCAGTGATAGAACACATCATTCATTGAAGTTTGTTGCATATGAGGACCAACACCATGTTAGGCAGGAGGTCATATTATGCCTGATGGGTGTGTGAAAATATACAGTATATATAGTATGGTGGTGCAGCAGGTAGTGCTGATCCTTCACATCAAGATGGTGTTTTTCTGTGCATGCATGGGTTTCCTCCAAGTACACTAATATGCTTAAGTTTTAATGAAAATAAAAAGAAATAAGATCAGTCAACTAACGGTTTGACTTGGATTTGGTATTCTGATGTTGGTGTTAAAACTAGGGCCCGACTGATTTATCAGCCAGCCGATTCAACCAGCCGATTATAGCCCTTTTTAAAGGATTCAACACTGGCCAGAGTTTTGCCAATGTACCGCCGATATATTCTTAATTTCTCATAAAACAGTGAACGCTGTTCGGTGTCCAAGTCACGCAGAATGATGACGTTGTTGAAGCGGCTCTCAGCTAAAGCTGTGTGTATGGCACAATGTCTCTGTGCTGCTGGACAGAGAGAGACCACCGGGCTATAAAATTCATGTCCCAGAAGTTCAATGCTTTTTTTTTTGTATGTTATTGTACTTTAAATTTAATCTCTGGTTTAAAGTCGAACAAATACTAAAGGACCAAGTATTGTTAAACTATAAAATGTTCTGCAAGTAATTCATATATATTCATTGTTGTGTTTTGGGACCAATTTTTTTGTAATTAATTTTATAAATATATATTTAAATTAATCGACTGATTAATCGGTAATAACTATTCTTTTCTGCCAAAAACCAGTATCGGCATAGGCATCAAAAATATCGGTCGGGCCCTAGTTAAAACAATACCTTTAACAGTGCTGGTGCCTAAACACTCAAACTTGTGTTTTGATCTGCTACAGAAAGAATCTGACGTATTAAACCCACATCAGAGCCACATCAGCCCCAGATTTCAGTACCCAACCCTGATTTTGTAAAAAAAAAAAAAAATGGCTGGGAGAAAAAATAAACACAAGAGATGTTTGTGATACAATAAGGTTTTCAACACTCTTCTGCTGTAGAGGAAACTGGTCTTTTTGTTCATCAGTACAAAGGACAGAAAGAAAATCCATAAGGTTAAAATTGAGAGAAGGGTAGGACAGTTAGACGACCTACCGTCTTCTGTTCAACAAATGGAATTGTACACCACAGTCAAAATGCTTCTGAGGAGCACAAGTCTCACATTTTGCCCTCCAGCATCAACAATTGCACATGTCTGTTTTCAGTTTCCATGTCGGGTAGTAGGTATGACAAACGGCACTGTAGCAGAATATCAGCTCTCTAGATACCCCAGGAAGCAGAAAAAAAATATGTATTTATCGACTGGTTTGCCCGTTGACTCTCTCAGAAAAGCAATGAGGAGCAGATAAATTCTTGGCACGGGCTTCTTTTTTGCTCCTCAGGAGTCCTCTATTTCCTGATACACTTCTCACTCTGCAGAAATGCTACCATTTTCCCGTTTCAGCTCCCCGCACAATCATCAGCATTTCTTTCTCCATGACATGAAAACAAACTAAGACAGAGTGCCTGTGTGTTTGTGTGTGCGGTTCAAATCCCCCTGTCAGCAATCACTGGGTGGGGGACAGCCATAAACTGCACTTTAGAAGCCTATAATGGGCGACTGCAGCGCTGGCAAAACTTATATCATAACATGCCTCTTCCCATTTAGACACAAATAGGATCATTATTTTTGATAACTATACAGCTAGCTGTGGTTAATTTCATTGCACTAGTTGTTGCTGCATAATGCGTACTTCAACTAGATCATCATAAATTTGCCCATAACTCAGTTATTATTCTATTTAGTTACTGAACAAAACAATCAATTAATGCAGTCCTACACTGTAATTGAACATTAGGGTTGATCTATGCACACAACTTTCCATCATTCTGTCCTCTGCAAACATTACTGCATGTGACGGAGAGACACAGGCAGGTTTGATAAGCATTCCACCTTGCACTCACTATTTCTCAGCAGAGGACCACATATTATTTGTCAAAAAGGTACAAGTGGCAATTTACAGCAGAAGCTATAAAGTCTATCTCCATCTGATGTGATGGGGGCAACGGCCTCACGTCATCCACCTTATAAAGTGATGGACGCTCACAAGTGTAAAAGCTGAAGCGTTTTATTATTAAGAAAGCAGAAGACATTTCACGGACCACCACTGCTGCTTCTCTAATAAATTGAGGCTGTAAATGCTGGTCTGTTTACAATTGAGGGACAATTTTACAGCCTGTTTTTCAATCAGTTTGAAAGAGTGATTTAAGGAACATTCTTCTCTCTTGTGTGTTTCTTCCATGTAACAACCTTTAATTCAATTTGTCTCACAAATTCGGCAATGTACAGCAATTAATTTACTGCTCAAGCAGAGTTTTATTACTACACACCCTGGAGCTTACCTATCAAACTATATACATTTACACAGTAATCATGATTATCCTTCAACTGTCAAACTTTTCACTCAATCAGCAGTTGGTATATTCTCAGCTAACCTCATTTCATCTCTAGTGTCTGTCTCTCCTGGATAGTTTGAATTTGCCTTCATACGGTTTCCTCCACTATAAACTCAATAGCATGCTGAGGTGATTGGCCGGTCTCCACCATGGTGATTTCACTTCCCTCCATGGTGATGGTAGGGACCGTAATTCCCTGAGCTCCCAGCACAGAGGAGGGCAGGATGACGACCTGCGAGGCGCCCTCCATACCGCCGAGCTGATCAGAGGGGATCATGACGGTCTCAGTGCCTCCTTCTCCCCCCTGCAGAACGTAGATGGTCTGAACTGTACCAGCATCAACCTCTGCTGTGGTGGCCAGAGAGGACAGCACCTTGGCCCCCTCCAGCACCTTCTGCACATGTGCTGCCTCTGCTGCTTGAGCCGCCTGCGTGGCAGCCTCCAGAGGCAGGTCTCCGTGCAGCCGAAGGTGTTTGTCCAGGTTGGAGCGAGAGCGGAAAGCGGCAGTGCAGTGGGAGCAGGGGTAAGGCTTCTCCCCGCTGTGGGTGCGGGCGTGCTCTGTGAGCCGAGCAGCCACGCTGAAACTCTTCCCGCAAATCCAGCAGCAGAAAGGACGCATGCCGCTGTGGATGCGCTCGTGGTCCTGCAGGTGGGGCAGCTGGCGGAAGCGCTTTCCACAGGTGGAGCACTAGTGGACGGACAAAGAGAAAGAGGTTCAGTGTCACCAACAGTCATGCAGATGAGGCACATCAGTTTGGATGAAAGAAAAAGTTGCACTTAATGAGGAATAGTTAAATATTAAAAACAGTTTTTGGTTTGGGAGCTCTACAATCATTTTTTATCACACAGTCTTTTGATTTTCTTTTCATCTGCTCAATCATTTTGCTTGTAGTAAAACACAAATGAACTGGAAGTGCTTCTAGGGCACAATCCTCCGCTAGGGCATACGCTGTAAACTGTCCTATCTCATACTGCTGACAAATCATTGAAAAAATTCATTCAGATTATCACCAAAACCTCATCACTTCTTCCTTGTTCCATTACCAGCATCTACACCATTTAATCAGACCCAAAAAAACAAAGACACTATCAATTGTCAGCGGAGACAAAACCCCCTTTGGCCAGAGTAAAAATATGAAAAATCCATAATTCAGAGCAAAGCTCAAGATGTCAAGCAGATCTGTTGTGGAACAATTCAAAGAAAGGTTATAATTGATACTCAAAACCATAGGTCAAAATTGATACTCGTTTAATGCTGAGTCTTCAGGCCTCTGTTACAACCTCTGGAGATGGAGCAAAGGGGGGTTAACTCATTTCTCCATTTAAGCTCAATGAGATGGGGGAAATGTCCCAGGGCATACATTTTACACCTTGATACAGAAGCATGAATTGGACTAACGGTGACAGGCTGATGTTAAACATTTTTTGAAAGAAATAAACTGCTTACAATGAATATTAAATGAATTGTTAAAAGTATAAAATGGGGGTTTTACTTTTTGTGCAGGGTTGTTAAAAAGAAGCCATGAGCTATGAGCCTATTGTTTTTTATGGTTTCTGACAATTATTTTATTCAGTGTTTGTTTTGTTGAGCTACACCAAACTGTAATAAAATATTCCTTCATTCAAATCCTAAACATTTTTTAAGCCATAGGGGAATTTATTAAAAGTCGTAACTGTTTCTTTTCAAGATACAATGAAGACGGGGTTAAAGAGAGAGCTGAGGGAATTTTCAGCGATCACATGAACAGATCCAGTCATAGTCTTTCTGCTCCCCTATCACTCAGTGTCTGCTAACCACCTGAGTGTAGACAGTACAGTCTATAGGACAGTTGATTAAACCTGAAGCTCTGCTCCAGGAGGACTCTGTTGATTCCTACAGGGGACACTGAGACTGGAACTGTAATCCCCGCTGTCAGTTTTGCTATTTCAGTCTCTCTCTGAGTTACAATGTAATGAAATCACCTTTCCTGTCCAGTTTGCTCTTTATACACACGGCAAAGTGTGCTTTCAGAAATGCTCAGGCTGTAATACTAATTCAGGTTCATCCCAATGACTGGCTGTGTGGCTGAAGACCAATACTCCTCAAAGTGAACCTCTGCGTGCCTGCATGACTTAAAGCAAAGCCACAAACATTCAATCTATCGTACAGTCAGACGTGCTGCCATGGGCTTGGGTGGGTCTATAGTTGATGTCCTGCCTCATCACCAGAGCAGCAGAGAGTGAGGGAGAGAGTCCCAGAATAGTAACAGGCACAGAGGGGAGCTGACAGGCCCTAACTCAGCCCTGCCATTAATCACAGGTACACAGGGACGGAGGGAGGGAACACCCGTAGGACACGCACTGCACAAATGGCCATGGTCTGGATCTGGTGACATGGCCCATGTTATAAACACGTGTGACCATGGGGGGTGGGAGAGGTAATGTTGGATTTCACACTGAAATGCAGGTTTGAGGTTTGTTTGTATCAGACAAAATGCCTCAGAGGCAGGGCTATTATTTAGAACAAAACTACAAAAGCAATTTGTGACTGAAAAAATGAACAAAGAGAGGCTGTACTAAAAGAAAAAAGGACTAAATCAAAATATTGAGTGTTAGCAAAAAAAAAAAAAAAAAAAAAAAAAAAAAAAAAAAAAAGCTTTCTACTTTTATTGAGAGTCAAGGCCTTTGCACACAGACATTTTTTGGGCAAATAACCAACCAGTAATTTCTTTTTTCACCCGTTGTAAGTCAAATCCAGCTCTTACTTCAGCACTGTAATTTCCTTGAGCAAAATTGCAGCTTTTATTTTTCCAGACCAACATGGATTAACCACACCACACCACCATTTTATTTGACAAAAGGCAGAAAAATCAGCAGGAAGATGGTGACAGAGCTGAGTATGACGATGAGGAGTGAGCACTAAGGCTTCTACAGTAATAAGTTGGCTGCAGCTGTGGTACAGATTCATCTCCTGACTTTAATGGTGAAACACCAAGTTCTCTCTTTTCCAGAACTGAACGTACCGATTTAGTTGGTCTCTTTCTGTTTTATAAAGTAAAATGAGGTCAGAGTAACTTGCTGTCAGGTCCATTCCGGCATCTCCTGCACTATTTTTATTCAGAATGTACATAATTTAATTGTGTGCAAAAGCCTTTAGTTAGAGAAGAAGAGGAGAAAAACTAATAGCATACATGGGCCATACTGGGAAAAGCTTATTCAAGTTGTAACTGATGTACAACAGTTTTGTAACTAACAATTAATAAGCAGCAATTTGATCAGCATGAAGAAAAAAAACTCTAAATTAAATGCAAATTAGCCACAAAACTTTCATGTTGAATTAAGTACTAATAGGTCCTACACTAAATGACAAATAAGCAGCCAGTATGTTGTGAATTAGAATTCTAATCAGCAATTAGTTGATAATGACTACAGGGACCCTAAAGTGCTCCAAAACAAATAAGTGAATCATTTCATTTTTGATTCATCAGAGATAAAAAGGCTAAAAACCATCAAAAAAGAAACTGAGACTAAAGCAAACTGAGCATTTTCAAACTAAAACAACAAACTAGCAGCAAAAACAATTTAAATGTACATTCAAAACAAAAATGAAACAAAATAAAATAAAAAATGCTACAGATTTCAAAGCCGTGAAGTGGTGCACTTATGAGTCCTGGAAGCCAAGGATTAAGTATTTACCTCTTGTCCTCTAGTCTTAAAGTTAACTGAATTTGTGAATTTGCTACAGAACGGTTGCTCACATGTTGCTAAATAAAAGATACAATCTGTCATGACATTAAATATTATCTTTTTTTTCTGGCATTTGTTCCTTTATTGGTAGGAGAGAGACAGTGGATAGGTTTGTGAAAGAGGGTGAGAGAGTAGGGGAAGACACTCTGCAAACTGGTCACAGGCTGGATTCGAACCCGGGCCAGCAGAGGTACGTACATGGGACATGCCTGGTTACTAACCACTCTGCCAAACCAGCACCCCATTAAACATTATCTTAAACTGAATATGGAGAAAAAAAAGATGTAGACTTGTGATCCATAAGGCCATGACTTTTTACATGATCAGGTCACACTTGAAAGAAGTCTTTAAAAGAAAAACTTAAGTGTGTGAAGAAAGAGTTGAAGGCTTAAAGATAATAACACTGAGGTCAGTCAATAGCGGTACAGTAGTTAAACCTGATATTAGTTTGTATTTGAACTTATCACATTAACTCGGCAAAAATAGGGGGGACGCCATAACATGTCTAAAACTAGAAAAGCACTCGGAGAGCGCAGACCTCTGCCAGCACCAAAGTCCTCTCCCATATTGTGATTTTTACCATAAATATTAGTCCCACCTTTATGTCATGTAAATATTTAGATTCCTTGACCATGAAAACATACCATTAGCAACTGGTTTCATAGTTACCTCCACCATGTTATGTTTTCGGGAGAGTCTGTTTGTCTGTCTGTGAACAAAATAACTCAAAAAGTTATGGATGGATTTTGATGAAATTTCAGGAAATGTTCAGCATGGGAAAAGGAAGAACTGATTCGATTTTGGTGTTGATCCGCAATTTCCTTGATCACAAAAAATGTGATTTCTGTGAATAACTACTAAACTAAAATAGATATTATGAATCAAATTGCTAATGGTATGTTTTCATGGTCAAGGAATCTAAATATTTAGATGAAATAAAGGTAGACCTAATATTTAAAGTGAAAATCACAATATGGGTGAGGACTGTGGCGCTGGTGGTGGTCTGTGCTCCGAGTGCTTTCCTAGTGATATCTATTTTAGTTCAGTAGTTATTCACGTAAAACCGCATTTTTCGTCATGGCGGTTCCAGACGGTGATCCGGATCAACACCAAAATTCAATCACTTCTTCCTTTTCCCATGCTGAACATTTCCTGAAAATTTCATTGAAATCCATCCTTAACTTTTTGAGTTATTTTGTTCACAGACAGACTCTCCTGAAAACATAACCTCCTCGCAGAGGTAATAATTAACATTATAAGGTAATGTATGTTTAAGGAATTGATAATGAAACTATTGGAGTCATAAATTTATATTAAAATGCACTATTTATTAGCCTAAGTTAAAGCATGAAGGCCTGTAGTGACTACAACTCTGTATCTGTGTGATTTTGCAGGCATTTAAATTGAGATTGATGTGACCAGGCTTTTTCTGAGCAAATATTTAGAGGATTCATTTAATTGTTGTTTCCTACCGTTTCTTTGAAAAGTGACACCCAACCTGACCAGATACTTTGATTTCTGAAAAAAACTGTGAAAATAATGTTAATATTGGACCAAGAAGGATTGATATGAACTCTAGGATTCCATTTGTTTGTGATCAAAATCTGTGACTTTCCTATTTTATAAATTGTTCAGTTAAATCCTTGTGTAATCAGACTGTGCATGGTTTGTAGTTGGATACAAGCTTAAAAAATATAAGCTATTGTCCTTAGTGTCTCATCAGACAAGATATTTTATGACTGATGTGCTGAAATCAAATGATTGGATTTTCCTCTAAGGTAAAAACTGAGAGACAGATCAAGTGGAGTTCAGGATTACTATTACCTGAAAGCCTATACACTGAGACATACCAGTAGCCATAACATAACGGCTTTATCTTTATATACCTGATGATATGTCTCAAACATTTTTGCAACATAAGCAGAGGATCAACACTGCTTGTGGTAAACATTATCATTTGTCATACTGACAAAAAACTTGAAATGGTTTGATTAAATAAACGTTTTTACAGCTTACATCCTGCTGATTGCTGTTGTCAGTTAAGGAAAATGAAGAAAAATGAAAAATGGGGTTTTGTGGGTGGATCTCGCACTTTGCTGACTTCTATGTTGGCCTCCAAAATTGAAGCATTTGACAATACCTGGCTCAGACTGTCCAGAAAAAATGTCTCTTTTAAGCACATAATACAAGTATCTTTCTTACCTCAAAGGGCCGCTCATCAGTGTGCGTCCTCATGTGAACATTGAAGGTGGAATTGTAGGCAAACTCCTTGTGGCAAATCTGGCAGCGGAATCGCGGTCGGTTTTTGGACTTTCCGAGTTTCCCCTGGAAGTGGGCCAGTACGTGCTCCTCCAGGGTGCTGTTGGAGGTAAATCGACGGCGGCAAGGACTCACGGGACATTTGAGAGGGGTCTGACCTGTGTGGGATAAACGGTGCAGGTCGAGGCCCTCCTGGGTCATGCAGCGGTGGCCACATAGGTCACACTCAATCTAAAGGAGGAGGAAACAGTAGACGAGGTGGGGGGGATGTAAACCACAGAGTGAGGGTAAGGGGAATAGAAAAGGCAGCAATTAATGAAAAGATAAAAGGTCAGAGTCTTTAGAGTCTGTTTTTACAACAACATCCCAGTTTGATAACGACACAAGACCTTTGTTAAAATTCAGAACCCCTGAAGCTACCCTTTCATTTCCTTTAGGTCGGTACAATATCCTGTGGGAAAAAAGTGATCACCCGAAAACAAAAAAGACAGAGTCCAGTTTGTCTGGTATTTCATGTTATCCTTTCTGAAGTAAAATTTGGACTTTCAAAAGACCAGCAATTCCTGAACGCTGACTATTTTTACAGTGGAGAAGCAATATGCCAAAAAGAAATGAGTTGAATAACACTTTTATATACAGCTCCAAAACACAATGAGGAACCACTGTAATATGCTTCTACAAAGTTCCTCTATTTATAAGTTTGTGTCTACAAAAACTGATTTTCTTGTTTTTATTATACTTTTATCCAAGCCATTATTTTTCAGACTGTGAAAAATAATAAGGAAACAGCGTAAGACTTCCTCAGCTCTGATGAGTCTAGAAATCAATATTGAGCACAATAACGTTTTTTTTAGTGACGCATTTTTTCATCTAAGCATGCAGTCCACCAGCTTTTTACCTTAACAGGGTTCCTCTACAACCTTGACAATAAAATTCAATTGCAAGACCTTTTCAAACAAACTAAGCAAAATTGATACAGTATTTCCTCTGCCAGACAAAAGCTATTGACACAGGTGAGGTTAAAAAACTCTTTTCTTTAACACACTAAAATGCTTTTTCAAGTTATTCTGTAATACACTAAAATCTTAAAAACCAAAGGGGGCAATATGGTATTCACTAAAAATGGTACATAAAGGTACAAAACCCAAAACCAGTGGAGTTGGCACGTTGTGTAAATTGTAAATAAAAACAGAATACAATGATTTGCAAATCCCTTTCAACTTATATTCAACTGAATACACAGCAAAGACAAGATATTTAATGTTCGAACTGAGAAACTTTATTTTCTTTTGCAAATAATCATAAACTTAGAATTTAATGGCAGCAACAACAAAGTTGGCACAGGGGCATTTTTACCACTGTGTTACATCGCCTTTCCTTTTAACAACACTCAGTAAACGTTTGGGAACTGAGGAGACCAATTTTTGAAGCTTTTCAGGTAGAATTCTTTCCCATTCTTGCTTGATGTACAGCTTAAGCTGTTCAACAGTCCGGGGTCTCCGTTGTTGTATTTTACACTTCATAATGTGCCACACATTTTCAATGGGGGACAGGTCTGGACTACAGGCCGGCCAGTCTAGTACCCGCACTCTTTTACTATGAAGCCACGCTGTTGCAACACGTGCAGAATGTGGCTTGGCATTGTTTTGCTGAAATAAGCAGGGGCGTCCATGAAAAAGACATTGCTTGCATGGCAACATATGTTGCTCCAAAACCTGTATGTACCTTTCAGCATTAATGGTGCCTTCACAGATGTGTAAGTTACCCATGCCTTGGGCACTAACACACCCCCATACCATCACAGGTGCTGGCATTTGAACTTTGCACCTATAACAGTCCGGCTGGTTCTTTTCCTCTTTGGTCCAGAGGACACGACGACCACAGTTTCCAAAAACAATTTGAAATGTGGACTGGTCAGACCACAGAACACTTTTCCACTTTGCATCAGTCCATCTTAGATGAGCTCGGGCCCAGCGAAGCTGGCGGCGTTTCTGGGTGTTGTTGATAAATGGCTTTGGCTTTGCATAGTAGAGTTTTAACTTGCACTTACAGATGTAGACGAACTGTAGTTACTGACAGTGATTTTCTGAAGTGTTTCTGAGCCCATGTGGTGATATCCTTTAAACAGTGATGCCGGTTTTTGATGCAGTACTGCCTGAGGGATCGAAGGTCATGGGCATTCAATGTTGGTTTTCAGCCTTGCCGCTTACGTGCAGTAATTTCTCGTAATAGCTGGTTGAGAAATGTTGTTCTTAAACTGTTGGACAATTTGCTCACACATTTGTTCACAAAGTGGTGACCCTCGCCCCATCCTTGTTTGTGAATGACTGAGCATTTCAGGGAAGCTGCTTTTATACCTAACCATGGCGCCCACCTGTTCCCAATTAGCCTGTTCACCTGTGGGATGTTCCAAATAAGTGTTTGATGAGCATTCCTCAACTTTCTCAGTCTTTTTTGACACTTGTGCCAGCTTTTTTGAAACATGTTGCAGGCATCAAATTCCAAATGAGCAAATATTTGCAAAAAATAATAAAGTTTACCATTTTGAACATTAAGTATCTTGTCTTTGTAGTGTATTCAATTGAATATAAGTTGAAAAGGATTTGCAAATCATTGTATTCTGTTTTTATTTACGATTTACACAACCTGCCAACTTCATTGGTTTTGGGTTTTGTACATTTTTCACCAAGTGAGGGAGGTGAAAGCAGGCATGAGAAAACATGTAATTCTAAATGGACAGAAATACTTACTGTACAAGCACAGTATTGCTGTCATTGTTTATTTTACTTCTACCAAGAAGGTTATTTTTAAGGCTCTAATTGTCTACTAACCTGTCCGGTGCATCGCCCTCGGCCCTGACCCCGTCCTCGACCAGTGTTTTTCTCCTCTTCTGTGGTGGGGCAGCGCAACATGTGGATCTCCAGCACAGACTGGTTCACAAACTGGGATGCACAGTGAGGACACGTCGCTGGCTGCTTGTCTACAGAAGGACAAAGTCAAGTTTCAGTCTGATCGGCAGATTCTGCGTTTACAACCAAAGCAGCTGGTGTGATATTATCTAATGACAGACTTTAGCACATTTATTCACAGCTGGATGCTCATAATATGCACACACTGAAATACTGGTGATTATGATGATTACTTTCAAGAGCCATGTTTACATCTGCACTTTTTCTTCAGTCTGACTGAAATGATTCAGATTAGAGAATTCTGCTTCACTGTTTACATGGACATTATGCGATCACTGTGTGTGTTCATGCATTTAACATGCAATCAGACTAAAAGCATCTTTGAATTTTCAGAAGGTATAAACTCAGACAGCAGAAGGAGCGGCTTTTCTTTACTGTTCAAATAACAAAAACAGTGCTTTAACTTGTGAAGAATGATCTCCAGTGGCCATTATTTCATTGTAAAAACTGTTCAGTTGCAGCCACATCTAAATGTGATCCTCTTTATGAGAGCACGCTGACAAAGATTCTCTTCATTATGAGGGCCAAACTAATTAGATATGTGGCTCCACTGTGTGATTTATGCTCTTAGTGTATCAGTTTGTCTTTATTTGGGAACATTACAGTTGACAGTAAGACTCCTCTGTTATAAACAAACACCTCTGTCCATCACTCATCGTTCCTCATGGAGGGACAGAGAATTTATTCCCCTGCTGCGGTCGGTGACTCTGGACATCTTTATTTTCTGTTCTGAAATGAACCCAATGGAGAGAGTGGGAACCAGGAAGACTTGTGCAGAATGATGGTTTACATGAACGTCTTTCAGAATAACGATCGGCATAAACCACCTCTCTCATTCGGGATGACACTTCTGCTCTTTTGGATCCAAATCTTCAGAGTGATATGTTTACATGACTGGTTTTTATTCTGTTCATGTGTTTACCCTGATTACTTGCATCCATGTAAAGATGGCCACAGAAAGACCTCAGACATCCGACGGTGACAATAACAGGTATCAAACTAATAATAATTGATCTGAATTAAGCTCCTTCAGCTTCAGGACCATTGACTCTCAGTCCCGCTGTCACAGATCACTGAAACACTAGAAAGAAGGGAGGCATCCATAATGTAATTAGGGACACTCTGTTAGTCTCTCTTGGACAGGATAAAATGACTGCTGTAGCCCTGACGGTGTGGATTGTTAAAGCTAATGGGTTTCTCCTAAAGATTTTTCTGCATTTTTTTCACATATTTAAATATATGAAATTATAAATGCAATCATTACATTAACATTCAAAGTGATTATTTGTAAATTCTACTTGTTATTGATTGATTGACTGGTAGATGAGTGTCAAAAATTCTCAAGTATCAAGTGCAACAAGGTGTAAAAGGAAGATAAAGCACTCTTAATCCTGCACTAAACTCTGTTGTCAATTAATCCATAACTAGAATCAGGAGACTGTCCCTATTACTTTTAGGTGATGCACATTGTGAAAGTCAGGCCTGATGCAGATGCTAACTTGAAAATGATAATGCCAGCCAGTAACAATGTTTTCTAAATCTTCTGGCTAACTCAGTCTCAATATTTTGTCTCCTGTCGCTTGTAAAAACAGGTCAGGTTGTCCCAACATGTCATTTTTTGCTGCCCGATAAAACGATCTTCTCAAAATCAGCAGTGTGCCAGATGTTAGCGTAAAATCAACAGGTGAACGTCTGAAACGACGTCTGCTCTTTGCACAATACTGTTTCATACTAATGTTGAACTGACACCAACGTGGATCCCTAATTCATATAAAAAGGTAATTGATGTGTGCATGGACACACTTATTTATACCCCTGAAGTCAGACGCACATATTATGATCTCCTTGAACACATCAGAGACATTCATTACTGTTCCTTGTGAGAGAAATGTCTTCTTTTAAACCTTTTATATACTTGGTAATGTTTGATATTTTATTTCTACACTCAAAGTGGTCTACACTTTTACTCTTTCTATGGTAACCCACAAACTTTTTATTGTTGCGCGGATTTAACTTTCTCATTCCCAAACTGTACTTACTTTTATAAACATTCTTTAAGTATCCCCTGGTGTCGGATTGTTCTTTGCTTTGTGCATTATTTGAATGACCCATTTTAATTCTACAAGGTCAAATACCTACCATACCTAAAAAAGAGAATCAGTGTTTAACACACTTTAGGAAATAATACATAAAAAATTAGGGCTGGGACGACACGCTTTTCTCCCGATTCAATTTTTTACGTTTCTTTTGGGTGCCAATTCAGTCTAAATTACAATTCTACGACTTTGCCGATTTTTGCAATCTTTGGCTTATTAACACAGAATAAAATAAAGCATTTAAATTTGGGGGGGGGGGTTAACAAAAAAAAATCTATCTAAAAATTGGCAAACAAAAAATCCCAATACTTTTGTGAATTGATTTTTTCTCCCATCCCTAATAAAAACGTCATTAGTGAAGCTTAACATTAACTCATCCTGGGTAATATTTTGAAAGAACTCTGCTGTGTCTCATCAGATAGACCGTTAGCATCATTGGACTATAATAAAAGGTTCCCCAATTTGATTAAACTTCAGCTTTTTTTGTGTGTTTTATCAAGCAGCTGAAATTAAACAGCGTGCAATAAGCATTTATTAAACGATGTGCTGTTCAAAGCTAGTTAAAATTCTGAAACTAAATTGAATTGAGCTAAATATAACCCTGAGAGCTAAGCAAAAGAAAGCAACACAGACTTGTTGAAATGATTAATTGATTGCTTTAATTGTTGTGGATTAATTCAGTCTATCACCCAGTTGATCAATTAATCATCTACTCACGTCAGCTCTAATCAGATGGTGCCCTGGTCGTGTTTTGGCAGAACAAGCCCCGCTCTCACTGGGTAGCTGTTGGAAACCTGGCTGAGGAATTGCTGACACTGATGGTTCATCAGTACGACTCCGGGTCGTCACGCCAACATCTTGCAATCTGCTTACCATCTGTAGTGTTTATCCCGGTGGGGGTGCTCCACACTGCTCCCAGTTGGGACCCTCTAATTAAACCTTTAATAAGGACAATCTCAGCCTATGGCCCTGGACTGATCAATGGATCAATCCCTCCAATCATCTCTCTCAGAAGAGCCACATACCTCTGACCCCTGCTGCACGCTGACTCTTCAAGCTTAACTAACGAGGTCGACTTCCCAACGCCCCCCAATTCATTTACCTCCACCTTCCTCCTACGTGGCACCGGGGACACAAATCAATGGAAAGTCATTGACCTAATGCATTGGCGGGACAATGCACATATAACATGGATGCATGTTTGTAAATAAAGATAGGCCACCCAGGCCCACTGATGCCTGCATTTACTGCTGTGTTTGCATTAATCAATAGCAATTCCCTGCATGTGCACTGATAAGGACATCATATCTAATTGGTTTCCATTACAAGCAGGCACAGGAGCTTGCATCTGATTTCCTGATATGTTCATCTTGCTTGATCTGATTGCTGTTCTTCCAGACGGTTATCAGCGATTGACTCATTGATAACGAGATTCAAGAGAGTGACATGCCAGACATTAACAGCTGTATAAAAAAGGTGTTGAACAACACAGCAGGACACCTCGATCCACATGGAACAAACGCTCACCTTGATGAGTCAGTGAGTGCAGGTCCAGGTCTCGCCTTCGCTTGAAGGCCTCCCCACACTCTGGACAAGGGAATGGGTGGCTGGTGTGCAAGAGCCTGTTTTGAACAAAAACACATTTTACACAAATATTACAATTCATCCTTTACGATGTCATCTACTTCCATGTAATCTACTTCCACCAACAGGGGTTTGTGCACCAGCTACCTACACTATGGTAGTTAAGTTCTCGGCATACAGGGACAAAAAAAGTGACAGCCAGTGAGTCCCCTTGCCCAACTCTGCTTGTTGTCTAAAGTCAATTTTTTTTGTTTTTCTTGTTATTTTTAAAGAAAATCAGTACTAACAAGTGGTTTATTTAGTTCCAAGCATTCAAGATTTTTTTTTTTTTGAACACAGGACTCTAAAAAAAATGAGGGAACTCCAACCAGTACTATTTGTATTGCTGGGTTTCCCTTCTGTACAGCAGATACTTGCAATAATTTACACATTAAAACATTTGTGTCAAGGTTTTGCTGTTTTGGCTATGTCACATTATATGAAAACTAAAAGGATTTATTCATTGATTGTTCAATCAATGATTACAATCATCCTCTCGTCCTACAACAACCCCAATAATGTCAAACTCAACTCTTTTATTAGACTCTGTGTGCCCGTGATTGGTGTTGTGGTTGTAACTGAATGTGTGGTTGGTTTCCCTCCTAAATTATGTTTAGCTATTACTGTTACATGTTAAGTTCTGTTTTGGCTGTTGAGAAATAAAAGCAAGAAGATATTGTTACCACTCAGGACTTCTATTGTGTAAAACTAAAAGTGATATATTTCTCAGTCACAGATCTTTAAATACTACAGTAAGTAATAAGCCTAAAAGGCTGTAGAGTTCCTAGCTGCTTCCATCAGGTTCAGTTACCTTATTTGCACCCATAAGCACACTTGTTTTGCAGCCAAAGAGATCGAGACATAATGATACATAATGAGTATGAAAAAAATACAACAATAAAGTGTTTAAGGTTAAAAAAATCAGGGAAAACTCAACTCACAAAATTATTTAAAATGTTAAGTTGAAAACAAATGAAGACTTCAACAAATAATTAAATATGTATATGCAAACATCGCTCCAGCTTGTTTAGCTCAGTCACAGGAACAAAGCTGTGTTTGTATAATTTTGTTTGACACCTCTGGACTATAAACCTCTGTCCAAAGGGAAGGAGCTGAAAGTGTCAGCACAGAGGGTGGGGGAAGTTAGCTACCCGCTGCAGCTGTTTATTACACAAGGAAGCTGGCTAAATCTGTGGTTCGCCATTCAGACAACTCAGCCGACAAACAATCCATTAAAATGTATCTCTTGCTTACAACCTCTGTCCTATTCACTAAATCTAAATGGACTTGAATGTTTGAAGTAGGGCTGGGTATTTCCAGCAACTTCACGATACGATACATATCCCGATACTAAGGCCACGATACGATACGTATCCCGATACACGTAAATTGTGAACATTGACTATGCTTTCAGCAAAATTCTTGACAAGTTTAGTTTTTTCTTATAAGAAGAAAAAGAACAAGGATGAGTTTTAAGTGGTTCTACAGCTGGAGAGACATAAATTCAGACCCTCAAAGATGGTAGACCTAAGTTCAAATTTAGAACATATGCTTCATTATGTAGCTCATCTTCTACCTTGAACTGTGCCACTGTTAACATTACCCAAAGTGTATTTACATCAACTGTCAAAATATTTAGGCTGTATCAATTCTGTAGAATCCGTATCGATACACGTATCCCAAAGGAGTGCGATATGATATTTTACCGTATCGATATTTTGAGCACAGGCCTAGTTTGAAGCATGACTATGGGCTGTTTTTACAGAGACTCATACTGCTGCAGGGTAGGACAAAACAAACCGTGCAGATCCGTGCATGGTCAGTGATGAAACCACAGAAAGACAAGACATGATCTGCAAATTGAGAATGTCCCCTCATGTGTTGATATGTGAAGAAAAGAGCACACGTGACCACATTGCTGTGCAGCAACCTACATTAGTTGATATCACTTTTTGCTCTACAAGTAGTATAGACATGGTTGCTGTTCAGATTGTGAATCGTGGTTATTCCCTGCCACTATTTACATGTTCTGTCATACAAGCTCCTCACATAACACACAACTTCATTCCCCACCTCTCCTTACCATAACCCCTGCAACAGCGTGGCCCAACTGAATATTAACAGGAACATGCTGCTCAGCTGATACTTCCACTGGACTAAGAACTTGGATAAAAACTACACTTCATACACAAGAATAACTAAAATAAAAAATAAAATAAAATAATAAATTCCCAATTTTAACAGCTTTTCCTTATTATCTGTATACACCCATGCAGCTAAAGAGGTTTGCCTTTTTAATACAACACAAAGTAAAGTGTAGCATTAAACTTCCTTGGTTTAAAACAAGTAAACAGCAAAGTTGGGCTGAGCTGAAAGTGCATCTCTACATATCATGTTTTGATGCAATTTTGATTCAAAATCCTGATGTCATGCATCTTAATCATAATGTACAAGTTCAAATATCAGACTTTAAAAAATTTAACAGTGGTTGTGAAGGACGGCCACCATTTTTTTTCTTCTCCCCAGCAGTGACCTTTTATATGACTAACAGAAAAATTACCAGAAAGCACAGAATGTGTTTAGTGGTGCTCTAGGTTAAATAAGGGGTATTAGCTAAGTGTATAATGGCTGCAGATAAAAGCAGAAGAGCAGACTAGAGTCAGAGTTAGAACATGAAGGACTATATTTATCCATTGCATAATGTTACTCTGGATGTAGCTGTAGGGGAGGAGGGGGTGTTCGGATGTTTTCACCTGATGCAACATCAAGTCTTTTTTCTTCAACTGGAAAATGTTCAATATTTATCTCTCCAACATTTGTGATGCTGAAGTTTCATGATAATCTAATCAATGTGCTGCATTTCCAGCTCCAGTAAATGTTAGACCAAATATACTTAACAACACAAGTCACTTTAAGTAAAGAGGAAGGTTACAGGTGATGTACAAGGTCCTCTGAAGGCCTTCACAAGAGGCTGTTAAATAGACATGGAGAAATCAATGATTTGTGGACAGCTGACCCTGAGGCAATGAGAGGGGATTAAAATATCTGTCAGGGTCACCTCCACTCCAAGCCAGATGTTCTTTAATAAGCACAGATGACATATACAGAGTATTAGCTCTACACACAGGAATCTCCTGAACTAAGCTAAAATAACATTAGATTAGATTTAGTGATAGTCCTTTTGTGTATGTTCTTGCGAAGTGAGACGACTTGGATAATCAAATAAAACTTAAATGTAAGTTTTCTGTAGGGGAGTTGGAAAGCAAGTTGAACTTAAAAAGTCTGTATTTTGTCTTATTTGGGTTCATATAGTTATTTATGACTGCTTGTTATGTTTACAAATGCTAATGGTCAAAATATCTTCTGGTTTTCATTTGCGGAGTTCCCCTGCTCCTGCAGCTTTAGCTGCATTTTCACTTAGTGGTCTGGATTGGTTCAGTACAGTTTGGCATGGTTTGGAGTTCACTGAACAGAACAACCTTAAGAGGAGGGGGGGAGGAATGAGATTAAGATCGTGCTGGCTATGTCCAACTCTCTCTGGACTTCCTCCTCACTAACAATGATAAGGAAAGGGTACACCTCCAAAGTACTCAATGAGCACTTTTTATAGCAAAAGCAGTAGAAAAAACCTCAGCCAAATCCATGGGTAATTAACACGTTTTTTCGTTTTAGCTGTTGTGCATGGTAAGTAGCAATTCTTTAGTGTCAGCTTGGTACACTTGGCATCCCTTCAAAATGGGATGGCACAGTTATTTGGGTTCCTTTCCTTATATTTGACAGTAAAAGCACCATGCTGGAGCAAACTGAGCCAGACAGATAAAAGGAAAAGGAGCTTATAAGACCTCTTCCCAGTGGGCTCAGTCCACTCAGTGGTTGAACCATGTAGTCTGAGGTAAATGGTCAGTTCTGCGCTGCACAGTGCGGTGTTGAACTTATTCCACTTAGACAGTAGAATGAAGCACTAAGATATTCAATTTATGTTTCTTTAGGGTTGACCTTTACATTTGTCCTTATTTATTTCTTAAAATTCTAGTTTATTCTCAACTACTTGGCTTCATTTTTACATCAATGAGCCCACCTTAAGGTTTTAAAATGTTTTTTGACATTACAAATCATATGTTGTCATTTTGGTCACCACATAAGGGATATTTTAGATGACACTTCAATCCAAACCCAGCGCTTAAATATTGTGACAAAAAATTGAAGAAAAAAATGGATACTTAACTATAACTTTAATCCTATGGTTCACTGTCAGGAAAATATCTGCTTTGATATCAGCTAGAACAGGTGCTCAATTAACTTGCTGCTACTACAGTCCCCTTAACACTGAGTTTGTAAAAACTCTAAAAGCAGTTTGACTTTGCAAAAGCAAAACACATACACAGAACAGTATCTTAATTTCAATGCAAGAGGGATAGCCACCTTCATCTTACTTTGGGCAGAACAGTTACGACTTTGAACATGCACAAAGGTATAATAAACAATCAAAATCAATAGTCTGTCCCCAGATGGCCCAGTTGTCAACTAATCTGATACAGCTATTTGGGTGATTATTGGACAAACATCCAATGTCAGTATTGGATCAGTGCATCCCTACTTTCAAGAACAGCTCCCTGGTTTTGGCAGTCAATATCAAGATAACCACAAGTGAAGTGTAAAAGTATTTAATGATGAAACATTTTTGGGTCTATTGACTCTGTGTCTTTGTCTTTTTCCTCACTAGGGTCTGCAGAGAACTGGATTTTCTCTGCAGTCAGGGGCCAAGCAGTCAAGCCCCAGCTTAACGATTTAATTGAACAGCGTTCATGGTCTGCAGATCAATATCCTCCCGGTAAAAAAAAAGGTGGACCGTTTAAACACCGCAAAGCCTTAAGTCAGTGCTTTAACCTTATAGACGGTGTTTTATTTGACATCGAATGTGCTAAAGGAAAGGCCAGTAAAATATAAATAAACCCAGTAAACACGCTCCCCTCTGCTCAGAGAGGACAGAATCAGGCTCTCTCCTCATCCTGGGTTATCATTATTATCTTAATTATTCTGCCTCTATCTGTCAGTCATATGTGTCTGAGGCTCAAGGGCACCCAGACATTTCAGTAAGCACGTTTACCACACAGCTTAGGGGTCTTCCTTGGTAGTTGGACACGGCTCAGATCCTGCAGCTCCTGGCAAGGGGCTGAGGGAGGGGCAAGTTTATCTAAATTCTGCTGTGGGCTCCGCTTTAAATCAGAATTTTAATATATAATATAAACATAGTAAACAACATTAGGGATAACTGATATTTAGTAGTAATTGATATATTATTTGGGTTTTACAAAGTGTACAGAGCTAAATACTTGATTGACATGTTTTAGTAACTTCCATCCAATCATCTGCAGACTAAAAGCTTCAATAGAGTCATTTCTGGATATTTGTGACTCTGCAGTGTAAGAAAAAGAGAGAATACATCTTTTTCAGTTTCTTTTAAAACTGAACTACGTAAACAAAAATTATACCACGTGAAACATGAACTGGCTGCATTTGTTCAGTTAATTATTATCTATTTGTTCTGATGTACCCCCCTGTTAGGTTCATCCTTAAAAAAGGTGGAAGAAAACAGGAGGATGCTTTAAATCATATTAGCCACTGCACAGACTGATGTCAGCCAGCATTACACAGACAAATAACACTTGGATACAAACTGCACAGTCAGCATATTTTAATATTTAAATAATGTTGTTTACTTCTGTCAAAACTAAGTTTGACAGGACTTAAGACAAGTCAAACATTATGAGTAGGAGGTTTCCATTGATGGTTTAAAACTTTTTGCAAAAGGGTAAATAGAGGGTTGTTTCTCTGATCACTTTTCTCTGCAAAGTTTCTGTCAAAGCGATGTCTTTACCTGCATTAAAATAAGAGATGGGACATGTTAGGCTCCTTTGTCTTTGTTTGTTTTGTTGTTTGATTATACACCAGGTGCCAGTTCATTGGGCACACCAATTCAAATGCATATGCCTGCTACTCATGCACATGCACAAATGCAAGACAGTTAATCAGCCAATCACATGACAAAAACTCAATGCATTTAGGCATTTTGACATAATCAAAACTTTCTGCTAAGGTCCAAGCCAAACATAAGATTGGGAAAGAAAGGTGACTTAAGTGACATTGAGAATGTGGCATGGCCTTGGTGCCAGACGGGCCAGTCTGAGAATTTTAGAAACTGCTGATCTACTGGGATTTTCCCACACAATCATCTCTGGTGTTAACAGAGAGTGGTCTGTGTAAGTGAAATGTCCAGTGAGCTGCAGCTATCTTGGTGAAAATGCATTATTGATGCCAGAGGTCAGAGGAGAACAGATGCACTGGTTTGAGATGATAGCAGGGCAACAGTGACTTATCATAACACTGTAGAACTGCAGCATGCTGTTATGTATACATGCATCAAAATCGGTGAGAAATAACTCCAGCACTCTTGTGAAGATTTCAGAAAGTTCTGAGAGCAAAAGTGGCCTGAGAGTGTTTGTACAATAAAAGATAGTAAAATACAAAACAGAGCTACAGGCACCTTTGAGGAAATTTTAAACTGAAGATGACAATATACCATAAAGCTGTCTGAAATTCCAGCTTATTTAAGAAATAAAACACTAAGAGTTTTGACCTGGAGACTAAAAAATTGATAAATATCCAAGCATTATCCATTAACAAGTGTGATTTAAATGTTATTATTGTTGTGTTATTACTTGTGATGGTTGAGCTGGTCCTCTGTGTTGAATCTTGATGGGCAGTGAGGACAGGCGAAAAGGTGTAGAGCTCCCTCGCTATCCAAAATGCTCACCTGCTTTAAGGGGAAACAAGAGTGAACATAAATATATGCACAGCTATGCCCATTATTTTCTGCAAATACTCTTTTCTGTAGAAATTTCAAAGGCCTTTCATCATGTAAAAGACAGAGGTTTGAATGGTTTTACTGGTTTGCGTCCACGCTTGCGTCGAGGCTGAGTTGATGTGTGAATGCGTTGGTGTCTCTTCAGGGTGGCTGCCTGGGAGAAGTTTTTGCCACAAACATCACAGCTGTAAGGCTTGTTGCCGGTGTGGCTCATGCTGTGGCGCAGCAGGCTCTGGGAGTTGGTGAAGGACTTTGTGCACACCTTCATGACAACAATGACAAAGGATTAGAGCCACAGCTGTATTTACACATAACCAGTTTCTTTAAGCTCTTCCTTAAAGATACATACAGATATATTTACATGTACTTATGGTGCAGCTGTTTGATTACACTGAAAATAAAAGCAAGATTAGTTTGACTGATGCTGAGATCTGGATAACTGGGTGATTTAACATCTATGCATCAAATGTATTTATTGTCATATACACTCTTGACATCTTTATAATTGGAACATGTTGACACTGAAGAAAAAAATGCACTTAAAATAACAATATTTAAATTTAATGAACAAGGGAAAATTATTCAGTCTTTCTTTTCAGTAATCATTTGACCTTCATGACCTTGTGCTGATACCTGCAGATTCTACAAATACAACTGAAAGTCAAACACCGTTAATTGCCCAGTCCTACAGAATGGTCATAAAATTCCTCTTGTGTACAGAAACTGAAGATATGTCAAATATAATTAGGGTGGTGGTTCAAATTGTGCCTTCCTCAAACAGAAACCACTTCAAAAGCATTACATCATCTCATAAATGTCAGCTACATGACAGAAATGACATTTACATCAAAGGAAATTATCCTTCAAACCGGAGAGGGGACACAAGTTGATTAAATTCTGACTGGCACCTTGCATGTAAAGAGCTTCTCTCCCGTGTGGCTGAAGACATGAGTGCGGAGGAAGACACGCCGGGTGAAGGTTTTCCCGCAGTAGGGGCAAACATGGGGTAGTGGAGTGCGAGCCCAGTCCTGCAGCAGTTTGGCAGGTGGAGGGTGGTTGGTGTTGTCTGACTCAGCCGCAGCGCTATTCTCGATTTCCTCTTTGACGCCTGAACCTTTGTTTGCTTAAACAAAACAAAGAAGCTGATTAAAGACCTCATATATCCTTGAACAATAGACCAACTCTGGAATAAGCTTTAAAACCCAAAGCTGCAAAACAGTACACATCTCACACTTAAGTTCATATTGTATGATAAAAAAAGGTTCATTATTTTAACACTTGAAATTGCTGTTCCCTAAAAATCAAACATTAATATAATCTATAATATGATATAATCTTTCAGTGGCAAAAGGTTTCCAGTCCCCAAAAACTTTTTTTTGGTTTGTATTTCCTTGTTTGAGCTTTGACAGTTTTTGTTGTTCATTTAGCTTTTGTTTGTGTCTGTGCACAGGCGGCTCCTGCAGCGAACACTGTGAGACAGAGAAAACTACAACCAGGTACTGTGATTAGGGACCATATTTTCAGATTTTAGAACAACCACAGCACTGTGTCACAGAGTTAATTTGCCTCAGCTCACAGCTGCAGGCTCCAGGAAAAAACATCACTACAGTTATGCTCCTGATTAACCACAGCCACCTCCGAGCATCTGCATGACGATTACAGATGTGGTAAAAGTCACAGAGGTAATGCCACACTAGTGTTTGTAACAGGTACCCATCAGTTTTGGATAGTAACTATTTAAAAGTATTACAAAACTGTAATAATATAGTTGTTGTTTTTTTAGAAAACTAGTACAGTAAGGTTTACCACCACTAAAAGAGTAATAACTAGGGCTGTAATCAACCAAAGAAATTGTTGGTTGACTAAAACACAGCAATTTGTTGACCAAAATCGACCAATTGGGGGGGGGGCACCCCCCCGTGTTTCTCCCCTGTGCGCGCCTCTTTCCCTCCTTTCTTTCTCTCAACTCAAGACTCTTTGCTTTCCAGTCTTCATCAATGACCACATTGTTCACTACAACAGACACTTTTCCTGCTGGAACATTGAAGGCATCGCCAGCTTCATAGTCGCGCAGCGATGGTTCTTTCTGTGTGCGCACCTCCTTTTTTTCTCTCAACACAAGACTCTTTGCTTTCCAGTCTTCATCAATGAAATGGGCAGTCACTCTCATATAGGACTACATTCGAAGAGACGTACACATCTGTTATCTTTATCTATTAACTAGGAAGCTTTCTCTTTTTACTCCCTCGTATTTTGCCGTGAGGGCGTGCGTAATTGTCTGGCGCGCTGACACTGAATATCCAGGTTCCAATGTTTTTCTTGGCCTTCCACGACACCAGTGGGCCTCATACCCTCAAAAATAAAATAGTCAATTCCTTCTGTGATGTAGTTTTTGCATCTGGGTGTTTATATGAGGCATAAAATCCAACGTGAGGGTGAGGGATCCCGCCGCTGCAGCGCGGGCAGAGCGCATGCAGTTATAAAACGAATACGCGATTATTAGACTAGAATATTGAAATGTTCTTAAATAAAAATATTGAAATGAAGGATAAATACATTAAAATGGTGTTCTGAGACATGATGGGGGTGCTCAGAAAATACCCTCATTTCACTTGATACGTTTCTCCTGATGAAATGAACTGCAGGGGAAAAAATAAATTGACATATTTGGTCGACCAATCAGAATTTTGGTCGACTGAGCACGCATCAACCGATTAGTCGACCAGTCGACTTGGACTTTACAGCCCTAGTAATAACATTACAGTTACAGATCAAACTAATACTTACTTTCTGTCCTCAGTGTGCTGTTGCATGTACATACAGTTATTAGCTAAAGAGTTAAAACCAGCGAGGAGGATGAGTGGAGAAGGGTAAGCTGTATTTTGTCACTTCAAAATGTTACCTTAATCTAAGCTTGTGTCTAAAAAAAGGTGTAAGTACATTGTAGCCTGCTGTAAACTTTGTTTTTAATCTACTGTAAATCAAACTTTTGAAAAGGGGACGTAATAAGTACCTTAAAATAGAGTAATAATATTTAGTAAAGGGGGCGTATAGAAATATCAAAACCCCAATATATTGTGATATTTAATAGCAAAACAACAGATTGATTTTTTTAATGTATTTTTTGGGCATTTTATGTGCCTTAATTGATAGGAGAGAATGACAGTGGATAGGCTTGTGAAAGGGGGCGAGAGAGTAGGGGAGACACTCTGCAAACTGACCACAGGCTGGATTTGAACCCGAACCGGCAGCAGTATGTATATGGGACGTGCATGGTTGCCAACCACTCCGCCAAACCAGCACCCCAACAGATTGATACTTTATAGTGTAATACCAATATTTTACATAATTGATTGAAATTTAGGACATCTCAATTGTTTTTCAGGCTCCGGCCACATGTTGGCAGCAAGCATTCATGCACTTTACCCTCCAAGTCCTTGTTATTAATTCTATCAGTGAAAGGCATAAAAATCGTAGTCATGGTGTAAAAGCTACGCTTTATTGTGGGATAAAAATACTCCAAAAATATCATGCAAAGTGTAATAGTAAATGAACATCATATTTATAGTGTCTTGATATATTGTGTTGCTTCTTCTGTATGTTTTGAATCACCAGATTCTTGCCAATACACACTCATATTGAGCAATTAGGGCAGTCATTTTATGCTTTTCGTAGAACTAATAGATACATATTTATTTTATACAGCTTCACAATAACTTGCCCAGCAATGTTACCTATAGACAATGAGGTACCAACATTTTCTGACCTGTTGATGCATGGAAGTGACAAAACACCCAGCATAAAATATACAAAAGAAGACTGAATTGTCTTTGTACAGAGGAGCTCAAAAGTCTGCACACAATATCCAATTTAGCAGTAGAATTATCAATAAAAGTTTGATTACTTATTTCAAGGGTGTAAATTAAGGGTCAAACAAGAGATCCATCAATCCCAATAATTGCCCAGATACAGTTATAGCGCTTTTTAAATAGTACATTATTGAATTCTACAAATTAAATTTAATGATAATTTCATTTAATGATAACATATTGTTTATTATGTATACGCTTGTCAACAATCATCTAGGTAACATCTGACAAAAGAGAGGCATTTTATCTTAAAAAAGGTGGAAAGTAGCAAAGCTTTGTCCAATCAACTGATTCTTTTCAATCTTAGAAGCGGGAAAAAGGATCTGAAATAACACTTCATATTTAATTATCATATAATAGCCTCTAAGTTAAGAACAAATGAAATATGAAAAACAAAAATTTTTGTTTTATGTAGTGGTGAATGGTGCATTACTTTGTGATCTTTTTTTAATTGTATAAATGAAGGAATATTGAGTTAGTACATGAAAGTAAAATTTGTTTGACTAAGTTGGCCTGCAGGTATCTCGGTATTTGATTCTCATTGCTGCTCCTTCAAATTCTGGAGTTGAGTATTTTGTTGAAATTACCTGCTTTGTTTAGCTGATTTAACATTTAAATTCACCTCTAAAAAAATAAAACAAAGAAGGATATCTTTTTTTAATCGAGGCTGATCGCAGATTTAGCCGCATTACCTTCATCTTAAATACAGATGCATTTGTTTTTTATCTATACATTTTATTCTTTTGAACAACAGGAGTGATTTGAACAGATTAAACATCAAATACGCTTTATTGTGCCAATTAAAAAACCTTATTTCCACCTACCTTTGGCTGTACTGGCACCACTCACGATCCTGAACGCTGGCCTACTTCTCTTGGCGAGGGGCGAGCCTGAGTCACTGGCAGAGGCAGACGGGGAGAGCAGCCGCTTTGGGGTATCCTGAAGTTGAGTGATGACTGCTTCACAACCAGCTTGTGCATCAACCACCTCCGTCTCTACTGAGAAGCGGTGCAGCCGGCGGTGGTACAGATACTGGGTGGTGTTCATGAAGCTCTCTCCGCACTCTGGGCAGCTGTGCAGCGGTTCCTTTAGGTCATGCTTCTGCCTCCGGTGGCTGACCAGCCCTCCATCAGTGTTAAAGCTCTCTCCGCACTGGGTGCACATGAACAGCTCAGGTTTTGCAAAACTTGAGGGGACACTGACGATGCTGGGAGGGGTCTCTTGCTCCTGCTCATCAGTCCCATTGGTCTGGGAACAAACTTCCTCTGCTGCCCCCTCAGGAACCACCACCACCACCGTCTCCTCGCCTTTCTGTCTGTGCTGCTTGCGATGATAGAGAAAGAGGGTGGTGTTTAGGAAGCATTCCCCGCACACAGAGCAGCGGTGCAGAGCTTCTTCAAAGCCATGTTGGGTCTTTCGGTGGGCAACTAGCTCGGACACCAGGCCGAAGCAGGAACCGCAGTCCACGCAGAGGAGCACGGGTTCTGGTTTCGGCTTTTTGTTCAACCCTCTCCTCTTTGGAGAGGACTCTTCTGGATTAGAGGTAGAAGCTGCCACCTCAGATGCAAGAGGATCAGCACTATCAGCTGGTGGAGGAGTGGCCTCTTCAACTTGCTGACCTTCTTCTTCTTCTTCTTCTTCTTCTGGGGGCTGCTCCAGTGGTTCTGCCTTACGATTCTGACCTGGATCACTCTGCATGGGGGCGGAATCATCTGGATTCACAGCCAAGTCGGTGCTCTGAGATGCTTCAGGCTCTGGCTCAGGTTGTGACTGGGGTTCTGACTTGCCTTCAGACTGCAGGCACGTCCCTTCTTTACGGTGCTGCTGCCAAAGCTCTAAGGTTTTGAAAAGCTCATCACAGTCCCCACACTGATAGAGGATCCTGGGCTGGTCTGAGTTCACGTCGGCGCTCGCAGCAGCCTGCCGGAGCACATTTTTCACTGGTTGCATAGAGGACTGAGCTTCTTGGATTTGAATCTGGGGGACTGCGATTGTCCTGGATGTACTTATCACTTGTTGCTGCAAAGATAGAAGACACAAAGAAGAAATGAGTTGACATGTTTTAGTTGATCAGCGCTCACATGGAAAAACTCTTATCGTAACACTAATCAAAGCCTTCTCTAGTGGTTAATTCAACCTGCAGTGTTTCTAATTTGTTTTATTCCTTCTGGCAGACGGGGAATGAAAATTAAGTGTTGGGGTACTGAGGTCAATTAGAGCAGCATGATTTCAGAGCCAAGGTTTCTCTGAGAGCTCCAGACAGACACAGATAAGGCCTCAGTCTGGATGATAACTATCAAACGCCCATCAGGGTTGAGAAGGTCACTCCGTGGGGTTTTCCTTTTGCTCCTTTAATCGAACCAGACGATAAAAACAAGAGATCAAGGTCGAGGTTAAACACGCCTGAAACAAACTCAATCATAGCAGTTCAATCAGCCTCACTTACTGTTAGAATCTCTGAGACTTTGTTCAAACAGACATTAATGATGATACTGAAGACGATGTCTGCTCTGTCTTTTACTTACTTGGATAAAGGTTTTACGTTGCATTATTAAGAGCAGCACAGTGGCTTTATAAAGAGAAGATTTGACAGAGAGTAAGTATTGAATTGGTCGCAAAAACATAATCACTTTTTCGGATTGAACCAACATTTTTGCTATTTTAAAGAAAATTTCAAGAGCCAGTGAAGTCAAGCATGTATTCAAAGCTAGTACTGATCGGTGGAAGGTGGATTTGCTTCCATCTCTTGCTTCATGTTGCGAATTGCAATGTAGCCTTTTCTGTTGTTTCTGTTTTAGTGGCTGATCATACACATAATTCTCATGACTAATTTGTGGGTGCTGCCATCTTGTGGTGGCAGCTCAGTGCCTGCTGCTTTCAGCTGAGTATGACAGCAGCATGGATAGCTGGGTTTAAAACATCATTCAGCCATGCATGCATCATCTACGTGGCTTATCCCTTTTGGGGTTGTGGAGGTGGCTGGAGCGTAACCCACATGGCATTGGGTGTTTGATCTAGGAGCCCACGGGACCCATGCAGGCACAGGGAGACCATGCAAACTCAACACAGAAAGACCCTTCTCAACATGCAGAGTCCAACCAGCAAACGTCTTGCTAAGAGGCACATGCACCATCTGCTGAACCTCTGGGCCGCCCAGTTCTTAACTTCAGTGTTTTTTCACCTCATTTAACAGTTAAGGCAGCTACCTTAACGAGAAGCCCTATTCACCAATATGTCCAGCTGCTGTGTCTCGCCCCCTTTGCAGAGGGTTATTGGTGCGTTTCGTTTACATCAGAACTCAGCTGAGGGGAGTGGGAATTACTTTACATCCCAGCTAGACGCATACTAGTTATTGAGCTCCTAAAGTCAGGCTAGCTGATGGACGTCTTTAAAGTGGGAAATTTCTACCAAAGGAGGCGTTTCCAGTGACGCTATCTATTTGCAACTCTGAATGCTTCACTTCTGGGATCAACTGGAATGTACAGTTAAGGCCTATTTATGCTCAATGTTAAATATGGATACAGATGGAGCCTTCTGTCAGTGCTCTACATTTATTTCATCCCTATTTCTGCACGTTTCCATAAAGGATACAGGCCAAACGGAGCAGTACCACTGGACACCATGGGGGCAGTGTTGCTGTTACGCCCCATTACATAGCTCTACTGAGACACGAAGAAGAAATAATAATGGCAGAAACTTTTGAAGAGAAATCTGTTTGACAGTTAGAAATGGCAAACATCTGTATGCCGATAATTGAACTGGACATTCGTCGTCAATTTCTCTCATTGGCAGTCCTATGGAAAATAATTCTTCTTCCTCCAATCGCGATGTATTTAACAGCCTCATCGACGATATTATCAATTCCTCCTCGACAGTCGCCATGTTTGTTTCTGAGTTAGCTGTTGTCATAAACTTTTTCTCTGGGCTGCCTCTTTGGTGGACGTATTGGTTAACAGCAATGCCAATGGAAAGGACACACGAAAGTACGTAAGCAGTGACAGTATCGTCATTTGAAAAGGACGTATACATTTTTGTGTAAAAGGAATATAAATGGGCCTTTAGTCCTCTACTCAGGCCATCAGAGTTTGAGTCCAACCTGCAGCCCCTTTCCTGCATCTGTTCTACCTCTCTGATTCCCTACTTTGTCTGCAGTTTTATTTTAGGATGACAGGCCAAAGAAAAGCAACTAGAAACAAATAAACAAAATGAATTTATACACAGCTCTGGAGAAGAACTTGCATTCAGTTAGTTACTTCAAAAGCAACACAGAGGGTCTATGTAGCTTTACTGCTTAGAGCGCTGATAAAATTGTTTCTGATGGCTTTATCTGGAGGAGCACCGTGTCAGAGCAGCCAACAGACTGTAGGACTCCCTCTTTTCCTGCCCTCTAAAACCAGTAACATTTTCCATTTCATGAGAAAACATCACAACCAGAAAGCAGGCCAGTTGCAAGACAAAAAGCAGTAGCTACACTTAGTGGGTTTTTTTTTTATCTCTGCCAGCCAAACAGCCCTTGACCACACTACAGAGATGATAAAACAATTATTCATCTATTAGAGACTAGTTTAAATGCAAAATATTGATTAAAGCATTCAGGCAGAAGCCCCTGTGAGTGAAAACCAAATTACTCTTAATTTCCAAGAGCTTCTGTGTAAGTATGTTGATGAGGCAGAGGAGTCACTTTGGTTTAAGCAGGTAAAAAGCGTAAAACTGTTACACTGGAGCAAGGTGCACTCTTATAAAACTAATCAGTGGAAAAAGGCTCACTTCAGTTTGTTAGAATGCTTGATCCTTTTTAATTTCTAGACAAAATTCAAGCAGCTGTTAAGCAGTCCAGTGTTTACCACAGAATTATAATTTACATGGGCAGTGGTGTCTACAGGGAGTTGTTTTAGTTTGTTCAACAAACAACTTTAATCAGCATACCTTAACTTATTCTCTTCTCTCTACTATCTAAATGCATGCAAACGCACGTACAGGGCAGGCACACATGCAAGCATAAACAATTACAAACAAACATGAGGCTACAGCTCCCAACTGAAGGAGTCCAAAAGGATGGAGATTAGGGCTGAACCATTTGAGAAAATAATCTAATTGCAATTTTTTTCTAATATTGCAATTTACCCTGCATTGTTTTAATGTTCCTCATCGTTTGTATTCTTCTACAAACATAAGCAGTAGATCTTTTTATAGTAAAACCAATATGACATTAAGTTAATCTAAGGATAAAAGGTTTGAGAAAAAGTGGAGAAGTGAAGAAAAGAAGCTAAATAGGTATGAATAGTAAAAACTGGGGTAAAAATGGTATGAAAGCAGAAAAAGTTTAATAAATAGGTACAAAATAGGTATGAAATTGCAAAAAAAATTGAAAAATTTGCAAAAAAAAATCCAAAAGTGGCTAAGGAAAACTGATTATGGCAGCAAAATTGGGAATTAAATTGGAAATTAAATTTCAGAAACCATGTAAAAATTCTAAAAATGGTTCCGACAGTGGCCAAAAAAAGATGAATGGGGGCAAAATAGGCATAAAGCTGTAAAAACGAAGTTAAAAAAAAAAGGTAAAAATGGTCCAAAAGTGGGAAAAAAGTGTATGGATAGAGGTAAAAAATAAGCATTAAAATGCAAAAAAATGACATCACAATGCCAAAATGTTCAACACATTTTGGGCTAAAAACATTGAACCTTCTGCGATTTGAAAATTGCAACAAGTCATATTGGGATGTAATCTAATTTGCAATTAATTGTTCAGCCCTAATGGAGTTGTGTGAAATTGTCCTTTTTTAAAGACTGTTATGCTTATACCATGAGTGAGAGATATTCACAAAAAATTGTGAATAATTAATTCACTGTATACGTGTCTGTAAAGTGTGATAAAAATGGGCCTTTTCTCATTACTGTTGTTGTCTTTTCTTTTTATTTGGAGCTACAGTCTTCAAACATGAGACGAAGCTGCAACAGAAATACACTGAGTCATTTTTAGGGATGAATGATATTATCCAAACAATATCGGTATTAGCAGAAAATGACCTAAAATGTAGATTTTGTCCATATTTGTTTATTTTAAGCCAATATTTCAGGCATCACTGACCAATATTTTTTTTAAATGTATATTTTGGGCATTTTGTGCCTTAATTGATAGGAGAGAGACAGTGGATAGACTTGTGAAAGGGGGTGAGAGAGTAGGGGAAGACACTCTGCAACTTGGTCACAGGCGGGACTCGAACCTGGACCGGTAGAAGCACGTACATGGGGTGCCTGGTTGCTAACAACTCCGCCAAACCAGCACCCCAACACTGACCAATATTGTCATAAATATCCATTATTTTGGCCATGATATTGACAGCCTGCACAAATATACCATAAGATTTAACATAGGGGTGGGCGATATGGCAAAAATATCATATCACGATTTTTTAAAAATAAAATCACAATCACAATTTTATCTTTTAATTTGATTTTTTCTAGACTAATTTGCATGTTCGACCATCTTTTCCCTATTTTTAACATATAAAACATGTAAAACTCTTAAAGAAAAAAAAGTGACAATTAAAGCCAAAGAAACTTTCTGAACAGGTTTTAAATTTAAATAATGCAGTTTTTATAAAAATAAATGTAAACATAAAAGGTAATGAACAACAATATCAACATTATCTCAACAATAAGTGCAACAATTTAAAACAAATGTTATCTAACTGCAATGTCTATAATCTGAGTGAATAATACAGCTGCTTTAGAACAGATTTTTGTTCAGACATCTTCAAGCTTTTATCTCCTTTTCTCTTTCTGCCATGGCTTCATGCTACATAACCAAACAGGAGATACTACCATGCACTGCGCTTAATGTGCTACGATTGGCTAGTCGGGTGCGCATCAAAGTCTCTGCGTCCACACAGATGATCTGACGATCTTTCTGCTTTATGAGAACATCCTCACGTTATAATCCTTAACGAATTAATATCGTCATATCGCACACCCCTAATTTAACATAATGTCCACTTTAATAAATCAAGAGTATCAAAAAAATTGTGTTTCTCTTGCTTCAAGTCTGTTTCTAACACAAAAAGAACAGGTCAAATTTAATAAAGTGGAGGCTTTCTGCTCTTGACCAAAAGTATCATTGGTTAGATCTCTATCGGCAATTTGTCTTGATTCACCAACATGTCATTATATTCTTTACTGAAACAGTATTACTTTATTTAGTTCTTGCTCCAGGATTAATCGCCATAAACATGGCAAATAGCGGAACAGTAAAATAGCTCAGAGTCTGCTGTCAACTTAACGGAAATACAAAACAAATACCCCAAATTTCAGTATATTATCCTGTTTCATTTTGTAATACAATTTTATACTACAGTTACTGCAAAGATCAAAAATTACAGTGGTATAACATTCAGTTCAGGTTGCCCCGCTCTGCTCTAAATGTACCTCACTGGTCCTACCCCGTACCTCCTCTGTGGGAAACACAGCCTGTCCTCACCAATATTATGCTCTAAATTTCTTCTTCAGGCAAGATGGATACATAAACAATTGTTCAAGTCTTTTTGTATTTCTTTGAGGAATAAAACAGCCATTGTTTAATTGCAAAGTCAAGTCAAGTATATAAGAAGTTATGCTAATCTGGCTAATGAAGTAAAAATGCTTGTAATAAACAGACTTGAAATAAAGTGACAGCCAGGAGGCCGTAAGGTTCCCAGGTTTATAGTGTTTCTCCAGCTGTTTCATCCATAAGGAGGTGGATGAGCCATCCATCAAGAGAAAGTACAACACTGACTGATGCATTCCTCATGCTCCTCTCCCCGCTGGCAACTCAGGATGCTATTTGTCTGTCATGAGTGTCACTGGGCTTTATGGACGTGTGTTGAAGACTGTACGGATGGAAGTCTGGGCACAAGCTCAGACAGCCATGCCCCACCGCTAAGCAGGGCCAAAGACTGCTTTTAACCCTCAGGGCCTTCTGAGCTGTCACGGAAGAGCAAAAAGAAAAAAGTGCCGGTCGTAGCAAAGACTCGGTTCAATATGTCAGAGTTAAACAGAATAACTTGGCCTCTGAAACAAAGTTCTGACTTTGTTATTCAAATAGGTCTTTGCAGACCTTTAAATCAATAGAGCTTAGCATTTTGATGAAATTCATCCCAAAAGAATACATTTTCCTAACAGATCACGTAATGTTAAAATACTGAAGACGATTCAAAAATCTGGCAGTTTCTCACTTTCACTAGTAGAGAAATCAATACAAGAACAGTTGAATTTACACACCAAGGAATACATTGTGTCTACAAATATAAACAGAAGACTAATAAATTTCCCCTTATTCAATTAAACATTAAATGTGAAATGTTACTGGAGCATGGGAACAAATTGTATGAATAGGCTGGCCATCCTCTTCCTCTGTTCTAATGTTTGCTTTTTCATTTGACTAAGGCAGAATAATAATGCAAGATACAGGCGTGACCTTAACAATTCACGTTGCTATTGCCCCCTGCATCATGTAATCATCTGGTATGCATCAACACTTTCAAGACAGAGCCTCGCCAATAACTCTGATATGCTTGATATATGCCAGATCAGAGCTTATGCAAATATAAAAAATATGCTCTGCCTCATGTTAAAAAAAAAACACTCCATAATGAATCCACTTTTAGAACTGACACTTTTTTGCCCATTACACCTATTTGCTTTTTTAGTGACTCATTACTCTGATATAAACAAAGTGCTAATGTGTGATTTTGCCATTACATGAGACAGAAAGCAGGTCCAGGTAGCACTTAATTACTAGAAAAAAAGTTGGATAATTGAAGGCTTCGCGGTACACAGGCATCACCAATTCATGAGAGGTCTGACAGATGTACTGATGCAATGACTCAGTAACCGGCATTCATTAGAGATAAATTCACTAATATAAGGTGTGCACATGTTCTTGTTCCACCAGAGAGTAAAGATAATATCAGTGTCTCACGTCTACTTAACACTGGACCTGATGAAAATATAAACTTTTTTTTTTCTAAATTAAAAGGTCATGTTGTTTTCTTTTTTTCTTTTTTTCGATGCAGTGCAATACAAGACATAATATAAAACATTTTAAAGGGGTTGCCTTTTCTTTAAATATTCTCCAAAATCCTGAATATAAGTCACTCCAGCGAAGAGGACTGGGGGTGTCTAAGAGAATAACACTTTAACTGTCTTCTGCTTCACTTTGCAGTGAGCAAAGTCCACAATATGCAGTTTCTGTGTAGTCATGTTGCTCTTTTGGTAGCAATTAATTTGACCATGAGGAGAATGCAAACCTACCGGCACAGCAGCTGAGCTCTAAAAGCGAACAGTTGTGAAGAACTACCACAGCACACAAGCAACACTGCCCACCTCTGCTGGTGACTTATTGCCTGAAACCAAGTCTCTCAATCATGCCAGCCCCCAGCAATGTTTATTCACTTCACTGCATGTTACTCTCTTCTATATATGCACGACTACAAGGAAGTAGGGCTAAAAGAAGAGCTGCCACCTCAAAACCACTTTCTCTGGCAGTGTTTTTTGGTAGTGAAAACAGATAACCCTTAAATCAGCAATCAGATGATTGTTCAAAATTATTTCAACACAATGAGAAGGAATGAAAATGATAGGATTTAAAAAGACCAATGCTATATGATGTTGCTTATTGATTCAACTCTTTCTCAATTCCCTCATCGATTCCTGTAGATTTTCCAGGGGTGGAAGATTTTTGGTGTAAAAAAACACCAGCACACATGGCACTAGGGGTGAGTATTGGCAAGAATCTCACTATACGATATGCATCACGATACGTGGGTCACAATATGATATCATGATATATTACGATATCACAATATTGTGATATATTGCGATATTCTACAGCCAACTAAGAAAAATGTAGAGATGGTGTTTATGTAAATCACAAAATATTACTCAAAACTACAAGGTTTCCATTCTATAGTTTTTAAAATATGTCAAATGCAGTGTGACATACATACACTTAACATGAAACACAGAGTGAATCAAGTCACTTTAACTAATGTTTCAAAGAAAGTATTCTTGGTTTCCCTTTAACAATGTATTGAAAGCATCCTAACCTGCAGTGCAGCTCAAACTATAATTGAACACATGAGGAACAAAGTGCTTTTTGTGTTACTGACAGCACAGCAGTCAGTTCAAAAGAAAAACATGTATTTCTCTTGTGTACCTGTCTGAACTGAATAGACCACCTGAAAAAAATCTGTACATACATATTTATAAGTTGTATTTTATTTCCAACTCTTATAAAATATGAGTTTTTGTTTTTACAAAAAAAAATATATGAAGATTTGAAATATCGATATTGTATCTGTGCTCAAAATATCGCGATATATTGCTGTATCAATATTTTTCACACCTCTACATGGCACTCCTGATATTTCAGTTTGCGCTGGGATGACAAATATTCAGTGCTCTGCTAATGGATGTCTCTACATGTGCTTGACATTATGCAAACACTGTGTGTTTGATTGTGTGTGTCATATATTTATAACCACGCAACACTCTGGACTGGGACTGTAAAGGTGCTTACACACCGGACGCTACTTGTATTATCTCGGCGATCACTCTCCATGCAAAGTCAATGTACAGCCACGTTGGGGCGGGGCTAACCCTCCAGCGATGCGTTTGCCGCATACTACATGACCACTTCACTCGTCGCGCGATGTCAAAGTTAAAAAAACGTTTATCTTTTCAGGCGATATCATGTGTGGCTGTGCGGCAACAGCCAATCAGCGGTGTGTGAGTGTGTGACGGTACTCCTGACAGACAGTTTTTCATTCAGACTACAGAGGCACAATTTATGTCCGTGTGGGAAACATTAGTCAGTGAGGACATTAGTTCCACCTAGACAGACTGCACAGAACTCACAGATGCTGCTGCTGCAGGGCATTAGCTGCAGTGTTTTGTGTTTGATAAGTGAGTGAAAAGGATACAGCTGGAATAATGTCCGCATATACATCCTATTATATGATATGTGATATGATTGCGGTGAAACTCAAGCGGACGTGAGGTCACAGAGTGACGGCCGACGGCAACGGTGACCAAAATGAGGTATTTATGGACACGCGACGATACTTCAGTGGGTGACGCGATTTTGGTAGCTGGGTCGCTTGCGGTGTGAAAGCAGCATAAGAAATGTTGATGCAACCAATACATAGAAATATATAGTTTTTATAATAATATTTCAATTTTTAATTTCTTTGTGAATAACGTATGCACCCAACAACCAAAAAAAAACAGATATTTTATACAATGACATTATTAGTTAATAGGGGTGAAATGAAATTTCGTGCCACGAAATTTCGCGAAATAAAAAATGACTAAATAAAATTCAGAGACGCTCGAAATATAAGGACGAAATAACCCCCCCTCGCCTCCCAGAGCAAAGCACTCGCTGCAATACGGAGGAGGACTTGGCGACACTCCATCAAATAAATCGGTTGTGTGGACCTATTTTGGCTTCTCATGTAAAAGACGAGAGAACAGCGAGAAGATTGAGGACAAAACAACAACCGTGTGCAAAATATGCCGCTACAGTTCGCCGTACACGGCAGCGAGTACAACTAGAACTGAACTGCTGACAGGCAGCGGCTGTACTGTGACGGCCGTCGGACGTTAAGTAAGGCGACTCCGACTCGCTAATACCTGCTTTTAATTAACAGTCCCGGTTGGCAGTGCCCACGCCAACTACAATTTTAATTCACGAACAAAACAGTGAGTAGTAATCTCTTATCCTCCTGCTAAGGGCTCTCTCCCTCCTTGCTAACACACACTAACTCTCCTCTTCTGAACTCTGACCCGCTCGCCCCGCCTACCTGGTCCCTTCACTGACCGTCAATTTATAGGAAACATTAAAATCCACATTGATCACATAACAAACAGTAGAACTGCTCCTGTATGTTTGTGTAAGTCTGCATAAAAAACAATGTTTGATTTTTGCATCTACTGTTGAGTTGACAGTATTTGATCATACTTGAAGATCAGAAGTATATGCACTGTTATAGCCTAAATATTATAGTTCACAGTTCAGACATTTATAGGTCTAAACTGCAGCTCTGAGGACTGCTATTTGTTTTCCTTTTCATTCAAGAATGTATTTATCCTGATTATTACAACAACAAAGCACTTTTTATTGAGATTTGATGTTAGTATTTGCACTGTAGTCTAAATAAGGGAAAAAACTTAAATTTTTTTTTTTTTTCAAAGAACATTTATTTTGCACTGATGCAGCAATATTTTTCTATGTCTGCATTAGGAAGAAATTAAAGGTCAGCGATTTTTACACAACTTCCTACCGTTGAGGATTTTCCTTAATCTTTATTTCGTATCATGAGTATTTCGTATCGTGAGCCCTGTTTCGTATTTCGTATCGTTTCGCGAGTTTACCATTTCGTTACACCCCTATTAGTTAACAATTTGTAAGAAACCTGGACATTTTTTTCTTTCGCAGCAAAGCTTCTGGCCTCCAGTTAGCAGTTTGCTACAATATCTCTTGAATTTTTTTTTACTGTTTAATTCACTGACATAGACAGAAAAGTTTCTTCATGACACAGGAAGCATGCTTTGTATAAATAACATATTACTTAGCATTGTTATCATCATAATTATTGTAAACTTTAATATATGCTAATATTAAGCTTAATTTATTTTCAAAACAAAATAATTTTGTAAAAAAAAAAAAAAAATATCCTAATGCTATTGGTATTGTGATATATCATATTTATTTTACCATCACCCCTTTGGTCTGAAATGCATCCCATTATCAGATTCTTGATACACATCCCTACCTTACCCTACTTCATAGCTGTTTGGGTCCACAGCCTCTCATGAGGGTGGCATCAGTTGTTTTTTTTGGCATACATTACTGACAGGAATTAATGAGGGAACCGTTCAACAAACAGACAGCTGATATTGATTTCTCAGCCAAATTAAAAAAGTCCTCAACTGGAACGGGTAGGACTTAGCACTGGTAATAACACACCACCCAACTAGAAGAAAGACCTCTGACTTATTATTCTTATCCTACTTCTAATTCATCCAATAGTACTGAAATGGCTAACTGGCTTCTTTTTAGCTGGTGCGTGAACCTGTGCTGTAAGCCATGTACAGTTCTTGCAGCCCCCTACCAAATTACAACAGTGAAACCAGTTGACTGTGGCACTTAATGGAGTTGAGATGGGAAACGTGCCTTTTGCTGAAGATTCCTACACAGTTGGGCTTAGAAATGATCATTTAAGTGGCAAAGTAACTTTATTTTTGCTTAAGTAGGGTTGTCTGAGGTTTGTGTTGATAATGAATGTATCAGCCTCAGTCAGGGTAACGAGCTCTGTCCCTGTGAGGGATGAAGTGGCAGGTAAGCTGTCCTGTACAGAACAGTGCTCCTGTAAGGGCCGATAGCGTACTGAATCTTAGTGAATTTCGGGCAAAATCCAGCCAAAAAATACAGAAATGGGATAACTGCACCAGGCACATTCAAAAGGCTTTACTTTTCCACTTGGAACCACCAATACAATTCAATAATTCCCATCAAACCCTGTAACTCTTTTTAGGACTTGTTAGTAGGGCTGTAAAGTCCAAGTCGACTGGTCAACTAATTGGTCGATGCGTGCTCAGTCGACCAAAATTCTGATTGGTCGACCAAATATGTCAATTAATTTTTTCCCCTGCGGTTCAATTCATCAGAAGAAACGTATCAAGTGAAATGGGGGTGTTTTCTGAGCACCCCATCATGTCTCAGAACACCATTTTAATGTACTTATCGTTCATTTCAATATTTTTATTTAAGAGCATTTCAATATTCTAGTCTAATAATCGCGTATTCGTTTTATAACTGCATGCGCTCTGCCCCCTCGGGATCCCTCACCCTCACGCTGGATTTTATGCCTCATATAAACACCCAAATGCAAAAACTACATCACAGAAGGAATTGACTATTTTATTTCTGAGGGTATGAGGCCCATTGGTGTCGTGGAAGGCCAAGAAAAACATTGAAACCTGGATATTCAGGGCCAGCGCCAGACAATTACGCACGCCCTCACGGCAAAATACAGTGAGGGGAGTAAAAAGAGAAAGTTTCCGAGTTAATAGATAAAGATAACAGATGTGTACGTCTCTTCGAATGGACCCCTATATGAGAGTGACTGCCCATTTCATTGATGAAGACTGGAAAGGAAAGAGTCTTGTGTTGAGAGAAAAAAAGGAGAGGCGGACACAGGAAGAACCATCGCTGCGCGACTATGAAGCTGGCGATGCCTTCAAAGTTCCAGCAGGAAAAATGTCTGTTGTAGTGAACAACGTGGTTAATATGAAACTCTGTGTGGGAACACTAAAAGAGTCCCATGAATTTCCAGGTTCCAGTGTTGTTCTGGATATTCAGTGCCAGCGCGCCTCACAATTACGCATGCACTAACGGCAAAATACGAGGTAGGAAAAAAGAAAAAGCTTCCAAGTTAATAGATAAAGATAACAGATGTGCACGTCTCTTCAAATGTAGTCCTATATGACAGTGACTGCCCATATTATTGATAAAGACGAAAGCAAAGAGTCTTGGGTTGAGAGAAAGAAAGGAGGGAAAGAGGCGCGCACAGGGGAGACACACGGAGCGCTGGTCGATTTTGGTCAACAAATTGCTGTGTTTTAGTCGACCAACAATTTCTTTGGTTGATTACAGCCCTACTTGTGAGAAAGGAACACAAAAACATTAAAATTAGCTTTGTAAACCAGTGATGGCCAAAAAATGAAGTCATTTTTAGTTGTAAAAAAACTGGCGCTAGTTTCTTTTGAGCACCTGACTCAAACTTTTATGAAGGTCATCATGTTCTTGACACTCAGCTGTTGATCAACTGTGCAGCCATTTTGAAGGCTGCAGCTTGTGGTGTTGCTCTATGGTGCTGCAGTATACTGACAGGTGTTACTATTAGCTTGTCAAGTCCATTAAAATCAATGAAGGGAGGCAAAATAAAAACAGGACACCAGAGTGCACCTAAATCAGTTATTAATACACAGCACTTCCTTGAAGTGAGTCAATAAATCATAACAAACAACTCAATGTTAAGAGCCCTGATCAAGGTCGCTATTACTATGATGTGTAGCTCAGTGCTGTCAATTTATGACTAGAGTTATGCTTATAACTTCAATGTCAATCTAAAGATGTGATTTGGAGCGATTAAGCTTAAAGCAATCATGTGGCTGGTCATTTCAGGCCACAAAGTCATGGAGAGAACATAACCCAGCTTAGCTTTAGATCCTGCAGAGCACCATCACGTGATGAAAAGGCAAACTATTAACCTAGCTCATACCTGAGTCTGTAGCATTGGAACTGAAAGAGTCACTGGGGTGGCTCCAGATGTGTCTGGCTGTTGTTCATCCTCGGCAGTGCATGTCAGCTGGTGCTGAAGGACCTCCTCCAGTGTGTTAAACTCCTGGTAGCAGGGGAAGCACATGTACACCGAAGAGGCCTCCATGGCGGCTGGGGGATTCAGAGTGAAAAAGATTTCATTAGGAAAGCAGAAATGTAAACCTGATTTAGCAAAAGGTGAAACGGTGCACAAACTCAGCATGCTTTGAATGTGAAAGCCATACCACAACACAGGCCTTCTACAGATGCCTGTCCAGCAGTGCATTCCATTTTAGTTTAGACTGTGAACATTGCCCTCTCCTGATCAAAAGATGGGCTTGCATATATTATCAAGACAACAGCTTGAACACAAGTGCCAGGAGGCTAACTTTGGGGCTGCCAAGATGACTCACCATGCGCTGAGTCTGTGCTAATTGTTATTTTGATCATGCAGAGTGCTGCTCAGGTAGAGACTCTGCCAAGTCTCTCACACCCTCTCTGTCATTTTGTGGACAGAGCCGACTGGTTTGTTTCGACATCAATTAGAAATAAGCTCTATTGGACCTACCACAGGTGAAGTCTGGCTTATGCTTCCTTTAAAAGAGATTATGATCAAAATACATATCTTCCAAATCACCAGGTACCAAACAGACCTTACACTGCACTCGCTAGACTTAAGAATCAAAGAAACACACCGAAAGAGACACATCAATAGTTTACTAAAGCAGTGATGTGACATAACTCTTCATTAATCATAGTTCATTATTTTCACAGCTGACAGAGCGAGGATTGCTCTGATGTCTTTACACGACTCGATTAAACTGTCACTCACTACTTTCCTAATCCTCCAGTCTGACTGTGAATTTTATTATTTTATGAATTCAATATTTGAAATCTTTTAGTATTAAGGTTAAACCTGTTGCTTTTATAAAGCCTTCTTTCAGAATAATTTCTTTAGCCAATGAACACAGCAGACTCAGCACACGTTACCCCCAGGAGACACAACAAGTGCATTTTCCTTATTAGCTCCAATTATGTTTTTCTGAAGGCCACTGGTGTTAATAACTACTTCCTAAATGTTAACACATATTAATATTTTCTTCACTAAGATAATTATTTGGTTATTTTATTGGGGAAAAAACTGTCTTGTCAGCTCATTTGTTCAAAACTTTATGACTTTAGATGCAAACTTATAGTTGAAGTCATTATGTGGATCAACTAATTAAATAAACAGAGTTTTGTCTTGCGAATACAAATCATTTTTTACAACAGTGCGGTGTGGGTCAGTGGTATTCTCTGAACGTACAGTAGTTAATCATCTTAATGGGGCATTGATATGGTAGCTCTTGTAAGCAGGATTCAGTCATAATTGGCTGTTTTTAAAGCACATGGAACATGTCTATACATTTTGGACCTAAAATATACATCCAGCTTCCACTCTTAGTCCCTCTGCTCTATGTTGGGATGCCTTGACTATTTACCTCTTTGTATCCCCTTTAGAGAGGTCACATTTTGCCTTAAATCAGGTTCATATATTCATTTTTGAGGACGTCTTTAGTATTTTCACAATCAGTGACGTTATGGAAATTTTCCAGTTTTCAAACACAGAGTGCTCCTGATGGTGCAGTATTCTCTGTGGCGTCACCTGCCCCTTTAAAGGAAAAGTTCGGTTCCTGCAGCTTTTACATTGTTTATAGAATGAAGAACAACAATATACTCACCCAGAAGGCTTTCCTGATCCAAACAGTGCTTCGGGAGATATTTAGATCCAAAATCGAGCAGCGGACACCGATATAATGGTAGCCCGTAGGGCATGGCTCGCCGCTCCTAAAAACTGCATTAATCGTCCAAAAACTCATTAATTTCACCAATATTCCATCAAGATCCGTTCCGGATGATCCGCCATTGCAGTCTGTGTCACTCCAAACAGTGCTGTGTGGCTGAACTGACAAGTTTGTTTACGTGCCCTTCGCTCATGCGCAGTGCGGCTCATTGTTTCAGGGGAAGACCGGCGGCCTACAAATCGACTTTCTTCTTCCAGTTTTGTGCAAAATGGACGAATATCTATCCGATGAAGATGTTGTGGAGGAGAACTTTGAATATGATGGACGTCCTTACAGTTTCGAGCCAGAGTTTACAGATAAGGAGCTCTTAGAAAGGAGGAAGCAAGGGAACGCTCCAGAGAGTACTGCGCATGCGCGAAGAGCACGTAAACAAACTTGTCAGTTCAGAGGTTAGTACAGCCACACAGCGCTGTGTGGAGTGACAGAGACTGCAATGGCGGATCATCCGGAACGGATCATGATGGAATATTGGTGAAATTAATGAGTTTTTGGACGATTAATGCAGTTTTTAGGAGCGGCGATCCATGCCCTACGGGCTACCATTATATCGGTGTCCGCTACTCGATTTTGGATCTAAATATCTCCCGAATACAAACCTCAGCTACCCCAACTATAACAGCTTGTGATTTAATTTTCACTTTCAGATTTCTGAGGTAGGGCTGAAAGATGTATCGTTACCTATATTGAGATATGAACATCCAAGATATTAATATCGAAAAAGCAAAGATATAACTGATATAAATTTACCCCGGGTTCGCCCTGCATGTACAGCTCTGGAAGTCACAACAAATTTCATTTTTATGATGGCCCTTAAATGCACCGCTTGGTTTTCACTGAACCTGTAGTCATATCGTATCGTATCAACATTGAGATATCTGGCATACTCTCTCTCTCTCTCTCTCTCTCCATACATGATATATATATTCTCTCTCTCTCTCTCCACCCATGATATATGTATGTATGCATATATATGCATATATGTATATATATATGTGTGTGTGTGTGTGTGTGTGTGTGTGTGTGTATATATATATATGTATATATATATATATATTATACGTATGTTAAACCCAATAAAATCATCAAGAGGAATAATATGACCTACACAGCATAATACCATAGCTTTATATAGCTTCATGTCACAGGTGACTGGATGCCTATCACTGGATTTTAGGTCTGTGCAGTACATGCAGGTTTTTAAAATCCAACAATATACTTCTCATGACAAATACAGAGAGACAATATTGTTCTACTGGTAATAAAACAGATGCCAGGCTTCAAACTCACAGAAATAAGATTATTTACAGCAGTGTCCATTAATATCTCATCAATTGGCTGTAATTTGGCAAAATATACATTCTATGATGGTTTATCCCATTATCACTAAATCCATACTTACAAAAAGTATAGACAGTCCCATTTATTTAACAACGAAAATTATATTTTCTTGCTTTTAATCTGTTTCTAACATAAATGCATAATAACCATGAAAGGACCAAGTCATTTTAGTCGAGGCTTAGTGAACTTAACCCAATATAGCTGCATTGATATCCTTACACTGCAACTGTTTTTCTGGTGTCTTGTAAACCCATGAGGGTTGGGCCCTTAAATGTGCAAGACACATAAATAAAAATATGAATCTGTTGTCATCAGATAAAGGCAAAATACGTATAAATACATTGCGATTCTCTATGCATTTCAAAGGAACATTGTTGGGTAACTGCCCACGCTGGCCTCATAAAGAGTCTATTGAAGAATAAGAAGTCTATTGAGAACATGACATTTTGAATGTGGGTGTTAACAAGTTTTCTCTTTTAAAAGACAGAACTTTTAAAAGTTGTATGTTCTCCAACTATTTTTAGAATCATTGTTTTCATCCATATCCCACCATTATTTGTGAGCAGACTGTTTTGTGAGGGGTTTGTTTTAATCACGGGATTTGTGATACAGCTTAGCCTAGCACTGACATCTAATGATCGATATGGATTGGTAGTCGTCATCTGTCTTATTCTGATTATTTAAAGAGGCAGATTAATTTTTCTGCCTAATTATCTCTGTATCTGTGACCTCGGTGGACACAGCACTTATTTTATCGCCGTGGCTGCCATGCCATGTGTTGCATTAGGATGAATAACCTTACACTAGCTGGGGGTTCGTCTACCAGCTCGGCAGGGACAGAGGTTAACAGACGTAACTGTCATCAAATACATTGTCTGCCACCTGTATGTTTCTCCCTGGCCCACTAGAGTGGTCCTCTGGGGGTCTTCCTCCAGCTAAAGGGCATATCCTCAGCTAACATTAGCCACAGTAGCAGTTAGCGGTTAGCCGTGTGTCTGTATCATCTGTGCTGCGCTCTGCTGCTGTAGAGCACTAATGGCCGTCTTTCTAGCAGCACGGCTAACGTTTCACCACCGAGGCTGTTAGCGTTTCATCCTGCTAGCCCAGGAGCTAGTATAACTACAGCCGAGTCACTGAAGGACAGCGGGCATCGAGGCAAACTGGCTGGCGACTAAACCTCCTTTAACCACTCGGATCTGTGATCTACGTTTTAGTACCAAGGAGAAGAAGAAGAAGAAGCGGCTGAAGAAGGAGGGCGGGATATGCTTCTTCGGTGGTATAATGGCGGCGACGGACTTTAAGTTAACATTAGCTGTCTCCCCCCGTTGAAATCCTCCATACACACATCTCAACGTGTACCGTGTCGCCAAAAAAGTAGCATTAATGTGAAATAAGCTACATAAATATAGTGCAACTTACCGTCTTCTGACATTATGCGTAGAGGAAATAGGACAACAACTTCAGTTTTTCTGCATGTTGGAAGGAACGCTCTGATTGGCTGAAATGATCCTGTCGCCCACCAATAGCGTTCGAGCACACAGAACCCTGGGGAAGTTTGTATTCCGAAAGCGCGCGAGGGCTGCGTTGATGTCGGTGCAGTCCAGTCATAACAACAAGAACAACAACAATAATATCTTTGGAAAGCACTTTTTAAAAAATGGATTTACAAAGGGCTGTGGTACACTGCCAAGAACAAACATAAACATACACAATAATTTAAGAACAAAGGAACTAACAACAAAAATGACAATTTAGAGCAAAAAGCCCTCACAATCATATCCATAATAAACTCAAACAATGAGAACCTGAGGGTATTCCACCACGGGAGAAATAAGACATCCAGGATATCCAACTAAATCCAGGCTTGGACAAAACCCTTCTGAGTACGCTGGCCTGATATGTTTAACGAAGGCAAGTGTAATTACAAACAAACTGAAAGAACCAATGAAAGAAAAAAGAACATAAAAAAGTATCAGAATTACTTCTTACTTCTTACAGCCTATACTGTGCAAAAGAAAAAAGCGTCCTAAATATTACACATTATATATTACATGTACATACATGCAGTTTCTCGATGTTTGCAATTTAAACACATAAGCTTATTACCTCTCTCTCTCTCTCTCCATACATGATATATATATATATATATATGTGTGTGTGTGTGTGTGTGTGTGTGTGTGTGTGTGTGTGTGTGTATATATATATATGTATATATGTATATATATATATACATATATATAATATATATATGTATATATATACATATATATATTATACTATATACTGCATACTGCGTATGTGTATGTGTATGTGTATGTATGTATGTATGTATGTATATATATATATATATACATACATACATACATACATACTATATATACTGCATATATATGTGTCTGTGTGTAAATAATGAAGTTCTACTCCGTTTAAAAATAGACTGTACTATCACAAAGTTTATTCTCTGTGCCTAAAATGTTCTAATCTGTTAAACACAAAGATTAACATCTGTGTTGAAGATGTTCTACTCTGAACGATTTAGCTTGTTTATTAATTATTGCATGTGAGAAAAGAGACACAAAGTTATAGCACATTTGTTTAGTAATAAATTATAATAACATTAATTAAAAACCATCATGTTATGAATAAACAATGTTTTGTTATTGTTTGTATGATTTTTTGTATTTTCTTTGTCTGTAAAAGTGTAAATCTAAACTCATTTTTTCTAGCGGGAAGTGAGGACATCTTTTTATGTACTTAATTATTGTATGTTATGTTTTAATTATTGTAAAACAGGGGCAGATCGTATATTTATTGTGCTCCTTTTAAGCTAAACTTGACTTTTTGTGTGTCATATTTCTTTGTACTTTGCAATAAGTGAAGTATATCATCTGGTCTAGGAGATGTTATGTGAGGGAGGGAACTGATCTGCTTTTATATCAAATTCATGACTGACAGATTGAAAACACATTTTCAACCTTGTTTGGCACATGAAATTATCTCACAGCCACAATCATATACCATTTATCATGCAAATAGAGGTCTACTAATAATCCTATTAGAATTACAATATGATTCAAAGACTTCAGAATATCTATCCTTGTTTAAAGATCTAAACAAAACTAATTTGCCATATTATTACATTTTGACATTTAGAAATTAGATTGCGCCAACGGTTTCTGCACTTGGACTGATGGTAATACAATAAATTAGAGTGTTATGCTAGCTCATGTACAGCTAATATGTCCCAGCTTCTGTTTGCTGTAATGATGTTTGTCCAGCAAGGGGAAGCACTGAACAGCTCACAGAGCTGAGAAGGCATAGAGGGTCTGCCACCTTTGGTCCCAGTATTTAGAGACTTCAAATAAAGCACTGAGATCCGTGTTGTGATACGGTTGATAAATTAGATGATAGTATCAGGAGCACATTGGTCATAGATCTTGATATCCAGCCCCAGTGCGGCCATCTCACGTTCTGGTAGAACAACCATTGTGTTGTGAGTTTATTTGATTTAATGTAAAGAACATTTAAAAAGACAAAGAAAACAGAAGGTCTACTAATAAAGGAGCTAACTGTATTTCCAAGTGAAATGTACCAGTGATGTGGTACACTGTTAACTGTTTGCATTGACCACAGTCTGAGTTTTTTCAGTTGCTTTTCAGTGCTGAATGTTTTTCACCTTTTTTACACTGTGACATTTATAACTGTCTCAAATTGCTTTAGGTGGTCTTGATTAACTACAGGGGTTTATTAAACCTACACTGTATATCCTTACACTTATCAGATTGACACCTTTAAAGGGAGAACAGGCTGCTGCAGTCAAGTGGTATATACAGAGGTCAGGGATAGTATAGACTAGCCCACTTCACATTTTCCAGAATTACACAGTGCCCTGATGTGCCCCCCATTGGCTGATTGGGAAGATGAGCAGCTCCTCCAGACTGCTTAACCCGACTCCAAATGGTATTAAAGAACCAGCTGGGCATTAAGCCAGAGGGGCCAGGGCCACTCCAGCACCGTCGAAGCTGTGCAGGCGACTCACTGCAGAATAACATTATTCAACCTTGACATATCATATCACCACAGTGACGACTTAGCTGCCATGAGTTTCTTTATTGAAGGCTATGGTTCAGAGGCCGCAGGTCTCAGGAGAGGAGGGCTGTCCTGTCATACAGCATTGATCTCTTAAAGCATCTTCACCTGCGTGTACCATCTTCATCATCTTTATGTGGATTTGTTTTGTTATTTGGCATCTCTGTCTTAAGGCTTGTATGTGCAGCTATTGCTGCTGCAGGTAATACATTGCTCTATATTATAAATGGTTTTAGAGGGTCCTTCAGGGAAAGATGAGAAGAAAAACATCTGATACACAATATGCCTGAACTTTTATAAAGACAGTTTGATTTTCAACACCTTTATACCTCTGCAGCATTCTCTGAAAGCATGTCTTGGAGGTCATATAGTTTCAATCAATCAATAAAAAAGGCATTCGACATGTATTTCCAATTTCCCCAAAGAGTTTTCCCAAGGGATTAATAAAGTGCGATCTAATCTAATCCAATTCAATAGAAAAAAATGAAAGTACATTTTGCATAATATTTTACCCTCAACAAAGAATTTTACTTTGTGCCCCAAGCCAAAGCGTGCGTTTGTCGTGATGCTATAATGAATGCAGCTCGGACCTTCCTCAGAACTCTGCATTGCTTTACAACTTCTTTTTTTCAACAACTTACAGGATGCAAAGGGACGAGGTAATGTGTTTCTTTCTAGTTACGTAGCGGTAATTTTTGATGTGTGACAACAAGCAAGTTTTGGAAAACTTAGTATCGTAGTTTTGTAGCCGGCTATATATCGCTACTTATAGCCCGGTGCTCTAAGACGTGTCTGAATAATATAAATTTGCTCTAGTTTTAATTGTCTTGTTCCTGAAGTTGAGTATCCAGGCCAGTTCAGCCCTGTCCGACCCGACCGCGAAGCTAAGGAATAGCATTTATAGATAACCTCAATTTCTGAGACAGCTGATTATAAGATGCAACATTTTGATAATATAGAGGTCAGATAGAGTGCATATCCCAACATTAGACCAGTTTTCAAACATTTCATCCACTAACACACTCTAATATTTTGCTGGACCATCTTTAGCTTTGATTACAGCTCGAATTTGCAGTGGCATTGTTTCGATAAGCTTCTGCAGTGTCACAATATTTGTCTCAGATCATAGCACTGCCCTTAAAGGCTTGTACAGTAGACACTAAGCATGATGGGTGCATCACTTCACCTGCTCCTCTTCTTACTCTGATGGACCCATCACTCTGGAACAGGGAAAGACACAGCTGTTCAGTCCCAATCCCACAAGTTCCCTTCACATTGTGCATGTGGAAATGTTTTTACCTTCATGATTTAACACACCAATGAGTTCTACTGTTATTTTAATTTGATTTGATTGGCCAAACGTTTAAGTGATTCGCCGATCACAATCATTCATGTGTTTTTTCTGACCACATTTCTTCCTCAAAAATGATGGTTCCCCTCTATCCTTCCAGTTTTTAATAATACTTTGGACAGTTCTTAACCCAATTTTAGTAGTTTCTGCAATCACCTTAGTTTTTTCTCTGCTTGATGCATGCCAGTAATTTGACCCTTCTTAAACAGACGAACATCTTTTCCACGACCACAGGATGTGTCTTTCCACGTGCTTGTTTAACAAACAAGAAGCTACTCCCTGCATCAGCTGGGCTTAAATAATTTGTTGCCAACTGAAAAATAATAACCCAGTAATTATCCAATAGGAGGCTCATATCTATTTGCTTAGTTAAATCCAGGTGGTGACCTTCTTTTGGCTAGCCAGTCAATAAAGCTTTACCAAATCTTTCTGTGATCAAACATTAAGAGAACCTCTGGTCTGAGGCTGATGAAAAGGGAAAAAAGTCTGGCTCAGATTTCACAAGGATAGAGCATTTATCAAATCTCCTGTCTAGATTGCCACATTTCAGGAAGTTAAAAAATTACTTTTTCTACTCCTGAGGAATGAATGAATACTGCATTGTCCTGGTAACAAATTATTTTTTTGCTTTGATCTGGTGAAAAGTTCATAAACCCAATCACCAACATGATTGGGGCGTAGGTGGTGCAGTTGGATAGTGCTCCTGGTCAGTGATAGGGAGGTTGCAGGTTCAAGCCCAGCTCTGGGCGACTGATGTGTCCTTGAGCAAGACATTTAACCCCAAGTTGCTCCCACTGCTGCGTCGGTGGCGTGTAAATGGGCATGAAAGGGCGTGAATGTGTTCGAGATACTGATGGATAACTAACATAGAAACTCTGAACCATCAGTGAGTGGATGTGAGAGTGAGTGGGTGTGAATGGGTACATGTGACCTGTGGTGTAAAGCAGCTTTGAGTAGTCAAAGACTAGAAAAGTGCTATGTAAGCTCAAATCCACATGAAAGGTGACCAATAGCACTGATTGAAGAAATCCTAGAAATAACACAGTGATAGGAGGTTAGTGCCTGACAGTAACAAAAATGTATGGGGTCCACTGGTTATCACTGGATGATACATGATCAGTCCTGTATTTCTCACTGTTTTGCATCTAAAACATTTACAAGTAACCCTGTTATCATTAGATACTAATTAAAACACAAGAGGATTCACATATAGGGGAAAATCTATTTCCCTTTCCCAGAGTCTCTCTCAGACCCCTGTTCCTGAGATAAAACAGTTACAGATAAAAACAATTTGGACCAACAGGAAAGCAGCACTTCCTAATGTTATACTGAACTCCAGCCGGCACCATAGGAAAGGGGGTGTGTGATTTAGTGGGGGTACACATTTGTTTCCATTCTCTATAACCTTCAGATCAAGAGATATTTTGCTTTGAGTCTTGCATCCAGGGTGCATCTTGACCTCTTTCCCCCCCAAGCCCTGGGGCTCACTCTTCAGTGCTTTTAACTCCTGAACCACACGAGCATGCACACTTAACAGCACTTTACCATGAGCTTTAAGAGATCACAAGCCTTTAAGAAATGAGTTCAGAAGGGGATCAATAGCATCTATTTTTGTCCTTTTATGATTTTAAGAACAACCACCACATTCGAGCGCCTCCTGTTTTCTATATATATAGATTCAGAATCAACCTTACATTAAGTCAGAAGGGATTACCCTTAAAATATAAACAGTCTATTATGAAAATATTCAGAGGCCAACAGAACAGCATTAAAAGACAGACGGAAAGATCTGGAGATTCAGATCACAGCTGAACACTGGATAAAGATCAATGAAGAATCACAGAGGATATTCATCTACATCAGGTATAAATTTTACAATTACAAAGCCATACAGACAAGTCTACTTTACACCTGAGAGGCTGAGTCACATTAAAACTGAATCATCTCCCCTCTGCAAACTTGATACGCAGGTACACGTCATGGTCTTGCACTAAGCTGGGACTGTGGTGTCTGGGGATTGAGGAAATCCAGAGAAAAGCTCTATTAGAAAATATATCCTTATCACTGGAGCCACAATCTGAGTGACCTCAAGGTCTTCTCTGAGAAAGTGAAAAGTTTTGTGAGCCAAGCTAACACAGCTGCCAAAAAATGTATTACAACTAAATGGAAATATGAAGACCCTCCAATAACTCTGGATCAATAAAGACCACTCGTGTACCCCCTTAGAGGGAAAAAAAAAAGCTCTTTTAGGAAACTCTAGAGCTATATAAGGTGTTGGTAGGATGTCCTACATAGAGTTCAATCAACACATCATATGATAAGATGTGTTTTTAAAACATATTTTCCTTATTTCCATTTGTGTTTAAAACAGGGGGGCTATGGAAGAGATCCTGGGGCAGGCCATCATAAAAGTGGAAGAAGTACAGTCTATCTGTGTGAATAAAAAGGTGCAATATCTCTTGTCATGGCACGGGTTCGTGTTGTTATGTAACATTTTGTTAATCTGTTGCACTGCTGTGTCTTTTGAATACTCTGTCATAATTTAATATGGAAGAAGAAAAAAGAAGAAAAAGAAGAATCAATGTGCCAACCAAAAAAACATGATGCCTTTGGCCTCTGCTGCTGTTGCATGAAAGCATGAAACAGATTGACTGAAATACAGCAACAAGAATCAGTGTGAACAGGGGCATGTTAATTTTCTATGAAACCCTGCCATGGTTCACAAATCTAATGTCATCAAAATATGGAGGTGCACGATTTCAGCAGTCAAGGTCAGAAACATTTTCTCTGACATTTGCAGCAGCTTGGTTCTCATAACAACTGTTCTGATTTCATCATGCTCCAACAGGTCTTTTCTGGAGTCGACTTATCCGCCTGACTTTGATACAGAGCAAAACCTGCAGCCTCATTTCGTTAATCCCTTCATGAAAAAGCTTTCTTTCAAAGCTAAGGTTTATCCCATGATTCACACCTGAATGAGCATGTTTCTAATGCTTCGTACATCCAGAAATCCAAACAAAACATCATTAAATGTGTGTTCAGCACTGACACATGTTAGCACTGACATCCGCAGATGTTTCTTCAGTCTTCACTACAGTCTGCCTAATGTACACCCTCAAGAATGAGAGCAGGAAGCTTTCTCAAGTGTTAAGAACAGCGACCAAGTAAAGAACCCACCTGACTTTTGTCAGTAATTACACTTCACTTCATGGAGGTGTATCTGCATTTCTTTTTAGAGAAGAGTCCTAAATAAGTACACACCTTCCTTCACTGAGCGACTGGGGCATCAACACAGACTGTAGAACATATAAAGTTTTACAGACATCTTAATGCTGAGGAGGATTTTTAAACAGGCACCATCGAGGACAGTTTTAGACAGACTCTCCAGCCCTTTTACAGATGATGACACCGTGCAGTCTTGTACTCAGATCAACCCCAAGTCATAGACAGAGCCGACGGGTGCTCTACAAGGCCGAGTCCTTGTGTGTTTTCTCAAAAACCCTGAATATTTCAGATTATTGATCAAATTCCAACCCTGTGCACCACCAGACTTCACGAGCACCTGCAAATTAATGGAGTGTTTTTTTTTTTGTTAAAGACTGGAAACCTTGTATAATTAAAGTTGTATTTTATTTTCTAAAAGCTTGTTCACACTACAGTAAAACACTTCTTTAAATGAACATGGTAGAACGAGCCTATAGAAAAATGTCCCTCCCTGAAGCACACATTCAGGTTTATTTCCCTTCCACGAGTATTCTCAGAGTGAATCGTGGTGTTTTTATCTTTCTGAAAATGCTGCATGACATTGAAAAGTCAAAGAGTTTCTGCCTTTTGATAAATAATTACTAAAACTATTCATCTTCAACACATTGTGTTGTTTTGAAAAAATACTTATGAACCCAGTGTGGCTTTTGAGGATTAATGTTTGCCAGCTCCAAATCCTCAACACAGTACACCGAGGATGAGGTTTGTCAGAGCAGCAGAGCCGGCCTCTTGTTCTCCTGTGTGGCCCAAGGCGGAAAAGATTTCACACCCCTGGATCAGGTTTGTTGTTTTACCTTTTTCATCAAGTGGTATACAGATGAGTATGTATTGTGATTTTGACTTCATATTTCTGTTAAAATTGACGGACTGGCCTGACAGATAACATTAACAGGTGAATGTGCACTTGGACTCTCTCTGGTTTTGACTTTCATACCTTCCAGCCTGGTACTATGCAGACTGGTCTGAGCATCTAAAAAACTGCTGATCCACAGTTATGGTTTCAAACTGTTTTGCTGAGAGCACACCACAGCACAACTGCTCATACTTTCTCATGTTAACTTTTTAGTCTCTATATGTTTATATCTATGGGGTAATGACTACAGAAATCTGACAACCACCTTCAGTTTAAACATCATTTTACAAAGAAGTTATTAAATATTTGTACATTTTATCAGTGCAGTTACAAGCATTTAAACCTGACAGGTCACACATTTTAAATGAAGTATACTTCTACATGGGAGAACATAAAGGAAGGACTTCCTGGTAGGACTCTATTAACTGATTGCAGAGCTCTGAATTTTTGTTCTAACAGAATGTTCTAAATTTATGCACACAAAAACTGACGTAGAATTAAAGGAGGACACGACGACCACAGTTTCCAAAAACAATTTGAAATGTGGACTCGTCAGACCACAGAACACTTTTCCACTTTCCATCAGTCCATCTTAGATGAGCTCGGGCCCAGCGAAGCCGGCGGCGTTTCTGGGTGTTGTTGATAAATGGCTTTGGCTTTGCATAGTACAGTTCTAACTTGCACTTACAGATGTAGCTGTCAGTACACTGTCAGTACTGACAGTGGTTTTCTGAAGTGCTCCTGAGCCCATGTGGTGATATCCTTTACACAGTGATGCCGGTTTTTGATGCAGTACCACCTGAGGGATCAAAGGTCACGGGCATTCAATGTTGGTTTTTGGCCTTGCCGCTTACCTGCAGTAATTTCTCCAGATTCTCTGAACCTTTTGATGATATTATGGACCGTAGATGATGAAATCCCTAAATTCCTTGCAATGAAGAATTGAGAAATGTTCTTAAACTGTTGGACAATTTGCTCACGCATTTGTTCACAAAGTGGTGACCCTCGCCCCATCCTTGTTTGTGAATGACTGAGCATTTCAGGGAAGCTGCTTTTATACCCAATCATGGCACCCACCTGTTCACAATTAGCCTGTTCACCTGTGGGATGTTCCAAATAAGTGTTTGATGAGCATTCCTCAACTTTCTCAGTCTTTTTTGCCACTTGTGCCAGCTTTTTTGAAACATGTTGCAGGCATCAAATTCCAAATGAGCTAATATTTGCATAAAATAAAGTTTACCAGTTTGAACGTTAGGTATCTTGTCTTTGCAGTGTATTCAATTGAATATAAGTTGAAAGGGATTTGCAAATCATTGTATTCTGTTTTTATTTATGATTTACACAACCTGCCATCTTCACTGGTTTTGTAAATAAAAAATTTGAATTTGAATCAGTTTTATTGGCCAGGAATGTTAGACATGCAAGGAATTTAGCACCAATTTACTTCACTCTCTAAGTACAGAATAGATAAACACAGTGTATATCCTTTATGTTTAGCCGTGGTATAGTTTTAAGATGATTGTACAGATTCCCAAGGAACAACTGGACTTGCCTCAGAAACCACTGGTGTGCCTTTCCACATCATTTGAGAAGTGCAGCTCTCAGGGTTAGAGAGTGGACCAATAAAACAGAGTGTCAGATCAGGGTGAAAAAGTCTTGAGGTTAGAATGGATGACTCCTGTGGGCATGACACAGAATATTTGTTTTTAATTAAAAGTGATTTTTTTCTGTAAAAACATACATTTTCACCAAGGTTCAGTTTGTGAACGTCAAGTCGATATTATGGGAGCTGCAGTTTTTAGCACTTGAGTGCTGGCTTCATTTCTTTTCAGAGTTGCACAATTTGATATGAACACATTTTTAATTCCACTTCATAATCTTATAATCCTGGGATGACAAAGCTTCATTTTCCCAGGATGTTTGTCTTTTGTCCACTTGACAACAAAACCAAATGTACACATGATCTCGGTACAAACATTAAATTGAAAGCAGGGATTCATGTGCATGTTTGTTTTGCCAAATATCTGCTTTCTGAAGAATATTGAAGGCACAGAATCATCAGATATTTGCCTATAAAGTTGATTGATATCTGCAGATGTGAAAACTTTTGGTCTTAAAATTGGCTGTGTATATCACATATTTTCACTAGAACATCATGGAATCGTAGCTGAACGTCCTCTTTCTGATCAACAGGATAATTTATTTAAGAATAAAATGTTTTTCTGGCCTCACATCTAACACAGACTGTCAGCATGAGTGGAGTCCGTCAGTTTTCTCCTGTAGGAAGTCGGGGATCCTGAGACTAAAGCTGAACAATGCACAGAGCGACTTGAGGCAGAGTGTGAGCTTTACCTCATAGAACTGATAAACTCATTTGTTTACACAGAGCAAACAATCAAAGAGATCAATAAACACACTGCTCAGTGTGTCATTGTGACTTGTTTTCCCACTGCGGTTATGTAAACAAGACTCGGTTCATTCAAGTATAATTAAGTCATGAATGTGAGACAGACACAGTTTCATCACTTTATTAATGAGTTTAATTATTTATACCAACAAACAAAAACTGTCTCTCTCCCTCCATCCCTCTCTCTTCATCATCATCATCTCCTTTATCCAACCGTCCTGTTCCCCGAAGATGACGCGTTGCCCTCAGATAAGGGCGATAAAAGAGCGGGGGTCGCGGCAAATTAAAATCCAAGTGTGACAGATCAGACGACGGGGAAACAAACATTAAAACAGCACATGTAGTCAGCTCTTCATCAAGGAGAGAGTCAGGAGGATAATGTCCGCACACACACACACACACACACTCACACACATCCGTTCCCTGCAGCGGTGCTCGAGAGCTCCCCACAGATCTGTGAGGCAAACACACTGTACTAACAGGCGAGACCCCTCACACTCACACGACACACAGAGGGAAAACAGGAGACGGTCGGACACAGGAGATGATACGAGTCAATGGACAGATTCAGATTTGACCCTTTCCTCCACACAGACATACACTCAGGCGCAAGCACACACTCAAACAAACACACAGGTGCTCCCCCCTTTACACCACGACCCCGTAGATCCAGACGCTTGTAACATTCCCTTCACATTGAAGTTAAACGGAAACCTGGAGTTCCACCTGACGGCTGTTACGTGAACACACACACACACACAGCCTCTGATTGGAAAACACACACCAACATCTGGATGTGAGTACAGTATCTTGGATGTGAAATCGTTCTGCATGGGACATTTTCGGACTGAAAGTTTGAATTTATAGAAACGAACAAACAAAAAAAAGGTATCCCTCAATTTCACCACCCCACCCCTCCCAAAAACACGATACAATAAATAAAACAGTTATGACGACACTGATGGGAGAAAAGGGAAAGCCGTGAAGAGAGAAATGGAGGGAGAGAGAATAAAAATGAAACATTTTGTTCTGTTTTTCCCCTCCTGAACAAGGGACTGAAATGAAATCGTATTTACAGACTGCGACTGAGGATAAACAGTCCGGCTGCTGCTGCGCCGGTCTACTAGAGAAAAAAAAAAAATTACAAGAACAACAATATAATAACAATAATAACAAAAATAACAAAATAAAATAAAAGGTACTTGATATTTACAGTTTAGCAGTGAAAAAAGGAGGAGGAAGAGAGGGAAGCTGAAGGCGTGAGAAGATGAGGAGGAAACAGGAATGGGAGGGAGGGGAGGCTCCGTAAACTGTTGGGTTTCAGGGGTTTGAGCATCGTTTCTGGTCGGATTATTACTGAGATTAGTGGAAGTCGTACAGTGCGGTCAAACTTGGGCTGAACATGCACATTTGCGTGGTGGAAGAAAAAGAAAAACGAGTCCATGCCGACAGTGGGCTGTCAGGGTGCGTAAATCATTCAGTTCTTACCATCATCACGGGACAAGAAGAGAACATGATATGAGTGTCACAGGCCGTCCCGTTCATCCAGGAGGAGGGAGCAGACAATATTCATCACAGATAATTTATTCAGAGCTCCCCCCTCTCCTCCAACGCCAGCTTACGTGACGGCGACGACCCAGGCGAGCAGTGAAAGCGTCCGGTCGTTTCTCTGCACCTGACGTCACACTTCGACATAATCGATCTGATATGAGTGCGAACGCGCTAAAGTGACATAATTAATGAGAGGAAAGTTCCCCTGACTGTGTTAGGATGCACACAGAGCTCCCCCCTGCTAATGGCCCCCTCTGTGTGAAGTCATGTTTACAGCAGGAAAGAGCGCAGCACACCCCCCTAACTTCCCCTCTTACTCCCTTTGAAAATGTGCAATATCACTTTATTAAAACGAAACGCTTGGTTTCCAGCTTAACCAAAGAAAACACGAGCTTATACTGAAGGAACTGAAGACTGTAGGAAGCTCCCCTCAGTTACATTAAAAAGGCATATTCTGAGGAGTGACAAATTAAAAAGAAACTAAAGACAGGCTGTGGTGCCCCCCTTTGATAATACAATTTAAAACCAGCTCTCTTCTAAAACGACACAAACGGATCAGCCAGTGTTGTCAGTTATGTGTCGAAAAGATTTAAAATAACTCTGAATATCTGTTATCCATCGGGCAGGGCGGACTGACAACACTAGAGTAGAGTTTAGGGTAGAAAATGGCAGAAAAGCCACTCATGATCAAACAGGACAGGACAAGTGTTCTGCTTTTGACCCTACTAAAGGATGATTGTCAATTATATAAGAACCCATTGAACAGCACCACGGCCACACATAAAATGAGCTAAACCAAATAAAATGAACTTAAAAGGGATAAAAGTCGCTGTAGATTATAAACAAAAAGCACCCCTCCTCTTCGTCTCCCAACTCAGCCAGAGTTTCTTTTCTCTGACGGGCCAGACATCGGCCATCATGGACTTAAACCTGCAGCTTAAATTGAGCCCAAATGCGGCTTCCTTAATGTCCTTAAAAACAACCCCCAAACCTTCCTGAAGCTAGCAGCCACAGAAGATTCTTCTCCTACAGGAAAATGGTTAAAATTCAGGAAAAATAGCAATGCTGAGTGTCTATGTGGGTGTGTGTATACAGTCATTTCTTTTCTATCTTAAGGGGTTTGGAGCCCAGGAGGAGGGTTGACAATGAGGGGAGAGCAGAGGAGAGAAAAGGAAAAATGGGGGAGACAAAAAAAAAAAAGGAAAAAAAAAAAAAAAAACAAGAACAGAAAAGAGAGGATGGCAGAGGGATGGATGCTCAGGTGCTGTTGTTGATGGATCCAGGTGCTGAGCTGGGCTGGGCGGAACTGTCTGACACACTGCCCTCTGCAGGAAGACAGAGGAAGCACAGTTAGTGACAGAAACGGACCACAGGTCAACATCCACACATTCTATAAAAAGCCCTCATTAAATTCTTATTTATATTATTTATAACTATCCCTTCTCAACTAACTTTATTTTCAAGTCATTTGTAATTGACTGTGAAGTTTTTACTATGTATTTGAATTTTTCAAATCATGGTAAAACAGGTTGTTCAGACATCATGTTGCTGAGTGAAGTGCACACATCTGTTCATGACTGCACAGATTTTTTTTAACATGGACTGTTGCTTCCAAACCATTGAAAGATTTTACTAGTAAATTAAACTAATCTAAACTAAGAGTTTGGCCCTTCATCAACACCCTGCAAAGAGTAAAGAAATGGCACTATGAGTTATTAAAATAGTTAAGAATAAAACCATTAAAATGCCAACAACTCCAGAGTCATGAACATGAATAGTAACATGGGACGGAATGTAGCCAATCAAGAAGCCAGCTCACTGAGGAACAAGTAAGCAAGTGTTAAATTATTTTATTTAGACTCAGATTTTCCGGCATTAAGATTCCCTGTTCTCATATGTCCTCTCCTATGTTCAGTGTTATGTTTTCTAGTTGTTGCCATAGACAGCGTTTGTGGTTGTTGCTATGCTTTTTCTTCGTTTTGGTTGGATCACGTTTAATCACGTGAGATTTCTGTCTTGTGGGACAGAAGACTAGATTCTAGATCAGTGGTGGAGTAGAATGTTTATGTGTGTGGTGTGTTGTGTTGAGATTACTGGAGCACATCACACAGTACAATCAAAACTGAACAATGTCTGATTTTTATCTTCATGTAGGGTCACTAAAAGATAAAAAATCTCTTAAGATTTAGAAAATCGTTGTTGTTGTTATTGCTTTTTACGAGTATAGATACTGCTGCTTTTGGGTTTTACCAATGGTAGTTTTTATCTAATGAAGTTTGGCAGCCCACCATTTGGTGAGAGAATGTGTTGTTGAAGCATTTGGGAAACCCTGTGATATCAGCTCAACAAGACATTTTATACATCTGAACAACATCATCACCTTCATCTGGTATCAACAGATGTGGACACTTCTGTCATTGCACAGCAACATATCAACTCTGAATATGTTTTAAATGTTTGGATGTACCATAATACTCATCTTATTGTGTGAAGCATATTGTTTGTGAGGTTTTAGGAAAGACTAATAAACTTCCCTCATTTGAATTTTTTTTCTTATCCTGGTGCCAAATCTATAGGACTTGTTGGACCAGAATTGCACATTTGGGCTGATTCAATCATTTGCTCTGGAGAAAATCTATTTTGCTTATTTCTAGCACTGTATCACAACTGTCTGAATCATCCCACAAGACCATGTTAATATATGCGGCATGGTTTTTATTTAGTGAAATACAAGCTCACTGTCAGTAGGTTGTTTCAGTGCTGTTGGCAGCTCTCAAAATGCAGATATAATTGTGCATACTGGTCCAGTTCAGATATATTTTGTCTTCAATCAACATGTAAAAAACATGACTTAATTACTGACTGAATTCGTTGAAATGTAAAACATCCAGAATTCATTATTTGTCTTGTTTAAGTCTTTAAAAAAAAATGAAAGGATATAAAACTGCTACATGTACAGGGAGGATAAAGTCATTTTTTTCCAAAACATTAGCAATTATTTATCAGTACTTCCTTCAATGTGCTGGAAATATCTGTAAATCAGATGTCTGTTAAATTTAGAAACTGTTTCTTTATTGTGTGTTTGGTTGAAACTGGTTAAAGGCTTCTTTCGGGTCAGAGATCTGTGCTGTCGAAATGGGGTTAAACTTCATTTTTGTCCGGGTTATTTGAGCCCCAAAGGCTCAGTGAGCTCAAACATTTATTTTCCCATCTTTCTCTTCTGATCGTCCACTTTTGTCCTTGGATGTTTGACCTTAAGTGCTACATGTAATTATTTTGTATTTTCACAAACGCTTCAAGGAAAAACAGCCAAATAAATATAAAATAAATGCAACAATAACTCTCCCCCTTCAGGACAGTCTGTCAAAGAAAAAGACAGCAGCAACTTGAGCAGTTTTTGCTTTTGAGATACGAACCATGTGAGGCAGGCGATGTCTGTGCACGAGCGTGAGGAGGAATGAGCGTGGAGTTCAACTGGGGCTGGATAGACAGCTCTGAGAGGAAAGGGAACAAAACGATGTTTAAAACAGGAAACTGATGAGCTGGGGTGAATTTCAAAGAGCATCTTAGCAAGATTAATCAAAGATGGAAGACAAAGGAAAATGACTCTGGGCTTGATGAAGTCAATGTCAGCGGGGTTAACTGACCAACAGGACTGAAGTTGAAGAGGAGCGGCAGTTCTCGTCCGCTGGGCAGGCGGGTGTTGGGCTGACGGAGTTCGTCGAAGAAGGCGTGCGCACATGCCTCGAGGGGGGACAGCCTGGTCACCGGCGTGTACTCCAACAGCCGAGAGCAAAGGGCGATTGCCTCTGGCGGGGTACGAGGCTTAAACACCTGACAAAAGAGAGGGAGAATGTAGGAAATGTCAAGTTTTGGGTTAAAATGCTTTTTTTATTTTCCTTTTGACTGAATGAGCCCATTTTATGCCCTATACTATTCTCATGCCTCCTTAGCATGGGACAGCACTTCTACGAACAGGACAAAAGTTCACATCATGTTTCAAGTCCCCCATACATCCTCAGATTAACAAGTTTATAGTACCAATGTAACCGACTACACGAATAATAAAAAATACATGAATTACAAGCATCATCTTTTCGTACCTTTGTCCAAGGGTGTGCTTTAATCTGTGGGAATTTGAACTCTGTGTAGTTCGGGTTCATCTCCCTGATCTGCTCCCTTGTTGGTGTCCCCAGGACCTGTTTAATACAAAGGTGTAAACACAATTCTCATTCATATTAATCAGTTTAAAACAAAGGTGTAAACACAATTTTTATGAATATTAATGACAATAAACAGGATGCTCTGCATGCCTACACAAAAACATGAAGAGGGGAAGTCAACATGAATATGTTTCACACTGTAAGGTTCACAGCTTGAGTTGTCCACTGGATAGACTGTTATTAAATTATTCATACATATACTTTCATTCTTGTAAATATTTAAATTTAGCATCACATGCAGTGACGGGTGAGAAAACAGACTATTTTGTCTGTTATGCAAAGCCAGAAGTCTAATGTGACACTCGGAGCTCATCGTGACAGCAGTTTGAAAGCCAAACTTTCTCTCTTTTCATCTCCAGACTTGTCATCAGTTGGCTCTGGGCCTGTTTGCAGCATGCCGTCTGTACCTTGATGATCTCTACTAGCTGGTCCACGCCGCTGTCCCCAGGGAAGATGGGCTGGCCCAGCAGCAGCTCAGCCAGCACGCAGCCGGCTGACCAGATGTCAATGTTGGATGTGTAGTCGGTGGCACCAAAGATGAGCTCGGGGGCACGATAGTACCGTGAGCAGATATAGGACACATTGGGCTCCCCCCGAACTAGCTGCTTCGCACTGGAAGATGAAGAGAGAGAGAGAGAGATGAAATGGACAGCTCAGAAGGAAAGTGCCCATGAACATAAAACTTTAATTTCTCAGTGAGTGAGCTTCCGGGACAGAGAGCAAAGGAGACACATGCTGGACCAACACAAGAAAGACTCGGAGACAGACTCAAAACAAACAAATAAAAATGTGCTGGCAGACACAAACAGACAAAGACTTCCAGGGGCAGTGGTTTTACTGACCTGCCAAAGTCACACAGTTTGAGGATGGCGGTCTCAGGGTCCACCAGGAGGTTCTGGGGCTTGATGTCTCTGTGACACACGCCCTGGGAATGGATATAAGCCAGACTGCGGAACAGCTGGTACATGTACACCTGAGGGGGGACAAAGAGATGGAGTTATTCACTACAAGGTTTTACAGCCAACACAGACTCATTCACACACAACAAGAGGAGAAAAGGACATCTGAGTTCATTCTGGTCTCTGATGTCTCTTGTTTCTCCAGTCCCCATGCTCAGTCAGGTGAGTCGTGGCTCCCGGGTTATTTCCCGACTCAAATGTTCAATCAGCGTTCTTCAAAATAAGACTTGAACACGGTGTACAATGCAGTATAACCACTTAAATTCCCCATTTACTATCAAAGAGAATAAAACCCACAATACCTCATTTATCCCACAGTGTGTGGCAATTATTCTTAATGAAATAATGACATTATACAATCTAAACCCAGACCAGCTTCAGGAGCAGGATGGATGACTGAACCAAAATAATTAATTCTTCAAAGTTCATTTAAGTTTCCCCCAAACTGACAAGTTCTCATTATTCGATGATGAATTTCTTGCAAGTTGTGAGGAGCTGATTTTGCCACAGGGTGCTAAACGAACACAGGAGGATAGGAGTGCAGCTTTCACAGAGGCCACTATGCCACCTCTGTAAAGAGACAGTGAAGTAAGGAAACTGTTGCCTCAGTCTTTAGCATTAATAGTCAAAGCTAATTTGAAATGTTTGTTTTACTTACAGAGACATAATTGTATCAGACCGTCAGTATTTGGGTGCTAAACTTCATGTAAAGTAACATTTCTGACAAACAGACTTAAAGAATTTATGACATGGTCAGCTGTTTCTGAGAGTTTCTTTCCAAAACAGTTTCTGAAAGCCTGGTATTGGCAGCATTTTGACTATTAATGTAGTGAATTGTGAGAAATGAGACTTGATTTGAATGTTTTGGGCAGATGATGTCAGGTGACCTCAGCTGACCAGAGCTTAGCTTTAGTAAGCTGAGGCTGCTGTTGGGGTCAGGTCAAAGGGTGAACACTGTTTAAGACAATAAATCATACAAAAAAAAGAAGAAAAATGTTATTCTGTTGTGTTTTTTAAATCACATTCATTTTGTTTCCATTAATTTTGGGGAAAAGAATCCTTCTTTTGTCAAAATGTTCCATTCCTGGTGGTACAAAAGCTGCTCTGTGGATCACAAGCAAAACCTACGCTGAGCCCAAAAGCTTGCGAGGGGATGAACTGAAAGTGTTTTTCCAAGTGATCATTTTAAGGATAATTTCTCTCAAACTCATAACCAAAATCTGCCTAAATACAATACGTCCCAGAAGTAAAAAATGGAGCAGCTGAAAGGGACCGTTGAGAGCAGATGTGCACTGAAGAACAGGATATTAAGATTCTGCACCTCAGCGACACAAAAACAGAAAAAGTCCATAAAGTAATTCAACATTTGTTCATCATTAATAAATTGTTTGTGTTTCTATATATACTAAGAGGAGTAAAAACTAAAACACCAGATTTATTTATCAGTTTTTAAGTGTATCTTGCTTTAGGGTTTTTTGGCCATTTCCTTCTTTTGTAAAATAATTTGCCATCAAGCATGTATAACCAGTTCTTACTTGTGAATCAGTTTATTAAAACATACCTCATCGCCAGTGCATTTGTGTAATAACTAATATTTGTTAATTGGAATTGTGTACTTGCCTCCAACTCATTAGAAACTATCTGTATTATGATGCACCTGATGAACTGTGAGGACAGTGGCTTTGTGAGGGTTTGACTGATATTTAGATTTTGTTTAGAATTTGGGTATTCATTTTATTTTTAGGATCTTATTAGTAATTTTTGATATATACTGTCTACCTCGTCAAATGTATTATGTATGTGAAATAACAGGGATGCATCATATTCCTAACTTCTCTGAGGAAGTTACCCAATTGATTAATAAAGTTCTATCTAACATAGATCTATGGGCTTCTCTTGGAAATAGATGTGAAGGTCGAAAAACAACAACTGATTCTTTAATATAATTCTGTTTTATAAAAGTGCACAGTGATGAGGAAATAAACCATTATGGTAAATTTGTACTTTCTGGCAGCATTACTGCCAATATATGTGACATACATGTCTGAACATTGTGACCAAAGTATTGGCTGTAAATGTGTCCAAAATCGTTCACATCTGTCTAAACTGCTAATTGGCTTTTAGGACTATTATATGCTGATATTGAAATTGCTTCAATAATATTGTGCATCTTTAGAAATTAACACTGCTTGTTTATCTGACCCTTTTTTGGTGGAGGTTACTCCAAGACATTAGCCTGTCTGTGCTAACATTGTCATTTGGATTGAAAAAAAAAGTCCTCATAATACTGGAAAAAAGAAACTGCGGATATGTAAATGATGCATGTTTGGTTGATTTAATTTGGTTTCCTATTTTTATTACTACAATGCTTTAAATGTTTTGTACATTTGCCTATCAGTAATTGGGTCATTCTGTTTCATCGCACATTGCTGGAACATGATGGATAACAATTAAGTTAAAAGAAGATGTACTTCCATTTGTGGTATCAGCTCAACTTTGCCCCACTTCCAGCTTTGGCACAAGGCAGTGGGCTTTGCACAAGTATATGAAAAGTTTGTGGCTTTTTTTGTCACAGTAAGAAGACTATTGTCCTTGCTGTTCGAGCCAGGGATACTTGAAAACAGCAAAACATAACACCAGTAGAAGCACAGTGAAGTGTGGGAAGTCATCTACCCCTGATGCAAAAGGCTGAATAAAACACATTTTTCAAACGAAAATAATGTGCATGTTTTTTTGTAGGCAATAAATTTAGTAAAAGTGACAATTGTTCTAACACTTCCAGTGTTTCACACATAGAAAGGTTTTCTTACGTGGGCAACAAGAGTATATTTTTGGAACATTTGTCTTTCAGGCATTATCGACATCCATGAGACAGACGATAAAGTCAGAAGGGGGAGGTAAAGTAACCATCTGAAGGACTTTGGACAGTGACTGTCTTTTGTCCAATCATTAAGTCTGTGAGCACTGATCAATCATCAATACCGGGTAAAATAAGGTACCAACAATCAGGGGCTTTCAGCAAGGCTGCTACGATTGTGAATGTAACTGGTGATAATTTGGTCAGTGATAAGACATGAATAAAGATGTTTAATTTTCTATCATTCATTGTACAAGAAATCATACTAAAAATGAGAATAAAAGTTATTTTCTTCATGTCAGAGTAAATAATTGAATATAGCAGTTAAAATTAAATGTGTATGACCGATAATAACAATACACTTTAGTTCGTTAACCATAGCAGAAAACTTTCCCCAGGCAGATCAGTTCAGCCAGAATTAGGGTTAAATAAACACAATAGTTCTTTAAATACAGGATTTTATAAATGACTTCAAATTATTATTCTGTCATCTTTATTCCCATTTTTTTTTGCATCAAATGATTTAATCACTATTATTTCTGTCACAATGGCAGCATCCTCAACACTGGGAATTTTTTAAAGAATGGCTGAGACTTCAAGCTGGATATTATAAACCAGTAAAATGAATACACACTATTTCTTTATTTCTAAGTGACCTTCAAAATAAGGATGCACCGAATATTTGGTGACCGAATATATTCGGAGGAATATTGCAAAAAAAGCCATATTCGGCCTTTGGTGGAGTGAGGTAATAGCGAGGCCGAATAGTATCGTGTGACACAATGACGAAATCAAATACGTCATTACGTGTGACTGTGGCTAAGCAGACTTGTGTCAAAAGGACAATCATTCATTTGTTGTGGGTTTATCCATTCAGTGCACTTCAGTTTTTTCTGATGCACGTTTTGTTTTGTTTGAAGGTTTTATGTGAAAGAAAAACTTTGTTGGGCTTTTTTTGAAAAGCAAAGGCAACTAGAATATTAAAAAATGTCATAATATTCAATAAACAATTACTTTCTTTTAAAAACATGTCTAAAAATTTATTCTAAGCTATTTATGCACTATTAAAAAATATAGTGAACTACTTAGCCTTCGCATTGGATATTCGGTATTCGGCCAAGCGTTTATATTTTCTTCGGCTTCAGCTTCAGGCACAAATTTTCATTTCGGTGCATCCCAAGGACTTAAAAAATATAATATAAATGCATTTATAGTTGGTCCAAATAATGCAAAATAATCAGGGTCATCTTTAAAACTGAAAATACTTCTTTGACCATCATCAAGGGATCAAAATCTATTTTTGTTCCGTCCCTATTTACAACATTGTAACATTTATTTAGAATTCATGATCTATTCTGCAAGTATTAGAAGCTTATATATAGGGATGGGAATTATGTTTTTATCAATACCAATTCTTTAACGATTTCCTTATTGATTCCTGTAGATTTTCAGTGGCAACAATGTCAAACACACATCACAGCATAGATAACTACTTCTGCAAGTTGCTGTTTTTTCCACTCACTTAAGTTTGTGGAGTGGGTGCCTTTTGTAAAAAATTAAGCCACAATTCTGATTGCTTCTAAACCCTGTCAGTGGAAGGAATTGATAAGGGAATTGATTAGCAAAAAGACTCATATTATTGATTCATTAATGGAGCTGCTAACAATTCTCAAGTGGAATTGGTTTTTGACTCCCATCCCTACACCTGAACCATCACAATAACCCAAGATGATCTCCAGGTCATCTTTAATTTTCAAAACACTTGTGCCATGACACCGGCTTTCTACACGATTGTGATTTTGTAGGTGAGGGGGCTGCACTGCACACTGTGAAGCTGCAAGTTGAGAGCAGCAGCTCTGTGGCGCCTGGAGTGGGATCTAACACCAACAAAACAATGCACGGGTAAGAAATTCACTCTGAAGATGTTCACCTATCCTCGTCCAACCTCTGTTTCACATTTGTCATCTCGTCCAAGGTCAGTGATGTCCTTCTCAAATTTCAAACGATGCTTTCATAGTTAAGTGTGCACCTCATTTATGCATCGCTGGAATGCTGTCAGTGAGCATCTTAATATGACAAATGACTGGCATCATCACCATTACCATCATTATTACCCTGATGATGCAGCGGCAGCAGCAGCAGGCCAGCCTCAGATTACAAAATGATTACTGACAAGATGAAGGAGGGATGAGAGATGATGGTAGAAAACAGAGCAGAGAGAGAGAGATGAGGAAGAGGGGGACAATGAGAGACATGGTAAAAACACGAGGCCCAGGGGACAGAGTAGAGGAGGGGGAGAGAAGACCCCAGGCATGCTGTGATAGAAGTGTGTCGCTCGAGGATGGGAGGATGACAGGGGAAAGAGGAGTGAGAGGGAGAGAGATCAGTGTGCATCTCAAAGCCACGGGGGAGCGGCAGGCTGAGGTAGAGAAATGGGCCATGAGACAGCTATAATGTCCTCTCTGCCGCAACAGACCCAGTAAACACACAAACACTCTCCCCCTCTAAAATGAGCACCCGCTCTGACGGAGACTATCACAAACAGATTGATTCCCGGGAGACCGCCGTTCCCTTTCTGCTTTCATAATCCTTAAACAGGGAGCTGTCAGTGAAAAACAAATGGGGAAGTATTGGGATTTATTTACATCCGCTAGTAATTACTGAACTAAACTTTACCTTCAACATCAAATTAATCTTGTTAGTGATCCCTTAGTGACTTGAGTGAAATCAACTCAAAACACTGAGATAGAACATTTCTTAGCTGTTTATTAATTGACAGATGATGGAGAGGCATTGGCCTTGCTTAGCAACAAGTCTGAGAAATTAACAGCAGTTGTCTTTTTCTCAGTATGAACATCTACGATAAACACATCACACAGGTATCAATCAAAAGGTAACAGTTTAATTTAAGTGTGAGGTGTCTAAATGATTATTTTACCTCCCTGAATTGAGTCAGGTTCAGCTCTCAGGTCATGAATGTTAAATGTGTTTCATAGTTTCTTTAACTAAAGGCTGGGCTGCCTTTGGCACGATATCTACAAAAACCAATACGAGTGAGAAGGCCAGGAAGAATCACTCGCTAAAGGCCGAGACATTTTATGCAAAATCCAAATCCAGCCAAGCCATCCGGCTCAGTTCAGCTCGGTAAAGTATGCAACTACAGTGTCGAGGAGAAAAGGTACCAAACTAACCAACCTGTCCCATCCCACTTCATGGCACCCCTTTGAAAGGGTGCTGAGCTTACCAAACCGACACAATACTCCTCCATTGTTGCTCTTTGTGTACAATACTTCAGACTGCTGCACTGCTGTCATGTCAAGCAATCACGTAGCTTGTGCATCCTCCCCTCCCCAGGGCACATCCCGCCTTAAAGGGAAGGTGCAGCCCACAGTGGAAACATGAACAACATCAGGGTTAACAGCTTCCACCTGTATCAAGCTGGCTTTGTGTGAAGCCTAAAGTTCACTTCCCTTAAAATGAAACTACACGTAAAAATGACTTTGTGACAGACTGAGAGCAGAGGACAACCCAAAACATAAAATATACTTAAATATGCTCATTATTTGGCCACAGGAGTGCCGAAAACCCCCTCTCTGCCTCAACTTATCCAGAAAAAGTAAATTTCAACCCTTCCAAAGTCTATTCTTTATTTTTTTGGCAGTAATTGCACTGCTGTCAGCTACTGCTTTTTTATTGGCTCTTTGTGCCAACATTATTTACACTGCCTCAGAGCTGGGTGATGTATGAAGTTTTTAAAATATTGTGACAATTTTTAAAAAAAATAGAAATGGTGTGTTTTGCCTTAAGAATAATTCATGGTGAGCCACTATTTTGCCTAATTCTCTGAGTCTGTGTTGCTCTTCGATTCAACTCGCATTCCTCCTCAAATGGCTTAGGGCTGTTGACATGTTACTATACATACAACTTATGTGTAACTAATAAACACCTATACACTGGGCCAAAAATAAATAAAATAGATTTTGATGTTTAAAAAAAAGAAAAAAGAAAAAAAGAAAGTCAAAAGCGCACCCCTCACTCCCCTCCAAAACTTTAAAGCTCAACAACCCGCCTTCTCTCCCCTCTCCTCACAATAACAGTGACTGATAGCATGGAGGCTGCTAACAGTGAGTGTACAGCCCCTGAAGAGGAAAAAGACAAATAGTGGCTGGTAAAAGAAGATGGTTCAGTTTTAAGACTTCAGTTGCAGATTAATGTTTTTGTTGAGTGTCAGAAACATACTGCATTTAAAGGAAAAGTTCGGTTTCTACAGCTTTCATATTGTTTATAGAATGAAGCAGAACAATATACTCACCCAGAAGGCTTTCCTGACCCAAACAGTGCTCCGGGAGATATTTAGATCCAAAATTGAGCAGTGGACATCCGTATAATGGAAGCACATAGGGCATGTATAGCGCCGCTCCTAAAACTGCATTAATCGTCCAAAAATTCATTAGTTTCACCAATATTTCATCATGGTCTGCTCGGGCTACTCCTCCACGACAGTCTGTGTCACTCCGGACATGTTTTGTGACTGTGCTGACCTCTGAACTGAAGAAGAAGAACGTTTGCCTCTGCACATGCGCAGTACTGCTCATTGTTTCAGGGGAAGACTGCCGGCTACACAACGACTTTCTTCATCCAGTTTTGTGCAAAATGGACGAATATCTATCGGATGAAGACGTTGTGGAGGAGAACTTTGAATATAATGGGTGTCCTTACAGTTTCGAGCCAGAGTTTACAGATGAGGAGCTCATCGAAAGGAGGACGCGGAGGCAAAGAGAAGAACAGCTCTCCAGAGAGTACTGCGCATGTACGGAGGCCAAAATTCTTCTTCTTTTAGTTCAGAGGTCAGCACAGCCACAAAACATGTCTGGAGCAACACAGACTGTAATGCAGGAGTAGCCCGAGCAGACCATGATTAAATATTGGCGAAACTAATGAGTTTTTGGACAATTAATGCAGTTTTAGGAGCGGCGCTATACATGCCCTATGTGCAACCATTGTACGGATGTCCGCCGCTCGATTTTGGATCTAAATATCTCCTGAAGCACTGTTTGGATCAGGAAAGCCTTCTGGGTGAGTATATTGTTCTACTTCATTCTGTAAACAATGTGAAAGCTGTAGAAACCGAACTTATCCTTTAAAGTTTTGAGCACAACAAATCCATCATTACAGCATCACCACAGAGAACAGAAGAGAGTGTGTGAGAGAAGCTTTGCATTTTTAGCTGTTTGGTTGCTTGAGTGTTTTTTTTAATTATTTATTTATCAAAAACATATTGAAATATAAATAGAATATTGGGATTTAGCAACAAAAAACAAACACAATAACAAATATAGAGGTATGAATATTGGTGCATATCTCCCAGCACTACGCTGCCTCCGTTGTCACAGCTTCTTGAACACAAATAAGCAGAGAATGTGTCGGGATCAGAAGACACTGCACTGCCAACTAGCATTGTGGCAGAGTACTGCTTAGAGACATGGACACACAAGTCTAAATGCCCATGACAGTGCGGGACACTACAGCTTAGGTAGAAAAGACCTGACACAGATGTATAAACCAGGCTGAAGGCACACTCACACCACACATGCTGTACCATGCCAAAGTCTGTCTGACCCTCTCAGTCCAGTTTGTGCAGTGAGAGTGCCCCATGCTGTGTTCAATCACAGCACACTGCCCTGACATGCTACACTTAATCATGGCAAGAGCACAACATAGCCCGATGTAAACAGCCATCACAGCAATTATTTCCAACGATGACAGAGACTCAGAGGGCTGTATTTAATCTAAATGACTCCAAATAACCAGCAAAGCAGTTAAGTTTCACTCTCTCTGTGCTTCTCTGCACTGACATGATCAGGCTGAGGCCTCGTAGATCTTTGAGCAGTGTGAGTGCAGAGCAGCTTAGGACTAACCTGACACACCAGACAGGCTCTTTTACACGGCTGTAGGATGCACTTCACATGGCAATCTAGGTTGTTCTTTTAGAAAAGGGCAGAGCATTTACAATTCCTATACCCATGACGGCAAGCAAACAATGTTGACTGTTCTTATTAGTTTGTCGTCTTCTTCACTTAGGCATAGCAGATACTGTGAGATCTCTTTTCTGTGGCTTTATAAATCCACAGTGAATATGTCACTGCACAGGGCAGATTGGTTCTCTGTGACTGGCCTATTCATTTTGTTTGAATGTTTTTAAAAAAAACATCTGCTTAAATTGACATTGTGGATGGGCACTGTAGCGCCAGTGGTGCAGTCTGATCGTGAGTTTGGTCGGTAATGGGGAGGTTGCAGGTTTGAACCCAGCTCTGGCTGTCACATGAAATGTCCATGAGCAAAATACTTAAGTCCAAGTTTCTCTCATTTAAAATGGGCATGGAAAGGTACAAATGTGTTAGCTGATACTGATGGATGTCGGTGAGCTAATGGGTAGATGTGACCTGTGGTGTAAAGCTGCTTTGAGTGGTCAAAGAAACTATAAAACACTTCATCAACTCAAGTCCACTGCTACTGTTTTGCCTTCTCCTGCATTGTATAGTGTTTATTTTTGTCATGATTGATTTCTTCATAGTGGAGAACAAAAACATAAAGAACAAAAACTTTTCAAAAGAAAGACAAAATCCAAGAAATGCTGACCTCAGTCATCAATGTATTCCACATTTTGATGTGTAAAGTCAGGAGGTGAGAGCAGTAAGGGGAGTAAACCCTGGCGTTTGTGCACGAGTGTCATTTTCTTCATATAAACCTACCTTAACATAGATGATGGGGATGGTGGTCTTGGCCTTGTTGAAGTGCCGAGCCACCCTGTACACCGTCTCAGGGACATAATCCAGCACCAAATTCAAATACACCTCATCTTTCTGGAATTAAAACACAAAAAAAGGTTAGGAGTAGAAATATCAGTTGAAACTTGCAGTTAGTTTGATGTCAAAGATTTTACTTTAAATAAAGTCCATACCCTAACACAACTGAAGTCATGTTGAATTAGTTAAAAGAATCTGATATAATGTGCTGATGTTTTGTTTGCTGCAGCAGGAAAAGACTTGATCTGGTTAATTGCTTGTGTAATATTGTAGACAAAAATTAATCTTGAGAGTATAAAATCAGGGGCATTTTTCTGTGTCCCTGAAGCATTCGGTTTAGAGGGCAGGGGGCAAAAGGTTAACTTGCTTGTGCCATCTGCCAAGTAGTTCTGCCCTCAGCTTGTCTTTTCTCAGACTCAGACACACTGAAGGCAAAAACAAAACTATAATAATCATCGTCCCAAGGAGTTTGACCCTTTGAAGTCAAACTGAAGTGTGATTTTGAAGTTCAATGAATAAGACCAATACCGACTTGTCTGAAACATGTCTGTGAATCATCAATGATGCAAGCACCATTTCAGGGATGGGTGTGGAGGCAGAGAGCCTCGTCTGGAAACTTGACTCCTATAAAGTGAAAACATTAAGTCAGTGCATACAAACCTTCTCCCCGCTGGAGTAGAAGAAGTAACGTAGCCTCACAATGTTGCAGTGGTCCAATTTCCTCATTATTTGCAGCTCCCTATTCTGCAATGAGACAAAGAAAAGGAGAAATGTGATTTCTTCTTTTGTGGTGTGGGCATAAAACCAGTTACTGTTTGGCCAAAACCTCCCATGTCCTAAATCAGAACCCTCAGGACATGGAAATAAAGCTGTAATTGTTTAATAAATAAACAGTGTTGTCATTACCAGCATTACTTGCCTCTCTTTGCAGGTATTTGCCCATTTGTATTGAGATAAGAACTAACTAGATATTGTTGGTACCAATGCCACTGCCAATTCTTTACTGATTCTCTTATTGATTCCTGGGATTTTGTAGAGTAAAAAAAGCAGGCATAGATTTTCTGTAGAACCGTGGCAAACACATAAAACTCTTTGTCTTGCTGCATTAACAGATATTCAGTACATAGCAGGTGTTGCCCTTGAATTTAATCACACAGCCAGACATAAAATTTCTCACAACAAACTAGACTTTAGTTCACTTTAGTCTCCTGTTCACCATGATGAGGTCTATGGCACGTGGGACTGAAGCTCCATTCATGCGGACATTTCAAGCCATAACATTTATTAGCTTTGTCTCTAGAGGTATTATCAGACCCATGATATTCGTTAAAAAGCAGAGCACAGCAGTCCAAGCATGTTCATGACATGCATCGTGTAGCCCTTTCCAGAAATCCTTAAACTGAGACAAGTATGTTGTCCTTGAGAAATCCCTGTGAAGGTCTTAAGGTGCCTACACACCAAAAGCGACTTATGCTACGTCAGCAATCACTCTGAGGCATCTGGCTGCAGATGCGTCGACAGATAATCTTGCTTCATTTAATAATCCAGCCCATCAAATGTATTTATTAATTGTACATTAAGTGTTTCACAGGTCTTGTTTATTTGTGAGTAATGCTGTTTGTGAATGTAAGAAACTTTGTAAATTGTGCTGCTGCCTATCTTGGCCAGGACACTCTTGTAAAGGAGATTTTTTAATCTCAATGAGTTTCTTTTCCTTGTTAAATAAAGGCTAAATAAAATAAAAAAAATAAAAACTCTCAGGCAAAGTCAATGTACAGCCGTAATGGGGCAGGGCTAACCCTCTCGCGATGCGATTGCTGCTTTCAAGGCGACCACTTCACTTGTCACGAGACGTCCAAGTTAAAAAAAAGTTGACCTTTTCAGGTGATGTTTTGTGTGACTGCGCGGCAACAGCCAATCAGCAGTTTATGCATGTGTGACGGTACTCGTGACAAACAATTTTCCATCCGGACTAGAGAGGAATGAGTTATGTCCGTGTGGGAAACATTAGCCAGTGAGGACATTAGTTCCACCCAGACAGACCGCAGAAAACTCACAGACGATGCTGCTGCAGGGCTTCAGCTGCAGTGTTTTTTGTTTGACAAGTGAGTGAAAAGGATACAGCTGGAATAATGTCAGCTTATGCATTGTATTATATGATTTATGATATGATCGTGGTGAAACTCGAGTGGACGTGACGTCACCGAGCTATGGACGATGGCAACGGTGACCAAATGAGGTATTAATGGACGTGTGATGCGACTTCAGTGGGTACGCGATTTTGATCGCAGAGTCACTTTTGGTGTGAATGCACGTTTATGGTGTCGTGTTATAATGCGGCTGTTTAGGTTAAATGCAAAAAAGGCTTCAGAGAGAAGTACTGATGAGGAAATTGTTCAGCATTAAGGCATATTACTGATTTCTTAAATAAGTCGAAAAACATTCTTAACTGTAAGTGGTTCATTATTCCATCTTATGTTCAATACAGTTATCAGATTTTACCAAAACAAAGTTAAAATTAAGTTTGTAGGTTTTTTAATATAAAGCTAGGCAAACGTAGTCAAAGTTTAGATTGAACAAAGTGAGTCATTTTGTTTCCATCAACTTCCATGTTATTTACATGTTTGTAGTTACATATGCTCCTTGTTATTCCAGTTATTTAATACTTTGATCCAAATGTTTTAGAACAGTATTAATCTCTATGATCAGATCATTTTACTCAGCATCAACAGACATCCTTGAGTGTACTCAAACCAGCTATGATTTCTAATCCCAATTACATCTTATATATCTGAAGCCTATAAGTTCTGAGCTGAGACCAAATTGTACTTGCTTGAATTACACATTCTTCTATTTACTTTTGTTCAAAATCAAGAATATGTCAAAAAACATGCTTAATATTGGCATTGCATCCTACAGGTGAGGGAGGAATGAGTTACTGTCCACAGCTATTGGACACAGTGGTGTTACATGGATTAGGAACAAGCTTGTTTTTGGTATTGACATGTATTAAACACACTGACAGATGCGGAGGGCGTCCCAAAGCATCGATTTATGAAAAAACAAAGAGCATCTTAAAAAAAAAAAAATCTCTGTTACAATGAAATCTGCAGAGTAAAGGGAAATGACTGAATAAAAATGCTTAATTCTTTTAAACTTTAAACTTTCTTTGGGTGCATAACAGACAGAGTGGATCTAACTAATCTTACCTTAAACCTCTTGTCTTGGAGAACTTTCTTAATAGCCACCATCTCCTGGCTGTCAGTGAGGCGAGCCTGGTACACCACTCCAAAAGAGCCATTTCCTATAACCTTTATGTCTGTGTAGGACACTTCTTGTGGGCGGTCGGGGCCCTGGCCCGGCGTGGCTACCACCGTCGTCACTTTGCCACTGTCTCCTTTGAAGAGAGAGAAACAGCTTGTTAGAAAAGTCTGACCTTATCTGCAGGTCAACCTTAAAGAAATTCAGAGCGGCATCACATAAAGGTCCTCTCAGGTTAAAAAAAAAACACGGGCACAGAGATGAAAACTGTAAAAGTGATGGAGTAGTGCCTGTAATTTGAAAATTGAGGTTGACCATACTGCTGTCTTTATTAAAAATGAATTTTATTGTTCAGCCTGAGTTGTTAGTGACAAATTTGAGTCTGCACTGGACTGAAAGCATATGATGTGGGTCTGCCTTATACCTTAAAATCTGTTAAAATCTTGACAGACAGACCCAATTCTAAACAAAATAACTGACTGATTTTCATATTTTGTCCAATAATTGAAGGAAATCAATCATACAACCGAGTAAGCACACCCTCCACCCACATTTACAGATTCCATTCACAAATAACTAGTGTCCTGACTCTTTGGGGCGTCGGTGGCGCAGTTGGATAGTCAGTCACTTGGTCAGTGATTGGGAGGTTGCAGGTTCAAGCCCAGCTCCGGGCGACACATAGCGTGGATAACTAACACAGAAACTCAGAACCATCAGTGAGTGACTGAGAAAGAATGGGTGTGAATGAGTAGGTGTGACCTGCGATGTAAAGCAGCTTTGAGTAGTCAAAGGCTGTGGTCGAATAGTCACCTCCTAAGCCCTTTCCTATCTACTTTTCCTTAACCCTGATGGAAAACGTCACGAGGTTAAGGAAAGGAGAAAGGAGAATTCAGAAGGACTTAGGAAAGGAAAACTGCCGTGCAGAGAGAATCCGACAACACCTTCACCTTGCAACGTCATCATGTGACGGCGGATGGTACTGCTGCGGCGAAACTACATTTTTCCGAATATGGACTACAAAAGACGCATCATGCATCATGTATCATGACAATGTTGTTCCTTTAAGACAACATTGAACATAATAACCTGGTAAAAATTACATCTGCATAACCGATGTTGGAAGTGAGGATTTAAATAAATCTGTCCTCTCATTATCAACATGAACACCAATCAGTGCATGAAAATAAATGAACTGAATGACAGAAACGCATAAATTGTTATGACCACAATCTAATGGTGTACACATTATTAATATTGAACCATGTTTAAAACATAATCAACATCAAATGTCTCATATCCTGCTCTCTTCAGAGAATCAGACTGCTGGAAAGTTAAGGCAGGTTTTGGTAAACTTTAGAAAGGATGAACAGCAGAGGGAACTCACATGGTCTGTGTGATTTGTTCGTCATTATTCGGTTGAATTCGGAAGCAGTCGGATAACGCGCTGTTTGTAATTGCTGTTGCTGCGGAGAATTGTGGGACAGAATAATCTCCTCTCCTTTTGTAAAGGATGGTCCGGTGTATCCTATGCTAAAGGAGATAATAAAGGAAGCATTGAGCCTCCTTTCCTATGCATCAAAACTATTTGACCAGCTCTAATCACAAACTACTTCCGGTTTATTTACCTCCGTTAGGAACCTTCCTAAGCAAAAATGACTTTTCGACCGCAGCCAAAGACCAGAAAAGCGCTTTATAAGCTCAAGTCCATTTACCATTTACCATTACTCTCATGACTTGACAAAATTATTTGCAGTCAAACACTATGAGTAAACAAACATGGCAGGAAAGAGGTACAAGGTATTTCTTACAAAAAGTTTGGACAAAAGGAGAATTTTACTTTTTTTACAAGTTGAATAACATTAGAGGTTTAATACAGTGGCCTAAAACTTTATATTTGACTTAGTTTAATGATTTAAACAGGTATATTCATTCTCTTTTAACTCATTAAGCTTTCATCCAAACAGCGTATCCCTTAGTTGAAGCCATGGCCAAGAAAACACCCTAGTTACAGGTTGATAAAGGTGAAATACATGCACAGTGAAGGCAAATAAATGCTGATCCTTCCTCCAAGTTCACGCCAGCTCTACATTAGCAAGGGTCCTGATTAGGCACCCAAATTAAAATTTCTGGACTGACCTCTGCTTAATTAACTGATGCACTGGCACGCATGTCATGTCTCTTTCGACCTGACAGAAGGACATATTCTCTGACTTTTATCTTGATGAAAGTCAACTTCCAAGGATATTTGACCGTGATTACTGGGACAAGCTGATCAAAAAGGTGTTTACAAAATGTTATTTTTGCTTTAAAGCAGCAGGCTTTGTATGCATGTTAATTTGTATATCAAATGGCAGCAGATGCACAAAAGCTACAGCCTATGATTAATGGTTCAGAGAAATGTATTAAGAGTGAGCATAATATGACATAAAAAAGGATATAGCTGAACCTTCATTAGGTACAAGATTTGGGCCAAAATGATGTGCTGATGCTGCACCACAGACTAACTATAACGTATCTGTGCCAGTCACCATGACAATGTGAGAGACAAAAACATGTTAGCAGAGTGGGGACAATGTCAGGGCAACAAAAACCATAAAAACCTGCCCTTTTTTATGTTGCCCAAGGTGGTCTTGTTCACGTTAGTCTCAGTTATTATTAATATTTAATATTAACAGATACGATAGAATAAAAAGCTTGTAACTTAGAAAATAAAATAAAAAAAATCTTTTGCAAAAACCACTTGATCTATTTGCACTTTCTATTAAGAGGCAAAACTTTAGAAAAAGCTTACATTTGATGGGAACTGATGGGTGAATGAAATAGTTTTCAACATAGTGCATGGTCTGAAATTTCTTTGGATTTGCTATATTCTTTATTGTTTTTAAACAGGCAACATAAAAGAGACACAGTTGTCAAAAAATTTATTATAACATGACAAACATGTAGGAATATAACTGTATCAATGTATTATACTAGTGTTCTCCACCCTGAGCCTGACACCACAGGAACATGGCTACTGTGGGAATATGTTTCATTAAAATAAACAAGAAAGTTACATAAGAAACATGGTTAACTTTGTGTCTTTAGTGGAGCAGAGGGTCATGTAGGGGTAGAGGGACACCACTCCAGGAAGTGGATAAACACTGAGATCCCCTCATATTTTACATAATAGCTTTGTCTGTGTGTAGATCTAAATGTTGTTCTACTGACCCTGTCTGAGTCTTAGCTCTGCATGTTCAGCGTTCAGTTCCCTGTTCATAAATCTGAGGAATGAGCCAAGTGTGTTTCTGTACAAGCCAGTTACATTTTGCAAGCTGGTCACAGACAACATATTACTATTTTTGTAAGCCATGAATCAGATGCTGGGATTTATAATTTAAGATGTAGGTCCCAGCGGCTTAGATACTGAGGGCACTAAAGAGGGACGGCTCTCATATTTACACAGGATTTTACAGGAAGGATGGATGAAGGTGCGAGTTTCTCTAATCAGCCTGACATCATCATCGCCGGCCTACATGCATGACCTTGCAAAAACCAGACAAAGTGAGATTTTCAGGACTTAACAGTAACAGACAGATCTCGTTAAGGTCAAGCAGCCACTCAGTGTTACGCTGGTGCACATGTTGGGTCAAGAATGATCTGACAAACTGGCACCAGAAGCAATGACACTGGGAGAGGAGACGAGCGGAGAGGAGGCCTGTTGCCAAAAGGCTTGTCAGAGCCTGTGATAAAAATTGCATGGACAGTAGCACACCCAGAAGTGCTACCATTTCCTGGGCTTGCTCACTTCGCCTGTCTCAACAGGACCCCCTCCTGATCCCTAATAGGTCTCTGTGACTCTCAAAATGGAGTCAGACAATGAAGCATCCTAAATGATTCAAATGACAAAAAAGGGAGTGTTAGGTTTGATCTACTGACGTTCTTTTCATGACTAAATACATCTGCTTTTACTCAGAATCCTTTGCTCTGAACACAGTAATTAAAATCCACCACCTGAGGGGATCTCAATCAAAACAACCGCAGATGTCAAGTACAAACTGACATGCTGTCAGCTCCGCCAAACTCTGCTGTTTACATCCTTATTTAAAAAAAGGGGCAAATTATTTTCTTATTAGTAAACAGTGGTTCTGTCCGTCTCATGGATGGATATCAGAGTGCACAGTCGATGGCGTAGAACACGTGGTCCATTACATGTGAGCAGCACTCATATAAATGTATCAGTTTGAGCATGGGTGAAGGATATGCTCCAATCACGAGCCACATCTGATGTAGTGTACACAAGTTTTCACTCAGTGCTGACTCATGCTGCAGCATCACATCAGTCTGTGAAGATGATGATTTCTATTGTGAAGCCTTTTTGGACTTTTAAGACTTCATATTTCAAATCTACATGGTTGTTTTAGATAAACCATCTGAAATGTATTTTATATACAGTAGCTCTCCACCATTAAAATCCCAGTGGTATATGAAACTTTTTACTGGGGCGGCAATCAGCACTGATGGGCCCTCACACTCACATGGACATCAGGTTTGGGCAGCATCAGGGTGTGGCACACGTGGACATGTGGTGCCCTGATAAAACGCCTTTCTCAAAAATGTGTTTTTGGTAACCAGGAGAACGTTAAATGGCTCAATCTCCTCTCCACAGCACTTTCTGGTAGATGGTGGTAGATTTTTCCTTTTTCCTATCTTCATTTTGCAATCATGTGATCCCATTAGTCATCCAGTTACTAAGGTGTAGCTGTAGTAGCGCCCTTTTTGAACAAACCTTGAACTGTCATTGTGTTTTTCGTCTCCACCAATGTTGAACTCAACGGGACCATCTGCCACATTAGTAATTACCTGTGTATTAGCAAATATTCAAAACACCTTCGTTCCAGTCGACCTGTTTCTGCACTACTTTTTTGTAGACAGTGGGGTTAAAGATGTGCATATCAAATTTAAAAAAACTTGGTGAAAACGCTGCTTGGGTTGATTTTTTAAATCTTGTATGAGGCACCCCTGAGACACACTCACTTGACCAAATGGACATTCTTCTACCAAGTTTTACGACTTTACAAGATTTGTAAATTTTTACCATTTAAAGGGACTGTGAGGAGAATCTATTTCCGGCGACATAAGGACTCTGCTACCCATGAGCACGCATGGCGACTGTTGTAATGCTGCGTTCAAGTAACCTCGGAACTGGGAGTGACATCATCTCCGACTTATCGGTGTTCCAGTTGAAGTCGGAAAAAAACGTGCCGATCTACCAGGCTATTGTTAGCTGTTGTTGGCACGCCCTGCGTTGTTGTTCACAAATACCACATGAAGAATGTGATTATCACTATGGCAGCATTTTTGTAAATATAAGTCTAACAATACTATGTATACAGCTGATCTAGAGTGACACACCCCAGTCAGAAGTGCAAATAAATTGATTATTACAGGAGCTAAATAACTGTTCACACTGGGGGCATCCATCTTTGATTGTCAACTCGGGAATGGCGAGGTTTCACCGAGTTCCCAGTAGGAAATTCAGACTTCGGGGGTCGTTCCAGCTGCAGCTTCCTACTGGGAACTTGGAAATTCCTACCCTTGACTACAACTGGAACGCACCACAACACGTTACCGAAGCCAAAGCGTGTGTTTGTTGTGTTGTAGCCCGGACCTTCCTCAGAACTCTGCATTGATTTACAACTTCTTTTTTCAACTTCCAGGATGCAAAGCGACATGGTAATATATCTCTTTCTAGTTACATAGTGGTGGTTTTGATTTGTGACAACAAGCAAGTTTTGAAAAACTTAGTATTGCAGTTTTGTAGCCGGCTATATATCACTACTAACAGCCCGGTCCTCTAAGACGTGTCCGAATAATATAAACTTGCTCTAGTTTTACTTGTCTTGTTCCTGAAGTTGAATATCCAGGCTAGTCCAGCCCTGTCCTGTCGCCCCAACCAAGAAGCTAAGGAATAGCATTTATAAATAACCTATTTTGATGCTATAAAACTCATCGATAAGCGCGTATTTCGATCAGGCATATATCTAAAAGACAGACTCTTTTGTAATTACTTAGAAACTCCTCACAGTCCCTTTACCCACATCAACTTATTTTCAGAATTTCAGTTGTATCTTGTGACAGGAGCTGAATTTTTAGAAAAACACCCATTTAAATTATCTACATTCTCCTCTGAACTTATTGATTGAGGTGCATGTGTTGCCACAGCAACAGCATGTCACATATAAATTTTTTAGAACATTACCTCAGTTACATAACATGATTACCAGAGTAATTAAGTCAGATTCTTATTTTTGTATGTATTATGCATGATATGCAAAAATGCTTCTCCATGTTGTCACCAGAGTTGCATTTTGCATACAATGTGTTTATGTTCAGGTCCTCACTCTTCATAAGCACAGAAAGTCTCAGCCAGATCTTCAGCTCAGTTATGACCTATTAGGTTCATCAAGAAAGAAATTAGAGTAAAATTTGGAATTTGAGACTTCACCAAAGCCCTGTCCTTAGACAAAAACTCACCATCTGATTTATGGCACTGAGTCAATCGACATCCACCAAGTTTAATGGCTGAACGAGGATTCCTGTCTGTTCAAGGATTCTCTCCGTTGCAGCGTGAGTTCAGTGCACATTAATGTCTATGTACCATCCCTGCACTGATGATCGTTAGCTGTAAACCCTTAATACATCAAAAACCTTTGCTGTAATCTTTTGTTTTCTGTTCCATTGTAAATTGCTCTTAAATTAGTTGTCTGTTGAAACACTAAGAAATAATATCACTAACAATCAAAATCGTAAATGACATTTTGACAAGCTGTTGAAAGCTTAGCTTTCTTATTTAAAAGTGTTTCTCTCCAGCATCTCTTTGCAGAAATTGTGTCTCAGACTCCCATCAACTCCACTTTCAAGTCTTTCAACCAGCAACATTACACTCTTTTTTTACCCTTGTCATGTGTCCATCTCTAGCTCTGAGATGTTTCCTCTTCTTTCCCCACAATACATCCCTCCATGTTTGAAAATATAGGTGAAATAGTAGAAATGAAGGGGCCTGCTACTAAAAGTAACTATTCATTTAAACCACTGCACTTAAAAACGTTTGATTGTGTGCTTGAATTGGCCAAATTAGCATGAATCATAATCATCATCATGTGGGGGCTAGACTAAGATGATTTCTGGAACAGCATCTGTGCCAGGTTCTACACCAGATTGCTAGCTGGGGGCCAGAGAAGTAAATATTTAAAGGTACTGCAGGTATGCATATATTTCAGAGATACTGTATGATCTGCACCTGATGCTGTTATTTTTACATTAAGAGTTAAATGTTTGAAAATTTTAGTCAAGGAACAATTTAAATTCCATTTTTCCTTTCAGTCATAAATACAAGACGATCAACATCAAATGATTAATGCTGTGCTGCCCTCATTTTCTCCATAGATTTGTACTGTGTGGTAAATATTTCAGTGTGTGAGATTTTATTTTGACCACTAATGTGTCCCTACTGCCTAAAAACATTATTTGTCTTTATTTTATTTGACATGTGTTGTTTGGGAAAATTATTTTTTACCTATGTCTCTTAATTGCTTTTTCTAAAATGTTCACAGTTTAAAGGTTGTTTTTCAGTTTCCCAAATGCACGCAGGCACATGTTAAATCATTAACATATCATTTATTTGATCACTGTGATCACGTCACCAATTATAAGCCGACTATGACTTTTACAATAGCCAAGCAGCTCTACTATCAAATGATGATAACCATGGCCAGCTGTTTCTAAACAACAAACATTACTTTATTTCTTCAGTCTTCCTGCCAAAACAGCAAACAGAAGTACGTCCACATGATCAACCCTGATCTGACCTCTGCCCTCAGGTCAGCAGGAGACACTCCGATCAGTCAGTGCGGTTCCGACACACTCCTGTTCTCCAGCGCTATCGTACACTGCCCCTCAGTGCGCACATTTGGCATCACTTTCACACTCTTTTTTAACAAGTTGAAGTCAGAGGGGAACACATTAAATATGGAGAAGCGGTGGCATGATAGTCTTCTGAATAATGTATGCAAAGATGAGTACTCTGCCCAGCTGTCAGTGAGCAGCTTTGGTTTCTGATAAGTCAACAGGAGCCTGATGAGTAAAAGAGAAAGGATGAGCAGAGTGACTTTCATCACAGCCACACTTCAAGGCAATTAGCCTGGAGCTGTTTCTGTACGTGTAAACCACCATTTTAACTCCTCAAACTCATCCTGTCATTTAACACAAACAGCATTTATCTGTGCCGGGCCTTCAGGTGCCCGTGTACAACACCTTGTGTGATGTTATCTGACAGCGGCTCTTCGCTGTGTGATTTTCACTTTAACGGCAAAAACACCACCTCATTAGTCACAAGACTGCCCATCCTTTGACACTATGCCTGGTTTTGCAGAGCTCTTGACATGTCAGCTTGATTCTTGGTTTGTTCAGGATGAACAAAAACACGTAAAAGCTCAAATTTGAAGGTGGAATTTTGGGTCACCACTTGTTATATCATTAAATCTTTATACATATGCCACCGTTACAATGCTGTCCCTGCTCAGTCAAAGATGTGTTATTACACAAGGCAAGGTTTCTGTAACAAGACTGTTATATCGGCATACTGTTGTACTAGTCTGGTTCTATGTTTGAGGGATGCTTCATGATGTTAATAATCACAATCCTTTTTGTTCTGATAGATTTGGAGGCCATGATTACATAAATGCTTACTCACTCATTTTACAATATCTGCATCATTTGCTGCAAACTCATCGAACACTTTAACACCCTGGACAGTTTGAAAACTAGCAGTAAATAAAATTTATATTCAAAAAGCTAAACATGACAAAACATAAAAATAAAATAAAAAAAATAAACAAAATGCAACTGCTGCAGAATAGTCTAATTTTTCAAATGAGAAATCTCTGTTATTCCATAATACACATGGTTGCAGAATCCACTGTCATCTCATGGCATTTACAGCACCCCAAATACTGAGACCCAAATCTGACAATAGGAAGGAGGGAACACATCCTTGATATGGAAGGCGTTCTGCTTCTCCCCAACAAACCTTTAGCTGTTGATTGATTGCTGCACTCACATTTCTGTGTTTCCATCGCATATGCTGAAGGCAAAAAGGAGATGCTCTAGAAAGTACAAGACAACCTACCTGTTAAATGGTCAAACCTGGTCTTATATTTAAAACACAAGAAGAAAGCAATGCTGACATGTACAAAAACTAAAAAAAATGAGAACACAAGTGTACTGCAGTTTGACTGTCGCAATAATCCCAAATGTGAAATATCGCAATATTAAAGAGCCAACGCAGTGTAATGTAGATCACCACACTTACAGCAGTTTGTACCATGACCCGTCTGGTTTCCTTCATGTTTCAACAACACAATGACATACTAAAGATGTGTGCATGTGAGGGATACAGTTTTATATGTGCTTATTTTCCAAGAGCTGAGCACTTCCGCAGGGACATGCCGCCTACATCAGCACCATAAGTTCCTATGGTCTGACAAAATCTGTGCTCTTTTTAACTTCATTGTTGCAAGAGCACAATAAAAGCTTAGCTATATGCCATCCATACACTGAAATAATTTCAGCACAGAAATCCCTGCAGACTGCTCGTAAAGGCAGGGCTCTTCGCAGGGCAGCTCCGTCACTTCCACTGAGAAGTTAAGAATGAACCTAATGAGTTTACTACTCCAAAAACAGATCAAACCACAAGGAACAGCATTTTGTTTCCACATTTTTGGTCAGAAATCCTCTTCCAGTGAGCTGGCTGTGATAAACCAGGTGTGTGTGGAAAGGAAAGAAAAGATCTTTACTCTAATTAAATGCAATGAGCCATGGTGCTAAATGGTAATCTAATAATGGGATAATCGAGGTACATTGCTCTCTTGAGGGAGAGGAAGCATGTTCATCATCATAGGCAGAGAACGTTCAGAAAGTGTGCTGTGCAAGCATCATGTTGCTGCCACTGCTTTTTATCTGGTGCATTTTTCACATAACCCAAAAAAGATTTAATGAGGGTAGCCTTGGTCAAATTCTAAAATCAAGAGCCTCTCTAAGGTAGAAAATAAGATTTTTGAAAGGCTTCAATCTCAATCATGGAATTCAAGACAGTATTAGATCTGCAGGAACCCTGTTGCCACTCAAAAAAATCAATTTGGAGGACTATTTGATTGATAATCCCGTCTCCTCACAAAATCAGGGCACCCCACCCTCTACAAGGTTGCACGACAGAGAGAGTATCTATCAGCGAGCCAATCAGGGAAGAGGTGTAGTGCTCTTTACAAAGTTACAAAATAACTACTGATCCTTCTGGAAGCCAAGCTGCAAAAGCATTTAAGTTTATGTTCTTCTGTGCAAGAGTCTAAAGATTGGGGAAAAAGAAGAGCTGAATTTTCCCTTTCCCTTCCTGACGATGATGAACATTCAGGGTTTCTTTCTATATAAAAACAGGAATCTAATGGAACTTAATTTCCTTTCATTCATTCTGTAAGCTACACTTGACATTATTAAGCTTTAAAGAGACAAGTGTGGTGCCTGAGACTACTGTAACTGACCTGACACTGCTAATCTGTAGGAGATGAAATGCTGAATTTCACAATGGCATTAATAAAGAGGTGTTAATTTAGGTCACTGTGGATTGCTCCCATCTCCCTCATACTTAATTCACTTAAAGAGTCTGTACAGCAGGTAAGGATGTGTGCTTTCAGTTACTTGATCATACAATTTGTTGCTGAAATGATGTGCATTTGTGAGTTGGATCAGGTTTTGTCACAATGAATGGGATTTCAAGGTTAAACCAGGATGCCAGAACAATTCTAAAGGATGTCTATTAGTTGGAGTGAATGTAAATCCATCCATTATCGATTTTTGGAATGAAAGAAGCTGTCCTTGAAATGGTTTTCCTCTTTTTACAATCTAAAGGCACACGTTACGGTGTTTGTTTTTTCAATAAAATCAAAGTTGTGTTATCAGCCTGAATTATTAAAAACTACCACAGAATCAATGCTTTCTGCAATATTCACTTGTTTTTGAATTTCCACATACAATTCGTGCATAACATTCTGATTTCACTCTACGCAGGACCACATTTGTTTATAAAGCATCAAGGTACCAGAGAAAATACCACAGACCGGTTGTTCTAATACTGTTACATATCAAAATGATTCCATGGAGTCTGAGGCCTAAGAAACCTTTAGCAATCCATGTCTTCTTTTCCACTTCTCGTCACTTAACTTCATAGCTTCAGGCCACATTGAGCTAAAATAGCCTCATATTTTCCCTCTTCCTCGTCTTTCTGTGAGACTCAGCTGGTCTCTATCACCTCCTGCTCTCAATGATGACTTTGTGTTTTTCAATAATGCTCAAGACACCATTTGGTTGTTTCCAGTGACATAGTTTTCTTCTTTCGGTTTGCAGGCAATCGGACCAGAATAAAGAAGTAATTCATGGGTTTTTAGTTATTTCTGGCTGTTGTAAAAAACAGTTATCCCATTACGGATATTTTTCACTGAATCATGCATTTGTTCTCTTGTTAAGTTTGTCGGAAATTAAGACATCTATGCTGGGTGGTTGTCAGTTCTTACAGTAAGACAAGAGGTACTTGTAATCTTCCATTTTTTATAATACAGGTTGTAGAACATCATAAGACGAGACATCATATGGTTGAGTTTTCTCAGGGCACATCCAGAATTGTGCTTCTGTTTTCTGTTTTATCTCTAGTGCGTAGTCTTATCAGTGAAAGCTTGATTTGAGCTGCATCAATAGCAAGAGAATGCAATTTAGCAATCTTGCTGTCCCTGAGGTCAAAGAGTTGGTCGTGTTTTTATTTTTTCAGGTTTCTGGTACTCAAACAGAAACACAACACTTTAACACCACCACCATGACTGAAACAATCTGAAAACAGAGATAACAAGCTTACATCCAAACCATCCCTCTGTGAATGAGTCAAATTCCCTGATGGAGAGCTCCCGGTTGGCTCTATACTACGATCTGCCGGCTTACTATAAAGCTGCTGGAATCAACTTTTATCTTTCACTACCTGCACTTGCACCTACATCAGCAACATCACAACCCTCTCCTTTAAGATCCATTTAGTAGCTCTATATTCATTCAGTACTTTAACATAATACAGATGAAATGACCTCACTTTTGATCAATCCCTAAATAACCTGTTATTCTTCAAGTTAACTGTTCATACTTAAGCTTATGCACACACCATATGACATGCACACCTATGCCCAGCCCTCAGATCTACAGCTCACTCCTGCTGCAAAGCCTCATGACATCTGAGCATTCTGCAGGTTGCTGTCAATACACCAACAGATCAGCTGACACTTTTTTTGGCTTCCCTGAACATAAAATCCGGGAATCAAACATAAGTTCAAACAAGACAATCACTGTAAGCTTAGATTGCTTGCTTTAGATGTACTGAGATGTGATTTAGTGTTACACCTATCTTGAGCCTGAGGGATGATAACACAGTTTCAGGACTGATGTGCAAAATGAGTGTAATAAAACAAATATAAAAGCATGTATGCTTCAAATTAATCTTTGGATAATAATCACTGATTAATTTGTGCAGTGGTACTGCGCTCTGAAATCTTACATTAATTCCTTAAAGCATTTATGAGTCACCATATGCTTGTTACAAAGCAGATGAAACAGTTTCTCTTGCTCTCCCCATTTATTCTACATTATGACTGTGTATTTATGATTCTGCAACTCAACTTCCCAGGTGTCTAGTTGCTTTAAGATCACGATTTGTTATCAGAACAACACTATCTGTTTGCATATTTCTTCAGTGAAGACCACTGCAGTTTCTTAAGAACGTTACACGACCTCCACTTATTTAACAATTATCTTACACAACCATATGTGAAATCAGACAGAACAAGGGTCAAAGCCAAAATCTTCAATCAGACAAACCAAACCTATAAATGTTAGCAGGCTCGTAGCCTCCACATCTGTTATCTGGGCGAATATATAAGAGCGTCGGCTGACACCAACTCTTGTCCTGGATTATAATGCAATAGAAATGGTGAGGCAATGTATCCGAGAAACTGACATAAACTCATTTTCAGTCGCTCCGTTAAAAGCTTAGATCCAAGCTTGTCCTCATGAGCTAACGATAATGTTAGCTGTGCGATAAAAGCCCTTGATCGCAGTGGATCCTTAATGAAAAACACAGCTAGCGTTAGCTTGGACAGCTAACTACAGTTAGCTAACCAGCTAACAGCCTGCTGCTAAGGTTAGCTCAGCGGCAATGATCGACATTAACTCCACTCATACATATATCTGCGAAAATAAAAATGAATTTGATTTTATGTAAAAAGGACTGTTTGTGTGTGCTTCTGGTGGAATTGCGAGGTAATACTTACGAGGCAGTTTCAAATTCCCAAAGCTCGTCGAGCTGCTTCCACTGGCCTGCGAAGCCCCAGTTTTTCCTGTCGAGCTTCCACCGGCTACTGCTGATCCGGCACCGGCTGCAGCGGATCCGGGAGCTCCGGGAGGCTCAGCGAATGAGCTGGTCCTGGGCCGCCCGCTGCCGCTCATATTTGTGTGAACTAAACCCGGGGCAAGGTTGAACGTTAACAGCAGCCAGGCCGGTAAAGACTTGGTCTTTTTTTTCAGTGTTTAAATATTCGAAATAAATAGAAACTACACTTACAGCGTTTCGTATAGGTTGCCCGTCTCCCCCTTTCTTCCTCTGTAGAACGATGATTGTGGGGGGGACTGGGGAGTTGACGCACAACGACGTAAAGCTCGCAAGGGTTAATGGGAAAGTGAGTCATTACCGTCGTCGAGTCCAGAGGATAGTTGCTCCGAAAATTTGACTTCGGATTTTAATTCAGGAGACTCATTTGAAGCACTTGATGAACTCATGAAATGTAAATGTATTTTGGTGCCAGATCACAGAGCCAGGCTTTAGTTCACTGTCTAAAAAAAATATGCAAGTGAGCATTATTTAAACTTCAGTCGTTTATAAAAACACTTCAGTCACTTCATTCTTTCATTTATTCACAAAATCAATTAAAAACAGATACAAACGACATTCATAAGACCGCCATTTGTGAAGTGGGACCCCTACAAAGATAGACAGAGTTTGCAAGTAGAGACCAAGACATCAATTAATATACACAGTCACAAAATTAAATAAAGCTTATACAAGACATTTTTTGCATTTCAAAACTAAGATTTGAATTCTAGATCCAAGCTCTGTCATCTTATGCAGAAAAACTATATGGCATTATTAAAAATGTTATGTAGATACTAGAAAAGAGAGGGACATATGATACCCTCTTTATTTTTGCCATGCAATAAATATATTACTGCTGATCGATGAAAGTCAGACCACTGCCACTTAAATAAATTCATTAACAAGTAATAGAACAAACACACAAACAAAAATGACTAAAGAAAATAACAGGGAAAGACACAAGATTAACATGACCAGTCTAGGATGTAAATATTTAATGCAGCTTTATTGAATTTTAATTTTGATTGCACCTCTGACTATTTTTAACATAAATTTGTATTTGTAAACAATTGTGTGTAATCAAAATGTGTAATCTGTTACCCATTATTATATTCTTTTAAATAAATGCAAAAGCACATAAAGTTATTTTGAAAGGTTCATTAGATGACTTTATAAGTGAAACATAACATACCTTAATAATAGCTAGCATTCCCTCATTAGCAATCAGATCAAGTTTATTTGATTTATTTCATGCAACCTCCTTTTTTATAACTGGTTAGATACGCTCAATTTAATAGATTTTACAAATCAAAGCAAATTTGAGTCATTAATTTTGTTGCAGTGAATGATAGCAATAGTCAAAGTAATAATAGATGGGGGGGGGTCGCTGGTAAAGTCTGGTAGTGTGCTCTGAACTTTAGGGTTCTGGACATGTGACTTACCAAGAAGATGTTCTCTGAAAAAATATAAAAATAAAATTAAATGAAACTAAATACAGATGCAAAAAAAGATGAATAAACGAATAAAAAACTGTTTAATACAGGACTGAAAATTGATCTCACAATATATTAAAAAAGGCACTATAATATTGCCCATTTTATTCTGATTGATTTAGTTTAGAATAGAATAGAATAACATGCCCTTTATTATCATTATACAAAATGTGTTATGAGATTAGAGAGCTCCTTTTCAGTGCAGTTAGTTAATTAAAAAAAACACAAGTATAAAATAGTTACACCTAAAAGTATTTATATCTATATATCTCTATCTATCTATCTATCTATCTATCTATCTATCTATCTATCTATCTATCTATCTATCTATCTATCTATCTATCTATATCTATATCTATATCTATATCTATATATATATATATATATATATAGAGAGAGAGAGAGAGAGAGAGAGAGAGAGAGAGAGAGAGAGAGAAAGAGAGAGAGAGAGAGAGAGAGAGATACACACAGGTATACATATATATGTATATATGTAAATATACAGATATATTATACGAAAGAAAAAGGATGGATAATAAGACATATATATATTTTCACATATAAATGTGTGTGTGTGTGTGTGTGTGTGTGTGTGTGTGTGTGTGTGTGTGTAAATGTATAGGACAGTTGAATTAACAAAGTTTCAAGACATTCATTTGATAAATGCCTTTTTGCTGTATCATGTTGTTGTTATGCTGTATTGTTTTTGTTGCTAGAAAGTCAGTTTCATTTCTTTTCTTTTCGTGCAATTTTTGTCCTTGTTCTTGTTTTGAAAGCTGGTCCAAAGACTCCTGCAAAGGTTCAATGTCCTCGTTAAAAAGACACGCTAGCTTGAAGTACCCATATGAACTACAAAACCCATCAAAATGTCTGGCTCTTTGATTGACAGCCAGTAGGTCGAATCACAAATACGGAAACGCTTGAGTCTACCGCAGTGGGCGGGGCTTCATACCACACGGATGCAGACGATCGGCGGGCAAACGTTACATTACACGCTTTCAAATGCTTTTTCCTGTGGTTATTTACCCACAGATCGACCTCTACATCGCAAACGCTGAGAAGCGTTATTGGAAAGACTTTGCTTTATGTGATCTGAGGACTACACGAGGGATTGTCCGGCGAGAGTAAATGAGAGGAGAGGAAAAAGAAGGGCCCGCCGTGGTAGCCGGAGAGCTTCGGGGAAAAGTGGGTAGCGCCGCCTGACGGACCGCCCGACGAACCGGGGAGCCGCTGTCAGGAAACCGCGGTGCCGAGAAACAGGTCTGCAATATCGGAGGGAGCGCCGCCAACAGCTCTCCATATGCCATCACACACTGTAAACAAAGATATGGATGCATCTAGAGCAGGCTCTCATAGTCATCAGTGCGGCAGTCATGGGCAGTGGTCGTTTTGGTAACAATAGCAAATGTTTGGCTAGTGGCTGAAAATGTCGCGTCTTTTTCGCGGTAGTTTTGCACATTGTCTCTGTAAACACTGCCAGTCTCTCTTTACATGCCACTCTGACAGTGAATTGATTAATAATGTAATATTGTGAGGAAAATGCTGAAACTTTGTATGTCATGTCTGCTGATGGATGTGTTCACATAAGGGCTGGGCAGCAAGGACCAACAGTCTAATAATCCAATCTTATTCAGCAGATGTAGATATATGAGATATATCTCGACTTTTTAAGGCAATAACACCTTGTCTTATAGTTTTGTGATTCTAAAGAAAAACACACAATAGTGAAATTTGTTTGGAACTAAAGCACCAAAGACAGAAAGTGTAGACGCCCAGTGTTTGTCCATAATAGTTGTTAGTTAGCAGATTATAATACAGACAAACTCAAACTGCCTGAGGTGTTGGATGTCTTTGCCAAGATGTTTGGAAAATGTTTGAGTCTTTATAAATGTAACGCTTAGAATTAAAGGCTGCATTTTCACTGTGAGCCACAATGCTCGACTGTGCTTATCACTCTGCTATTTTTGATCTCCTCACACCTGTTAAAGGTCCCATGTCCTGCAAAATGTATTTTCTTCACTGTAAATGTTGTTTGATGAGACCTGTGGAGCTGAAACCTGACACATTACCAAACTCAGAGGTTTGATCAATGCCTCGTTAAAATTAATGCTTCTTGAAACACTTAGTTTGTACTTGCTTGGTTTTAGTATGTGATAGCTATACAGCCTCCACTTACATGTGTGTTTTCTGCTTGTCACCGGCAGACACCATGGTTGTTTTAAAAGTCTGCTGTTCAGCCTTCTCCCTGCTCCCATCAAGATACATTGGAAAGCCAATCTGCGCATTCTTCATTGTCGTAGCCCACTATAGCGTCTCTGTCCCCTCAGATCTGAGCATTTCCAAAGGGCAGGGGAAAAGAGCTGCATCTGATCCTTTACAGAGACAAAACTTTTCATTTTTTCTACTCACCTCAAATCATATCTTTGTTTAACAGACTCCCAAGACATGATGTGAATGGTTAAACATGCAAGGAAATGGTACCTTTTACTCTGGTTCAGTAGTTTCTGATGATGCTCGAGTATGTTCACAACAAAAATGTTAAGAAATATTTTAGTGTTCACACTCAGTCCTCCCCATCCTCTGAGATCCAAGTTCAGAATTTGTTTTTTTTAATTCCAGCTTAAGTCAGATCTTTCTGAACATACACTCAAGAGACGATGCACAAAAACACCAGGACATGGGATCTTTAAATCATGCTTCCATTAGATATCTGTTTCAGACTCATGGTTCCACATTTTGAAGGTCTAGCCCTTCTGAGGTTATCAGATACCGAGTGGTATGCTTGATTCTAGGTGTGAATGCAGCTCAATGCACTGTGGGCCCAATCTACCTAAACTAACTTGTCCACCTCCCTAAATGCTATGTGCCTTGAAGTAAAATAAATGGGGGTGGATGAATTTGTTTCTAGAGGCTGGCAGTGCTTTTTAACAGCATTTCTCTGTCATTTTGTGACAAATAGGCAATAAAATGCAACAATTTTGCAGATTAGCCTTGAGGCATACGGGGTAGTTGAAGTAACATTTCAAGACATTTTGGGACGGAACAGGAGTGTTTTCTGTTTTGATAGTTGATTAACAAACATAAGACAGGCAATATTTACCCAGTAAAGAACCAAAAGATCAACTCTTTATGCTAAGCCAGGCTATGATACAGATCTCTAGACAAGGGTTCATTTAGTCTGTTAATAGATGTGCTCTAACATGGTGAGACCTATAAAACACACTACAGGACCCTTAAAACTAAAAACAAGCAAAATAATGGCCTTATAATGCAAGTCACAACAAAATAAACCAGATAATGGTTTTCCAGACCACTTCCACATGTAGTCTAATGAAACTTATTTAACTTGAGAAATTTTCATTCAGAAAAAAAAAGATCTGAGTCAGATTAGCTGAGCCTGAGATTACTCTACCCTAAGAGTTTAGCCTTAGGGTTACATGTGTGTAACTCACCTCATGTATTGTAACACATCCTCTTTCATGATCCTGCCTTCAGACCACACACACTGGTATCGATATGGCCGAGCAGCAGGAGGAAGCAGAGGGCGGGTATGTGGAGCATCAGTACATGTGCAGTGAGTGCCATCAGCTCTTCAACACCCTGGAGGAAGTCCTGGTCCACCAGCAGATCCACACAGGACAGGAGGCAGAGGGGGAGCTGGGGGAGGCCATGGCCATCCACAGTGTCCAGGAGATGGGGCAGACCCAGCACTACCAGTGTTTGGAGTGTGGAGCCCTTCTGGTGAACCCAGAGGAGCTGCTGCAGCACCAGGAGATGCACATGAGGGAGGCGGGGATGGAGGTGGAGCAGCAAGGTAAGAATGTGATGGGTATGTTTGGAGACATGAAAAACTGCTCAGAGGAAGCGAGTTAATGGATTTGACTGATCCACAGGGCTGTGCGAGGCCTCAGAAGCAGCTGAAGCAGCATCAGAGGCTGAGGTACAAGGGCCGGTCCAGTATCAGTGTCTCGACTGTCTGGCACTGTTTGACTCACCGGACACTTGGCTGGAGCACCGACGCACACACAGCAGGAGCAGCACACACAGTAACACAGAGACCATGGTAAGGACCAGAGACAGGAGACGCCTTAATCGTTCAAACAGTAATCCTTTATGGTAACAAACAAGCCGTTTCTGATCCTGAATGTGATTAGCAGGGCTCTGAGGTGTTGCTCTGTAATTGTAGGACATGGTAGTTTAGATGTTTGGCAAAGGTCAAACCAAGAGTAAATCATCTTTTTGGAAACAGAAGTAAAAATCTTCAGCAAATGTCTCCACTTGACTGGATGACTTCTCTCTTCTCCTGGTACTGTGTGTAAAGAGCACTGTTCTGATTGTTTTCAGGAGTACGTCCTGCAGCCTGATGGCACCATCACGCCTCTGAACAGCGTGCAGAACTACGTGCTGAGTGAGCAGCAAGCTGGAGAGATCCTGGCACAGGTACCAGTGATTTTTTTAAAACCTCACAACAGTAAAAACATTTGAGATCTATCAGTGTGGTTTTAAAGTAAGCACTGATGGGGAAAAAGTCTAATTTCTTAATTAAGGCGGGGGGGTGTACCAGTTTAATCAACTAATTCAGCTATTTTTCTTTATTTTAAATAATTACAAGCAATATTTTTTTCTAGACAAACAGTCCCTTAATTTCCCTTCTGGAGTTAGAAGCCGTCCTCATGTTTCTTTTCATCAGTTTAGGGTCATATTTGATCAAATTAAGACAAAACTTGTTTCATGTATTGTCTGTGTCATTTGGAGGCTTATATCCTGAAGAGGGAAATTAAGATTAAAACTGGAAATAAGGGGGATTTATTTTTCTCCCTTATCACCAGCCTTATATCTGTTCTAAGAAACAGTCACAATTAAGAGATGAAAAGTCAAACCACCTAGATTGAAAGTCAACGATTATACAATATAATGTCAAAATTATGAAATAACAGTTTGTACTTGTGATAAAAAGCCATAATAGAGTCATACTCACACACTTAGTAAGTTGATTTCAAGAGAATCAAAAGTCTGAGATAATAAATAACAAATATGACATAAAATATCAAAGTGATGAGGGGGAAACGTCACAATTATGAGATAAAAACTCAATATTGAGCTATACAAAGTCGCTTGTTGTAAGAAAATTGTGAAAAAAAGTCATAATAATGTTTAAATTTTGTTATTTTAGATTAAAAAACATGAATGTTAGACTAGGAAAAGGGTATGACATTATAAGTTGTAATTATTACATTTAATGTAATTGATATAAGATTGAAAGGAAGACGGGGAGTACAAGTTGTGCCTATAAGAAAAGGTCATAATTTAATTAAAGTAAAAAGAAAAAAAAAACAGAATAAGACAGAAATATTATGAGTCAAGCTGATGAAGTCCAGTTTATAACATAGAAGTCATAATTATTAGATAAATAGCTAAAATGAAGAGAAAACATGTCAAAAATGAATTAGATCAAAAAGTTTTGAATTATGATAGAAGAAGTCAAACCTATAAAATAAGTCAGTTTGATGACATATATAAATGACTAAAAACAAGATGAAGTTGTAATCTAGCATGGGATAAATTCAGATATATGAAGCCATGACATAAACCATTACTTTTGGTCTCCTTCTGACTCTTTATCTCATTATTGTTTATAGTTTTTGACCTTTTATTTCAGATTTCTTATCTCTCTGAAGTATGGAGCAGTGCTTCATCGATGCTTAACTTTGGGTTATTTTCATTGAAGTGGTAGAAACGAACCGTCATGGTCACAGGATATGTTGGCATGTTTTTAATTTACATTTCTGGACGATTTTCCAGGTACTCGCCCAACAACAACAGCAGCAGCAGAAGAAACATCAGCTCGTCGCCAAAGTGTCTTCACCCTCACGCTCCTCCCTGCTGCCTCCAGTGATCCCCACCCCCGGCTCAGCCACCATGCACCTGCAGATCCTCACCGCTCAGGCCCTGGCCGACAACTCCAACTCTCAGAGCCAGCGCCGCTCCAGGCTGCCCCCTCTGCTGCCGGCTGTGGGCCGGCACTCTGACCCAAAGTCTGGGGTCCAGGAGAATGGCATCCAAAGACTGGAGTTAAGGCTGGCCCCCGGCGTCCAGGGCGACACCCAGCAGCAGCCGACAGAGGTGGTGGTCATCCATCCCTACGAGTGCTCGGAGTGCTCCCTTCTCTTCCAGACCCCGGAGGACTTCCTCCAGCACCAGGGGGAGCACTTCCTGGCTCAGGACAAAGAAAGTGGAGAGCCGGGTGTCATGGGGGGCTTGGAGGAGGTACGTGGGAGAGAGGAGCTGATGGAGAAGGTGGAGGACTTCCGGGGGGCGAGAGCAGCAGAGAAGAGACCAACAGCCTGGACCAAACCCCAGCAGTGTGAGCTCTGCAACCGCACCTTCACCTCAGTGAACCGACTGGCCGCTCACAAACGGGTGCACGAGCAGGGGACGCACGAATGTCCAGAGTGCGGCAAAGTGTTCAAGAAGTCCACATCGCTGCAGACACACATGCGCACACACTCAGGAGTGGCAAGGTACCTGTGTGTGGACTGTGGAAACGGCTTTACTACTGAGATGACTCTGATCATGCACAGGTAAGAGGCTGGACGTGAGAACAGCAGCTGGTGAACTGAAAATAAGAACTGATATGAGAGTGAGGTTCTCTTTCTTCTGATTTACAACAGGAAGTCTCACACTGCAGACCCCCTTCACAAGTGTCAGTTCTGTAACAAAACCTTCACCAACATGACCAAGTACCTCTACCACCGCAGAACCCACCTCAACCGTGATCCACCAGGGACGTCTGCTCCTGTCTCCACGGTAGGTAAATAAAAACTCCAGATTTTCACGACTGTTCCTGCTTCAGTTTCAGACTCCCTCAGGGAAATGAAGAGTCCACCAGCAGAATTATATAGCAGAGATATAGATATATAAAGGTAGATCTAAATAAAAATATTGCTACTGACTGGCTAATGAACCTTCCCGTCCTCTGTCTTCCTGTTACTCCTCCTCCCGAGTGAGGAGTTGTACAGTCTGATGGCCTGAGGGTTAGGGTTTTCAGTCTGTTTGTCCTGCACTTGGGAAGTTATGTTGAATTCTGTTTTTTTTATGTCCTTTTTTATGATTGCAGTGATGTCTGTGCAGTTTTACTGTCATTCATATTCACTCTAACATGATTTGTAAAGCTCTGGAGACGTTGTTATAGTTCTCAGTGAGTCTTAGAGATCTTAAACTTGCCTTATATTTACCTGTGAGAGGTTTGATATTATAAATGTTGACTTAGACTGCATTGAACCTTTATTTGGCTTCTTCAGAGAACTATTTAAATAAACTTAACTGTACAGTAAGTGTTAAAGTAGTTTTCACTCTATATGCATTCAAAAACTTTCTCATGTCTGCTTGATTTCCTTCTTTTGGGTGGGCCATGCATCTTGACATCCTGTTATGATGTTATCATTTTTTCATATCAGCTTTTTAGAACTTTTTTGAAACAGTCTTACTTTGAAAAATCAGCATTTAAGCACAAAAGAGGAAATGTATCAAACCACACTCATGTTAAGTGCCACTTGTCCTGCAGTGCAAAAAACTGTGTTCCTAAATATCGAGCAGCTGATAAAAGCAGAATGAGTGCTCATAGATGTCTCTTTATTGAGGTTCAGAAACAAACCCATGACTCCCTCTGATACTGCATTATGGTGAATTATACTATGCACAATATTTATGATTGTTTGCTGCTAGTAGGGATGGGATGAAATATTGTTTGGTAATATATCGCGATACAGTACGTGACAAAATGCATTGAGTTTGAAAAAAATGGATCACGAAATAAATATGTCACGTCCGGTAATAGCGCATGTGACCAGAGGTGATGACAACAAACATTAGCATCAACTACCTTGCCTACAAAAAGCAGAATGATGGAGTCAAATGAGGTCGAATTTGAGGACGCTCCGCCTGGATACAAGTCATCTGTCTGGCAGTATTTTGGCTTTTTCATTAAAAAAGACAAAGACGGCGAAAACGAGCCTACCGCTCGTTAGCAAACACTCTCTCTAACCTCTCTAGGGTTAGAGCGAGTGTTATTGTTTGTGTTTGGCCTGTTAGGCGTTATGTTTTCCTGTGTGCAACTCAAACAAAAACAAATAAGTTGTAATTACACAGTAATATTTTTTCTTTTTTACTTTTTTGATATTGTATCTTGACGTATCGTATCGTGACCCGGGCATATCGAGGTGCAGCGTATCGTGAGTTTAAGTGTATCGTCCCACCCCTAGCTGCTAGCATCCAGTTCTGAAAGAGAGAACTGGATGCTAGCAGTGCTAGCACTGCTAACATTAACATCAGGCACATACCACTCTACAAACAAACTTCACACTGCCAACTTTCAATTTCCCCTGTCTGTCTACATGGTATCCCGCCTAAACTGCAGCTTTGCCCTGACCAACAGCAAGTGTCCTCAACAGATGGAGGCCTATGCATAGCACATCCCTGTGCAGCTTGAGATCACTAGACCTCAAGAATTCTACAATCTCATGAGTTAATTGTGGGATCACAAGATAACTGAAGGAGCATCATGTAAACATTAGGTTACTTTGCCTGAAGTTGATTTGCTGTCTGAATCAGTGCCATATTTCAAAATCACCTGGAAACTCTGAGGGCTTATTTTTTTTTAGTCACTCTGTTTGGCTGATTAATGCAAGACTGAAGCCTCTCCTGATGATAAATCACTTGCTACTTGGCCAGTTGGTGCTGAGCTGTGCTTCTGGCTGAAGATGGATTGAAGCACAGGATGGTGTGGATACTGAATGACTGCAGAGACTGGGTGTGATTTTCTGTGGCGTGCACGGCACATCTGTAACGGACTGTGTGGGAACGGGGTAACCTGCTGAGCTGTGATGCTGTGACAATAGTTATTTAAGCCTGTATTAAAACACAACCATTTGAATATTATTTCAATTTGTGTGAAGCAGGATTTGAAATTGTCCATCAGGGAACATCCCTACCTAAAATATACCCCAAGTGAGTGTCACACACTGCATTTCACTGATGCCTGTTTTCTCCTCTAGGTCTCAGCTCGACGAAGAGCGTCTCCCTCTGCTCTGGCCATTCTGCAGAGGGTGAGAGAGAAGAATTCCCACACTGCTGAGGTAAACATGGACCTGCTGGCCCCTCTCACTGAGGACGAGATGGAGAAATTAGGGGAGGATCTAGAACAAAGTTCTAAGAGCAATGAGGGAGGGGATGTAGTGGAGAAGCAAGCTGAGGAGGAATCAGTGGAGGTGCCAGCTTCCTCTGAAGTCAACACTGAAAACCCTCAGCAGGTGGAGGATGCCAGCTCAGCAGCAGAGTCAGCCTCCCAGGACAACACAGGTCAAGGAGGAACTCCTGACCCTGCTGACTCGGCAGAAGCTGTTCCAGCCGTGTCCTCAAACGTGGGGTCTCTCTCTTGTCGTTTGTGCTCTAAAACCTCTCAGCTTGCCCACCATAAAAGGAAGCCTCATGTCCCAGAGCGCAGCTTTATTTGTGGCGTTTGTGGGAAGTCCTTCAAAAAGCAGATTCATGTTCGTAATCACATCCGCACGCACACCGGCGAGCGGCCCTTTCAGTGCGCTGACTGCGGCAAAACCTTCTCATCTCTGGCCAACCTGATGAGGCACAGTCTCATCCACTCTGGTGTTCGACCGTACCGCTGTGACGTCTGCCATCGCTCCTTCTCACAGTCTTCAAATCTACGTCAGCACAGCCTGCTGCACTCCAGTGCTGCTGTACTGAGCTGCCCAGACTGCACCGCCACGTTCCGCTGGCCCATCAAGTTAGCAGTACATCGCTACACCCAACACCCCGGAGCTCCGGCTCCTTTCCCGTGTCTTCACTGTGAGGCCGGCTTCCTCACGAGAAGGAAGAGAGACGCACACTGTCTGGAGCAGCACCCCTTCACGGTGGAGGCAGACACAGGAGCAGAGGGAGGCAAAGAAACTGGCAGCCAATCAGATGGACAAGATCTGACCTCAGAACCGTCCACCTCAAGCTCCAAAGACCCAGGAGATTCAGCCAGTCTCCTGAGAGGAGGTCTAGACTGTAACATCTGCGGGAAGAAGCTGAACTCTGCTGCTAACCTTCGGCTTCACAGGCTGAGCCACTTTGCTTTCGGCCCCGGGCGGCCCCACTGCACCACAGGGAAACGACCAAAAGCCCACCAGTGTCCCACCTGTGGGAAACTGTTTGTGTCTTCTTCAGGAGTCGCGCTTCACCAGCGGGTCCACACTGGCGAACGACCTTTCCCCTGCCAAGTCTGCGGCAAGCGCTTTCGCCAGAACACACACCTGCGAGAGCACCTGCGCACGCACTCAGGCGAGCGGCCGTTTCGCTGTGAAATCTGCGGGAAGGGTTTCATCCAGAGCATGCACCTGGCCGAGCACAGGAGGACTCACACAGGAGAGCGGCCACACGCGTGCCCACTTTGTGGGAAAGCCTTCAAGACTTTCTCCAACCTGAGGAACCACAAGAAGACCCACACCCGTCAGCAGAAGCTGGAGCAGGAGGCCTCTGCTGCACAGAAGACGGAGGCCATGGAGACCAGCTCTGCTGTGGCTGTGGTGGATGCTTCAGGGGTGGAGCTGGCTAACAGGCAGCCTCAGGTGATCCAGATCCAAGCATCAGATCTGCAGCAGGTCAGAATAGATCTATACGTCACTGTGGACAGTTTTGTCCTAAAGATGAAGCGTTTCACATTAACTTGGCTTTTATTTGGGCTGTTACTGCATGTGGCTGCAGGTTTATCTCAACAAAGAGGTTAGGCTTTTGTTTCTGCTTGTTTGTCGGTCTGTGAGCAGGACAACTCAAAAAGTTCTCAATGGAAAAAGGGGAGAATAATTCAGTTTTTTTTAACTTAATTGCAATTTTGTCATGTAACAGGCAATTAACATAAACATTACCTTGATGTTGAGTTTCATAGGTACATGTTGATGTAGGAAAATGAGTCCCTGGATAATTCAGTTTTGAAGGGGACCAGAATCAAGGTGTGGATCCAGGCTTTTTTGAAAGGATCTGTTAACATTGTTTAGGGCAGTTTTCCACATTTTTGAAAATAACACTCTGAACAATGTGGGCAACGCCATGTCAGAGGTTTTAGCTCTCGGAGCAGTACTAATTATTTTGCACAATTGGCCATTTTTCTACATTTGAATAATATCTCCACTAAGAATGTTAGAAACGCCTGAGCAGAATTTGATGCTCTCTGAGCATTTCCAGTTTTATTGAGGTGTTCAAATAAATGTGTGAAAAAATTAACATCCTTTCAAATTCATTGAGGTCAAAATTATCCACTTCCAAAAAACAGTTTAAATGATATTACAGAAGATTATTTTCTTAATACTGAATTTCAATATAAAACACATGTGAAGATTTTTTTAATCACACTGACAGTTGGATGAATGTTACTGTTTTCTGGGAAAAATATAAACACAAATTAAATCAGTTTCTATATGATAGATGTAAAAGCTGGGATTTTTTCTTTTACAAACTTGATTGTGTCAAAATTTAGGGACAAATATGATTTTAATACACTATTCATTTTCATGCTGTGTCAGATATAAAGTGTACTACTTTTGAAAAGCACGAGGACAAAAATATCCATTTCCTAAAACTGCTGTTAAAGAGTAAAGTATTTAACACTTATTGACATTACTGTTACACTTGTCATCCAACTGGCAGTGAAAAGGTTTAATATTGATCATTTTGATCAGAATTTAAATTTAAAATTTGAAAATAATTATAATGATAAAAAATATTAAAAGGAAACAGAATAAAAAATAGAATAAATCAAATTATTTACCTTTGTGTTTTTATTAATAAAATAAGTGATATGTTGTCAAAACAACATTTAGATGATTTGATTGTTCAAATTTAAAAATAGCTGATTAGAAGATTGAACCCTAAAAAAATGTGTGTGTGTGTGTGTTGGAGGGGGTTTAGCTAAATGTTTTTGATGGATATTTTGAGGACTGGACTTTTTTTTTTTTTTCATATAACATGAAATGACACCAGAGTTAGACATGCTGACTTTTGGAGTTCTGCTTGAAGAGAGCATGAACAAACATTTTTATATATTTTCAGTGCAGTCTGACCGTCAAACTACTGAAAAATAAAGTTTTGACTGTTTAGATTTTCTGTGAAGAGGTCATCAGACAAAAATAAGAGCACACCTTCTTCAGCCCTGAGCTCGGCCCACCCCTCTGCTTGCACACCTCCCCTGCCCCTTCCTTCCTGTTTCACCAACATCTTTCTGTCAGATATTTCTGATCATCTTAAAAGAGGACTGAGTGATCGAGTTCAAGTAAGGAGTTACACAGCTCACATTTGATTCGTCACCATCAGTTTCTCTTCCTGGCCAAAGAAAACTTTTGCTTTGGTTTAAAATGTTTGATAGCTTCCCTCCGTTTGTACGCCTGTGGTGACACCTCAGGGTTATAATCCTGCAGACAATATTCTTTAAAGAGACTATGAGGAGTTTCTAAGTAATTACAAAATAGCCTCACTTTTAGATCTATGCCTGATCGAAATACACACTTTAAAATGAGTTTTATAGCATCAAAATAGGTTATCTATAAATGCTATTCCTTAGCCTTCCGGCCGGGTCGGACAGGGCTGGACTGGCCTGGATACTCAACTTCAGGAACAAGACAATTAAACCTAGAGCAAATTTATATTATTCAGACACGTCTTAGAGCACCGGGCTGTAAGTAGAGAGATATAGCCGGCTACAAAACTACGAAACTAAGTTTTCCAAAAATTGCTTGTTGTCACACATCAAAAACTACCGCTACGTAACTAGAAAGAGATACATTACCTCGTCACTTTGCATCCTGTAAGTTGTTGAAAAAAGAAGTTGTAAAGCAATGCAGAGTTCTGAGGAAGGTCCGAGCTGTATTTATCACAACAAACACACACTTTGGCTTGGGTCACGTCTTTTGGTGCGTTCCAGTTGTAGTCAGAAGTAGGAATTTCCGGGTTCCGAGTAGGAAACTGCAACTGGAACGTTCCCCAAAGTCTGAATTTCCTACTGGGAACTCGGTAAAACCTCGCCACCCCCAAGTTGACAATCGAAGATGGATGCCCCCAGTGTGAACAGTTATTTAGCTCCTGTAATAATCAATTTATTTGCACTTCTGACTGGGGTGTGTCGCTCTAGATCAGCTGTATACATAGTATTGTTAGATTTATATTTACAAAAATGTTGCCATAGTGATAATCACATTCTTCATACAACAACACAGGGCGTGCTAACAACAGCTAACAATAGCCTGGTAGATTGACATGTTTCCTTCTGACTTAAACTGGAACGCTGATAAGTCGGAGATGATGTCACTCCCATTTCTGAGGTTACTGGAACGCAGCATTACGACAGTCGCTGCGTGTGCTCATAGGTAGCAGAGTCTTTATGTCGCCGGTAATAGATTCTCCTCATAGCACCTTTAATATTAGAGTTTATTGTTTACTGTTATAAAAGTATGTTAGATTAGTAACATTGTTCATTTATTAATGTTGAGATGTTTAGAAACTTTGCAGGACTTCAATCTATTAACAAACTTAAGTGAAAACCGGGGAATAATTAGAGATGCACGATAATATTAGATAGCTCTGTATTTAATAAAAATTGACTCTTTTCTCTCAGTGTTACAGCACATTATCGCATGAACAGAAGTAAAACAGGAAAAACAGCTTTTAACTCTCTAAATGAAACCCTCAATATTTAAATGGATCCATGCAGTGATGAGAAGGTGCATCCATTTTGAACATTTGTATAATTTTCTGTTATTCCAGCTGATTTATGGCCAAGACATCTGCTGTAAATACCTGTAAATATGCAGATACTAATACTTAGCTTAGCAGGATGATATCTGTCGATACGGATATCAAACGGATAATATCGTGCATCCCTAGTAATAATAGATGCTTATAGACACCAGAGTGTCAGCACTTGAGAAATGTGTCAGTGTACCCTCTCTCTGCTGTCAGTCAGTGTGATGCTGATCTCTGTTTCCTCCACTCAGTCCCAGGGCACGCCAACCATCATGTGTAATGAATTTGGGGAGACCATCGCCATCATCGAGACGAGCGAGGGGGGAGCTCTGCCTCTGGAGCAGGCCTTAGAGATCTATCGCACGGCTCTAGAGAATGGACTCGCCGTGGACACTCTGATGCAGATGCCCTGAGGAACTCCACAACAGATGTTTTCTCTTTAAATTGACGGGTCCACCTGAAACAACATGATAAGTAATGATTTACTTGGACAACAGACTGGACTAATTAAGTTCTTAAACAGACCAAAGTGAGTCAGTTTCCCTCTTTAACGGAGCTGTTGGCTGGGATCGGTGTAAAAAGTTCTGAAATTATGCTAAATTCAAAGATATGGTGTTCATTCAGAGTAAAGACCGTTGTTTGTGCCTCAGATCATATTTGTATGATTAATTTTACCATGTTTAAGACATGAATTGTTTTTTTTTTTTACTGTGAAATATTCTGTTATAAAGATGTGAAATCAATAAATGTTTTTTTTTCCAGATGATTTACAATGACAACTTTGCACTGAGTCACCATAGACATAAGGTCGTTTTCACACCTACGTCAATCAGGAGATTTGTTTTGATACTTGAAGGTGTTCCATGTTGGACACGGTTAGTTTTCTATCAGTCAATCAATCAAGTTTGTGTAAATATGAACACAGCATTTCCGGACAAAGAAGTGCACTGACCAGTCGACCTTAGCAAGATTTATATACTGAGGACACCATCGACTCAGCATCTGACAGAAAAGGGTGACAAGTCAACTAATCTCACTGCTGTATTAGTTTCATTGAGAAGAAGCAGCTACCAGACATCCACACTGATGACAAATTACTTATCCAAGGACTAGAAAGCACTTGTCTCCGCCAAGGTAGCTTCACATATTACTGTTGCATCTATAAACAACAGATCCATGATAAAGTCACCATCACAATATGATTCATGACCCTGAAAAAACACACTTAGCACAAACAAATAGCATTTTTGATAACTGAATTGGAACAACGCAAATAAGTTGAAGTTTCTGCGGGGCCTTGTAGACCTTTTGTTTAAGAAATAACACAGTCTGACTTTTTAGCTTTTTCCACATGCTCAGTGGAGAATCAAAAAACATGACGGATTGATTTAGAAATATCTGATCCAAATAATAATTTTTTAAGTCCATTGACACCATCTGATGTTCCCCTGGTGGGATGTTGTGGCACCATGTTATGTGTGGATTTTTAATGAAAAAAATGTCTTCACATAAGTGAGACTTGTGATACATCAACAAAAAATAAAACCTATTACCATGTAAACCACACTGCCTGGCCAAAAAAAGTCACCACCAAAAAAAACAAGGTCACACTAGTATTTTGTTGGACCACCTTAAACTTTGATTACAGCACATATTCGCTGTGACATTGTTTCCATGAGCTTCTGCAATGTCACAAGATTTGTCCCAGATCACAGCACTGCTCCCACAGGCTTGGACAGCCAGCACTAGGCATGATGGGTGCATCACCGCATCAGCCTCTCTTCTTACCCTGATGCTCCCATCACTCTGGAACAGGGTCAGTCTGGACTTATCAGACCATATGACTTTCTTCCAGTCCTCCACAGTCCAATCTTTATGCTCCCTCGCAAACTGAAGCCTTTTTTTCTGGTTGGCTTTACTGATTAGTGGTTTCTAAGGCTACACAGCTGTTTAGTCCCACTCCCTTGAGTTCCCTTTGCATTGAACATTGAAATGCTCTTACTTTCACTATTAAACACCCCCCCCCAAGTTCTACTGTTGTTTTTCTTCAATTTGAATTGGCTAAATGTTTGTAAGAGATCACTGATCATGATCATTCAGGATTTTTTTCAAATACATTTCTCCCTCGACAACGATGGTTCCCCACTATCCCTCCAGTTTTTAATAATGCGTTGGACAGTTCTTACCCAAATTTTAGTAGTTTCTGCAATCTCCTCAGATGTTTTCTCTGCCTGATGTATGCCAATGATTTGACACTTCTTAAACAGACTAACAACTTTTCCAAAAATCACAGGATGTGTCTTTCGACATGGTTGTTAAAGAAATGGGAAGCTATTCATTTTATCAGCTGGGGTTAAATAACTTGTTGCCAGCTGACAGATAATCACACATGCAGTAATTATCCAATAGGAGGCTTGTACATTTGCTTAGTTAGATTCAGGTGGCAACTTATTTTGTGGCCAGGCAGTGTATTATAAGAATAAATCTCTAGAGCATTCACAAGTCACCTACTTCACCAGACACGAAAAAAAGGTGCAACTCGACATTTGAGACCCTTCTGTCATCCCTTAACAATAATTTTCCAACACAACTGTCATCCTGTATCTGCTGAAATCCAGCTAAACTTTGGGCCAAACATGATCACATCCATAGATTTGTGGGTTTGCTGTTTTATAATTTCTTGCGCTGTCAGTCAATGTGGCTCTGCCAACCTCTGTTTGCTTCTAATTTGAAATACAGTATACATTTTAAAAAGTACATCGCAAGGTGTATGTATCAAACATGAACTACTTTTCTTGTTTCATGGTTAAATTGTTGATTGTAAGGGAGAGAAGCTGTTTCAAAATGACCCCTCCGTGCTCTTTTCTGCTCCCAGAGCTCTTCGTGAACCCAAAGAAAGCTAACGTTTTGAAGAGCTTTTGTCCTTCATTATCTAAGTCATCCATGTTGCGATAACGTTGGGTTAACTGATTAGTCATTATATCTTGTGTAATTCTTTGTTTCAAAGACCCCTAAATTCGAAAGAGTCTGTTATGGAGGTGGGCGGAGCTGAGCAGCGTGTTGCAGCACCACCAGAGGAAGTCTAGTGTGGCTTCACCCTGTTAGAAGTTCATCACTTTTTCACTGTTTTTTCAGTATTCATGAGTGTCGGTCTTTTTGTTGTAGATGTAGAAATACATCTGTGAAATATTCATGTGCTTGGTTTTATATTTCTAACTCAGGGATGAATAACATTAGTGATGAAGAAGTCGACAAATACCACTTGAACTTGAAGGAATGAGTGTAAATCATTTTCAGTCTGCACAACATGACATTTAGAAAGATTAATGATCGTTTTAAAGAGAGAATATAAAGCTTTTGGGATCATAATTTATCAATACTTATGGTTTTCACTTCAAACGCTGATTGAAATAAGATTATGAAAGCTCCACACAGGAAGTAGATTAGATTAGATTAGATCAACTTTATTGTCCTTTGCAGGAAATTTGTCTTAGACAGCAGTACTACTGGCCAAGGAGGACCAACTTTAACTGGAGGAGTGAAGAACTACTGCCAATTATAATCACAGAAATGTTTAAACAAAACAAGTGTAAAAGTTTAAAGATAAAAAAAACAACAGTATCAAATAGCAAAAAAAAAAATGTTGCAAAGTTGATTTTCTTTAATGTATTGGGTCTGTGTACATGGTAACACCTGACACTCCATTGACGTCTTTCATGGCCCATTTCTACATTTTGTTTTTTGTGTTTCTTTTTCAAATAACTAAAATTGACACAAAGGCCACATATGGGCCAATCCCTGTTCTTATTTAACCTGAGCTACGCGAGGCTTGATGCCAAAGTTCAATTAACTTTCCCAGATGGTGCCTGTCAGATGTAGTCATATGCAAACCTATATTTAAAAAAAAAGCCAAATATTAAATTTATTCCAGTTTGTCAAGGCTTGTGTAACTCCACTGGAGGAGAATCAAACGAGTTCAATACAACTGCAGCTTTTAAATACTATTATCGTCTGATTGGCAGTTATTCCTGCACATTCAAGGTATCAGGTCTGATTTTATAAAAGTTCCTGATTAAACACTTTTAATGGTGCTTCAAAGGTTAAAATGTGAGTTTGAAGCAGTGGTATTTTTCATATGTCAGACTCAAAACAACCAGTGACTGACCCTCTGCTCTCTTATTGGCCTGCTAACCTACCAATCAGAGAGCCCCTTCTCGTAGCAACAGTTGCTAGGGTAAGACTCCAGTCACTATCAAGTGTTTCATTGAGTTGGAGGACATCAGCACAGGGATTCCAACCCTCTGACAGTCATTATGAATGTTTCAAAAGTCTTTAAGGGGAAGATGAAATATTGTAACTACTGACAAAATGTTCTGTTTTGATAAGGTCAGGAAATATTGACGTTTCTCCATGGCAGTCTTATAAGTAGTGCTGAAAGTATGATGTTAATCTGACATTACTTCTCTAGGATGGCAGCTAAATTTTGTAAACATTAATTTAAAACTTGTGGTCAGCTCAAGTTTAAAAAACGTCTCTATGTCCCTCTTTTTTTAACAAGAACTTTGCTGATGTGCCGCAGAAGAAGAGCGAACAGCAAAGCATCGTAAACAGGAAGTTCATAACCAGTGAGGCATCTGATTTCTCTGACCACAGCTCCATACTTGTCCTACCAGCTCGTTTGAAGAAACAAGTTCTTTTGAGCTCTATTTGTTGCTCATTTGGACCACATTCTTGAATCTTTTTATGTTTGCAAAATGAATCAAAATTTTCTTTGACATGGCCAGCGATAGGATCACTTTAATTGAACATCTATTTTTATTTGCATACTGAAAGTTACAGATACAAACTTAAATTATTCATAGAAATTCCTCTCTTGTATACTGGAACAGCAGAACAAGGAGTTAAAACACAAAAACATTAATAGCCATATTTACTGTTTTTCCATTTCATGTTTTACTTCTGGCAACTGTTGTCTTCGTTAAAAGTCAACTCATGTTCGATGACAGATTTTTTCCTTAATAATATATCGAGTCTACTGACTCTACAGTAATTATTTACAACACAACCAAGTCTTGCACAAAGACACAACCAGTATAAGGTCCTACCAGCTCTCTTTTGATTCTTTACCCTCCCCTCACTTCCCCCGGGTTTCTCTCCGCCTGTCTGAGGTCTGGAGAGAGCAATAAAGTGACAAAGGAAGGAAGGAGGGAAGAAGAGAGGTGGAGGGAGGAGATGTACAAGTGTTGATAGTACAGATCCAAACTAAGCGAGAGACGGAGAGTCAGAGAGGGTGGTCGAAAACAGACAACTGCTCAGAACAGTTAAAAATAAAAATGTCCATGTTGTGTTTGTCTGCTTTGAAATGAATAAAAGTCAACTGCACGGCAGATCCTTGCTGAGGTGAGGCTCCAGTCAAGGGAAGACTACAAATGGAGGAGCTGTACAGGTGTGGAGCAGCATCTCACCTGCCTCCAAAATCAAATATAAAAAAAGTACAAGAAATCAACAGCCTGCAGAAATGAAAGAGACATCTGCTAGCAATGAGAACAAGACAAAGGGCCAGGGTTCACTGCAATGATATGAGGAGTAATAATAATAACCATAGGAATAGTACAACAACAAACTGAATATGACAATGTCAAATATAAATCAAATGATTTAAAAAAGTTAATAAAACTGCTTGGCAATAGAGGATTAAGGCTTCATCAGCCTGACCTCTACATGTAAGAGCCAGGATGTGCCCTTTGACTCTGACCCTCCTCCGTCCTTCATGGCTAGCGAATGAGAGGCACAGGAATGCTCAGTTCCTACCTACTGGCATGTGCTAATAAGGTCAGTCACGAGAAGGAGGACTTGGCCAGAAAGGAATGATGGCACTGCCAGAAGTCCGCTAAAGTTTCAGTCATTCCCAGCAGACCTCCCCTGAAGGTCTACCTGTGAGAAATAAAATGGAGAGACGGATCTTTCCAGGTCCAAAGGAACAAGTTTTCCAATCAAATCAAATGGTTTCTTGCTTTTGAGGGCCCAGCCCCCTAACGTCAGCAGAAACATGAAACAAACCTGGGCAGGTAAGTCTGCGCACGGCTCGTTTCTCAGATAACCAATGCTTTTAATCCTTATTCCCCACTAAAAACAAATACCAAAACATTAAAAGTCCTTACTTAAAACTGCTGACTTCACCATTTCAGAACAGGAAGTTGATCCATAAGGAGGATTCTTTCTTCTTCATGGCGAGTGAGTGCAGCTGCACACAATGGTCCTTCCTTCACTGGCATTGATGAGAGCTTTCTCCAAGTTAGTTAATACAGAGTGCTAATTCAAGAGTGGAATAAAGATTGTGTAGGATGTTTTCATGTGTGTTATGAAGTAGTACTTGTGCCACTGGTTTTCATGTGTCCTTTTTTTTTGGTACGATGGTCACACATTACAAAATCAAAGTCCCAACATTGCATACAAACATCTCGGTCTCACAGCTTGGCTGCCGACAAGAAAAATACACCAGAATGTGACCAGAGGAGAGTTCAGAGTGAATAAAATGTCTTTTTTTAAAAGCATTTAGCGGGTGCAAAGGTGTGACAGAAATGGATCAGTCTGTGTCTCTCATCTGGAGGAGTCCTGTGAATCCCGTGGATCCTCAGGACTTCCCTCAACGCCCTGATCCACCTCATCGTCCTGCAGGTCCACACCTGCCCTCAAAGACCCCTCTCCAGGCTGGGAGCCAGAAGGTCCAGGGGGGCCTCCTGAGTCAGAAGGGCCTAAACCAGGGGTATCAGAGGGGGTGGCTGTTTGCATGATCTTCTGGCGCACCTCCCGGATCTTCAGCTGCAAACACACTTTGGTGGGAAAAATATCAGAGTATCTTGTCTGGAAGGCAGCAGTGGCTTGAGCTGGAGAAAAGATAAAACGGGACACAATGGTCAGCTGAAAACTAGAACCTGGCCTGAGAGGGAGTTTAGTGATGGTGTGTTTAGAGCCATACCAGATGGAAAGAAGCCCTGCTCCTGAAACAGCTGCATGACCAGAGCTCTCCTCTGGTCCAGGGTTCGTCGTAGGGAGGAGTACGGCACTTTGTCAAACTCCAGCTCTGCCAGGATGTCTTCTCCGTCTGGGGCTGGGGAGAGCAGACAGGTCAAGTCTTGAGAAAGTCATGCATTAACACTGCAGGCACTGGAGCTTTTTCACAGGGCCATAAGATTCCAGGACAGAACTTCAAGTGTGGAAAAAGCAGAGTTTGTCTGAGTCAGCTCAAATGTTCTGCTTGACTATAATACAGGGCTCCTACAGAATAAAAGACAAATGAATCAAGAAAATCAAAAATCAAGATTTTTAAGAACAAAATGAGAATGATGAAGATTTCTGCACCACAGAAAAAGCGCAATCAACATAGATGCACATCTTCTCAATTAAATTCTGATTTGACCCTTAACAAATCAGAATTGAAAAAATAAATGAAATTTAAGTACAACCTACATGATGGCTGTCCATCAAGTAACAGAAGACTTGCAAGCACCTGGATTTGTACTTTTGTGTGACAATAATAACTTTGAGTTGAGTCCTGTATCTTACCGACACACCATTATTCGTTTACTCTAGAAAAACATCAACAGTATGCTCTTGCTGAGGCCACAGTACATAAAGAACGTACAAATGAAGAACAATTTCAAGAAAAAGAGCAATGCTGTGCAACGTCTCTTATATACAAACCCTCTTCAAGCCCATGTCCCCTCCAGTGTGTAACCGTACCTGCTCTGTCAAAGGTGAAGATGTCTCCCTCACACTTGGCGGCACTTTTAGGCGTGTTTGGCTCAGAGCTGCAGCTCGAGCGCCGCCGACTTTTTCTTTTAGGAGAGACTTGATCGTCAGTGGCAGAGTCCAAATCTATAGGAACACATAAAAAAAGACAACCTCAAGACCCACAAACCCACCGGAGAGTTATATAAAACAAACCTTCAAAGTATAAATACAGTGTACAGTCAGTGCTGTACACGAAGTTCAGAATCGTGTAACTGGAGCTCTACTGTGTGTTATACCTCGATCAAAGGGGCTGTTTCTTTGTGTTTAATAACAGCAACACAATGTCTGTGATAAAATAAAAATACATTGAACAGAATATCTTTATAAACCTGTTGAGTTCTTCCTCTTGCGGCGATAGCTGCCCAGGATGGCACGAGGTGAAGTGGCCAGACTCTGCAGGGTGGGTGAAGGCAAAACTTCCTCAGGCCGGAACTCTGGCAGCTCTGCAAAGCGCTCCTCGAAGTACACCTCTGACAGCACCCTGCCAGACCAGCAGGCACACACACACACACAATACACAGTATATATACACTCTCCAACAACAATGTGTGCAACCTCTGGCAGAAGATTCAGAAAGGTGTCAACTCACTTGTCCACAGAGTCAAACGTCTTCTTCAGTGGTGGTGGGCGGGATTTGACCTTTTTGGGCGTGGGAGCATCTTTGTCAGTCTGTGGGGGAGGAAGGGTGGAGTCTGTGGATGATGGAGGGGGCAGAGGAGAGGAGGGGAGAGACTCCTTCCATCCAGCCTGCTGAGAAAGTCAAACACAACATTTACATGTAGTTTGAAGAAAAAGAACTGGACTAATGTTGACTTCCATTTCAACTTTGGTTCAATTCTTTGTTACCTCCGCCAAGGAGGTTATGTTATTGCCAGCATCTGTTTGTTTGTTTGTTTCTCTGGTAGCAACATAACTCAAAAATTTATGGACGGATTTCAATGAAATTTTCAGGAAATGTCGAGATTGGGACAAGGAACAAATGATTCGATTTCGGGAGTGATCAGGATCAGCGTAAAACAGCCATGATGAGAAATGTTATTTTCATGAGTAACTACTGAACTAAAATAAATATCATTATGAATCCAATTCATAATGGTATGTTTTCATGGTCAAGGAATCTAAATATTTACATGAGATAAAGGTAGGACTAATGTTTAGGGCTGTAAAGTCCAAGTCGACTGGTCGACTTATTGGTCGATGCGTGCTCAGTCGACCAAAATTCTGATTGGTCGACCAAATGTATCAATTTATATTTTCCCCTGCAGTATGTGCTTCATTTTATCAGGAGAAATGTATCAAGTGAACCGTTTCACAGGTAACAGCCTGTCTTTTAATGTATTTATCATTCATTTCAATATCAGTATTATATTAAGAAATTTTCAATATTCTAGTCTAATAATCCTTTATTCATTTTCTGGATGCCGCTGCTGCATGCGCTCTGCCCACTGCAGGGTCGGCAAACCTCACCCAGTCCGCACTGGATTTTAAGCCTCATATAAATATCCAAATGCAAAAACGACAAACGACTGGAAAGCAAAGAGTCTTCAGCTTGAGAGAGGTAAAAAAGGAGAGGCGGACACGGGAAGAAACATCGCTGCGGATTATATGAACTTGCCGATGCCTCAAAGGTCGAGCAGAAAAAAAAGTGTCTGTTGTAGTGAACAACGAGGCTAATATGGAACTCTGTATGGAATCACTTGAGGAGTCCATGAATGGTTTAAGATGCAGGGCATTTGAGGTGCGCCTGCAGTGGCTGCATGTTCTGGCCATTTTAATAAGGGGCACAAAGCCAAAACTGGGCTAAAACAGAAGCAGAAGCAGGTGCTGATATAAGTTTAATCCAGCAGCAGCACGTCATTTTGTGGCGCATTTTAAAAAGGGACACAAAGCAGAAAAACTGGGCTAAAACAGAAGCAGGTGCTGATATAACTTTTACTGAGCCGCGGTCCGCTGAGGCGATTTTTGGTGACAATTGCTGTGTTTTGGTCGACCAACAATTTCTTTGGTTGATTACAGCCCTACTAATGTTTATGGTGAAAATCATAATGTGGAGGTCTGTGCTCTCAGGGTGCTTTCTTAGTTTTTTATTGTTTTGGTTACCTTTCACTCTGCACTTAAGAGGACCAAAAGCCTTTGAATGTAAGGCTGTGTTTACACGGCGCTGAAAACGGTCATATCCCATAAGTTTTCGTTGCGCTTTGGCCTTGCCTTTACACTGTACATGTTGGGTCTCATCTGAAAACAGAAACTTTTGAAAACAGGCGCCAGAGTAGACAGGTTTGAATATGCTCTCCATGCAGCTCCGTGTAAACCCGCATCAGGGCGTTTCAGGGTGAAACACTGACGTCAACGCATGGGCAGTACTCTTTCACATGAAAGCTGCGCGCGCATACCAGGAACAGCAGCAGCTTCGGCCGTCTGCTGAGTGTGTGAGCCTCTTGCCGTGCTCGGTTTGTTATCTGGACAAAACTATCCAGACAGATTTGTTGTCCGAACTGATTTGTTGTCCAGAAAATAAACTCCTGCGTCTCTGTACGTCTCTTCCCCATTGTTGTTTGTGAAAGTTTTTCTTCTTCGTTCGTGTGTTGTAGCAGCGCTGCCTCTCTGCAAACCTACACCGCCATCTCCTGAACCGGCATGCACACTATAGCGGGTTAACTTATCTCTAGTGTCATCGTATGAACACAGAAGAATTTAAAAACGCAATGGAAAAATCTTTGCATCTATAAGTCAGGAGTTTCCATGTAAACGTAGCCTAAAGTAACAAGCCTTTTCTGTTTTGGGCTCTGGCTGTAGTCGCTACTGCCATCCAGCTGGAAGCTGCACAATGACCCAGGATTGATGATATTATTACTTTGCTCATAGTGTCAGCACATAGTGGCCAAAAAGACTGAATATTACTAACAGCCAGTATTGACATTTTACGGATATTTACAGCCATACATATCAACCATTACTTGAGAGTTAAATGTTGTTTTACCTTGTCTGTTCCTTTCACAGACTTTATGCTCTTTAAGGAAAATATCAGAATCCTGAGTAAGTTTATATTAGACATCCTTAAGAAACCACTATTACGCATCATCTGCTACGACCCAGAAGAACACAGCTGTCATTGAAAAACAACCAAGAGTAAAGCAAAGTGGTTCAGCAGCATTGTTAACAAGAAAATAAAGAGAAAGTCACATGTGGATTACGTAAGATGAAGACTTAGTAGAGCTACTCAAAACCACATTCTGCACAGAAGTGGACTTTGACCTGCAAGAGGATCACAGACATGTCCTGCTTACTTTAGCCCCTCTCTACTAACCTATTGATATTGTTCATAAATGCAACACAATCTTACTTCCCCCAGTCCTGATTAGGTTCAGACTGCCTCCACACACACAGTGAACTGAACTCAGGTGCACTTGGAGGTGAACTAAGTAAAAAAACAGGGATTAACTCGCTCTCCCCATTCTGTCTCTGAGACATTCAGAGAGGAGGCAAAGTGCCACCAGGCAGAAATATTACAGCTTGAAATGGCACCAGGGAAGATATATGAAACTTACAGAGCAGTACAGTTTCTCCATGTTTCAGTTTACTATTTCCTGATTTGTAAATGTGGTCACCGAGAACAGGCTTCACAGTAACCAGCTGAAAGAGGGCAACTGCCATGAAACGTAAGGAAGGTGGACGAGCCTCCATCAATAAATGTATTTATCCCATGTGCATGTATGCAAGGACATGGACCACAGCCCAATTTATCTGCCAGCAAGAGAAATAGATATAGAATGACTGCACTATTTATGAAAACGTTCTGAAAGAAGTCATGTCATAGTGTGAGGTTTGGTGTCATAACGTTTTACACTGAAGCCATATACAGAAAAATACAAGAATTTTGATCAAATTCATCTGTAGTGTGGCAAGATTTGTTAAAAACAATCCAATGAAGGTTAACATATGCTCAACTTTTTTATAAAAAAAAAACATCAGCTTTCCGTTAATGGTTTCATAAAGCAAATAATCCATCCATGTTCAGGGTCTGGAGTTGGCCAATAAGATTTCAGGGGGTCCTAAAGTACTGGTTAGAAAGAAGAGTGAGCAGTAGACAGGGTACATGATCATTTCTGACACAAAACAAGAATAAACTGCAAAAAGTTGCCCTTCTCCTTCAGAGTGTCTGTGTAGTAGATAATAAGCACTGGATTTTTATTAAATCAGTCCTTGAGGCAAAGCAGATAGCAAAGCAAATGAATACTATTAATGCAGTCACTCATTTTCTTTCATGTTCTAACAAAAGATTTTGACTTTTTCTTTTGAGAATGTACGAAACACCCATTAAAAATGGACCACAGTCCATGGTTGTTCCCCAGGCTATAGTCTGGACAGCCCTGATATGAAGGCTAAAAAGCCAGTATCTGATTTCTCTCACCTCTTTGGTGGTTGTGCTTTCCCTGCTCCTTGTGTCAGAAGAGTCTGCTGCACTGGAGCCCTCCTGAGGTCTGTCAGAGGGTGGAGGTTCCTCAGCAGGATGTGTTGCTGGAGACCCTGACTGCCCAGCAGGCTCAGGATCAAAAGAAAAATGACTGGAGGCTGAAGCCTCTCTCTCCTTTTCCCGCTCTCGCTCCCTCTCTCTTTCTCTCTCCCGCTCCCTCTCCCTTTCTCTCTCTCGCTCCCTCTCCTTCTCCCTCTCTCTCTCTTTGCCTCTTCCTCCTCCTTCGTAGTTGCCCACAGGGATGTTTGCCACTGTTGCCTTCACCTTCTGAGGGGTCCTGACTGGAAGCTGGGCAAGTTTTGGAGGCCCTGGTGTGCTGCCTGTAAAGATGAATAGAGCTCTGATTAGAAATAGCTTTCAAATGAAAACCTTGTAAAACTGTGAATTCATTAAAACAAGTACCCGGTGTTTGGATCTGAGGTGGAGGACTAGAGGGCCTTATGGACACAGACGATCCACATGGGGGTGCCACCGAGCTGCTGGAGATTTGTGACTGCCTCTCCAGCTGCCTGTCATGGTGCACAAGTAACTCTGTCTGCCTCTCAGCCTGTCTGTCCGTCTGTCGCTCTGAAGGTCTGTCTGGCGGCAGGTGTCTGTCTGTATGGAGCTGTGGATGTGGGTGTGTGACTGTGGTTGAAGTCGCTGTGTGCTTGGACAGGATGTGAGGGGAAGCGCTGGAGGGGCTGGAGACGGAGTAGACCACACTGGGGGGCACTGCTGTCATGGAGACCACCCCTGTTGCCATGGTGACACTGGGGGAAGGAGGGTAGATGGCGGTGACTATCTGGCCGCCGGAGCCTGAGGCAGGGGCCGAGGTGGAGGGCGATGGAGTCTGAGCTGTGGCCAGGAGTGGAGGCTGACCTGATTGAGGAGAGATGTTCAAAAATGGTAGAGCTGTAAATCACACCATGTCAGTCCTCCTGATGTTTTAACACAGACTTGACTTCTTGTCTGTCTTTGTAAAAGATGTTAGCAGAGGTCCGTCTCTGTAAATCTTTGTTATCTAAAAGGTGGACAGTTCCTCAATTACTAAGGCTGGTCTAACAAACAGAAAGGACATAATCCCAGATTGTTGCATCAAAGTTTCTGTTGGACAGTATGTGTGTTAGAGGGGTCACAACTCTCAGTGGGAAGGAGGCTTAAGGTCAAAGTTGGACCCTGATCAGACATTTTTAATTTGGCCCTCTGTAAATCCAACCCCTCACATGTGATCACAACATTTTGAGCACTTCATATAAAGCCTGGGTAATATATCCATTAAATCAATTTTTTTAAGGGGAGACAGAAACAGATGTCCATAATTTCCCCCTGATCTTACTTAGCTGCTCACTTTGGTCCCTCTGATATTCCAATGCTAAGCCCCCCGCCCAGGTTTGTTTCCAACAGAGACACAAGAACGCCATCATGAAAGTGTTAATATAGCAATACTTAAAACATTTGTGGACTGTTTAAAATGAGGGACTTCCATTTTGACCTCTTGACCTGGATTTCTTTTTTAATTAGATTAAATAATGATGAGAGTTTCATTTTAATGTCTTGTCAAAATAGAGCAGCTTTCATTGTCAATGTAGAAAAGCCTCCTTTTTTCCAGCCCGCACAGTGAAGCTTTAACAACACAATACAACATACTTTTATTTGTTCTTGTGACATTGCAGTGAAATCAATGAAAAAAATGTTCTCTGTAGTTTTTGTCATTTTTGTTAAAGTTAATAATTAAAACCAGAAATCAAGTTTTGTGTGGAAAAAAACTGAGGTTATTATTTTAGGGCATATTGCCCAGCCCTTCAATTTACAATATATAAAGAGAATATTTGAACTATAATCATTAAATACACTCATTATATGCAAACAATACAAAGAAACAACCTTGAACTGTGTGGGTTCCAGTTGTTCCAGTTTCTGTTGTTTTGCACTATTTCTGATATTTGATGCACAGAGTATGATTCTTGAGACCCTTGTAACTCAGTCAAATTTCAATGCAGAACAACTTAAAATACATTCCATAAATGCAACAGAAATGTGAATATTTCTTCTTATTATACTGTATTATCTTAAGCACAATGAAAATGTGCTCAAAGTAATGAGCTCTATATTCGATGTATTTTACTTGCTGACTTCAACGATTCAAATTCAGAGATGAAAACCTTTAACAAAAAGGACATTTATGTAAAATTATTTGTTATATACTTTTTAAGAATATTCATGTATGAATAAAAACGTGGGCACAGGCCTGCTAAAGATTTATATAAAATTAACCACTCAAAGAACGGCTTCATCAGCACTTGTAAGTATTATTGTTGATGCCCTAAATGAGGTCATGTCTTTGAAATGAACTAAATGATGGATATATAAATATATATTCTGAGTGCTTCTGCCAGCTAACAAGCCAGTACCGACACACCCCAGACTTTTAGACAGCCCCGATGAAGGCAGAGAGGTTGCTGGAGGAAATGCCACCAGCAGCCAGTTTGCTGAGCTCACACTGGCTGTGAGGAAACTTGACTAAGACTTAGAGAAAGAACATTTATAAAAATGTTTTTGGGTGTTTCAATGGCACAATTCTGACATGCATCTACACTCGTACCTATCCCACAGCAGCAGGACTGTATAAAATATACTTTCACTGATATATCAAACATTTTATCTCACAAATATTAGGCCAAACTGAAACTTTGTGGTTATTTTATATATGGGTCAAATGTTTTTATATATATCTTTGAACTAAAAACAAGGGCTGGCTGACTTGTCACACACTAGAGGTGTTGTCCTTCCTGCCCAACACACAACAATCTCTCAAAATACTCTGTTTGTAGAGCATATTTTAAGTGAATACCTTTTCACCACAGTAAATTTATAGAGCTACTTTTACAGTACTTGTAAATTTTTTATCAAAGAAACTATACTTATACTTGAGTACAATAACTGTGTGCTACGTCCAGACTTGCAAGTCAACATTAATCTGAGTTTGAGAGCAGTCTTGATTTAATGACCCACAGCAGATTTTCTCCAAGTGTTTGGAGCTAACACTGGTAAGGCACCTCATGTCAGTGCTCATTTGGCAAAGTAAGCTCCATCAGCAAATATGAATATCAGGGATAAGAAACTTTGATTACTTAGAGGTAAGCCGAAGGACCAAACTGTTGCTCTTATCAGGAAACTGTCCCATAACAATTCCATAAATTTAGCAAAAGAACACTTTTTTTTAGCTGTAACAGGAAGGTTTTGATCAGTATTCATGTCTTCAAACTCAAATCCAAGTTTTTATACTCAATTCTTATGAGCTAAACTCAAGCTTCTGGTTAGTATCCGCTAATACCTGGTTATTAGAGCATTTTTTCTTTCATTTTCATTATTTTACTTTTTTTAAGAATGCAGCAATGCATGAAAGAAACTTCAAGGAAACAACAGCATCCAATTAGAGATCATTTTCAAAGAAAAGTGCGATTTCAGTTTTTTCATTAGGAGTTCTTTTTTTTTTTTTTTTTTCTCTCATATTTTCGTCATCTATATGCAAAATTGATTTTCAAATTGGCTGACGGGTCACACAGAGGTAGTAGGGGGGCTGCATGTGGCCACTGAACCAGTTGCCCACCTCTGGTGTTTATGGTCTGTGCGCTCTCTTAACAGCTTACTTCACTGATGGTAGAAATTTCTACAGGTTGAATTTGAGTATTTTTGTGTGGATTTTGAGATAATAGGTTAAAGGTTTTCATCTGTTAATCAATGGAACTCAGTTCAAACACCGCGGTTAACAACCAGGAGCAAGATCATGAATCAAAACAACAGAATTCACTGATTCTTAGCAGATGTGTGTACAGTGTGGTTCAATCAAACAAAAAAAGAAAGAAAAAGTAAAAACAAAGCAGTGTATATGTGAAGTAATGTGTTTACCCAATTGTTGCTGTCCTAAACTAAATTGAGTTAGCACTGAAAAGGAGCAGGACCAGCATGTTCCTCCCTGCAGCACTGACCTGCAATCAGCGGCTGAACCAGTGTCTGTCCAGGCGGTGCGATGGCAGTGAACCCGAGTGTTGCTAAGGGTGATGGGACATATGCAGATCCAGCCACTGGCAGGGCCTGCTGGGTGGTGGAGGAGCCTGTTGTTGTGGAGACCAGGGGCAGAGTAGACGGGACCCCCGGAGTTGACTGGACGTAGGTTATCCTGGATGGGAGAAGGGTACAAAAAAGGAGATGAAAAAAAAGAGGTAAAATCAGGAGCTAAATTTAAAAAAAGGAGGAGAGGTGACATTTCTGAGACGGAAAAGTCATCTGCAGATGAGGTGACGGGAGCAGCTGGGCTACAATAATGAGCCACAAAAGTAAAAGAGGGAACAGACGTGATTAGAAAGAAAGAGGAAGACAAAAAAAGAAGTGCTGCAGTGAGGGTCAGGGGGTGAGTGTACATCACAGTGAACAGCACAGGATGACTAGTGCTGTTTGTGTGTGTGTGCGCTCTAGGAGCTAAGAGGTAGTGTGGGGGTGGCAGGCAGAGGCAACTTGGGCCACCAGCGGCATGACTAACACATCCAGAATAGAGCTGCACTGCTACAGCTGCACCCCTGCCGGAGTTTTTGTTTCTCATATTGTCTGCTCGCTGTGCTTTAGGAAATATGGACGTCCCGGCTGTGCACAGCAATTAGGCACACGTGAAGACAACGTAATTTAGCCAGTGCTCATTATACTAACTTCTTCTGTTCATCAACAGCAATAAAAATCCATGTTTTATTAACAGTTATGAAACAAAGTTATTAGTTATACCTAATACGCATCAGCATCTTTGTTCAGCAAAGAACAAAATCAACCCAAAATGAAACTGCATTCTTAAAGTCCTAAATAATCAGGTCCACAGTAAACTATTACGACTACTACTACTATTTCCAAAAGGATAAAAAACTGGTTAGATAATTTCTGCTTCCATTTGCTTTCTATTTTTGGCCAATACGTAATTTTAACGTATGTGTTTACCTCCCTGATTTAAGCTGTAAGACAGTTGCAAGGGAGTTATCTTTAGTTTGTGTTGTAAGCAACATCTCAGAGACAGTGAATCACTCCAGGTCCCATGAGTGGCTGCTGTCTGCCATGCAGAGAGTGGAAAAGTATATTTGGGAACAAAATGTTGCTCAGAGAGCAGAGCGATGGTGAATCTCTTTAGATCATTATTCTTAAGTATAAATAACAGTGCGCACCTTTATGAGTATTTTCATACAGCACTATGTGGGTTGTTACATCCACATTTCACCTTTGTCATACAGTATTAGTTAACAGATAATACAATCCTAATTTAAACTGCAAAGGTTTACAGCTGCTGCAGAAACTAGCTTCAGCGCTTATTTATTCTGTTACGGTGGTGTCCTCTTGCTACCACAGCTCTGTCTCTCCATAAATCTAACCTTAGAAAAGACTTTCAATGGCAAATTAATGAGGAGCCACAACGAGTCTCCCCAGATGTGACCTGATTCATTGAAAAACTTCACAATAAAAGAATTTTAAACAATTAAGGGAAGTTTCTCTGATTTAAAATTGATCTGTCTTGACCTTGTCTGGGACATATTTTTGTGCTATGGGCATACAAATCTGCTGAAACAAGGTAAATATGGCTCTCTATTTTTCATATTCCTGTCTATGTGGGCTGAGATACTACTGCAATGCAGCTTACAGTAAAAAATAGGCTAGCCTTCTATTCTTAAGGTTTTCAGGAAAACTCTGACTTGCTGATCATCATGAGACACAATGCCATTTTAACATGTTGTGTTAACGTCCCTCAGACTTTTTGCCCTTAATATGGATGTTACGAAAACACATTATGGAGACGACATGACACTGGCCTTCCTGTGCTACTTCTGAAGGAAGTAAAAGAGGTGTTATAGGGGCTTGACATGTTCAGTGAGAGCACAGCTCTGTGTGTGCATGTCTGACCGTCTGTGCATGTGTGCGCCTGCTCTGCCATCCTCTGCAACATCATCTCTGTTTCCTCTAATGTTGCACAGATGAGGCAGCAACCTTAACAAGAGATTCTTTCCATCCATCATTAGAAGCACTGTAAAGACAACTTTTTGGACCCATAATTTTAAATAAAAAGTTACACATTAGGTTTGATAAAAACTTCAATAAAGGGCCTCATTTTGGTCAAAGGCAGCCCTGCTTTTTATTCAAACATACAGAGCACAGCTCATGCACAAGTAATTTAGAAATAACATTTAAACTCTGATGTATGGCTCAGTAAATGTCTCTAAAATGTACAAATTTCTCTGTAGTGTTAACATCTGCAATAAGAAATGTCTCACTGAAGTGGAATGTACTTTATACTCAGCATAAAGTAGCAGAGCTGTGATTTTGAATTTACTCTCTCTTTGTAGATTTAACATTTTTTTTAGGAAATCCACTGTGCTTACAGCCCTGTTTTCTAATTAAACAAGAGTGTATGCAACCAAATTCTAAAACATATGTTATCTTTCCTTCAGCCATGTTTCATTATTTCAAAATATATAACAAACTGACCAATAGATAAACTGCACACGTGTTATACATGACAACCTTCTTTGTGGACTCAGTCATCTACCTTATATCTGCACTCATTTCATTTCAGAAAAAAACAGCTCACTTACCTGAGATATAAGTAACTACACTTCAAAGAATTAATGCAAGATAGTAGGGTATGTCAAAAGGAAGAACATGCACTTAATCTAGACCTTGTTACAATGAAAACAACACAACACCTGTAAAAGGACAAGGATGGTGAAGGATTTTAGATTTATCAATGTATTTGAAAGGGTTTATTCAATGAGATAGGCCTATTGGTGAGAGAGGGCTGCTTAGATTAATATGGTTATTGCTTTTTCACTTTAGGGGAGAAAAGCAGTAAAAGCTAGGCCTAATGCTTGGTGGAAAACGTTTCTCTTTTTAATTCTTGGACATGAAGCTTATTTGATGCACAGTGAAACATTTTAGATAGGTGTATCATTTATCACCAAACAGCTTGAAAAATATCTAGATGTGTTTCATGGTCTAAACTATCCAGCTATTAACTTGAGTAAGACAGGGAGGTTAAAAAAAAGTAAAGTCGTTATTAGACAAATCGGCAGATAAAGAAAGCTACTAGTAGCCAGGAGCAGCTGAAACAAGTGAAAGTTCAGTCAAGTCAAATCTTTCTGAGATGTCTGTTTTGTCATTTCATGTAATGGACTAAAGGCAGACATGTTGTGATTCGGTCAAATAAATCTGAAGTAAATCCACAAACTGTGAATAAAAATGAACTGAAGAACATCATTCAGCTGTAAATTCACAATGAAAGAAATTAGCTTTCCTTCCCTTTGACTGTTACAGGGATGACATTTACCACCTAAGCAAACATTCTGAGTCCACAGTTGGTTGTACGGGCATTTAAAATGCTATTTCAGTGAAGGTCTGAGTAAATACCTGATGAATTGTCAACTTTGGAAGCAGTGAATGCCCTGGAGCTGAGCAAGAAACACAACTGGTTTGTAGACCCATATTTATTCCTAATTACTACCTGTGTGATCTTTCCTACCTGGTAGGTGCTGGCGGCAGCAGAACAGCCTGAGAGGGGGCTGATCCTGGAGCCACCACAGCAGCAGTGCCCACAGGGAAGGGGCTGGCAGGATGGACTGCTCCACCCTGAGGCAGCTGGGATTGAACGACTGGCATGGGAGCTATCTGAATGATCTGGGGAGGCAGAGAAAAGGGAAGCCATAAAGAAAAGAAAAGAACAAATACCACAGTATGAGAATATAAGAATGGGCAGTAATGGTGGCGAGGTAATGGTTTTGTGCTGAACGTTACAAACAGAGAGGAAATATTTCTGAAGTTTTCATATCAGTCTTTCCAGTGAGGTGCTCACTGACCTTGCTTCCTGCCTGAGCCCCATTCTGGACAGGAAGAGGTGGAGCCACAATAGGAAACTGCTGGGCTTGGGCAGACGCAGTCCTTACTGTTGCCATGGGAACAAGCATTTTACCTTGCAGGACTGGGGACTGTGTGTGCACTGTGGTAAAAACAGAAAGAGGCGGAGACTCAGGTTGGTATTAGGATAGTTATACACGTGTGAAAGTGAAGTTTTTCATAGTCTCAGCTGCTCTGAGACTCTCACCTCTTGCTCCTGGGCTGACCACCCCCACTGTAGGGCTGGACGAATATCCTGTCAGTGGCCCTGTGCCCTGCTGCTTCCCATTGGCCAGGGACACATGAGTGGGGGGAGCTGTAGGCAGGTTGAAGATATTGGTTGGCTGCTGAGGTGGACTCTTAGGATGCGTGCTGGCAGGTAGGGTGGGCAGGATGTACTGAACTTGTGTGATGGCCTTACTGCCAGGCGATGCGAGGGAAGAGGCAGGAAGGAACTGGGGCTGAAGCAGGGGAAGAGGCAGGGGCCCGTTGGTTTGGCTGTGGGGTGCTGAAATAGTGCTTGGGGGGAGAGCCTGTTGCTGGGAGGGCTGAGGTTGAGGGGAGGGGGTGATGAGCTGCACAGCAGGTTGAGCAGAAAGAGCTCCTCCTAATACCAAATTAGTTACTACACCTCCAGGACCCATGCCTGAAGCTACGGGATTAGGTGATGATGAAGAGTAGTACCCACCCCCTGTTGCTGAGGCCATGCCTCCTGGTCCTGAACCAATCAGAAGTTGTGGCTGCTGCTGAGGAGTCAGGGACTTTCTCTCTGGTGGATGGGGGCTGGAAGAGGTCCCTCCATCTCTGGGTTTGCTGGCGATGGGCAGTGGTGTGCTAATAACAGGACGCATTACATTTGTCACCACTGTTGAGGCCACCCTTACAGCACCAGTGCCATGGAACAGGTTTGCCCCACTTGAGCCCACCGATGAGGATAGAGGCCCTCCAGATGGAGATGAGGAAATGACAGACTGGCCAGAGGAGAGGGACATGGCTTGCACTCCACCTCCTCCACCCTCTCCCCCAAATGTGTCCTTCCCCTCTCCTTCTCCTCTCTCCTTCCTCCTGTGATCTGAAAACCCTCCACCTCCTGATCTCCCCTCATCATAGCGCTTGCTGGTGGGGTAAGAGGACAGTGAGACACTTCTGCCGTGAGGGGGGTGATGTGCAGACGATGATAATGCTGAGGAACAAATGACTGGAGCAAAAACTCTCTGGAAAACAGGGGAAGACATATTTTAGTACAATTGTGTGAAGTTTAGTTATATTGACAGGTCATGACAGGGAGGGAAAACTCAGATTGGGTCAATTACCTTTCGATCACTTTCATCTCCAGAGCCATTCTCACTGTCGCTGTCAGTGACCCGCTCCTTACACTTCAGGTCTATAGAGCTGCTTGGGTAAGGGTCCTCTGTGGGAAGAAAATACACCACAGCTACACTCGATAGTCCAGCCAATCATGATGTTAACTCTAGTAAGGGGTTACTTGTTGACTTTATGACATTCAGTAACTACTAATGATATGTAAGATGGATATTTAACATCAGCAATTGAACGAGACTTGATGTCTATACGCTCATAAAACCTTTTAGTTTTCATATACCGAGTCGCCCTCATAGTTCCGTCTTCTCAGTCCGTCTGCGGTGCTCTGTTAGAGCTGTTGCACCTTTAAGGCTTCTTTTCCCACTAACCCAGTTTGCTATGGCTGGTTAACAGGTAAACCCTGTGGTGACTGGTCAGTTCAGCACTGCTGAATGCCATATTGTCAAAAACTCTGCTTTCATTCCAGTGTCTATGCTCTGTAACGGGCTTGTTACTGCAAGCCAATGGGCTTAAACTGATGCCAGAAACATAGTAGGACAACATTATGGTGGGTCACAGGGTTAGGAGAAAGAGACTGAAAGCCTGCTTTCTGTTTGATGCATCGGCAAGGTCACAAGTGTCGCACGGCCAAGGTGACACCCAAAAAGTGTTTAAAGACACAAGCAACAGCAAGATGGCTTTTAAAATCTACTGCAGTCATTCATTCTGCAGTATGAATGACTTTCAGCCTTCATAAAAAGGCTGAAAGGCTTTTTTTTTAATATACAATCATAAACAATCCATACTTCTTCGTCTTTCTCCAGTATTGTCCTTGTAGGTGTAACATACCCTCCCTTGTCTTGTTGTCTCGCCCATATGGACCATTTTCTCTTTCTTTTTTGTCTAAATAACTTGAGTAAACAATAAATCACCTCATGGTTTTCCATGTTGTCAACAAGTAAATTATTTCACAAACTTCAGTTGACCCATGCAATAACTAGGACTTTTTTGAAGACACTGCCCTGTGACATGTGGGAAATATTGGTCTACAGCAAGAAGAAAGCTGCGTGGAGCATAAATACGGTGAATGCTCCCACGTCATGTGGCACTTTGTGTCCACACTTCTGTCTATCTTAATGCTGCAGGCTCAGTATTTTTCACAGATGTGCTCTACCACACGGACGGGACATGTTAAAACTCACTAAGGGGCAACTGAAACTATAAAGAGCAAGACATGACCTCTCTTAAAATAATTCTTCAAAGTAACATGTCAACTGCGGGCTCCTTTCGACAGCCCTATTCGGATACACTTGAGTCCTCAGAAACCTCAAAGGACTGTAAGTTCATATCAACATAAAATAACCACCTGAGGCAAGTCTGTTTGTTCCACTTAAAACGTAATGCTTCACAACACATAAGGTGGAGCTTTATGGTACATCCATACAGTCTGTAGATATGTTTGACAGATAAACTGGCTTCATATAACTGCAGGACTTTCAGATCTGCTCACTTAGATAAAAGAGTCTTTATATTTTGATCGATGTCCTCCAATAATTATTTACTAAATTTGTGACAGAGACAGGCATGGCCAGCACTGTTCAGTTTTAATTACTGATCTTATTCAAACATTTAATTAGATTAGGGTATGTAAAAGGTCTAAAAGCACCAAACACTGAAAGACCACTTTAGTTTATCTAATAAAACATTCGGGTCTCTGTAGAATAGGTCTGGTTTCTCACCGATGACATCATCATCTCCCTCCTCCTCACAGATGACCATGCGCTCCTCGTCACTGGTCATGTCCTCACTGACACCCCGCTGGGACTGCGACAGGGGTGGGGCATGACTGGAAAACTGACTGCCACCATCTCCACACATCTGAAAAAAACATGTACGAGGCTCTGAAGGAAAGATGCTTTTGAAGCAAGAGAGGGTAACTGTGATGCCGGTGTGTGTTTTTATAACTTCAGTGTTACAGTTTGTCTTTTGTGTATTTCATATAGAGTTGAGAGATGCATGCATATCTTCCATTCCATGTTTTTTAGAACATCATACTCGAGAGAGAATATGTTCAGTCTCAATGAATGATGCATTTCAACAAATAAACACACAGGCAGAATGTTTCATAATCAAGTCAGATTGGTCTCTTACTTGTGCCAGTTCTGCCAGGGCCTGCGTATTCCCTCTGTCAACCCGCTCCAAACTGTGCATGGCACTTTGAGAGAAGGCTCGAGGACGGGTAAGCTGGCCACCATGACCATCTCCCGTGCCCCTTTCAGACACACCCACTAGACCTGGACCGACCCCCTTCAGCTCCACAGAATGGGGCTCTATCAGGGAGCAAAAAAAGGGTGCCTGTTCAAGTCCATGAGGATAAAATATAGTAGAGAGAATGGCAAACCAAACATTTTGATTTCTTCTATGTGAGTTGAGTGTACTAACCTGTGGATTCAGACATACTCCTCTCTCTGATGTCTTTGCCCCCTGGGACCCCGCGGCCTTCAGAACTCGACTTTTTCCTGTCTTTGTTGCACCATTTCCAGTCTGGATGGGCCTTAAAGTGGGCCTCTTTTACCTGAGAGGAGAGATAAGAACAGGGAATATAGGTGATAGGGGATAAGAGGGCAAACCACATCAGAGACACATTAAATCAAATGTGTTTATTTTTTATTTATCTTAAATGTATATTCATACCTGGAAGGCCAAATCATGGTACTTCTGTTTCTCCTTTGGTCCAAGGGCATACCACCACTCTCCTAGAATCTTGCTTACTGTCCTGTTGTCCTGATTTGGGTGCCGCTGGTGCACCAATGCTCGATGGCGCTTACTGAAAATCATAAATGCATTCATGGGTCTCCTGATGTGGTCCTTTTCCCTCTGGAAGACAAAGAATGTTATAGTCAAAGGAAAAATAGCTAACTGTGATGTTGAGGAAGTTGCAGTGAAAAGACTACCTTTCCAGGGCTACTCTTATCTCCATCTTTGGGCAGCGCACTGAGGGACTGAGTACGCCGCTTTACAGGTGATGTAGAGAGGGGCTGCTCTGGTACAACACCTGGGAGGAAGCTGACAGAGGAAAAAGGCATTTGTTATCTACAAAGACAGTTTGTTTGGGATTATACACAGAGGCAAAACGAAAGAGAAATGTACTCTGTAATTTCTGACATTAATCTTAAATCTGTAAGTGTATCAGATGTAGGCAGAGAGCCCAAGTAGTTGAACTCCCATGAGGTACATCAGCAGATTCAGCAGATAGCTCATCCATTTCAATGGCTGACAGCCTGGCCACAGCCTTTCATATAGTGATGGAGCCCAGAGATGGAATGCTTTTGTTCCCATCTGCTTTGTTCTGGCATTGAGCTCTTCTGCCCAAATTAGCGTGAGGATACAGAAAATATCACACTCCCTTACTGTATGTGTGGGTACACCGTACCACACAGAAAATTGCTATGAAGGCTGACTTTAACAAAGCATAACCACTTTTGTGAAAAAGGACATGGGTAAGAGTGTGTGCAGTGTGTTTCTTGATGCCTTTACATCTGTACATGTGAAACATAGCTGTAAAATATAAATCCTGCACTCACGGGTCATCCACGTCGCTCTCTGTCTCACTGTCTGGCCTCTCCCTCTCGGCTTCTACTTTCTCCTTCTCAAGAGGCGGCTCATCGGTGGAGGGGGGAGGCCTGGACAGGGAACCTCTCTCTACCGTGGGAGGTGCCTCTGCGGGCTCTTGTGACAGAGCTGCCACCCCCTGACACTCTGAGGAGGAAAAACAAAGACATATTTGTTCGGAAAGGAGTAAAGCATACAGAGCATTGAACCGGGATTAAAAGCGAAGAATTCCACATTAAAATGGTGTGAACACCTTTTCACAGTCATGAGGTCAGTCTTTAATGTGCTCAGTACCTGACTTCAGACTGGCTGCTTGGGGGTGGTTGACAGGATGCTGGCCTTCTCCTGGCTGAGAAGAAGCATCTGATTGGGTGGGTGCCAGGAAAGGAACCAATGAATGCCAGGGGAAGACAGGAACTGACCGTGGCTCAACATTGGTCCACACTGCAAAGGAAAGCAGCAGTGTTTAATGCCATCAGTTAACAAATTCAGTGATGCTGTGGACTGATTTTCAGCTCTAATATCAGAATTAACCCTGTCATGATTGTGTTCTTAGCAGGCAGTTAAGATGCACTGACAGACTTAAATCTGAAATGCATCCTTTCTCTTAAGTCAGACTCTTGTTTCTTAAACTTGGTAATCCTATGTGATGTGAATGAGATACACCCAAACCAATTTTGATAGCAGTTCCTCTTTCTCCTCTTTATTTCAGCCACTTCAAAAATGTAATCTGCAGCCAGGTAACATAAAATCAGTGTTGAGAAAACAACAGAGAATATTAGTAGTTCAGCTGTAGAACACCTCCAGCCACTTCACTAGTTGAATCGGTTCAACAACAGCAGATGTACAAAGACACTCTCTGTTCTTAAAACAGACTGGATGGGGAACAGAAGCTGGTACAACCTGATCCATCATAAATCAACAGAATACTGCAGTAATCTGTTCTGAATCTAAGGACTCCTTTTGAAAAGATGCTTTTTGAAGATCAAAACTTCACATCACAAATTATTTCCTAAGAACATCTGAAGTACATAGTATTGCAATACCTAGAGTTGGATACAAAAAAGATATAATGACAAAATAGTGCTTATAAAAGTCTTAATTAACATGGACTAACCAAACATGCTTAATCCTTGGCGGAGATACTGGGGATTCTCAGATGAGAACATGTTGGTTTGAATCCTTGGTGTTTCTTCCAAAGAGAAAAACTTATAAGTCCTTAAAAAAAGCTTTTTTCTACAACACAAAACTCAAAAACAGATGAGTAAACATCATTGATCCAAAATTCCGAGCTGATGCTGCTGGCAGAGTCTCAGAAGACGATTGCACACTGTGGTCTGTGTTCTTTTCATCCGTGCAAGTGGAGGTCATAAGTCACGATGATTACACCGTCATAAACCTGCATCGTGAGCATATAAAGATGTGGCATGTAGAGGAGTCTTCTTCGGTGAAATGCGAATAAAAAGCACGTCTGTCAAGTCGAGTCCATCCCTCTGTATCACAGAATGCCGCAATCTGATTTCGCACAAGGACCAATCAAATATCGGTGGACTGAATGTACGATAAGCGATTATAATGCAACACTGAATTTGTTTTCCATCTGTCAGAAGTCGAAGTGCATCTACTACACACTAAAGCTATGGTTATGGTCGAATAGAAGCGTACTCCTCCCTTTGGTCTAATTACCCCCGATGCCCTCTCTCCCTGTTTGTTTACATTACTACAGCAGCTTGGTCAGGAGAGGGTTAACAGGGCCTCGAGCCCAGCCACGGCCTGGATTAAAACATCAACCCGAAAACTACGCAGTCTTCCTGGGCCATGACTAACCTCGCTCTGTGCCAAGGTGCAGCAGCAGACAGGTGGGCTCGGCGTGTTGCTAAAAAAACACACAAAGCTCCCCGAGTTAAAGGGGCTCCGGGGCTGCTGTATGAGAGGGCACCTTATCGATCAGCCTAAAACAGCACTGCAACAAGCAAAGTGAGGCGGTCAGAGCTGTGAGGTGATTCGTTTACTTGTGACTTGCAAGGGCGGCGTTGAGAATCTGCTTGATGCCCAAATATGCACTGTTTATATAATACATCTGATTTTGTGACATTTGCTGATTCATAAAACAAACAACTGAGATGAACGTTTAGCTGCCTCTTGCAACAATCGGAGCCTCAAGTGCACCACTCCAAATTGGACCAGCCTCCCGGGAACGCCCCTGGTCGTGCACCCGTCGCACAGACAGAGGCAAAAGAAACGCAATTGCTCTCATGTCTCCACTACAAAGGCATACTCACACGCATTTTAAAGCCAAAACGACCCTCGCACTGCAGAATAATTGCACACGATACTAACTTGCTTGTCCCATTACCTTGCTGCCTCGATATCACTTTGCACCTGTCAACATCCAAAATAACCTACTGGAGGATGGCGATAGGTTTATCCTTGTTTACTACGCAGAAGCAGATGTCGTTGACTGTAAAACTGGTGCATTCATCCATCACCCAGTGCTAACAAGCTTCGCTATCCATCAGTTTGGTCATCAAGGGGGGCATCGTTTCCAACAGAAGCAGGAGCTCGGCTGATATTCGTACGCTGTGCCCTGCTCGTAGTCTACCTGGCCAATTTGGCAACAGACCTGACGGTTAGCAAGCCACTAATGAGTCTACAACACGGCGATTAAAGCGACCACGATGAGCAGTCCTGGCTTCAGTCAGCGTGGAGGAAAAACAGAGATGAATCGCTATTATTGTAGTGTTCTGTCTTCCCCGCAAGGCAGCGAACGAGTGGTCCGCTGAAGACGGTGAAACACTGTACAAAAACCAGACCCGGAGAGAGGAGGTACAGTAACGTTAACGGTTAAAGCCGTTGGTAAGGTCCGTGTCCGTCTGCAGCAGGTTTAGCTAGCCACTCCGTGCGGACGACATCGGCGCGCGCACCGTCCGGTTCGGTTCGACTTGACGTTACGACCGTTGTTTTGGTCCAGAAAAGTCCTCATACAGCATCTCCACTGCTACCATTCCGAGTTTCTCCCTTAAATTTCGTCTCTCGGAAGCCCTGGCCCTTTCTTTCTCTTTCCCTCCCTCTTCCTCTTGTTGTAAACTAGGCTGCTTACCCCCCCTTTACTCGCCCCCCTCCCCTTCTCCCTGTCAACCTCGCCCAGCCTTGTCCCGCCTCCCCTTGGCAAATACTACTCGGCCATTGGCCAAGGCAGCCACCTGTCATGTGCCCGCCGTGAGTCCTGATTGGTCGGAGTGTGCGCTGGAATGCCAGTCATATGCAAATTTCAGTCTGCTTTACACTCAGTGATTCTCCAAACAGAAGAAACAAGGCTTATCTAAAAAGTATAACTCTGCTGCGTAAAAGACGAGATAAAGCTCTGTTGTTCCCACACAAAACATCAGCTGGCGTTGAAATAATGCCTCAGTATTGTGTATTTTAGTGTTTCTTCCACTAAGCCCTCCCAGGAGGCACGTCATTGGTGCAGCACTCGTAGTAAACCTTGATTGATGCGTCAGATCATGAATCGAAAGCCGACACTCAGATGTAGGCCAACCAATGGCGTAACAGAACTTGGACAAGGTCCCTCCCTCTTACAAATGCTGTTTAAACTTTAATACCCGTAAAGACCAGCAGATGCAGGGAGGCGCTGGTGAGCGATCGAGTAATTCACTTTCCATGCAGTGTTTGGTCCTTTTATGCAATCTGTGCAAGCATCAGATCAAGGATAGGTACTTGGCAACCCGGGGGCCACAAGCAGCCCCCTCCTCAGTTACTGTGACTGTTTTTCCATGGTGACAACCTGCATAAATGACTTCATCTCAAATTGCCATTACAACAGCATTTCTACTTAGGCTTTAAGCAGAATTTTATTATGTGATTTAAATCCTTGCAACTCCAGGTCATCTGTTGCTTTTTCAATCTGCCGAATTTTTCATTGAAATAATTAATGAGGAGCCAGCAATCCTTGAGAACACTGCACTTCCCTGTTTACTTATCATGATTATCTTACTTTCTCATCTTGAGGTCAAACATTTTAACCTGATCTGCTCTGTTTCCTTAAAAACAATTCAAGAAAGTGTTTGCCCAGAGGTCAGTGCCTGTTATTTTTCAGATCCTCATTTATAAAATTTTTTTACAGTGTGTGTATAAATAAGAACCAGTTTTGTATTCTGTCGGAGCTAAGCAGCTCCACGTGTGCCTTCATTTATTCAGTCTGTTGGCATCATTCAAGCATCTTGCGTCATGTAAATATGAGGTAACCGTGTGCTCTTCTATGCGCTGGGGCGTTTCCAGAAAGGGTTCGGTAGAAGTAGAATATCCACCAGGGCTGAACAACAAAGGGGGAATGATATTGCAATATAGTTTCCTCCAGCAATATCTGTTGAGACTTTTCTTTTGATGCTCTATCTTTTTAGGTGCAACAATTTAAATAAGAGCTTTTATTTAATTTCTGTATCGTCACTTCTTTAACACACTGCAGTCCTCTGATAGCTCAGATTAAAGTTTATTCACAGACAGAGTAAAACGTGCTTCCTGGTAGGCTTTACAAAAACTCATGGTTTGCAGCTGCAATTGTTGTATCCTGCATTGTTAACCTTTTTGAACATGTTAAGTAACTTCTCTATGAGCATCTCTATGACTCGGATACACTTGTATGTTTTTAACTGATCTGTTTGTTTGAACATGAGGCACTTTCTGAAAGACTGATTGAAAGCAGAGGTATATATATATAAACTGTATTATACTTATTAACTAAAGATCAAGGTGTTGTGTTTAGCATGTAAGTGCTAAAGTCTGTAGCTAAGTTTGACATGCATAAAACAAACAAACAAAAAAGAAACAAGTATATGTACTTCATAAACCCACTTACATCCATTTATTGCTTTTGAGACAGGTAGCATCATTTGGTTTCAAGTAAGCTTGGCTATATGCATCCAAGTTTCAAAACATTAAGTTAATGTTGGGAAAATAAATTCTAAAAACTGACATATACTTGTCCCCTTTAACATCAGTAAGTAACTTAAAATGTTGAATTAAAAGTTTCAAACTGTTGTAAAATTTGGCCCTCTAGTGTAGTAAGAATAATATCGATGTGGCTTCTTAGCTGAATGATGTTGATGAGTGTCCTGGGCTAAAGATGACCTTTACAAGGACACAAGGTCGTCCTTTGTGCCACTTGCCTGCTCCGTTTTGTTGTATTTGTTAACAAGAGCTTCAAGAATATATTATGAAGCACTGAAGCAGCATTGCATTTATGCAGAGGAATTTATTTTATGCAGGTTTTTGGCTAATGCTCTTTCTTACTGTCAAAAACACAGCAAACCGTGAAGAGACAAGTGATGTAACGTTTTCCCATCATTAAAAAAGGCCTTTTTAAGTCACAAAACATTTTCCATCTCCCATCATGCAAATGTGCCTCACTCAGGCAGGATTTTAAGCGTTCTGATGCAACACTCGTAGGGAAATGGAGAGAGGGGTCTAGCAAACCAGAGAAGAAAAGGACTGAAAAGAAGAGAGTGAGGGGTGGTTAGAAAGAGAGAGGGAAAATGGGTGGAACGGGCTAAGAGTTGGAGAGGGCTAGAGGGTAAAAATAGACTGAGAGTCATTTTCAGCAGGAGAGGCAGGGAGGGAGGGATGGAGGAGGAGGGTGGGTGGGTGGACAGAAAACAACTTGTAAAAACAGAACTTCTCTTAAAAGGGAGGAGGGCCATGGGGGGCCACGGATGGGGGAGGCAGAGAGAGACAAAGCATTTAAAATACTGTTTAGGTTTAACAATGTGAGGACTGTAAGGTAGACTTCTTCGGTTTCCCATCATGAGTCAAGCAGTCATGCTTTGCTAAGCTCATCTATCCATAAGACAAATACAGTCCTGGGAGGGACTTAATTACTCATCACGAGCCTGAGCATGGACCAATGAGGTAGTGAGAACCAGCTGCTCCACTCAGTAGTAAAAAGAGTTAACCTTATCCACTCTGGAATACTCTTTTACTGATTAAATCACAAATAATTAAATCTTGCTTCTATACAAGACAGGAAACAAGGAGAAACAGGGAACCATTAGAGCTAGTCTTTGTATTCTGTCTGAGCTAAGCAGCTTGACTCTCATGTTGCTTTTTCAGTCTGTTGGCATCATTCAGGCATCTTGCGTCATGTAAAACTGGGGTGACTGTGAGCACTTCTATGTGCTGGGGCATTTCCAGAAAGGGTTCAATTACAAGTGGGGCTTCCACCAGGGCTGGTGACAAAAACTGTACTGCTATATCTTTTACCTCTTCATTATTCACTGTGACTTTTAAATGGGGAATTTTTAGATCAATATACTGAATCTTTTTGTGCAACAATCAAAATTTGATCTTTTCTGTATTTCCTTTATTTTCACTCAGTCTTCTTTAACACACTGTAGTCCTCTGACAGGAACTAAGATACATTAACATATGTCCATGGGCGGAGAGTAAAATATGTTTCCTTATTGGCTTGGCAAATACACACATGGCTTGCACATGCATTACCTGCAGCCTGTGTTCTTAACCTCTAAGAAGTCACTGGGTTTCGCTGCTGGTGGTCTGTGGTTGTTGCAGTTAAGTCCATTTTAGCAAAACGTCCATGCAGAATGTTTCCCAGATGATCATTAAAGATCCAGTACTATCACAATAATGGATAGAAGGATACATTTATGATTGTAAAAGAACAAAAGGAGAATAATATGCTGAAAGTCTGATCCATTTTCTTACTAAGCCAACTGATATTGTCAGACGAACTTTTATTGTAGATAAAAGAAAACAAGACAACTGGAGTTTTTGGCCTCTATCAGACACAAATAGCAGCATGACATGCTCAAAGTTGCTGTACTGACATTACCTGGCCAGTGACTTGACTACTGCATCTACAAATCACAAAAGCAATGTTAAAATGATGTAATGTTCAGCCCTAGTTTCCAGTGTTTACTATTAAGGACATTTTCAGTGAAATTAGAGCTGACATAGGAACGCATTGTCCAAATACACTGGCATGATCCAGTGTGATTTAAAACCTGTGTTTGGCAGCCATACTATAAACTCTAACATCATTCTAAATGAAATCACAAAACCATGCACGTATACCTGCAAGCATATCACAGTAATGTTATTCATTAAAGTAACAGAAGTGTGGCCTCATTTCCTCTTTTAGATTACGACATAATAACTAGCATTACGTAACGGAAAACATTTTGGTCCACAAAAGTATCTTGCACCTGCCTTATTCAATAATAATGGTAATAGTAAAAGTAACAACAAATGTTCTTGGACACGTTATCTCACTCAACAGACTTGCTCATTTGAGGCCAAAACTTTTCAAGTACAGAGCTGTTATTGTGAATAAACTACCATCACAATCTGATAAGATCCTGAACATAATTCAGCCCAGCCGAGGGCAATTTTATCTGTTCTGGAAATTTCTGATATGAAATAAGGATTACTTCAAATATTTGACAATTCTCCGGGATGTTCTACTTTCTCCCTTATTTCTATAGCGTTTTCCATAACTGTATATGTGGCCAGCTGTTCCAGGTTTCTTAGGATGTGTGTGGACCCTGTGTAAGGCATCAGAGGAAGAAAAAGCAACAGAAAGAGAGGAAGAGATTACAGGCTTATCAACCGCACTGAGCTCAACAAGTCAATCTAGCAAACAGTGTGGTAAGCTGAAGGTGGCTCACAGCTTGGCTCTGTGAGTGAAAGGAAAAGAGGTTGAGGGAGGAGAGGGTGGAGGACAGGGATTACTGAGGCCGCTCGATGGCTTCAACCCTGAGTAAACATGACAAGTCATTTGTAATGAACTACATCGGACCATCTATTCAGTGCAGAGGGTGATGTTTTCAAAACGTTTCAAATTTGGCACCACTGCAAGGCTGCAGGGTGATGCAGCAGATCGAGCTTTTGCCTCATAGCCAGAAGGTTGCTGGATTGACTCCCTGTCTGGGCAGCAACCTCTCTGTGACGCTGACTTCCTGCAATGTGCCTGTTGGATACAAGAGGGGGAGGTACTGAGGGGCACCAGGGAAGATTTGGGTAAAGCTTGGAGCCTTTTTATCACCCAATTCATGCTTGAAAAAATCCTGAAATCTCTTGAATCGTCCAGGTGAGTGCAAATGGGAGGGTGTTTTTTTCCATCTATGCTTTACCCTGAAATGACCCTGCATGCCTTTTAAATTTTCCCCTGTAGTACATTTCCTTGTTGAGAGGGTCAAGTGTGAGTTATCAAGCAAAGTAATTTTCAGGAATGACCCTGATTTTTCCTTGAAAATTTCAAGGTTGCATGTATGAAATAGGCTGAATGCATACACTCCTGAAATTTCAAAGGATGTTTTCAAATCTTGAAATGTAAAGATTTGATCTCTCTTTTGAATGTTAAAGTGCAGCCTTGCCTTGAAAATTCAACCTTAATGTTAACCTAAGATGCAACTGCAAGCAAGAAGCTGAAGGCAAATTTCTGGCTGATGTCTGCACAAGTTCTGTGTATGAGTTAACAAGAGTCAAGGGAAATATTCAGCTGTTTCCTTAACACCTGCAGCTCATCTTGAAAAATTTCCGGACTAGTGTTGGGCAAGTGACTTAAAAAATGTAATGCATTATTTATTAATTGTTACTGTCATTTCAAAGTTATTATTTTCATTATAATATTACTGTATTTAAAATGTTAGGCATTATACTGTTATTCCATTACTTTTAAGTTACTCTTGTAAAAATAACAGGAAATATGGATTTGGCATTCTTGATGTAGCTCATTACGCCCAAAAAGCTCATTACACATCCAGTGGAAGGGGATGTGGTTTCTGACTGAGTTCGGCTTTAGGCTCAAAACAGTAGAATATAATAGACACATTGATGGTTTATGGCACAATAGAAGAAACGATCATAGCAAAAAAATAAAAGTTTTTGCTATAAAAATATTAGCAAACACTTTTCTCCTCGGCTGATCTCACAGAGTATTTAGCGAATTTATACTCAAACAAACAAAAAAAAAAACCTCTTCATTTCGGGTTAAATTAAAAATGTATTGTAACTTGCATTACTGAAATTTGTACCAAGTAAAATATAACTATTATGTTTTTTGTAATGCCTTACATTACTACACTACAGTAAAAAGGAATGCATTACAGAAATCCCACTACTCCCAACACTGTTCAGGACACTATCAGTTCTCCTATGCCTGTGATTCGAGATTAAATGAGGTCTTGGTTTTTAAAGAAACCCAAGAAATCCAGTAGAAAAAAGACAAAAGATAAAGAGCATCCCACACTTTTGACTCTTAAACATAAGTAGGTAATTAAAAACGTAAGAAAGAAAATAGAGGGACAGCAATATTAACTCCATCAATGAGGTAACATTTTGCAGGCTAAGTTTGTCTATTTGTGAGAAAGATATTTAAAAAACGTATCGACAGATTTTGATAAACTTTTCTGGCACTGTAGGTCATGGCACAAAGAAGAAGTGATGACATATTGGTGGTGATCTGAATCTTGATGATCTGGGACTGTTTCAAAGGATTTATTAACAATGCTAGATTGGGCAGTTTTCACATTTTCACTTGTAACTCAGCTAATAAATGCCTTGGTGGAGGTTTGTGCTCTCTACTAGCCTGTTAAGAAACTACAAGATCGCTATGTTTAAAGTTCTTTAGTCATCTCACACACATTTTTGTCTGTTACACAACAACTTCTTGAGGCTGTACAGGTGCTCTTCAAAATTAAAAGAGAGCATGAAGAGGTGAGTCTGGCATGAAACTCTGCTTTGAAACCGCAGCGCATAAGAGCTTTGTCATATAGAACCAAGATAAGCAGTGAAGAAAAGGAAGAGTAAGAGGGAAGGTGTGAAAAAAACAGAAGAGAAATTCCCCTTAGCTGAGCATAACTATCTGAGCCTGCTGCTGTGCTGGCTGTGCAGTATCAAGTGTGTAGGTGTTCAGCAGCTTTCATTGGCTGTCTCCTCACACAGACATCATGCCTTTTATGTGCGTAAGTACGCATGTCTCTGCCTACCAATTACATCTGTCAAACGCCACGTGACCTCAGAAAACAAAGAAACTTTTCCTCCTCCTTCCTTCCCTCTCTTTACCTACACTGGCGCTGTGCGGGAGGAGCGCCGCCTTCGCTCGCTCTCCCATCCCGACTCTCTCATCCCTTAATTCATCTTCCACCCCTGTGCTCGGTGTCTCTCCCTCCCACAACCCACCGTTCGCTCTGTCCAATTATAACTCGATCCACCAGTCCTTTGCAGTTACCATGGCAACAGCTATGTTGGGCACAGGTCCCCGTGTCGCCCGCGGTCACAAGCCTGCTACTGACCACCACTGAACCCATCGAAGCAAAAGTTCAACATCATCTCACTTTTTGACCTATAGACGTCTAAATTCATGGGTCTATAAGATGCATACAGGAGAATGTTTGCACAGGGCTTTACGATAGTTTAGTGATAATTTAGAGGACAAACTGTTGAGGATCTATGTTGCAAAAGATTAAGCCCTCATCAGTGCATATCAAGAGCATATTGGGAGGCGAGTAGATCTCATATCACACCAACACACTCTCAACGCTTCATATGAACACATGCAGATTCTCTGACTCTGTCTTTCCAACAGTGACTAATTCACACCGGAGAAAATGCATCAACACCAACTTCAGACCAGTTTTTGGAGACCCAAATCCCCTCACCATCACGAGAGAGCATGTAATGTATATGTTTGGCCATTTGGGGGCACTACTAGCCTGCAGAAAAATGTCCAACAGAGCAGAAAACAGAGCAGCAACTGTGGAGCAGGAGATGCGAGGGAAGCAGAGGAGGAGAGTGAGGTGAAGGAGAGAGGAAGGAATTCCTGCGCTGTGTAAAACTCTGGTCATTCCAAACTTTGGGATGAGGAGCGCATTCAGATTGTGATCTCCTAAAATGAATGAGGGATTAACTGAGATCTTGAAGACGCAGTGACAAACCTGTGTACTGGTCGAACTTTGAGTGCATACATTCAAAGTCTTGGAGCCACCTCAGACTGAGGAGTCCCACTGCACCAGTGCATTTTGAGAATCCCCCAAAGTGCCCTACGCCAAATAGGAAACAGGATTATCTTTGCACATGACGTTTGTGGTAAGTCTTGAAAGGCTTCACACGCGCTTTGGTGCCAGTCTAGATGGCTGTGTGATCCAGATGTGGTTGTTGCCATGGCCAGGGAGGATATGCAGGGTTTTAAGCGTTACGTAAAGCAGGGGGGCGGGAGGGAGTGGGGATGTTATTCCCGGGTATCCGTATCCGGGTAGACCAGGATGAAGAGAGCGAAGTGAAGAGGAGGAGAGGCAAATCCACTGCAATGCGATGGAGCGAAGGGTTAAAACAAATGTGTGATAATTAAAAATTTAAGAAAAAAATGTGATGGAGGAAAGTATGTGAGGAGGGGAGCGAGACATGACCAAGTTCAAAATAACAGTACAAAAAAGTGTGTTCATGTGTTCAGGGGGAAGCATGACATGTTTATTCAGTGTTGCACAAACTGTGTGCACATATGAGCAACACAGGGAAAAAAATACAGAGGATTGTGCTCACTACATGATAAAAAGGCTAAAGTGCAATTTCAGCTTCAATGATAATTCCCTGGAATTATCAAGTTTGAAAATACTCAACATGTAATCAAACCAATCTGTAACAAAGACTTAATTAAGTTTCAATAAGTGCAAATAAACCCCCACTGTTTTTTAAGAAACAATGTCAATTTCAGTGTTGATGCAAGAGGTAAGTGAGCACTTTCACTACGTGGTGATCATGCAGAGTTAACTTGGGTTTCTCTTGAAACAAAGACTTGGATTCAAGAATGAAAACCTTCTTCAGATCTTTACAGAAACAAGGTCACAGAGTTCATTTGCAGAGGCAGGGCGCCATGCACTGCTCCATCAATGAAAATGGGGCATTTACACTTACAGTCATTTCTTACAGATGAATACCAGGTAAAACACTTTACTGTTAGATTCAAAAAGACAGAATGTGTGGTTGGTGAGGAGAGAGTTGTAAATTTAATAAGTGTGTAAAAGGATTTTTGACCTGGAACACTTCAGTCTCTGCCTAAATAATTTAGAGGAAACCCTCTGATTATCCGTCTCTGTTTGCAGGCAAATGTTGACTGAAAAACCCAAGACGCAATAAGACGGAGCCACCACTAATGTGTTTGTGTGTAAACACATGTGAGCACGCTGAAGTTCCTCCTCTCTCAGTGGAAAAGTGACACAAGCACACGTGCCACACTCTCACTGACACACATGAAGGGAATTGCACACAAACAAGGGATGCTGTTTCTATTTGTGAATATTTTGTGTTATGAACTGGCTACCTCAGTGCGATGTTTGCTTTGTTGCCATGGCAACAGACGTTTGGCGCTCACACATCACATCCGGTGCTTAATGATTGACGCTTGGATACTCTGTCTCATGCACACACGGTGCATGCAACACACACGTGACATCATTTAAAACAGAGCTCGTCCCTCACCCTCTCGCTGACAGTGTTCGTCTGTGGTGTTTTAACGGCTGTGATGAACATGAAGTTTGAGGGACGCTTCAAAAACACATCTGATTTACTTACTCATTAGAGTGCGTCTTAGGTGTGAAACCACACACACACAGAAAAAGTGCACAGCGTGTTCTCCAAAGTGTGTGACAGTTGAAGAGCTTAACTGAGCCAGGGGACTGATGCCTGCTTTCTGACTGAACGGATAAAAACAGAGAATATAAGAAATAGAAACATGTAACCTAGATAAGAGAGGAACAGTTCAGTCTCTGTTTCAATTTCTGTTTATTTAATAATTTAGTCTAATCTGCACATTTTGTCTTCCTTTTCATGGTCTCTTTTTCTTCTTACTCGTTCATTCTGCACTTTGTGATCTAAATTAGGCTGGCTTTCTGAAAAATGGACCTAAATGATCTTTCTAAACTGTCAGATTTATAAAGTTTTTAACAACTACAGCGCATTTAGTTCGCACAGTTTCTATATTAACCAATCGAGCTGTAAGGAACACACTTACTTCCAGAATATTTCTGAATTCTTAAAGATTTTTTGTTGTTTTTCAACGCTGGTGTAAACATTTCTTAAAACATGGTGTAATAAATAAATCTTAGTCCTTTGCAGTCTTGCTCCTTTGGTAAAATATTTTTTCACAAAGAGGGGTGCTGGTTTGGTGGAGTGGTCAGCAACCAGGCTCATCCCATATACATTCTTCTGCCGACCCGGGTCCTAATCCTTCCTGTGACCAGTTTGCAGAGTGTCTTCCTCTACTGTCTCACCCCTTTCACAAGCCTATCCACTGTCATTCTCTTCTATCAATAAAGGCACAAAATGCCCAAAAAATACACTTAAAATTTTCTTCACAAGGAAAAACTGATGTACTGATTGATGTTACGTGAAGCAGCTGTGTGGCTTTGTGTGTGAAATGTGTGTGAAGTTCAGATTGTCTCAGACTGGAGGGGAATTTCTGATCGTAGCAAACACCTCTAATAGGTCTCTAACAAGCTATGAACTAATAAACAACAAAAACAAATTTTTAAGGGCTGGCTTTAAGCTTCTAACCTTTTAACTCAAACTTCTGGCTTTACTTTTGCTATTGGCATAATTTTACTGTTATTCGTTACTAGTTATTTTAAATTATGGTGTGACTTTTTTCTATTTGTAAGTAATTTGCAGACTTTTGTAATAAGGACTGTTTAAGTTCTTTGTAAACTTTTTTTTTGAAAGGTGTTTTTCCTTAAGAATTTTACCTTGTATTGGTCAAATAATTATTATTTCAAATAAAATGCCTTTCCAGGTATTGAGCTGTTATATGATTTAACTTTCTCTACAGTTGTTGGATGATTTTACTGTGGACATACTTGTGATCTTCTTTAGTGTGTACATTAAAAATACAATCATTAGAATCTGCACAGAGTTCAAAATAGATTAAAAATGACTAAACATATGTTTTTAAAATTTCTAGTTGAGAACCTGAATGACTTCAAATATGTCAAACCAAGAGACATCCTAAATGTCGTAATTTTAACAGAACTTGCCTCATAATGTGGGTACATGTGACAAGTCTTGTTAAATTTATAAAAAAAATATCTCATTTACATTAAAAAGTGCCCAAAATGAGATGAAGATCCACAATAAATTAATTAGTATCCTGTGACCTGATGCTCTGAATCATCAAAATACAATGATCTGTGATTCACTTTTACTTTTATCTATTTATTTATTTATGTTCGTAAAGAGAGTTTAGCAGGAAATCCCAAAGAAGCGCCATATAATTTTCCAGGTGCCAAATATCATTAAACAATTCAGGATAAAAGCATCGGGTAGACTGTGGGTCGTCTCTTTGCAGGGGGAAAAAAAAGGATCAAGCTTTTATTTTGAAAAGCACTTTAGGAGTATTATCATATCTTAAACTCAGGCCTGGATTTGTTGACATTAAGGATGCAGGTAAATATGTCTCTACACAAAGACGTTCTCAGTTTTTGCTGACTCTCAGAGCATGACAAGCTGCTCTCTATCTCCACAGTGAAGTGTGCTCACATTCTCATCTATTTCCTGATAATAACCTGTTCAGTTCATGTTCATCATAATTACTCTCCCAATCAGGCGCAGCCCCTCGACATGCAATCCTCAACATAATCCTTTAGAAGTGTTTTGATCGGTAACACCCTACCATCTACATTTACTTGTGCTGTTCCTTAATGTGTACTTTGTCAGCATGTTTTTCTCAAAAATAAACTTAAAAAATATGCAAATACATTTTTACATTCATATGGTGCCTGTGTATCAATGCCTCAGAGGGCTCGAGGTGACACTTTCTTTACGTTGTTGTGAAGAAGTGCTGAGAATTCTCGTGGATCAAAAGTTGCCAAGACTTAATCACGTGTACCCTCTAACAGCTAACGCAGCCTGACTAGGTAACTTTTTCCAAACTGAATTAGTTTCAACTTGAAAACATGAAACAACAATCTGATAACACTCAGAGCTTCCTCTGGTTACACTGGATAACAACGAGACTTAACTAAACCCGCTTGCCGTCATCTCACTCCTAAATAGAGGTCAATGGACTGATAATCTCCTCTGCGGCTCTCACATCTTTGGAAAGTTACTACTCTGCTCTTTAATGTGATAATGCTTAGTTGGAGTGGTCTGCAACAGTGTGCCACATTTTAAATATTATTCTGCCCACCCTTTGGGCCCACCATGACCTTCATACACGGGTGTGTTTTGGCAAGATATTGTAATAAGAACATACGGGGGTAAAGGGGTGATGATACCATACATCATGATAATGTTACAAGCAGAGTGATTTAACACTTTATGAAAATTCTATAATAATGAGAACCCACAATATTAATTTCATAACAAACACAGCTCCAAGTATTAATTAAATAAGGAACACTCCCTGCCACATGGATGAAGGTTGCTGTCTGTTTTAGTGACAGAAATAATTATATAAATGCAACAGAGAGATTGAAGTTTAAATGGCTGAATGTGTGCTTTTAACATACAGTTGGAGGATGAACTGCTATAAAAACATTATTTGATCATTTATAAACAATTAAATATGACATTGGGCAGTAAAATACAATACAATGTTGAGATTTAAAATATCCCAAGATATTAGTTAATCAATATTTTCTTGCACTGTCACTCCATAATAAGAGAATGTAGTGGAGTTCTAAATAAAACACTCCCTCTAAAATATTACTTTGGGGGGTTATATTTTTGCCTGCGTTTGTGTTTTTATGTGCAAGACGACTCAAAAAAATATCAAACAGATTCTGATGATATTTTCAAGGGATGTCGATAATGACGCATGGAAGAAGTGATCAGTTTTAGAGGTGATCCAAATTTGTACTCTTGACATTCATCATTATTTATTTAGCTTAAAAATATCCTTCTGGTTAGCAGTTGATTTAATCTACAGAGTTAAGGTTTATTTTTTCTGCTTTGCCTCTGCCAGCTCTGCCCTACATCAGTGCTGCTCTCTTGCTTTCAAACTACCACCACCTCATCGTGGGCTACAACACGGGTAGTAACACAAACTCATCATCTTAAAAATAAATCTGAAAGAAGAGATGAGGTTGGAGTCTCAATGCCGAACTCAAAGTATATTCTGCTGCTGGGATAAGTGTTTTCACAAACACAAATGAGTGGTCTGACTGAGATGAAAATGGCTGCAATTTGAATTTTTAAAACGGAAAAAAGAAAAAGGACAAAAACATATTGTTACAAAAGACTTGGGAGAACAATCGCCGACCAGTTTTGAAGCTGCTCCCTGAAAACTGCTTTGTGTCCTACTTATTAGACAACCCACCAGCTGAAAACCTGCTGATTTACACAAACTGTATGTTTGGTTTTTTAGACTTGAGATTTAAGACAAATGGGAAACGGCAGATTTAGTTAAACGAAACAAGAAAGAATTATATTTTAAAGGTAATTTACTTTGGAAAGAAACATTTCTTGAAGTTACAGTGAGGGTGAAATTGTATTTAATTGTATTTTAACCTAAACATTTTAAAGTTACTTAACATTACGCTTCTTCAGTACAGATTTTGTGAGACTTTACTCTTTAAAGGGGAATTTTTATTTGGTTTAAAGCGCAGATCGGAAACCTCTGTTACAAAGAGGGGCAAAATAGTTTATGCTTAGTGCCAGATGGCACTATTATTTAAAATTGAACATGATACTCTGGACATGACAAGTTTTTGATGGGTATGAAAGAATCTTTGTATTTTATTCTAACATGAATATAGGTATGCACAAACAGGAGTTTTGCAGAAAATATATCAGCATCTCACTGCTTTATTTTGTAATTTTAAATGTTTTATGCTGTTTTTTGAAAGGGCTGCATGTGGCCCTCTTGTCACCAGTTGCCCACCTCTGGTTTAAAAAGTTAAACAGAATAATCGTCTATATCAGATTTGGCCAAAATTGGGATAACTTCTGTGTGCTTATGGTCTTTTTACAAACCAAAACCAAATGAGTTCATCTTGGTAACCTGCCCAAATGAGTAAGGACGAACAGCTGAGGGCCTCTTTCTACATATTCAAAAGGCAGACAGCCTTCACTGTTGGAAACACATTTTTAGTTGATGACATTCAAGATTATTATCAAAAAAAAATAAATAACCTTTAAGACGAAAAAAACACTGTTCACAGCTCTAACACTTTTTACAAGCTGATAAGAGGACAAACACCCACACGAATGTGAAAATCGCAAACATACCACGCATGTGACCGCACACATACGCAGTGATTCTGAGTTTTCCCTCGGATTTCGCACTCTCCTACGACCATATGCAAAAGCTCACACACACTTTCTAACTCAGCAGTGAACACCCACATTTGCTCCTCATTCAAATGTCTTCAGTGCACAAGCACACACACGCACACTTTAACACACATATACACACAAACTGGCAAGCATGCATGCCCTCACACAAAGAGATGCTATTCATTCATTCAGAGTCCTTTCAGCTGCAAAAAAAAGGGGATCTGAGGAGGGAGCGTACACTCAAAATGACAGCGCTGCCTTTCCTGTCCACTTCTCTGTCACAGCCGCAAACGTCCACTTCTACACAGACGCACACACTGGGAGAAAAGGGCAATAACACGACATAAACTTAGACGACATGTCTGCAGAGGACAGAAATGACATGTACCTTCTTATTTAAAGCTGTTGTTGAATAATGCTCTCTCTTTCTCTCTCCCTCTCACACTCTGACTTTATAGTTACACACAAGAGCCTGAGAAAAATTCTTTGGACAACCGCACAATGAACTGAAACTTACAGCAAATATTCTACACACACATCGCTGCATTTCAAGCCAAGCCAGCTGCCCTCACCAGGTTTCACTATATTGTTACTTCGGTAACAACTTAACAAACACACACACACACACACACACCAGGAGTCAGTTAAATTGTTTGCAGGGAGTAAGACGAGATCAGGAAGTCACACAAACACACAAGTTAATAAGAAGCTCACTGGTCATACATCTTTTAGGGTAAGGTCAGATTTCTGCCGTAATATTCTGTTCTGTGCTCACAGTTAAATCTTCATCTTTCCCTCCTCTTCCTCCTTCATCTCTATTTGTCTATGCTGCTGTTCTCTCTGAGGCTCTCCTAGTTCTCGGTCTGATCTAATCCCCGTTTTTCACTCGCTCTCAAACACAAAATCAAAAACAAGTTGGTGGAAACAGTCCTCAACTGGCCTACATACATGTAGCCCACACGCTGCATACACACTCTGCTTCATCTTTAAATGTTAATTTCACGTACGGCACTGCCTTGTCACTCCTCCATTATTCCACTTTTGAATCAGTTTCAGTATTTTCATGACCAAAACCGACTAAAGCACCTCACTTTATAACTAAATTGTGTTACCCTATCATAATCACCATGGTATGGGTATATTTTCTGCCGCTTGGTCATTTGATTTTTCTCTTGAAGCTCCCAAAATACAAGAGGGACTGCTCGATATCAACAAAATTAATCCTGTACATCATAATCTAATTCCTACAGAAAATACAATGACACCAGTTCGTGCATACAACACGCTCATACATATTTTCTCTATTTCACTTTCCCCAGTAACCACACACTCCGAGACACACACTTTCACAAATACAAAGACACACTTTAGCATCTAGTTAGTGTGACCTTTTTTGCACTAAAGGCAGAAATTACTAATATACTGTATATACTTTATTTTATTGTATTTGTTTCTTAAACATGAAACTCAGGTTCTCAGATACAAAGCCCTCTTTCAAAAATCCCCAAATGGCTCCTCTTCTGGAAAGTCACTTTCGTGGATGGTTCGACTTAGTCTTACCTCACTGAATGTTACAGGAGATTTTATTTAATGTAGGCAAAGCAAATGTCTTTGTTTGGCACGTTTCGGCATCAAGGCATGATATTTATGCTGCATAATATAATGAAGAGTCCAGAGGATTGCTGCACACCTCAAAACCTAATTTAAGTCCTGTTAAAGAGCAACACAAAAAATGCCATTTTTGTAGTCCAAAGCAGTCAGCCCTCTTCCTTCTCATAAGTGAGATTTAACAGCTCTCATCCATGTTGTTCCTAATTAAATTGTTGTTCTAGTATCTCTGTAACTACTGTTTTCCCCTTCTAGCTATTCCCTGAATTTTTCTCAAAGTCAGTTTTCCTTTCACTCACAAGACTAGGTCATCCCCTACTCGTCTCCAATGTTTGTGGTTTCTGAGTGGGAACACCACACACACGCCCAGTAAAGAATTCAGCAAACTGTGAATCGTCACTTAACAGGCAAATCCACCACATCCACAAACACTGCAGCACCAACTATATAGAGTCACTTTGATTACATATAAAAAGTCAAGCCCCTTAGCCCAAAGAAAATAAGACTTCTTGAGACATTTCATGGCCTTAAATTTCTCAAGTCTGATTTTAGACTTTTTAAGGATCCACTTAGACCCTGTGTGTTGTTTTTGTCTTCATCTGTGACTTCACTGAGCCTCGTCCTGACCTGCTGAATCACAGGTGCCTTTTCCAGGGCTTACAGGGGTCACATGACCAGCCTAAGCGTTTACTTCAGCGTTATCAGCAGACACGAGGACGCAGGACAGACAACTGAAGCCATATGGGACGACAGCATGCTGGCTAACAGAAGCTTCTCTTACTAGGCATCAAGAAACACACACACACACACACACACACACACACACACACACAGGGGCAAAGTCACGTTTACATAAACCTAAAACTCTCTTACACCAACTGTTATCTGCTCATTCGCAGATATCAACATGAAATAATAAAATATCCTTAAAGAGCTTTAGTTTTAAAAAAGCTGGTATGACTGTTGAGGTAAATAATATTTAGCTGAAGTTGAGCTGAAGAACAAAGTAATTATATTACACTTTATATATATATTAAAATATAAATATCAAAGGTAGGTTAGAGTTTGATCATTAGAAAGCTGTCAGAGAGTAAAAATGCGTCTCATTTTAAAAGCCCATAAAAAAAGTTGTATATCTCTGTGGGTATGTGTGAGTGTGTTTGTGTGTGTCCAAAAATAGGGAGAAACTCATCAGCTTTAGGGTATGTACACCTCACTCCTTATCTTGCATTATTGTGATATTAAACCTTTTTTCAACAGATTGATACACTTTTTATGTTAGACACAATACAATACTGTTACCATCCCTAGTCTGGTGCTTCTCACAGAGCTGCATGATCACTGCACCTTTCTGCAGACTTTTGCCTTCGTAACACAAGAATCAAAACCTTCATACTGCGACATATCTTCATATCTATTCAGTTCAAGACCTTAAAAAAGAAATATAAGTCCAGTCTCAGCAGACACCTGTGTGTCATGCAATAGCAGAGAGCAATAGAGTTTAAAAACGGCATGATTCAAGAAAATATGATGTCCTGTTATTCTTAAGTTTTAACTATACAAACATTCTTGAATATCAACTCAAACTAGGATTAAATTGAGGCAAACAAAATAAATAAATGTGTAGATGAGTATACAGAAAAAGAAGAGCATAACTCTCATGGCAGACTCTCGGGGATGCTATAGATAATGTTTCACTTGTGGTTCATGTGCGTTTCCAGAAATTGGGATTCATTGAATATTAGTGAGGGAACATTTTCTCTGTTGCTATTTTATCCAGTGCAATAACGTCATATGACAAATCATAACCATCTTCCCTTTAAGATGCACCATTTAACCAGGGATGGGCAACTTTGTTAACCACAAAGACCAGAATTTTACAAATAAACAAGTCGATTAAAACTACATCTTATTAAACCCAAAAAGAAATATCTGGATTTTCTCTGACTTTGTATGATCACACCCAAAACTCAAAACTGTAAAACTAAATTCAGGTAACTGAACACAGAATCAAAGCATGATAAGGGCACCTTTTCAATGCAATAAAATTTTTTATCTTTTATATGCATCTGTGTATTTAGTTCTTTTTATTTCATTTATATATTTGTTTTAACATTTTTTTCCAATGAGTCCATCTGAGAATGAAAAATTTAAATCCTTGGTCATTAATGATTATTTAAGATCGGTTGACTTGTGTTTTTATTAAATGCCTCAAAACGTACCTTTCCAGGAACCAAATCTACTCCGTATTGAATAATAATAAATATATTTTTAAAGGCTTCTGTTGGAATATATTTTTCACTTTGCATGTTGCTATGTGTGTTCATGATATTGTAGTGACAAATAAAATCAAAATATCTCTTTCAGATTCTTTTAGTTGTATGGTTGTCACTTTCTCTGAAAACTGAAATAGAGTGGCAGACAACACTGAGTAAGGAGGGCTGCCAGTTGCCCACCCCTGGTATAAACAATATGTGAACATGAAACTTTTTGTTTTCATCATTTTAATCTACTTTAATTTATGCCCAGATTAACAAGACATAATTTATTTTCCTTTACTTGAAAAAGAGTCTGCACAGTTTAAAATCACACATCCTGTTTTAAAGTGTCGGCCCTGGTTCTAGATTAGATCTGTTTAGACCCACTTTGTTTCTCTTCATCCCTCCAACACACTAACAACATCCACACATCTGCAGAAAGTCTCACCTGTGCCAGGACGTCCCATAATGATGTCCTTTCTCGGTACTGGATGAAGGTTTTCAGCCGGGAGGATGAGGGGCAGCAGAGCGGTGGGAGAGGGGTGACAGGGGACTGGCTGCTGGACCTCACCCCCAAATCCTGTCCCCCTGTTCTCCTCTTGTTCCCCCGAGCTGTCTGTACTGATGGGAGTGGGGGCTGTGTCCATTGTGCTGACCGTTACTGACAACGCCTGCAGGGGGGCCGGGGCAGTGTCGGTGGTGGGGACGGATGAGGGTGAGGGAGACACGAGGACCAGGGTTTGGGCTGGACTCCGCAGGAGGACGGTTCCGTTGGGGACTGTGGCTGCAGCGGCGTTGATGGGCACAGGAACCTGGAGGCCAGAGATGGGCTGGGGCGTGAGGGGGTCCAGGCCAGTGTCTTTGGATGTGGCGTTTTCAGCCCCCCCCTCATTACCACTGCCATCACCTCCTCTCCCTACAGGGCACTCTGTGAATTTTGCCAGAGGAACTTCAGGATTTCTTACAATGACGGGAGAATCCCGCAAAGCCTGCTGGGGGACGGGGACCACTCGACGAGGTCCTCCGTCAGGGGTGAGGGGTGAGGAAGGGGTCGGGGACATCAGAAGAGGAGGAGGGGACACAGCAGGGGAGGACGGAGGCCTACCAGAGGAGGGGGTGGTCACTCCTCTTGGCCGGGAGAAGGTGGGTGTGTGGGAGTGGGAGGCTGGTGTCTGGGGGGACAGCACCCTGAAAGAGTTATTGAGCTCCCCCTGCTCCATCTCCGTTTTGGGGGTGTAATCATGGTGGTGCGAGGGGAGGGGAGGTGGAAGAGGTGCGTCAGACTTTCGTTTGCTGGGGCTCATGGGGACTGTAAACGTCAGGTTGCTGTGGAAGGAGGGCTGGATGCCTGAAGTGTGTCTCTCCCTTTCTCCTCCACCAGCTAAGGTTGTAGTCTTGCTGCCCCCTGCTCCACCTCCCCCTGTCCCGCTGGGCTGCCGGTGCCTGCGGTGCTGCAGAACAGGGGAGGCGGTAATGGGGGAGAAGTTGGCCGGCCTAAAGCCGAACAGCGGGGAGGGTGAGGGAGAGGGGGCAGGAGAAAAGGGGGACTGGTTGGAGATGGGTGAGAAGGAGGGGGTGCCAGAGCGGGAGCTTCCCAATGAGACGAGCATGGTCGCAGCCTCACACTCGTCAAAGTCGAAGCGTGACGACAGGTCGTGGGGGAGCAGGGTGGGGAGGACTAAGCGGGGTCTGGAGTCTCCTCTGCTACTCGTCTCACTGCTCTCTCTCGATGTTTCGTCCCACTCAAACTCGCTGCTTGCTCTCCCTCGCAGGTCAGAGGGGGTTACTGTCCCTGAGCTGCTGCCCCCTCCTCCCCTCTCTCCCCCTGCTGCCTCCATCTCTTTGGTCCTCATGGACAAGTGTCTGGAGCAGTAGCCTCGGCGCTGTGACTCCTTCATACATCCATCCCTGGAGCACAGCCTCCTCCACTGCTTGCCATTGAACTTCTTACGGATGCCGTTAGGGGTGCACACCACATCACCTTTCTTATATTTCTGCTGAGCCAATGAGAGAGGAGTCCTAGAGCGTGAGGAGGTAGCGGAGGACCCACCAGAAGTAGGAGTAGGGGTCTGCGTCGGAGTGGTTTTTGATGGAGGTAGGTTTGGAGTGCTGTTGTTTAATTCAGAACCCAGGAGGGCTGGGGACGGCGGTGGCTGAGGACTAGCTAAGTTGGAGATGTGTAAGGGACCATGACCCCGCACCAGAGAGAGGTGGGGAGAGGAGGAGGAGGAGTAGCTGGGCTTAGAGACGATGCCTCGGTGCTGAGGGGCCACAGCATTTGGCTTGGCTCCAACAGCGAGGCCCATGTTGAAGTGAGACACCTCGACGTCTTCTTCTGGAGTGTTTGGCTGTTTCTGTCTCTCTCTGTCAGAGTATTTATCTCCACAGACACGGACTGTGCCGCCAGCTACACCGGGGAGGGGAGGGGGGTTGGTGGTTCTGTAGGGATGCCCTGCTGCAACTCCTTCATGAGAAAAACTGTTGCCCAATCTTGTTCCCCCTCCCAGCACCCCCATCCCAATACTTAACTGGCATACTTCCCTCTCTACCTCCAGCTCCTCCCTGCGCTCCCTCTCCTCCCTCTCTCTCTCGCGCTCTCTCTCCTTCACCCTCCCACCATCTATGTGTGGAACCTCCCATGGACGAGTGAGCAGCCTCAGACTTTGTCTGGACACCCACACGGCCTGAGCATTAGCTTTCTTTTTCTCTTTCTCTACCCCCACCCCTCTATTGTCCTGACTATCTTCACTGAGGAGAACCTGGTAAGGAAATGAGACACCAGGGTGGGGGTCTACCTTGATGATAATCCCCTCTCTGTACAGCAGAGGACCCCTCTCCTCTCCACTGAAGGGCACACACACTCTGGTCCCAACAGCAACAGGTGCCAAGCCAGGAGGAGGTGCATCCAAAATGACATCTATCCTGCTCTCGTCCCGTGATAATGACGTTATTGAGGTCCCCCCATTGAAAGGATATTTAACAAACATGTCCTCTCCTTGCAGCTGGACCTCGACAGCACCTCCATTCACCCTGCGCACCACCCCTGGTCTAAAAACATGTGATAAAGTGCATGAATCAACGTCTTTGACTCCTCTGTTTCCTGAAGCCACGGTCCTCTTCACTTGACGAGCCAGAACTCTCTGGTTCTTCATGCCTTTAGCCAGGGCTTCAGCGAGCCCCTCTGAGAGACCGGCCTCTTTAGTGTGCGAGTTAAGGAGAGGAGCTGGAATGTGGGAGTTCTTCTGAAGAAGGCTTGGTCCTGTTGCTTCCATTATGTCCAGATCAGCTGAGTGCTCACTCGCCGTATCCGTGGACGAACAGCGTACTGAGTTGGGGGCCCCCTCTGAGTCATTTTCTCTCACCGGGGAATCTTTTTCCTGGGAATCTGCAGTCCTGAGGGCCCTGTCCTCAGTGGAGACAAAATGGTTTGCTCCTGTAGCTTTTCGATCCACCGTAAGCGCTGATGGCTGATTACCTGAGCTATTATTACTTCTACTATTACTGCTATTGATAAAAGTGCTATGGCTCCTTGCATTACTGTTACTACTGTCCTTCAGATTGTTAACTGTACTACTACTGATGCCCAAACAAGTGCTTTTATTAACGCTGTTTATGATGCTGTTACTACTCTTAACATTATTAACGGGCGAACTCACTCTGTCGCTGACCTTGCTGTTGATATTGCAGTAACTGTTGTGTATGAGTGAAAGGTCGGAGGTAGGAATGGTAGTGAGGGAACTTGTGTTGTTAGCAAAGTGCTCGTATGTGTATTTTTTCTTGGGCACGCGGGCCTTAAATGTGGCTGTTTTCCTACTAGAGACTGAGACTGAGCTAGGGTTATGATTTGTGGCCTGAGGGGGCGTGGTTGTGGAGATGGGTGCCGAGGCAGAGGCAGGAAACGCTGCTGTATCAGTAGACATGGCACTGTTTCCATTAGTCCTCTCCATTTTCTCCTTTTCTGTCGTGTCTTCTTCCGTCTTCACGTCCTTAATGTCTGCCTCCACAGGTTTCCTCGGCTCTGCAGGCTCATCCCTCTGATGAGTATTGCTGTTTGTGATGGGTTTTTCGCTGGAGTTTGAGGCTGTGGGTGGGGTCTGTTTGCGCGTTGAGGGAGTGATGGGTGTAAGCTGTGTGGTTTTGACGAGAGTTTCCCTCTTGACTCTTTTAGGGTCTTTCTCTTGTAGGGGCTGAGCACCCCCTCTTCTTCTACCCCCTCTTCCTCTCGTCATGAGAGGGGAACGGCCTCTGCTTTTCTTCAACGGTCTCATCTTTTCCTCGCTGTTTACAAAGCTCACAAAGTGCTGCAGGTTTCACAAATGCTCCTCTTTTTTCACTTTTAAGGCACTCCTTCTGGTCTTTCTCTTCCTTCTCTCCTCTCTTGTGCTTCTGTCCTCTGTATCCAACTCTGGAAAAGAGGAGCAGAAAGAAAGAAGACATGCGGTCATTTATTATCCCTGTAATCAAAAAATTGCTGTGAACAAAAAAAAAAAGTGACGTCATACCTGGAAGTGTGCTACACTGCACTGCACTGACTACAACATTAGCTCAATATCTGAGGTATGCTTTCACTCGGCATCTTGTGACTGCCTGATATACCAGACTGTGCACTGCAAGCATGTTTGTGTCTGCTTAGCTGGAACAAGTTTATCCCTTTCAGACAATAAAGTCTCATTCATACAGCAATTATTTTTTTATTTAAAAATAAACAGCAAACAGCAGAACAAATATAAAACAGCTTCATCAGAATTAAGGCCATGATTGATCTTCTCATTTTAATAATTATACTCCAATCTGTATAGCAGCTATTCATAAGTAAGGTAAATGAAATATATATATATCTATATAGCAATGCTGAGTTTTTATGATTTTATTTCTTTGGTAATTACAGGCAAGTAAATATGTCTGAGATTAAAAACTCTTTACCTTGAGAAATTACCAACACATTAGTAAAGATATAGCAAAAGCAAAAAAGCAACTGAGTCAACCACAAAAAAAAAAAAGAAACAAGAAAGATGAGGAGAGGTTATCATTCAAGGTCACTTACACAAAGTATTCAAGGATCCAAATGGCTACTCTTTGAAACCTACATTTCTATAACTTCAAATTAATGCAGGAGTAAAAAATAACTCTCATTATCCACCAACTACACACACACAATTGAGATGCACACCACAGGCCACCTGATCCCTGCACTGAAGTCCTTTTCTTCTCACTATGATTGACTGGAAGCTGCAGGTTTGACACGAGAGGCGATATGGACACAATTATCCAATCTCAAGTAAATTAGCAATACACAATATATTAGGGATGATCCCATATTGTGTCAGTATGGGTAAAAGTATTTGGTTGAGTCAATATGACCAGTTTTAACAGGTCAGGGATTAACTAGTACCTATCATCTCATCCTAATGTGTTACCATTTTCTGTAAGTTATGTGCACTCTACTCAAAGCCGTAAATGAGCGAGTGATGTAGCAGTAGCAGCCCTGTGGCTAACACGTCATCAGTGTGTAAATACTTTCACTTACACAGTCATAAGTGTCCATCATCCACTCTGAGTTTATGTACCATTCTGACAAGATTCTTCAATTTTCAATGACTTTAACAAAATGCAAGTTGGACATAATCAAAAGGCATCAATTAATTAATTAAATAAGGGCATCGTGTTACTCTGTACATTTAGTTGGTTGAGAAACAAACAAAAAAGAAGCACAGAAAAGTGTGCCGCTGTATGATCTGGGTAAAGGTAAATATCTTATCAGGACTCAGAATCTGCAGAAACTCTGAAACTTGATCAGGATCAGGGCCAAAAAGCTGATCAGGACAGCCCTACAAAAACATTTTATTGGACAAGAAACTATATAAGGTTGTCAAAATGTGAGCAGTATAACATTTGATTAAATCTGACTGAAATCAAACCCATACGATATAGTAGAAACAAAAATCCTCGGCACCCAATTCTCTTGGCTTTCTGTTTTTTTTTATCTTAAAAAACTGCAGACAGGGTCCTACATGTGATTTAAATTGTACATAAACATTATATCAACATTTGTGAGGATTGTCCAAATTCCAATACTTAAAAGTATCGCCTGACTGTGGAGGTGGTAGTGGTCAGTTTTGGGTGGAGGTCAATCTTCATTCCTCCCACTCAAGTTATCCACTTCATTAAAGCAAGTCTGACGTCTCCCAGTACTTATAAACAAACACACAGCAAAGGAATGTGTCACATTTCATCGGAATTCATTAAAACTTCAGGGTTAAATGCTCTAATTATTTATCAACCAGAAATGCTTCGGGAGCACAAAACCTCTGCCAACATTGTTAGCTGAACTATCATCAGGAATGTGGAAATCTGTCCTGTCATGCAGTGTTGAGGAGCCCTTTAAAAATTTCTCAGATCCACATCTGGATGTGAATCAACACCAAAATCAAATCACTCTCCCCTTGTGCTGTGGCCAATATTTGCTAAAGGCTTCATCAAGATCTGCTGAAAAACTTTTGAGTTATTAGTGAGTATGGAAAACTTCTAAGGGTCATCTGAAGATGTGGCTCAGGACAAACCAGATCTGTGACCATGACTAAAATTAACTTTTAATGTGTATACATTAAATACAGATCTGTATGTTACCTTTTTCTGAATACATAATTACATCTATGTTTACTAACCATGTGCATAAACATGTCTGTTTGTGCAACATAACTGTGGGAAAATGTGCGATCATAATTTAGCACTTTTACTTTGACGTGCAAATTATCCGCACTTCAACACATTAACAGCTTACACACTTTAACTCTGAGGGTCTTCTTGCTATGGTTTGTCTTGAGCATACCTCCTTGATTGTTCTATGTGTGTCCTGTATATTAATGTGGAGTTCATGTATTGTGTATTTGTCATCTTTCTGCTGTTTCATGCACTATGTTTATTTTAAGATTCTACATACCTGTACAAATGTGTCACATAAAACTGTCTGAGACTACGGATAGAAATGAGTGTATCTGTAAGATCTGGCACATTAACATGTCAGAGTTCATTAATGCGCAGTCCTCTATTTAAATAAATACATAAACTGCTCTATCTTGAAATGTTAACAAGTCCTATTTACAAAAATCCTGGATCCGCATTCACTTCAGATCAACACCAAAATGTCACCACCTCTTGAAAATTGATCAAAATATGTCCAGAACTTTGAGTTATTCTGTTCATATGTGGACAGACAGACAGCCAAACAAACATACTGTATCCAGCCAAAGTGTGGTCTGAATTAGAAGTTCACATAAAATCCATCCTTGGAGATGTAAAAACTTAACACCACAAAAAGACTCTGGTTTGAGGGATATTTTTTAAGGGCCACCCTAACCACACAGAGCTGTGGGAAATACTTTATTTTAGTGCAATGTGTTTCAAATTGTAGAATATTCATTATTTAACAAATAGGGAGCAAAGTTTAGACAAGAAGTGGAAGTCTAAGCACTGTCTAAGTGCTGTCTAAATGACACAAACATGATAGAAGCCTGTAGGAAAGGGGGTAGGAAAGGATAAGAGCGAGGGTTTCTCTTGTGCCATGCCAGCTGAAACCACCTCTTCAACTGTTGGCAATGAATTTGTGCAATTCAGACTGTGCAGGAATTTTACTGATATTCTTTGGTAACAAAAACAAAAAGACTACAATATTTTCGATGTCCTGATATTCCATTTTTCACGGATGCACAGCATTAACAGGGTGATAGGGTGCTGGTTTGGTAGAGCGGCTAGCAACCAGGTACAATCCATATGCATACTCCTGCTGGCCCAGGTCTGAATCCTGCCTGCCGCCAGTTTGAAGAGTGGTTTTCCCAACTCTCTCTTACCCTCTTCACAAGCCTGTCCACTGTCTCTCCCTCCTATTAATAAAAGCACAAAATGCCCCAAAAATATCTCTAAAAAAAAAACATCAAAAAGGTGATATCTGTATCTGCAGGTAACTGCCTAAAAAAGGGGACTATCAATAATAACGGATAATGAAAATATTTTGCAAATAAATCTTCAATCTAAAGTTATATCATCCATAAACACAAGGTCAATATACCTTTGGTAGGTTTTTCCATCACTTCATTGGCTTTTGAAGGGGTGGACTTAGCTTAGTTTTACTTTTACTGTTTAGAATACATGATGGCTAAAAATTAGGCATGACCAGAAAAGACAAATGAAGTTATTTCTATGTATAGTGCTGGCTAAAACAGGTGTAGAAATTTTAGTATATCAGAAAAAAATCTGAAAAAAAATAGTATTATACACCCCTACTATGACTTTGTTAGCATGGTGTCAAGCAGGTATCAGTACAACTGGATTTTCATTAATAATCCACTCTGTTAAAAATATATATCATGCTGTCTAAACATCTAAAATAGATTATTATGCAGGCAGTATATATGTGCTTGTTTATGGTTCTTACAATAAATAGTCCATCTTATTGAGCATTACTTAGTCATGCCTTTTTTTCAAATCTGAATCGACATAAACTAAAACAAAATAAAAACACGGTCATACCCTACATCTATTTTAAAAATATTGCATCATATTCTCAACATCCAGATATAATTCCAAGCCAAACTTCCTCCAAATCTTTGCCTGAAACAGTTGGAGCTGCAAGTAATCATGAGAATGCAACAACAACACAGACACACACATGATTATTTTTACTGCCATCGAGAGGAAGGGGCTGGCAGTTGTCTGGGTGAGGTCACCCTGCAACATGGGTGAGAGAAAGATAGAGAGAGAGTGAAAGAGATAGAGAGAGATCGAGAGCTAAAGAGAGAGAGAGAAACATGTGTGTCTGCCTGCTGGTTCCAGTAGGCTGTTCTTGTGTAGTCACTGGGAATTTCCAGAGTCATTCTAGCGCTCCCTGGCCCTCTCTCACTCCATCTTGATGTCTCAGTCTTTCCCAGTTTTTCCTGTTTTGTCGTCTCTCTAATCCGCACACACTTGCGCTCACACACTCCGTCTCTCACACATTTCAACAAAAGGACAATATAATTGCAATGATCTGCAGTCATAAGATACGCCAAAGATGAGAGAAATTAAAGGCCTGACGCAGGATCAGGCACACAACAAGATCGCACTCACACACAACATATAAGCTCCCAACTTATCTCCTTCACTTACCATCAGGACTCCAAATTTACAGGGTTCACACACTGCCTGGCACAGACATGGGAAAAGTCCATCACACACATCTGAGGTAACCTTGTCATTAACTGTTTGTTTTCTGAAACTAACAACTTCCTGCAGTACACAGAGGCATCTCTTCCTGGTCTTGTGTTGCTGAGAAAGAACCGGGGTATTCCACACAGTCATCATCAGCTCTCTGTTCAGACCTTCGATAACACAAAGCTTTCATTTTCAACTCGGACAGAGTCACAGCTCAATCTTTTAGCACTTTTTCTGTGATTTGAGTTACACACTTTTGGAGTCAAACACAGACATTTTCAATTTCCGTGGTAAACTCTAATCATGCTTGAGCTGGATATTGTGATAATGTTTTGTATTTTATTTTAACTGTACCATTTCTTTAGCTAACATCTGGAGTTATCTATCATTGCAGCAGCATTACAGATGGCGAGGGAGTGCTTTTTATTATCATTATTATTTAAATATTACCAACCGTACAAACACTTTTAAACATGGACAATCATGCTTCCCACAAATGTCTGTGCTTTCTGCTGTGTTGTGTTTGTTCTGTCCCTAGGCTTTCACGTCTAGTAGATGGAGCGCTCCTCCTTATCCTACAGCAGTGTGGGCTCTGCTTCTCCCACTACAATGGCTCTGACTTTGATTTAAGTGAGGAGCAGAGAGTGCCTAGGCACCTGTTGTGTACTACGATCATACGGTTAGCTTGATCAGTGAAAGAGTTTAAGAAATTAACTGAAAGGAAGCCACTGGTAAACATAAACAAGTATTATGACAAAGGTCACCCTTCACAATGCAGTGTATCTAAATTATTGAAAATTAGCTGATACAAGCATTACACATGCAGCTGTGCATCTTGAATACAATTCATTTTCATTTTTTGTCAAATGATATTATACAGCTTCTTAGTATGCTGAAGCAGATCCTGAAATAAACACATTTTTTGACAACCAGAGTGATAGTGAATGAAAAAAAATCTTGGATCAGATGTCGCCCAAATCTTTGCCAACTGGATTTCTACCCCTACTAGTACTCATGGATTACATGTAAATTAAATATTCATGATGATAGTTTTTCCAACAATTCAGCTTCACTGCTAAGTTTTTAAAGTGTGGAAATTTTTTACATTTATGAGCCATTTTTTTAATCCATTAATAAGAAGCTTAAGAGACGCAGTTATCAATTTCAAATATTGGACATCCTTATCAGACAAGTGTTTTCAAATTGCATCTTGACACATCTGCCTTGACAGGGTATCTAAAAGCAACCTACGGGTAAATTTAATTTGTGATAAGACATTTTTCAAAACCATCTCAATGCATTTTAATAGATGACTGATGCCTGATCAGGATGTAAGCACATACATAAGTGACACAGTTCAATGCTTCACTAATTTTAAGTAAAAAAAATACACAAAAAGACATACACCATCCCGCTGATTAACAGATGGGAAAGTTTAAACTCAAAAAGCATGTGATGCAAACTCAGAAACACTCAATCCGATTACACACCTTCTGAAAAATACAAAAATAAAAATCAAGCTTCAAAGTATGATACTCTGCAATCCATTACATGAGCTTTCTAATCATTTTAAAAGCCTCTGATTTTGATAAAATAGTTCTGAGCAACTTTAAGTATCACAAGATTAAAGGCCACTCACAACTTGTAAATAACTGCAACTTTAAATTCTCTTGAAGTTTACCAGAAAACACCCCGGAGGATTAAGTCCAAACAATACCAGGTCAAGAACCTGCTCCAGCGAGGGCCGTCACCAGGTGCCGCAGCCCCGTGGAGTTATTGTGGTGGACTGGAAAAGACAGGAAGGAGTCAGGAAATATTGGCTTTCTGACCAGTTGACTGAATGACTCAGGAGGAGAGAAGAAAAATGTGTTTGGTATGGCCTCCTAAATGCTCTACACTTGTGCAGATAAGCCAGAGGAGGGCATGTGTGTTTATTCAATACAAATGTCCTGGGCTGCACCAAAGTCTGCACGCACAACGAAAGGCAGACGAGGAATTTGATCTTTAGACTGAAACGTACATGCTGACAGTGAATGGTGTAAGTAATCAGAAATCTCAATGTACCCTTACAATTCCAAAAGTAAATGAAAACAAAGTGTAACTAATGCTATTGTTGTTATTATCATCAGTATCATCAGTGAACTGTAGTTATAACCAACACTCCCATTGAAGAGATCAAAAAGTTATCTTATTTTCTCTAAAACTACTGACAATAATACATAGGCACCCATCTTTGAAAACAACCTAGAATAACAGCACCCTATGAAAAAATGCTGCAAGAAAGTTCAAGATGAAAAGCAGTGATTTGAAAAAAACAAACAAAAAAAACTCTACATCATGTAAAATTACAAAGAAAAGTGAATAAAAACTGGTGTGATTTATCTTGAATTTTGTTGCTGATATAAGAAAAGCTGCATGCAAATGAATAAAGTAACAGACACTATTCTCCCCTAAAAGGTCAAACAATTACACACACCCTCCGTGCTTAGAAAGCATCCCGTACACTGGAAATAAACAGAGCCTCTGACTCGTAATTTTAGCTTTTTACAATCCAAGATGCCAAAAGTTAGTCGGCAGGAAAAAGTCTTCTTTTGGTTGTTTTGTTTGAGCATATTTGAACTAAAAACATTTTTAAAAAACTGCTGAAAATCCTTCCTGTCAGTTGATTGAAATCAGGATGGCGCAGGGATAACCCTGGTCACTTTGAGGTTACACAAAACATCTTCACCTTCACAAATTAGACAAAACATGACAAAAACATGAGCTGTTTCGGTCTGAGGCCACCATTAATCCTGAATAGGCAGATACGAGTCCACTGGGTCTCCATAGCATTGGACTGCACTTCTCCTCAAACAACAAAAAGATGCTGTTTCACCCAATCCGCATCGAAGAGCGCACTGTGAACCCCCCTCCACCCTCCACGGCATAGCAACATCAAACTTTACACACACATTAAAACGCTCTCCTCAGAATTTACAGTGCAGTCATGCATACACTGTTAAAATCTCTCCTAGACCTCTATAACATCTCACACTCAAGCCTTCATGGCGCTGTATAAACACGCATACACACATTTCCACATACACACCCATTCAGGAGCCCACACTCTGCCCAGCATGACTGTAGCACTTCTGCAAAATCCACCAGGTAAATCAAAATATTACTTTTTCTTATTTTTATTATGCAGAAACTAAATTTTTTACGCAAAGAGCACCTTATTGGTGGTTGGGTTGGACGACAATGTATTAAGCGTCCGACACACATGCTGAACAGTCATTCTTTGGCAACATCTCAGTGTCAACACGACATAATAAAGAACTTCTACAGTCATCACAACTTTATCATTCATCCTGTCAAATCTACACCTTGATGCCAGTTTATTTGAGCAATCTTAAAGAATTTAGAATTTGGCAATGCCCCACCGCAACATGGCACAGTGTGTGCGTTTTAGAGTGTGTGTAGGACATGTGGGCATTTATGCTGCTTGTTTAACATGAGGTGTATGACTCTATCCTCCTTTTTCGGATTCTGCCTACTTTATTTAACGCTGCATTTGCACTAAATGGAGGTGTGGAGTGTGTACGTAGTTACCAGGCATACTGCAGCTCATCCCTCTCCTAAAAGCATTTTATGGGTGTCTGTACGGGCGCAGGGCTGCAGTGACGGGGGACAGGGATGGAAGGAGGAGAACATGCGATGGTACAACGGTGGATCACGGTCGTAAAGCCGGGATAGCAAAGCCTGCCGTGGCCCTTGTACACTCCAGCATGGCAGGGTGGCTTTGCCCTTAACTGGGTCACCGGGGAACACACTCACACATGAAACAGCAAAAAAAAAAAAAGAAAGAGCATGCTCTCTCTTACACACACATGCACACTATTTGTTTGTGAGCTTATGAGTAGGTGGGATGTGATTGTCCAGACAGCGTTGAAAGAAAATATTCTGTTGAGGAATTTGATTAAAGTGTGAGGGCAAGCTGAGAAAAGTGTGTGTGAGCATGCAAGTTGGTGACTGCGCTTGTTATGGAGAACATCCATTGTGACGTAGTATGAATACTGGCAGCTGTTTAATGGCAGGAGTATCAGAATGTAGATATTGTAGCACTTAAAAACAATAAGGCCTGGAAATTTGGCATTAGAGTCAATATTGATCACAAGACTTTAGCATGGATCAGAGGTGACTGTCCCTGTTTGGGACCAAATGGCAGAAGTGTCAATGCCACATCGGTGATCTACAAAGCATGCAAAGAGATGCCTTCACCACCTTATCTGCGTAAACATGGACAAAAATAAGGATAAGTGGAATGCATGCCACAGTGTAAATCTGCAGGCCAGCTTGGGACACTTAAGGATTAAATTTTAAAGCATCCCATTTTGAAGACCTAAACTACACCCATTAATAGTTGTGAGAAAACAGTATTAAAAAAGTGCACAGTCAGAGATGTCAGAGATGCATCGACAGTGATTGCAGCGCAGAAAAGTGGAGTGTGCAGCCTGGGAAAAGCCGAGAAAACACCGAACGCATCCCCGGCTCCTCTGCGCAGATCTGTGCGAGTACTACGAGAGGCTCCACACAATGTCAAAGGAGTATTATGACTAGAGGCAGTCAGCCGGTCTGCTCTGCTCCACGGTGCTCGGTAACAAACACAAACAACCGGTTTCCAGTTCTGTTTCATTATCCCAACATGACGGGGCCCATTTGTTCCTCACACAACGATGTTATGCATGCAGATAACCATTACTACGCCTATTACACACACACACACACACATACACACACACACATATAGAAGCTCCTACATAAAGCCAGAGCGGTGACACGATGTCTAGGTCATTCTATAAACTTGTAAAGAGCAGGAATCTCTCCGTGTTGGTGTTTCGCTCTAGTAAGCAGCTCAGTAATGTCAGTAGTGGTGGTTGTAGTAATCGTAGTACGCAACGGTCGCAGACTACATTAGTGCCCACATAATGACACCGTCAGCCAGACCACAAGGAAACAACATGTGGGTAGTTTTTAATCCCTCAAAGGGTCGTTTTACCAACACAAGCCATGCCAGCGCTGCCCCTCGTAAACATTTGGGTCTGCAATGCTGCAAATATGTCGATTGTTTTTACTACGCTCGCGCTGCCGCACGTAAAACTCGACACTCGAGGTCAAATAAAAGTGCTCAACATTGACCAGAGTGTTACATTATCGTCAGGGGGAGTTTAAATGTCCATAAGTCGTCCGAGGGACTGCGGTAAAACATTTGAGAAAGTTTTAGGCTGTTACACTCCCACCCCTCCCCTTTCTCTCGGCTCTTCCTCGGTGTCACTCCATTTCTTCGGACGGTAACGGAACAAACGGCCGACCGTTGGAAACTCAATCCCGTCTCGTGCGAGCTCGCTGCTCCAGGGAGCACAGATTTAAAGTCAGAGGAGCTTCGGTACGTTTCGCTAACTTAGTTTCAACTCACCCAAACAGAGCTTTCTTCCCCCGCCAGAGAAAGATTTATGGTCCTATTTTGCTGCTGAGGAAGCTTGAGCAACTCTCCGCAACATCCCTTGGCTGTCGGCTCTGAAGACCGTCCGTTTCACACTCACACTTTACTTTTCCTCCGCATAACATGTCTTTCCCCCACACAAACTCAAACTGGGGTATAAAAAACTATCGGTCTTCTTTTCCACTACAGTCACAAAATGGTGAATGAACCACTAACAGCTGGGCCAACCGACCAATCAGAGGTCGCTGACAGGTACAGTAGCCAATCAGTGGCTGTGCTACAGAGCAGAGGGCGTGGCAGGCTGTCAAACTCTACTAGATTGACGGGGAGGCTCGGCCAATGACGGCTTGGATGCTTAGCCAGGCCGGTATCCTGTCCCAAACTTTACAGTATCCAATAAGAGCTTTGGGAACCATAGGAACAGCATGAGGGCGGGTAAAGAGGCGGGAGCAAATATTCGAGAGCCAATAAAAACACACAAATGTCCCCTCCCCTTCTGAAGAGGAGTATGTTTACCATAATTGACAGCACAAGTGCCGTCCCTGAAGTAGACGGAGATAATGCATCAACCCCTCCGTGTGTCCATACAGAAGTTGGTGCAGCATGATCTAAGACCCAATAATGCGGTTTTTCTGCCCCATGGATAGGCTTTGTCTCTGCTGGAGACCTTTGCTTGATATTTTGAGTATTCCCAGGCAGAAAGCATCAAAAGCGAGGGCAATAGGGGAAGGTGCATGTATTAAAAGTTTGTTTTGAAGCCTGTATGGCACAGCAGACGCATCGCTGCCCCTCACACACTGCTCTCCCTCTCCCTTTTCTCTCAGCAACAGACGCTCACTTTCACCGCCGTCAGCCAATCACAGCGCTGCATCCCGCTGGCTCTGACGTCGGCAACCTCTCCGCCACGCCCACTCCAGTGAAAGTGAACGGGAACAGTCTCCACTGACGTCACTTCAGCGGCAGGCGATTGGGCAGGTGCACGACGTCTCGGGGCCAATGGAGGGACGCTGCGGTGATGTCATCAAGAGTGTTGCCACCAGCTGGACCGTGGGGGCGTGGTCTGGCGTAAACTCGACTAACCCCAAATTTGTAACTCTCAGGCAGTGGTGGAGACGAACCTGTGTACTAACTGAGCGATGTGCATGTTGGAGATGATGGCACGAGCGGGAGAGGGGCACCCCGCGCGTGTGATCTAAAATGTGTCAGTCGCATCAGTGTCCTTTGACCTCTGCATCAAGGAGGAAATTTACTCTACCTTGCAAAAGATGTAGTGCCGTAATAGTAAACATTACATAATCCTCTGCTCCGTGTGTGGAGGACCAGACTCATGCTGAGACAGACAGACAGACATGCGGGAGCTCACGCAGCAGCGCCCCCTGTCGGTGGGAGCGGATGCAGCATGCTGATCTGTCACCCAAACTCAGAGTGTTGAGTGTGGCTGAAAACAGGAGTTTTCTGTGATTGGCTGATGGAAGCTTTACATTTAGTATCTCCAACACCACGCTGAGCCTGCCTCTGTGCCTGTGTGCTCAGCAGAGGAGTGAAATGTAAGAGCGCTGCAGGAGTCCATTAAAAGTAGACACAGAGTGACATCTAGTTGTACATCTGTAGCACTGCAGCTCACAGTCCTCTGGACAAGGTCTACACCCTAAAAGTTTTCCACCTCAGTTGTTCTTCATTTGTCTACGCTTCAACTGCTGAAGAGACAGTAAACAGATTATTACTTCCTGTGCCAAAGTTTTAACTTTTTTTTCTTTTTTTTTGCCAAGGGCACACCAAAGATCTTGCCAAAATCTTAAGGCACACTCCAGTATGTGTGCCTCAAAGTTTTATGAACATGAGAACGGAAAAAATAAATGAAGTGTTAGCTCAGTGTTAACTTATTTATTGCCACCACTTCCTCATAAATTACAGTAGGTTCATTAACCTATTAGCTTACCCATTAATACAAACAGTGTAAAAATGTTAACTCTAAAATACTTCCCATTTAACTTAATCATAAGTACAACTTTAATGATAAAAACAATGTGGGTGTCTTGTTTTTAAAACAGTAGTCTAATATATTTTGCCAAACAAGTGCACAACTCCAAAAAATATATATACTTGGATTACTTACAAAAAATGTTTCCCTTTTGTCTTACTACCTTAAATACATCATTGTGACAAATTTATTGAAATGAATTTTCTGACCTTACCTTGAACACATCTTATTGGCATCATATGTCCGCTTATTGAGGTAACCGATTAAGAAAGATTTCAACATTGCTTTTAAATATTATTTCTTTCTATTCGTTTTTTCTTCAAAGGTGTGTCATTTTGGTTTGATTTTATGCTCAGTGCTGATGTGCTTGAAGTATTAGACTTGTTAAGTATCAATTACCGCAAACATTTTGGGATTTTATGGTTGTGAAAAAGTGCTTAAAAAGTCGGTTGCAATTTATTATTTCATTTGATTTATTTAAAACTTTTTTTTAGGTTTTATAGGGATTTTTAAAAGCTTTTGAGTTTGTCTTTGTAGCAGTTACATATATCAGTCAACCATATGCTGCTAATAATGCTAATAACAGATGTTCAGATTCCTGAGGCACATTGGGACTTGGCCAGGAACACAAGTTTACATTTGTGTACATTTGTACAACATTCACTAAATTGACTTCATGTTTATCTAGGACTTTTTCCCCCTGGCTAGGGTCTCTCCCCCAAGGGATGGACCTGATAGTCTCAGGGGGAGTGTGGGGCTTTGTCATTTTTACAGAAGTCAAAATTTGGTTTTACATATCGAATACAATAACCCACTAAAGTTATGCTTTCTTAAAATATCTGTGTGCGCAAAACCGTTTAGTCTTGACTCTTTGTTGTAACACAGAGATTTAAATTCTGAAATTAAAGTCACAAACCACAGAAAATAGTGAGACTGTTTTTTAAATTTAGAATTTAATTTCCAAGTTTTGGCTTGTTTCCCCCCAAAGTCCTAAGAATAGAAGGTTAGCCTGATATGAGATAACACACAATATTTTTCTCAGAATTCTGAGACCAAACTAAAAATTTTAACCTCAAACCAAATGCTGTTTTCTTTTTTTTCAGCATCAGAAAAATAATACTAAAAGCAAAGTGCTTAAGTGACCCTGGTCGTCTTCTGTGCGATTGCTACTCTTCAGTTAAATCAGTCAATCATCAGCTGCTCTATAGCTGTACTAATGACAGATGTTCAGATTCCTAAGGCACATCTGGACTTGACCATGAACAACGATGTACATTTGTGGACTAGGTAACAGGGACTAAATCTAGTACAGTAATTAAGCCTGTTGTTATTTAATAAAAACATGTCAAACACATTACAAGTACACTTCGGAGCTCACATTTCAGTTTCAGATTTGGTCAAACTTGTGCATTACAAATGTCTAGTACTGTTTGAAAGAGACATTTGATTCTATAAACACACATTATTCTGTATGATATACTGAAAATCCCTTTTGTCTAATGTGTGCTAGTCTTTGTTTTTGTGAACACGCATGTCCCTCCACTTCAAACCGACTTTATCTTACTCAAAACCATTCTGAATAAACTTTGGTAACATGTTGCTGAAAGCGTTGTATATTTTAAACTTCAAGCTCACTCATAATAAGATCCTGGAATTTCAAACAAATTTGTGGCAAAGTTCATGACAAGACTTTTTTTAAAATATAAATTGTTCTTTTTTGACGCAGTGTGTCCTCTAACTTTTTCGATTTGGGCCATTTACAGTAAATACATCATGATTTCATTCCAAAGTTTTTGTTTAATATATTTTTAAGCCTCTATTATATTTATCATGAAGTCATTGCCATACAGCCCACTGCAGGTGGAAGCACTGAGCACAAAGATCAAACTGTTACAGAATAAAAACTGAAGTAAATCTTCTATTATCTTTGATTATTGAAATAAGCTGAGTTTGACATTAAAGAAATTAGTTTATATAAATGACTGCAACTGCTTTGGTGAAGCTCTTTGCTTAAGCATTATTAAGTCAATCTGTATCAGTAATAATGACACTGGCAGGTCTAGACTGTTGTTGTTTCTCAACACAAATATATAAGTTGCGTTGCAGAAACAATGAAAAACACTTCTTAAAGATAATTAAACAACTTAAAAATAATTTCATAACACTGAGTTAAAAAGTTGGTTAAAGTTTTTACACTGATTTGCTGATTGGGTTCAACATTTTGAGTCAAAGACATGTCAGTGAGATCACATCTGAAGAAAGCTGATTAAGCTCCTTTTGCTAAATCATAAATAATCATAACTGTATAAGTAAGAGCCCCATACAACGTAAACATTTTGGCACTCTGGCTGTGAGAAAAAAAACAGTGGTCCACTCAGAGGTGGAAGTTGCCATATCTGAAAACTCACTCGCTAGCGCACTCTGGTGGACAAAGCGTGGCACCTACAGTCTAATCCGAAAATGTCTCAGAAATCTCACTTGTGTTTTGCTCCATGCTGTAAGGCATAATAATCTCTGTTGCTTAAGTTATGAAAAATCAAAATTGCACAGCGTTATCTTAACATTTGACTAATCAGTTTTGTTCTTTCAAAAATAAAAGGAAATCCCTCTAGCTCAGCGACAGATACGAAAAAGAATAAGGTGTTTTACATCAACCCCCCAACTGAAGAGGTTTTCTATGTGTTAGTTTGAATGTAATGGAAAAGGGGATTAAATAATGCAGTTATTATCACACAGCACTGCTCTTATTTGGGAAACAATCAGTTCCCTTGAATCACTAAAGCCTCTTATATGATAGATCTAATTCTTTTTATTCCTATGTCAACATCACTGTTTAAATGGGTACATGATCATTTAGGAACATAACTAACTGTCATCATCTGTGTTTTTGCTGAAAATGAAGAACCACTGTGGATATAATGTAGTAACTTTTACAATACTTCACCTCTTTCTAATTTAGAAGTTATGATGACTGATGTAAAATACAGAATATCTACAAAATAGAAATTATTTTGTCAACTTTTTGTCTGACCTTGTCTTTTAGAGGTATACTAGGGCTGGGTAACGCAGACTGGAATAGTATCACAGAATGCACAAAATTACATAACAGGATTTTTTTTCTGCAAATAAACAACTAATAGTTGTCACAAAACCGTGTGATAACTGTGATATGATTTTACTAAGAATCAAACAACACTGACAGGGGGTAAGGGGTAGGACCAGATAAGTTTGACTTCTTCCTACTCCTTTTCGAGAATGTACATTCTAACTTCTGATGAATATTATAAATTAGTTATGTTTTCTTATTATTTCCTCTTTTTTGTGTGTGTGTTGTATATATATTTGTTGTTATATGTTCGAAATAAACAAATAAACAAAATAAACACTCATTAGATATCTGCTTTATAAAGTAACCCTTGATGATCAATATAATGAAGGTTATTTTATTTCTCAAAGGTCAAGACAAACTCCTGCACAGTGTCCAAACTGGAAAAAAATCAGAAGTGACATCTCCTTATACTGAGATTGTCCAAATGATCCTCACTCTTAAATATCCTGGGTCAAAATAAAAATAAGAAATATGTTATTAAAATTGTCAGTGGCAAAAAAGCTGAATAAACATAATGAACTAAAGCAATACTTACAGAGAAAGTCCATCTTTTTCCAAATGTTGCTGACATTTAACAGCATGCATTGCAGTTTTCCTGCAATTTTTAACAATGAAAACAATAAATACTCAAATATAAGGTGTCAATATCATTTGATTGTACCCAATAACATAACTGCTCCTTAAATAAACTAAAAAAAGGACAATTCCCCAACTAGACTGAAGCTTTTAATAGGTGATCTTGTGGCCAAAAGACTTCCTGGTGTGTTTTTTTACTCGGAAAAAAACAAAAACAAAAAACAATGCACTGAGTATATTTTTTTAAATCGGTTCATATAATGTTGCATAGATGTACTGGTGTGTTGATTTAAGCCTCTTTGTTTGGACACTAGATGGTGACAGATGACATTAATGGTTGTTAAGATGGTTTTCAGCTGTGCTAACAGGTCATGTGTGAAGAACAGGAAGTTTGTTGGGGAACACACAGCTCTTACTGTAAAAAGATGAACAACCACAGAGGTTAAAATCTTCACATGCAACAAACAATCAAGCCACACTAAGCTTTGCATTTCTGACATCTGTTCAGTTTTAGATACACGTATAGACCTTCCACACACACATACATGTGAATAAAAGTTCAGACATTAAATTGTAACAGCATAACCAATACTGCTGTCAACAATTTTGTCTTTTCCTCCATGAAACTTGAAATACATTCACTCATCCTAAAAACCTGACACGATGCCAAGCCCTTGTTTCTAACAGAGTATTTAAAACCACCATGACAGTCAATAAAAGCTTCTCTGAGAACATCCAGACACATTTTATGGAGATCCTCAGCAGACGGCTAGATGGCCAAGCTCACCCTGAAATGAGTCAAATACCCTCACATGTCTACCTGGACCCTCCATGCGACAGGTGCAGGCAAGCCCCTGCAGACTTACTCCATATGTTCTGGGCCTGTCAAGACTGCATACATTTTGGGAATCCATTTTTGATACCCGTTCTAAAATATTAGAAGTGCCAGTAGATCCATCCCCTCTCACTGCCTTTTTCGGTATCATGCCGCAGGGTGTACGTCTAAATAACTGTAAGAGTAACAAGCTAGCCTTCTGCACCTTGCTGGCCAGGCGCCTTATACTGGTGGTTCAGGTGGAAAGACCCTCTTCCTCCTAAATATTCTCACAGGATTAAGGAGATCATGCAATATGCCAAGCTTAAGAAGATAAGATACTCTCTTAGAGGGTCAGTCTTAAGATTTTATGAAACCTGGAACCCTTTCTTGATGTTTGTTGAGAAATTAGGAGTGGAAAATACAATCCCATGATGTTTTACACTTCTTTCTGTGCTGGCTAGTGGCAATGTGGGATGACTGATTAAAGCTGGGGTTGGCGATTTGATTTAGATATACTTTTTGTAATACTGGTTAAAATGGTCTTTATAACCCAATGGTAATCAACTCATAATGTGTTCTTAAAACAGAGCGAAAAATATCGGCGATCTACAGCAGGAGTAAAACAGGGAAAACCCCAACCAATAACCACGCTGGGACACTTGTTTTTAAACCTATCAAATCCCGTCGCCATTCTGCCCGCCTACTGCGCGTGCATTTTCCCGGCGTGCACAGACTCGGTGTACGAGCCGAGCTCATACGTATCAGAGTCCGCTGGAGAATGCTTACCTTTCAAGTTTTGTCTTTGAAAATAAGGGAAGCCTGCCGTCCCACAACTCCAACCAAGCTCCAGTATCCCTCACATTTTAAGACAGATGTACAAGAAATCTAAAATAAACTCTTTGTTTTCTAAGTTTGTTCTGCTGCTCTAATCTCGGGATAGCTGCCACCCAGGCTACTGCAGGTGGACGTTCTCGCAAGGCTTTTTCTTCTTCTTCGGTTTAACGGCGGTTGGCATCCATCATTTTGGAGCATTACCGCCCTATTCAGGCTCAAGACAGAGCTCATTTTGGAGAGGCAGAGGAATGTTTTTATTATTATATCGTCACACGGGAGATTTACGGGAGAATACTGATACAGGAGGACGGCGGAAAAGAGGATAAAATATGTAAAATACGGTAGTTTCATGGCCAAAACGGGAGATTTGACAGCTATGTGGAGAATGTCAGAGGAACTACCTTTACCCCGATCAACATCGGCTGTGAGTACTAACTAACTTTACATGTTTGTTTGGTGTTTTCTTACCGCTGACTGAGACATGACTTGGTGTAGTGTAAAACAAACACATTGTGCTGAGGGTTTGGAGTTGAATCAGTCTCTGGATATATCAGCCGCACGTGTGCATGTGAGCAGGGGGAGGGTTAGGCGGAGCCCTGAGGAGATGCTACTTTCAAATTTATGCTACTTTTCCAAAATCGCCAACCCCAGCTTTAATATGGTATATTATCTGTCCAGTGGGTGGGTTAATGGGTGGGATTTTCTTTTTTGTCTGTTCTTGCTATTATTTTTGACAGTTTGTATATTTCTTCCATACACTTTTCTAATTACTTTTATTTTGTATATTGAAAAACTTTCAATAAAAAGACCTTGATTAAAAAAATACCCTCACATGTCTATCAGCTTTTTTTTCTCCTCTGTACCCGTGACTGCTCAGATTCTTCCAAATATTTTCAAAGTATTATTTAATCCTCCCTCCTCTCATGCAACCTCAGTGACAACTCTACCTCATTAGCAAGTCCGCTGCCCCCCACCGCTCCTGCTCCTGCTATTGGAGCTGGACCCCTGACCTTCACCCTTCACCCTCTCACTGTGCACTCATCACTGGTCTGTCAGTCACACACCACAGACCCCCTCTCCCCCGCTGTGCTCAGCTGTCAGTGCAGACAGTAGCAGAGATACAACACTAAAGAGGCCGCTCACAAATGAACCCTTCAGATTTGGAGAAAATTTCAGGACAGCTTGTCCCTTTCATTTTCTGTGGTAGTTTGATATGAATGTCACCCCCCACCCCCCAACTGCTCTCAGTGAAGGTCCTGAATATTTGCTGCTGACACGGCTCACCCTGACATCATGGTTAGCACCCTGGTAGGATTACGTTTAGGTAAAATCAGGGTGACAAAATTCAGCCGAGTGAGTTCTTGGACTGGGAAATATAGCAAGTTTGAAATATTGCAATGAGAACATTTATATTTACACCACTACTCTAATTCAGAGGTGGGCAAATGGCAGCTTGAGGGACCCTCCACCTCACCTCACTTAATTTCAGAATTCCCCAAATCGCACTTTAGCATGATATGCCACAACAACTCCACATATAAAGCCAAAATGCTTTACAACACAGAACCTGAGCAGATTAAATTTGCTTTAATGGTTTCTGTAAAGGTCTTTTGAGATATTAATAATACATTCAGGAGAAAAAAAAAGTTAAATAAAATTAAATAACCATCACTGACTAAGATTTTTATGTTGGCTACCTCGGCCATATTACCCTCAAAAAGGTAATTTTGTTATCAATGCTAAAAAAAAAAAGTGTAAACTGTGAGTGCTCCAAGGGCACAAACCTTCACAAAGACATTTCTGACACTATTTATCTCACAATGTTAGAAAATCCATGAAAATCCAAAAAATCTGAAAATTGAATCACTTCTTCCTCATGCCATGCCATGACTAACATTCCCCCAAAAACTGATCAAAATCTATTTTATACTTTTCCAATTATCTTGTTCACAAACTAACAAACATCAACAAAACTAACCTGGTTTATTGCACTGATAAAGTATCTTTAACTTACCTACCTTTTATATTAAGCCCATTATATTGAACTTTACAGTTCAGTTTTCAGCATGAAAATATAATTCTAAATTCTAATAAAAGCTAATCATAATCCTTTTCTTAAATTACAGGTATTGTGATTGTCTCATTTCTAGTAACCTTTAATTTGTAACAGTTTGGCTCTCTGAGACTTTATCATTATTGCAACCCTCATGGAAATCAAAGTTGCCCACCTCTAGTCTAATTATTAGGAGACATGTGGAGTAGTCTGATTACTCCAGAGCAGCGTCATCTGATTTTGTTTGGTCTACGACATTTGCACATAAATAATACACAACTGCAAAGCTTGCAGGAGGATAAACAGGAAACACAGTGAGCAGCAGCAAGGGTGATAGAAAGTACATTTTCGTAGTAAAGCAAAACTGAATGTCATGCTAGAAAATGTAAATGTAATACACAAAAAACATCGGCTACATGACAATACCACATAATCACATAATCAACTGTCCTGCTAAAAAGCTAAGAGGCAAAACAACACTTGTCAAAACAGGAAGTAAAGAGCTGGCAGAGATTTTGCTGTTTTACACTAACTTGTGAAAGACAACAGGCTGGTGACAGAATCACAATAACATGTTTATAGGTATACTGAAATGCATGCACACGCATCAAACAGGAGAATTATGATGGCCTGATTATTCCCACTAATCTGACTCATCTGTGTGCCTTTCACCAGGGGCGATATGTTTTCAAATGAGACAACGGGTAAGACAATCCTGTTCATTAATAAAGGTTATTTAACATGACAATATCAACGTACTACTTCATCAGCTACAGATGTGGACAAAATTGTTGCTACTCTTCCATTAAAGAGAGAAAAACCCACTTGGTCACTGAAATAAGCTGAAACTGACAAAAGTAATAATACATAAAAATTTACTGAAAATCAACTAATGAAAATCAGACTTTGCTTTTGAATTGTAGTCCAAGAGAATTATTTTAAAAACAAACTAATGAAACTTGCCTGGACAAAAATGATGGTACCCTTAACTCAATGTGTTGCTGCACAAGTTTTTGAGGCTGTCTCTGCAAACAGGCAATTTCTGTGACTCACAATGAGACTTCTGCACCTGTCCACAAGTATTTTGGCCAGTTCTCGTTCGCAAACTGCTCCAGCTGTCTCAGATTTGAAGGCTATCTTCTCCAGACTGCATGTTTCAGCTCCTTCCACAAATGTTCAAGAGGATTCAGATCAGGGATCATAGAGGGCCACTTCAGAATAGTCCAGTGTTTTGTTCTGAACCATTCTTGGGTGTTTTTGGCTGTGTGTTTTGGTACATTATCCTGTTGGAGGACCCATGACCTGTGACTGAGGCCAAGCTTTCTGACACTGGGCAGCACATTTCACTCCAGAATGTCCTGATAGTCTTCAGATTTCATTGTACCTGCACAGATTCAAGACACCCTGTGCAAGATGCAGCAAAGCAGCCCCAGAACATAACTGAGCCTCCTTCATGTTTCACAGTAGGTACAGTGTTCTTTTCTTTGTATGCTTCATTTTTGTGTCTGTGAACACAGAGCAGATGCGATTAACAAAAGGCTCCAGTTTTGTCTCATCTGTCCAAAGGACATCCTCCCAGAAGCTTTGTGGCTTGTCAGTATGCATTTTGGAATATTCCAGTTTCACTTTTTTATGATTTGGTTTCAACAGTGATGTCCTCCGTTCAGTCCACTTTGGCTCAAACCGTGACAGATGGTGTGATCTGATTCTGATGTACCTTGACCTTGGAGTTCTCCTCTAATTTCTCTGAAGTTGTTCAGGGCTCTTTGGTTTCCATTTGTACTATCCGTCTCTTCAGTTTGTCATCAGTTTTCCTCCTGCAGCCACGTCCAGGGAGGTTGGCTACAGTCCTGTGGACCTTAAACTTCTGAATAATCTGTGCCGCTGTAGTCACAGGAACATCAAGCTGCTTGGAGATGGTCTTATAGCCTTTACCTTTAACATGCTTGTCTATAATTTTATTTCTAATCTCCTGAGACAGCTCTCTCCTTAGCTTTCTGTGGTCCATGTTCAGTGTGGTACACACCAGGATACCAAACAGCACAGTGACCACTTTTCAGCCTTTAAATAGGCAGACTGACTGATTACAAGCTTGGAGACACCTGTAATGATAATTACAGGACACACCTTAGTTTAACATGTCCCTATGGTCACACCATTTTCAATCCTTTTTAGGGGTACCGTCATTTTTGTCCAAGCCAGTTTCATTATTTTGTTTTTTAAAATATTTCTGCTGAACCAAAATTTAAAATCAATGTCTGATTTTCATTAGCTGATTTTCAGTAATTTTTTATCTATTATTACTTTTGTTATTTTCAAGTTATTTCAGTGACCATGTGGGTTTTTCTTTCATTAAATGAAGGGTACCAACAATTTTGTGTACGTGTGTATTAATGTATGCAATGTGGAATGGCATGATTTCATACAGAAAAGGAAATCCTACTGTCAGTAAATAAAGATCATTCACTGTAAATGTGAATTTTGACCACAAGATTATCTTTATAAAATTTTATTGATTTAAAACGATAATTTCTTTAGTTTTCATTTAAGCAATGAGCATTTATATAGCAAGTTAAAATCATATAAAAAAATCAATACCTGTCTGATATCACAAGAATTTAACACCCACTTCAACACCCAATGGTGGGAAATTCATTGTTTTCTATATTCAAGTTTCAAAATATTTTGGTTCAACTGATCATTCCAGAAATGGAGTTGTTGTGATGTGGAAACACACTGTGTAAGAGTTTGTACATTAATAAACAGAATGTTGCCCATTATTCCATACAGCTTTAGTGTGCTGGAGTTTGTCTGCAATCCTCAACCATCAAAACAGAAAAAAGAGCAATACTGGGTTTATTTTTGTTCCTTGCTGCCAAACAGATATCAACACTATTTGATTTATATTCTAAAATTTACCTATTGGGACTACGGATAAGATTTGACCATGATCAAAATTGCTCATGGACCTGATTCTTCAAAGATTGTTTGTAGATTCCTGTGGATTTTCTGGGCAGGAAAAAGTTGGCCTAAGTTCTTAGAGACAACAATGTCAAACACATGTCACTCCGGGTATTTAACACCAGGCTTCATAGATCAAGTGCTGAGGTAGTGCAGTGAGCCACAGTTTTGACCATTTTTGCTCCCCTTTGCCATGATTAAATTTTTTCCCCTCTTTGTTTTCATGTCTGCGAGCTGCCACTGATGGGGGCGTGATCTGTTTGATTTTTAAGGCATGCACGACGAAGTGGAATGAATTCATTAGGATAACAGTGATGATATCAGTGCCTTGAGGGAACTGTTAAAAGATTTTTAACTGGAGCTGGTTTTTGATTCCCCTCCCTGATTGTGACCATAGACTGTAAAAAACATGGACGCCATGTCGCTGGGCTCAAATTGAAGCCTCCACGAGAACTGCTCCCCCTGGTGACTGGCTGCAGTATAGGTCAAATCTCCGTCTCCCCCATTCATCTGGACGGGCCGTAGTGAAACTTCAAAAAATTATTACACCCCATACAAATATTTCTCCCATCTGTATGCTGTGGTGATATGAAAGTATTATTGGGCTGCGTGTTTTCCAAGTCCTCTTTTTTCTGAAAAGTTTCTTTTTTATTAGTTATTAGAGTTTAAAAATAACCGCGGTTTACAGCAGCTTCACAATGATTGTGTACGGGGTATGCTGCGGAGTGTTGCGACCGTTTACAACAGCTGCGTCCGGATTATGGCCCAAATTCTCTACTGGCTGCACAATGGCGGCGCCCTGACGGGGGATATTTAGGCTTCAAATCCGTTACATGGTGGAAGGCGGAGCCACGCTATCCAGTTCTTATAATACATCCATGATTGTGACAACCACTGCCTGTTTCCATTTAGCTTGAAAAAGTCATGACAAGAGTTCTTGTCTGTACCGCATAGGCCTGGTGTCAGGTGAGTAGGCCTGGGCAAAAAATTGATACGATTTAAAAATCAAGTTGGTAAGTCAAATCGATTTGTTTTTCCTGAAACTTAAACCTTTAAGCTAAACAATTTTTTTTAAATTCAACCTGTTCATTTCACATTCGCAAGGACACGAGGCTTTCCGTAGTGCACTTCCTGCAGTGTGTCACTCTCCTCCCCCTGATATGTCACATGCACAAACAACATAGACAACATGGCGGCGGCGGCCGTAACCAGCGAGGAGTGAGTTGAGTTTTCTATTACATACCGTGAGTTACCTGTAACCAGTGAGGTGAGTTGAGTTGAGTTTCTGTTACCGCAGGCATTTTGTTGCTTGCACTTTGAGGCACTTTTCTCATTACTTTCTACACTTTTGCATTTTTTTACAACAAGAGTTGAGTTTTCTATTAAGAGTTTTATTTTTTTACAACAAGCGTTGCCTCAGGCATTTTGTTCTCTTTATAGTTAATTCAACAAGTGTATAGAGCACAGGCACTTTGTGTCGATTTCTGTGTTGATTTTTTGACCTGGAGGCACTTTAAATGTATATTTTAAGTATAAATAAAGGTATATTTTGGAAATAAATTTACAGTGAGTAGTTATTTCATTTTAAATGAAGATTTTTTTGGGGGGTGGGGGGAGTTGCCCAGCTCTACAGGTGAGGTCAGGTGTGGGAGCACATGCTGGGTCAGCACTTCTCCATTCATCAGTCCTGACTACCCCACTGCAGTTGTAGGTGTTCGTGTGTGATGAATTTAAGGTCACAAGGGTGCGAAACATTCTCACATGTTTTGCATGTGTACAAAAGCACCAAGATTAAGTCTGTAAAGGTAGAAGAAAAGAGGAAAGGGATGGAGGCAGAGGGACATACAAATTCATAAATAATCAAAATGCTTTAACTTGTTGAATGTTTTCAGCCTAAAATAATCAAAGTTGAAGTATTTCAGATTTAGTCTTTCCCTTTCTGTCAACAGTCTGTCCTCTAAACACTAAACTAAACCTGAATTCCTCTTAACCCAAAACAAAAACAGACCTACCGCAGGAATGTCTCTCACCTCGGTCAGAAATGCTCACAGTAGCATAACCTCTGACCCCTGACTGCTTACCCTGATCTCTTATCCTGTCAAGTCTGACCAGCAGACTCAGGACAAGGGATGAAAATAGGAACTGGAAAGGTTCTCAGAACAGCAGCTTTTAAGACAGAGAATACGTTTTACATAAAGAATCTGAAAAAATAATACCATTAACAAGAGCAGCAGGAATCAGTGGGGAATTCAGCAGGAAAACCCTGAAGTCATGAACCAGTTAACTCAACAGCTGATCTGAAACAGAAGTTGAATCGCTGGTTTCACTTTTAAGGGGCTGGACTCACTAGAAAAGGCCTTGGATTAAACCTAGTCTTAAAAAAACAAACCACATCTAAATGGTCATTTCTACAAGCCTTGTCAGCCAAAAGGGATGCTAATGGTAATATCTTTAGATTGGTTATAGGCTGAAATATCACAGCTGGAGATGCACAAAATCATTGGCTCAGTATTCGTATTGGAAAGTTGTAGCTTAAAAAACTATTATGGGGTGCTGGTTGGCGGAGTGGTTAGCAACCAGGCACGTCTCATGTACATACTTCTGCCGGCCTGGGTTCGAATCCAGCCTGTGGCCAGTTTGCAGAGTGTCTTTCCCTACTCTCTCTCGCCCCCTTACACAAGCCTATCCACTGTCTCTCTCCTATCAACAAAGGCACAAAAATGCCCAATAAATACATTCCATAAATGATCACTGATACCCGCAGACAGTGACTGAAATGGACATCCACCAAGTGTCAATGGTGGATTAATCCTCCTGTTGGAGCCTAAATGGCAGGTAAGCGTTTGTACTGAACAGCCACACATGAAAGCAGCTTCTTCTCTGCCTGTCAGAGAATCGTGCTGATGGATACACACCTTCACTGACACTGCCTCACACTCACAGGAAACCCTGTGCACCACAGCATTCTCTTATTGCAGCAGAAAACAGCTGATCCAAGGTCTGTGCTGGCTGAGCTCAGTATGTTTTTGTGTGACTGAACCTTCATAAGGCCAGAAACAAAAGTGCTGTGTTCAAACTACGGAGTCGACTCTTTTGGGCTTCTTCTTAGCATGTGTGCATCTATGTACGATCGCTATCTTGACTGTTATAATGATGTTCTGCAGCCTGCTGCTTTCTAGAAACTTCCTCTGCTTCCATATTGTGGTTGCTGTTAACAGGCTGGCTGAAAGTGTGCAGTTTTACTAACACTGCTCTGGCCTACATCAGGGGCTTTAACCTGCACACTTCATGAGTCACACTGACTTAATACATGTCACATTTTCAGGCGTTTTAATCTGATGCCTGATTTATCCTTTTTTCTTGTTTCAAAGTTTGTTTTGGTTTGTAGACATCAAGCGTCCACAGGTTACCCAAGCAAATTCTCCTAAATCCCATTTACATAAGTGGCTCAGAGCATCTGAATGGATAAGTACTTTTAATTTTTCCACTGAACTTGTGCACTCGTTCCCTTGGGCTTTTGGAAAACTGAGTGTGTCACTGAAGGGATTGAAGGGATCATTGTGTATCAGGTGTCAGCCGAGAGCAAGTCTACTCCTTTGGCATACAGGAGGAAGCACCAAGGAGTCATGATGTCTAATGGTGTCTGGTTAATGTGTTTCACATGGATTTAGGAGAGGATACCGTCAGCACAAATACTGGTATAAAACTTGGAAATAAAACCTGTTAGAGTAAAAGACTGTAGACATATACCCTATTTAAAAACCCTCATTGTTGTTGACTGCTTCTCTAGTTACTTTATATTGAAGCTAATGGCTCTGTGAAGCCGCTAAATGGCTTAGAAACAGTCATAGTGTTAATAAATGGTCATTGAGATGGCACAGAGTGCTGGCATCCATACAGGCTGCAGTATGGAGAACAGAAGGCCCTTGAGCTCAATACATTCTTGTTCACAGTAACGTTACACCACTCAGCTGTTCCTCAGGGTCCACTTCATGTCCCGCCGCTGAAGACAGGACCCTCATGGACACGGGCGTCCTTGGACACACTGATTCCTGTCTGTTAGGGAAGAGATACAGAATGAGTGGTTGGGGGGCAAAATCATTTTTCAAACCTGTCATGTTGTTAAACCTTAACATTCAGATTTATTCAGAAATACCCACAGTAACCATGTTTGCTGTATGAGAGGTCAATGTTTTCTCTTATGCACTGCTACTTTAATATGATTTGATTTGGATTTTTCTCAAACAAGCACATGCATAAAAATGAACAGTATGTGTAAAGCCCTCCTCTTACGCTGTCATATGATGTCAAGATACATAATTCATAGTCCATATGATGTAGAAGATTAAAACATTCAACTTTCATAAAAATAGAACCGTGATTTAGAAAAATGGCAACTAAATAAATTATTTAAAAACAGAGCATAACATTAGCTGTCTAATTCTTTATAGCTGAACAAGAGGGTTTTATTGTAGTTACTTTAAAAAATGTTTAAGTCAATGCACATTTTTAAGCCTTCATCTAGTTTATTCCACAATACACCACAAAAAGAGATGCACATACTTTTCAGAGCTGAATGGATGGTTGGTTGTTTAAAATTACAATTCCCTCTTAACTTGTATACTCCCTCTCTAACCATGAACATTGTTTGGGTGTTACTCGGTGGCAACTTATTTTAGGCTTTAAACAAAGTCAAAATCATTGTGTTCTTCACAAATACAAAACATACACTCCCTGAGATAAGTTTGTGGTGTCTTAGCTTTCAACAAGTTTGGCCGTTATCAACTGCACAATCACCAGCTCTATTTATGGGTTGCCACTTTGGTGGAGAAGATTTCAACCATGCACACACGATATACACTATATTGCCAAAAGTATTCGCTCACACATCCAAATAATCAGAATCAGATGTTCCAATCACTTCCTTGGCCACAGGTGTATAAAATCAAGGACCGAGGCATGCAGACTGCTTTTAGAAACATTTGTGAAAGAATGGGTCGATGAACTTGACTGGCCTGCACAGAGTACTGACCTCAACCCGATAGAACACCTTTGGGATGAATTAGAGTGGAGACTGAGAGCCAGGCCTTCTCGTCAAATATCAGTGTGTGACCTCACAAATGTGCTTCGGGAAGAATGGTCCCATAAACACTCCTCAACCTTGTGGACAGCTTTCCCCGAAGAGTTGAAGCTGTTATAGCTGCAAAGGGTGAACCGACATCATATCGAACCCTATGGATTAGGAATGGGATGTCACTTAAGTTCATATACGAGTCAAGGCAGATGAGCAAATACTTTTGGCAATATAGTGAATGACGGCTCTTTCCTTGGGTGGTTTGAGACCTACCTGGACTGTTTTCCCACACATCTTTTCCTCCTCTTCCTCTCGCTTTCTGAGTATCTCTGCAATCAATAAAGTAAAAAATTACCAAAAAACGTACTACAGCTTCTTTAATATGCTTCAAACTCTTTTAAAATATTAACAAAAGTGAGTGTGTATGAGGTGTTACTTTACGAAAAATGCTAAGTAACAAATAGAGATTGAAAAATTTAGGAACCACGTGCTGGGATAGAAATTAGCATCTGCCACCAGCTACCCTCACATGTTTTAGTTCAGTGACAGGTGACATAACCCCACCTAACCTGCCACAGTGGCTGATAATTAAAATTAATGAAACAGCTCGTTGTTGAACAACATCGACTAAATCTGCTCCAACTTCATGAAAGACATGCACTGATCACAGGGCGCCGCTGCTCTTTGAGTTAGTCAGATGTTTACAACAGAAATGTCTCTTCTCAGTGGCTTATTAACAAAGCACAACATGAATTTACTTCTCTGTTTCAAGTATTGCAATTAATCTAATGGCTGAAGACGTGCTAATTGATATTTTGCTTGTCCATGAGCAGGCTGTGGCCGTGTCTGGTGGACAAATGAGCAGATGTTAGCACTGATATTAAAAATCTCAGCTCCCTGCAGCTCTGCTTATGCTGTGTGGATGATTAACAAAATTTACTTCTGACAACAGTGAGACAAACTTTCAAGCAAAAACTTATATGACTTTGATTATTTTGATTACAAAAGTTTTTTATGCAAACAAAACATTTATCATATTGACTCTATGATAAAGATGAGGTTAAATAAACCTTCAAGGACAGAGCAGCAGTGGAGACTCTAACTCAAAATGATGAACTAATTTTACTAGAATAAACCCTTTATTTTGTAACTCAAGTTTTTACTTGATGCACGGCAGTTAATATAATGCTACAGAATTATATTGAGCAGGGAATTCATACATAAATGGAAAATAAAAAGGGTCAATAATATATTTCATGATATTACATGAAGGTGTTGAAGAGTTTACTGGTCGGGAAAGGCTAATAAGTAAGTTCATGAATGAAAAATAGTATTAATAATAAATAAGTCCCTCAGATAAGTTGCTAAAATAGCATAGAAATACAGATTAAATACATGAATCCATTATTATGATAGCAAAACAAAACAAATAAACCTTTTTTGATAATACGGACAAAGAGCATGCCTGTAATTTCTACAGTATAAAAGGCGTTTCCTTCATTATTATTAATTTAGTTGACTTTTTTATGTTCTTACATGTGATGATGTTTTTATGTGTTTCATATGAGCTGCTGGATACAACAACTTCCCTATGGGGGTGGATAAAGTATCTATCCATCTATCTATCTGTCTATCCATCCATCTGTCTGTCTGTCTGTCTGTCTGTCTGTCTGTCTGTCTGTCTGTCTGTCTGTCCATCCATTGAAATGACCTTTTAGCTACATTCTACCGGCTTCATTCAAATACTTTACATCAGAAAAGTTGATAATAGATTTTGAAGTTGCTACAATTTAAACTTACCAACCAAAGTGGAAGTTAGACAAAACATATTTCTTTCTCTGCATACATCAATACAGTAAAATGGGCAGTGTTGGATATAAACTCTATCTCTGAATAAGTTGGGACACTGTGTGAAACTTAAATAAACACAAAATACAATGATTTACAAAATCCATTTGACTTACACTCAACAGATAACACTGCAAAGACAAGATATTTGATTATCAACTGACAAATGTTTTGTGGTTTTTGCAAACATTCACACATTTTGAATTTGATGCTTGCAATGTGTTGTTGCTGATTTATTCAAACAGATGCAAGGTCTAATTCTCGATGAAAAAGATTAACACTAGTAGAACCACTACGCTGAAATAAAATCTATTTTTCAGTCTAAATGGAATGAATTATTTTGTCAGTCTGCTGTTCAATTAACAATAGGTGTTAGTTTATTTTTGTAGTTTTTTCTTGTAAATGTTGACACAATGCAGCATACTATAAACAGAAAGATGGCCCATGTGGCATTTGTTTGTAGTGAACAATGTTTTGGTATTTCTTTACAAAGCAAATATCAAAATGTCTTGCAATTCAGGTAAAAATGCTGTTTGTTTCATATCATCCATCCTTCTTCTGATGTAACTGTATCAATAAAAAGCTCTTGTGTTTTTAGAAATTAAACTCTTTGACCACAGGTGAGTAATGACTAAATAGCGAGCAAATCTGCACCAAAATTACGCTCCTCATGCCTCTCTTTTCTTTATTACATGTAGCACTTTAACTCAAGTCAAAGCAGCATTATCAGCGTTTCAACAACAGGGGGAGACATTCAATGTGAAATAAATGAAGGAAGGCACATCAAATTTTACAGCAAACAGAAGTTATGGCCGAGTTCATAAATTCTTAACACATCGGATCAGTCACAGACTTTCAGCCCTTTTGCTAAGAAACACATGAGTGCAATTTGTTTCAGGTGAAAAAGGTTGAACAAACTCTGCAGGAAGGAAGAAGAGAAAGGAAGCAAGTAAAGAAGTTTCAAACAAACCACATCAATGTGCACACACACACTTGTCTGTGCTCAGTGCGACACACAGCCGTCAATGTCTCTCCAGTGTGGTGCAGCGTTTCTCTGTATGGTAAAGGATGTGGTGAACTTACTAGCATGCCTTCGTTTGTCACCGTACCGTAACTTTCAGAGAGGATGCAACATCTATGTGTGCGCTCCTCAGTGTGTGTGTGTGTGTGTGCTTCTTGCAGTGCAGCGTGTGCATAATGCATTGGCTGTGGTCATATGTGGAGCACAGAGCTGGCTCTGCGCTGGTTTCTGCGAAAGCAAACGCTCAGGAGGGAGCTGGAGAAGAGGGCACAGGTGAGAGAGCAGAGTGGTTCCTGTGGTCTCTCTCTCTTTCTGTTTCTCTTCTGCTGTGAATGGAGCACCTGGATGAGTTGTACGTCAACATTCAACACACAAACACAGATACAGTGACCCTTGCCAAGGTCAAAGATGGTGAAACTAGGCAACATGAAGGCTTCTCCTTACTTTCAAACTGTGAAAGTGATTCATGGAAGTGATCCGGAGAGGTCTCATGTGTTCTACACAACCTACCTCCGCCACAGTACCATGAACTATTACATGATTCCAAGAGTGACAGTCTTTGTTGTTTAAAAGGATAATACTGAATTTTCATAGAATAAATGGTAGACACAATACTCACATCAAGACTAATGAGCTTTGAGGTGGCTGTAATCATCCCTCTGCTGCTGTGATCAACCTGTAGGAGCTGGAGGACGACATCTGCTCTCACCACTCAAAAAAAAAAAAGACGTTTCAGTGCTAACTTTTAAGGCGTAATTCTATTAATCTTAATTGCTGATATAACAGTAGTTTCAAAAGTGCAGTTGTTGAGTCCAAATTGTTTTCTTTTTAAGGTTTGTATGCTTTTTAGTGTGTATAAATTCTCTTCTCTGTGATAGAGCACTTCTATGAACAAGACAAAGACTTCTCTCTCTCGTCTTTATGTAGCACTAACTGTTGAAGCAGACTATTCCCCAAGCCCACCTGAATAAACCTGCCAGTGGGACATCCTGCTAGGTCTTGTCATCAGTTTAAGCCCGTTTGCCCAGGGTAGCAAGTCCAGTGCAGAGCTTCTTATCAACTACCACAAACTTTACCTGCCAACCAATCAGAGCAAACTAATGCTGCGTTCACACCGCAAGCGACACAGCTATCAAAATCGCGTCGCCCACTGACGTAGCATCGCGCGTCCATAAATACCTAAACCGTCGCTCAGTGACGTCACGTCCGCTCTAGTTTCACCGCGATCATATCATATATCATACAATAGGATGTATAAGCGGACATTATTCCAGCTTTATCCTTTTCACTCACTTATCAACCACAAAACACTGCAGCTGATGCCCTGCAGCAAAATTATCTGAGTTTACTGCGGTGCGTCTAGGCGGAACTAATGTCCTCACTGACTAATGTTTCCCACATGGACATGGATTGTTCCTCTGTAGTCCGGATGAATAACTGTCTGTTTAGGGTACCGTCACACGTGCACACACCTGCTGATTGATCAACTTTTTTTTACTTTCCCATCTGTACATTGACTTTGCATGGAGAGTGATCGCCGAGGTAGTGCAAGTAGCGTCCGGTGTGAACGCACCTTTAGGGTGAATCCCAATTCTACCTCCTAGCCCTAACCCTTCGTCTTACCCCTTTTCCTTGGCCCTCTGTTTTGAGGGCCAAAGGGACGGGGTAAAACACACAGCTGAGAAATGAGACACCACTCGATTCCCGCTATGTCATCACCCAGAGCCGCTCGCTGGCTGTGACGTAGGCAGATGGACAATAACCTTAGCCACGGCTGTGAAAGCTAGCTTGTTATAACGAGAAATTTCAAAATGCGACCAACAACTAAAAACATGATTAATATTTACTTGATGATAAAACTATTACTTTCAATTAAGTGCTTCCTTCGGTCCCTGCTCTGCTTCGTGTTGGCTGTCATGGTGTATTATGGGAAGTTCTCTTACCCCTTCATTTTAAGTGAGGTCCCAGCTGTCTTCATTTGAGGGCCGTGTAGCCCTTGGTCTTAGCCCTTCTCTTTAGCCCTACAGAGTATTAGGACACACTTCACTTAATAATAATAATAACAATACATTTTATTTGAAGACGCCTTTCAAGACACCCAAGGACGCCGTACAAAACATAGTTTAAAAACATTTCAGCAAAAGTTAAAACAAGAAAATGGATAAAAGTTTAAAAGGAAAAATGATTTAAAAGATAAGATGGATGGGGGACAGTCAGGTTGAATAGGCCAGGTGAAATAGATGGGTTTTGAGGCGGGATTTGAAAACAGTCATTGAGCACTTGACGTGAGCGTGCAAAACCAAGGGGTAAGGGGCACAACTGGGATTCACCCTAAGTCATGGGGAAGGAGCTCTAACAAATCATCTCATAGAGGGAGAGTACATCTGGACCAGGGGTACTCAGTGTGAAAATATTTTGAACATCTTATTTGTGAAGATACTCTAGCAGCTATCATAAATGAACACTAAAACCTGAGTAAGAAGGTCTCCTGTCCTGGTGTGTTTGAACATGGATTTATTTGGGGTCTGTTAAAGGGTAATGTAATTTATGTTGAATAAAAAACTTTCGTCTCTGTCGAGCAATATGCTTTCCCCCTCCCCTTTGGAAACACTTGGGTCTGATGGGGAGGGGAGATTACGGAGGCTGTGATAATGAGTTCTGTTCAAAATGATGTCTGGTGTAAGGGGGGAGGGGGTGCAGACATGGAGCAGACTTTCAAAAGTCATGGAGTCTGCCTAGGCTGAACAGAAAGCACACATGCAGGTGGAGGCTGTATTGCTATCACATAAGCTCCATGGTTTTAGAGTTCTCCTCTCCCCTGTTTCTGACTCTACAGTGTGTGTACGCATTAGCTTTCCTGAGCTACAGTATGCTGATATCTGTTGCTGCACATGTTCATGCTGAAGCTTGATCCTGAGGTCTTCGATGTGTTTATAAGCACTTTTCACTCTCCCTGTTTTAACTTTTAAGGGTCGAATACCAAAAATAACACATTGAAAATCTAAAAGTCCCATTCAAGAGGAGAAACTTTACACTCCACCTGCATCTCCCTCTTCCATCAAAGATGCTCCTGTGAGAGCTCTTTATGAGACAGGTGAACTAGTTCTTGTGTAAGGTTAAAAGGTAAATGGAGAACACTATGTGAGCGCTGTATTGCTAAGTGGCAGACAAAGTGCTTTTCTTTATCACTGCTGAAAGTACAACCTCAAATGCCTCTGCATCTGGACAAGCATTGGTGCATGTTTGTGTGTTCATTAGGCCAGTGGTTTCTAAACAGAGTGGTGAGGTCACAAGATAGGTCAGAGGTGACTTAGAGAATTTAACAACCATGCATTATGAATACAGGTCAGTTGGGGCGTCCCATATAATTCACTGGTCCATCTGTGAGAGCTCATAAAAAGTGTTTGGAAATGGGAAGAACCCTTCAAAAGCATATCCAGCAGGTGATTGGATGATTGTGGTGTCAATCAAATTCATTACAAGCCAATCAGGTGATGCAGTTGGCAGGTGCTACTGCTAAAGGACACAACTGAGACACTTCATAAATCAAACTTTCTTCAGAACATGTCAGCAGTGGAGTGAGAATGCCCACCCTATTGAGAAGTTTGTCGTGTGGATATTTGTTTTTTTTTTTTTAATTAAGAAATGTAGTCAATTAGGGGTGCTGGTTTGGCGGATTGGTTAGCAACTAGGCACATCCCATATACAAACTTCTGCCAGGATGGTTTCAAATCCAGCCTGTGGCCAGTTTGCAGAGTGTCTTTCCCTACTCTCTCTCCCCTTTCACAAGCCTATCCACTGTCATTCTCTCCTATCAATAAAGGCACAAAATGCCCAAACATACATTAAAAAAAGAAATGTAGTCAATATCTGATAAAAATCTGTTTGCCATTGGCATTAAAAGATCAAATCATACACAAGCTTGTAAAAATGTAATAATAATTATCATCATAAATAACAATAATAATTTATAATTTACTATTACAAAACAGAGTGTTTTCCATGGATATGAACATGGAGTGTCTTGAAATTTTCACCTGCCCAAGGAGTGCAAAATGCCCAATTAGGCAAACACTACTTACATTACATAAGAAACATTTATTGACAAACTTAAACAAAGATTCATTTGAAAGTTTGTGAAAGCTACACAATACACAACACTGGACACAGATTTGGGCCCCACCTTTTTATGATCCCAATTAATTTAACCTTTATCCAAATTTGCTTTTTTGAACATTTCATCTTTCTTGATATTCAGTTTGGGGGTAAGTAGGTTTAAATGCCGCTCAAAAAGTTAAGTAAGTTTGTTTTTTTTTTAAATGTACCGTTGTTATCTTTAAAGATTTTACTTAAAAAGTTCACTCACTCATTTATCAACGAGGATGAAGCCACAGACTGTAGATGTACCGTAAAATACCAAGTAATAGCCGGGGCGTTTATTTGTTTCAATCACTGAGCAGACCAGGCGTTTATTTGGTATATTACGGTATGTAGCATTCCAGCGAGCCTCGCTAACAGAATGAAGACCAGACATAATATAAAGGTTTAATAATGATAATTACGGCATGGTGCTCTTCAACTTGTATATTTTAAACCAAAAACATAAAAGTTTAAATCAATATTTCACACAGTTAATTTCAGTTCAGTGACTTTGACATGTCACTTCTTTCGTTTGTTTCCATCTTACCAGGTAATGGCGGCTAACTAGCTAAAAGCCTTCATCAAAACTCTGTGTAGGGTACTTACATGTTTTAACAGTTCCCTTTGATAACTGCATGGACTCTGAGGTAAAGACGTATTTCATCTTCATTTATTTATAAGTGTACGTATTTTCACTTTTTATCCAGGCTCTGTTTTCCGACACTGAGTATCACTCGACGTACGTTGGCGATGGGAGTTTCGGCTCACTTTAGTGATTCGGATCTTTTGGCTCAGAATAGGGACACGAATCCACGAATCAGCTACATCCACCTCCAAACGACTCTTCATTTGGCAGCACATCAGTTTCAGTCAAACTGGGGCATTCTGACCGATAACTTATATGGCGTTCTTAATGGTGGAGTGGAGAAAAGATCATGCATTCACACTGTCTGTTTAAAAGTTTTTAAATGTTCTCTGTCTTGCCTCACTTCTAAGTCCATGACAAGCAGATAAACGCCATTCTTAAATTGGAGTAAATTAAAAAAACAAAATACATCACTGAGTTGTTTGAGAGTAAATGTTAGGGCTGGGTATCGATTCAGATTTTCTGGAATGACTCGATTAGATATTACCAGGTCTCAAACCGATTCGATTCACGATACAGTAAGATATTTATTCAGTCTGGGATAGCTCAGTTAAAATAATACTGCAAACTTAAAAAGTGACTTTTGACCTGGTGCATTATTTAAATTGTTTTTACATTAAGAAATGAACCCAAAGCAGTTACATTAATCTTATATTAATTATATACATCGAGTATTCTGCATATTACGGTACTTGTTTTCTGGCCAACTCCTCTTTTCCTACGTGCTTGTCAATCTGAAATACGTCCATACGTCAGCCTTTTAACTCGCCGGTGGTGCCCCTATAGTGCTATTTGCTTCTGCCGTGTTTGTTTGATTACTTGCAGTAACATCTCACGAGATTTTGTTCAGTGGAAAGCAGTGCTAAACGCAGATCACGCAATACTAGCTGGGTTGATACTACAGGCTGCTTCTCTGCACGTCCAATGAAGAAAAAACTACCCAAGTTAAAAGATCGATCTTTGGATTTTATGGATCCATTATGAACCATTTAAAGGGAAATCAATTAAAATTGATTAAACTGATTTTTTAAACCCAGTCCTGGTAAACGTTATAAAAACGTTATCATTCCAGTGGGATTTACCAGATTTACTGACTGTAATCAGATGGGTCCATCTTGCCTCCTTTGGAGCAGAAAGAGGTGAGAGCTGAAGCAGAAAGTGACTGCTTGGACAAAGATTAGCACAGATGCTAACAGCTTCAGCAGCAGTTTTATCAGATCTGGACTGTATTTCTTCCTTCAATGAAAAACAAATACAACTCTCTATAATAAGGATATTTTTGCTCCACTTCCGACACGTTCTGCAGAGAGTTTGTTTTATTGTTGTCTGGTTCGTGTTATATTGTACACAGTGGCAGTTATCTGAATACATTCATTATCTGAATGGTGTGTAATGAATGTGACCGTCAGCACAATCTTCCTCCCATTCCCAAACACTTTCTGGAGGCTGTTTCCCAGATGGACTAGTGAAATATATTGTACGTCCATCTGTAGTGTCAGGTTACGTATTTCAGACATTCATCTGAAAAGCAATTCCCATAAACTTGCAACCGTGGGAACCATAAGTGCTAAAATGCTAATAAACGTTTTTTTACTTATTCCTGCAGCACATCATTGTAGCCTATTTTGAAGAAAATTATTACACCAGTCGTCAGCACTCACTGCCTGAAAGCATTGAACTGTTAGTTTCATTTTTAGGATGCAATGAAAGGGGGGCAATAATGGGACTTATTGCATTTACAATGTTTCAAGAAGAGTGCTTCTTTGTCTCCGATTATAATTCTAAAGCAGTTTCAGGAATTATACAGCCCTCATATGTCTGATGACTTAATGTTGCAGGGATAAAAGTCAGGAGCTAATCTCTCTGTTTACTTAAAAAAGAGAGGCAATAAAACTCCACCGTCTGATTATGAGTCATTGAGACATATGGATGTTGAAAGAAGACATAAACAACACATTGATATTCATATTAGGTTTTAACCAGTTTTAATTAACCCTGATTACAGCTTAATTACAAGTTTGGAAAAAAAAAACACAAAAGAAGTGGAGAAATTCAATGTTACATCATGGTATTAACTCTCATCTCTCCATCTGAGTGTTATGTAACTGCTCGGGGGAGACGAGGCGAAAGAAGAGACCGAAAGAGGGAGAAGATAGACCTTTACACAGTCAAACAATACACATCTTTTTTCTTCTTTTAAAATGATACAACCCCTCCCCCCAAAGAAAACAAGAAAAAAATATACAAGAGCAAGAGAGAGAAAATAGTAACATTATAAAACAAAATTACATTACATGACAAAAGATAAAATCACTCCCCCCTTTCCCTCTAAATAAAATCCTCCGCTGCTGCCTTGCACCATCAGCCCAGGGTGTTATTTCTGTCAGCATCAAATTAATATTACACATTTGAGTTATTTTACATCTGTAAAAACTAAAGATAAGTAAAATGTCTCTAGTTTCAGGGGCTTCAAGGTTTGAAACAGGGAAAGGAGTTAGGATATACACAACATAAAAAGCAACAGCTAACAGAGCCAATGGAATAATAATAATGCCAGGGTGGAGAGGTAAATAATCCAATGAGAACGATAATAACACCAACAATAATCAATAGCAATATTGACATCAGAAAAAAAAACTGAGAAGTTCTTCTTCTTTCACAGAGAGCTGCAATCATGCTCTCCTGGAACAGGATGAGAGACAGCCTGTGTTACAATCAAGAGTCCAATCAATCTTTCTACCCTGAAATATCATGACGGAGTCAGATTGTGCCTCAGTTAGCAGGACGTCAACAACGTCTGAAACAAAGCAAGGAAAACTTTAAGAGAAAGAAAGACAGAGTGCAGAGCAGGTAAGACTGGTGCCTCTTCTGTTGCTGAGATATGACAAGTTGTAATAAGGCAGCTACCAGCTCAGGTGCAGACACAGGACTCAGTGTGGGTGAGAGTGTGTATGTGTGTGTTGTGACATGCTTCAGTCGAGCCCACAGGGGTCTGATCAAGAAATTCAATCAGCTTGGCTACAGCGACAGCCTCTGGCCGTCGATCTCACAGTTCGCAGCTATAGATCCGTCTTGTCGCTGGCCAGGCAGGGACAGGCTTCTGCTCAACTCAGCTCAGTTCACCAATGAGGCCTCCAGGATGTTAAAACATGGTCTGAGTATGTGTGCATGTGCATAGTTAGAGGAGAGGGGCCTTTCAGGACAGGGTCTCTCATGCTCCAGGCTATCATACAGTAATGATTAACCCCTTGCCCTCTCTCTTTCGCTCCCTCTCTTTGCTGCTGTGAACTTTGGAGCGTTATGCTAACTGGACTAAAAGAAAAGACAGGATTACTACTTCACTAATAACCCATGAGCTAACACCGAGCACGCACACATACAGGGCCTCGAGAGGCGGCCCGGGGCCAGGAGAGCTCAAGCTGGGGAGAGCCCCACTAAACTGAGCCGAGCTGGACTGTACAGAGCTGCCAGCTGAAAATAAACTGACCAGCAGAGTGAGTCCTTGGCAGTCTTTCATGGTGCGTTTCCATTGGTTACCAAGCAGATCATTTCTATATCTGGCTAGAACACAAATTAAAATTACATTAAATCACTCTTAAGCACTCCAAATCACAGGATCACAGAATAAACGATGAAGTTGGTTTTCAGCAAAGAGTGTGGCTAATGCTAATCTTAGCAATGCTTACACTGTCAGCCTTTGGTCCTGCTCTCAGTTTGACGTCCATTTTTCTGTGCTGAATGTTGGAACTTGGGGCATTTGTCAATTTTCTATTGTGATTACAGACAAACAGATTCTGCACAATTTAAGTTCAACTTCTTTGATCAAATTATTGTTCAATTGAGCTGTTCCAACATGACACTATTCGCTTGTCCCATAGTTATCATCTAACGTTCATTTCAAGGCTCAAGGGCATTTGGGCTACAAGAAAGCAGCCAGTATCCAGAGCAATAGAGACAAGTAGTGGCAGGTGGCTCCGTTACTCTTCCACAGAAGCATTGACCAATATTTCATGCCTGAATTAATTAAAAAATACAAAGCACTGGAAGTGCTCCAAGAGCAAAAATCTGCACCACATCTGGATTTGGATCACAACCAAAATCTGATCATATCTGTCTTGTGCCATGACCAACATTCTCTGAAAATTTCATCTAAAACTGATAATAACTTTTAGAGTAATCCCATTGACAGTCTAACAAACAAACTGACAAATGCTGACAAAACACAAGCTCCTTGACAGAGGTTATTAGTTTAACAGAGACCAGAAGTCTACTTTCTGCTGTTATGTTCACATATCTAAGCATTAAGCTGGCCATCTTTCTCCCACAGTTGTCTTAATCAAGCGGAGAGTTTGCACCATGTACAGCAATGTATCGCATTTGTGCCAAGTTTTTCTGAACAGATAGAGAACTGAGCTGTCACTGTGGCACACGTTAAGGCTCAAGTCATTTACTTCACAAAACCCCACTTCAAAAACCGGGCTACTCCTTTAGCAACCACAATATGTATAGACTTGTGTTGTGTAGCTAATCTCTGCTTAACAAACCATCTTCACATTTTTACTCATTTCTATCCAGTCTTAAGAATGCAGTTCTCCGTTTTTATCGCTCTGTTTTCTGAACATGTCACTTGTTGATTGAACATAAATCAAGTCTGCCTGTAGCAGATTTCTCATGATTTGCCTTGGGACACCCACAACATGGTATCCCAACAAGCAGGAGTGCTGGGAATGACTGACGGTATGGATCAGTGGGTTTTGGTATCTCCACTAATCTTTTGACAGTGAAAATGAAAACAAATGTGTTTCGTACCAAACAGATCTGAGTCAGTCTGGACTGCTTGGTGGAAACGCACCACTGTTTTAAGTCCTGTGCTGATCTTGTGGCTTGCTTGCCTGTAAAACAAATTTACAAGAAACACCTAGACACCTCCTTTTCTTGCCCACTCACCTTTCATGTCACTGTGTATCACTTAGTGAATGTCTCAGCACTCTAAATAACCCACTTACAAAATCAATCATGTCATTAAAATGCTATTTCTCTTTAAAATCTCACGTATTTCATAATAACATTTAGAACATATAAAGATATAGTCTGTATGTGTATTATTAGAGCTCAGTTTGCACTTTTATACATGCTATAAAAACAAGGCATAGAGAGGCAGTGTATGTGTGTGTACATGTGTGAGGTCTAAGGTGTTCCCTGCCCTCTCAGTCCCTCGTGCTCGTACCTGTAGCTAACAGGCGTGGCACTGTTGTGCGCTCTCACAGTCTGAGGATGATGTTCACTACAGAGAGTCAGAGGTCTGGGCAGAGAGAGGGAGTGTGTTAAACCCTTGTGTTGTCTTTGGATAAAAAAAATGACTGATCTGAGTCTTTACCTGCTGCTAAAAACTTCAATGAATGTTTGAGGTGCTGTATTGATGCCATTGTGCTTTCCAATGGGTGCTAGTTAAAGTTACTGGAGTCGTATTTTTGTTTCTTATCGATGGTGTTGTCCTCATCTTTTGGTGATGTTTGAACATGATGCGAATGGTGCTCAAGATGAGAAAAATGTAGAGGACAAGAACTTTTAAGTTGATTAGAATGCAATTTAAATGTATGCAGTACTTTGCCTAAAAAATTTACAACAATAAAATCCATTTTAAGAACAATACATTCATAAACCTCAAGTGGTGGACAGTAAAAGCTTAATTTTACATTGAAAACTTTGATTATGTGGAGATTTTTTTTAGTTGACCTGGGTACTGATTTTCTATGGGAACATTACTTTTTCAACAGCTCATGAGAATAAATATGACTAAATATGACTAAAAAGCATCACTGTTAATGTCCTTAGAATTCCTACTTTTTGCTCAGAGGTCAGCTGATTAATTTTCTTTCCTTTTCTAAAATTTGATCCACATAAAAATGTTTTTTCACATAGTGCTACATTTTGTACTAACTGTGCTGCTGCACCTGCGCATTAAGCATCTCAATGTTGGATTTATTTTGTTTTGGAACAAATTATTACTTCAATTTATTTTATGAATACAGGACAAAACCTTGATGGCCTTCAAAATTACATAAAGGATAAATGAAAAAAGGTCAGAGCAAATGTTACTCAGATCAGGCAGCTCATTTCTTGGTAAAAAAAAAAGATGTCTAGAGAGCAGTGAAGGGTGTTTGTCCGCATGAGCATCATGTTTTAAGCCCATATTTGAGTTATCTTCAAGATAGATAACTTATCTTCAAAATTGTTGGTGAAAGAACGTTCTCTGGGTGAATTCGCTCTGTTCTACGCAGGTTGACAAATCTAAGGTATGTATGACCTTTCCCGACCGCCTCCTGACTAACTGATTAGATGATTTTAAACATTTGCAAACAATGATACAACACATGGGTAGCACGCTAACTTTAGGGGAACTTTGGCCTAATAGAGGTTGCCACTGTTGAATATTGCACAAATGCATTGCAACATCAGTCAAAGAACAGAATATTCAGCAGACATTTATGCTATTTCACCACGTGCAGCTGATCTCAGTACTCCTACACCCTGTTGAACAGGAGTCAAGGCCTGAGGAGGAGCAGCTGGTAACAAATACAGCTTCAACTGAGGGTAGCGAAGGTGAGCCCAAGTCAACTCTTGCTGGTGTTTACAAGCGCGTTGAACCAAATGTTGGAGAATTTTAATCAAGCTTTAAATGTTTGACATGCCAGCAAACATCAGCGTTGCCCAAATATTGTTAACTTAGCTCCACATGGCCAGATTTAGCTCATTGATCATGCAGTTTCCCACTTTGTTGGAAAAGTTGGCCAAAGTGCCAATATATAAAGTAAAGAACAATTTGATTAATTTTTTAAGCATTGTGAAAGTACTGTTTGATATTTTTAACTGTTTTTAGCACTAAGGACATTCAAGGGCAAGAACTCAAGTACTCAAACTCAAACTACAATTTTACCAAGCAACTCTATTTGAACAGCAGGATCGATACTTTGACTCACTTTATTTGGCCGTGTGCTTTGTCCATAGCCTCTTGTTCAGTAAAGAAAAGAATCATGACAACAGTGTTGTCATAAAAGAACTCATGATGCCCTGGGATTAAATGCTGGCTTAAGACTGCAGGTATTATAAAGTTTGTGACCACTGACTCATTGGGTTGCTTTGTATAAGAAGTTTAGTAAAGGTGTGCCATTTTAAGACTGCACAAGGGTTATAAGCTGAAGGCAGTGTTGTGCATGAGTTTGTGTGTGTGTGTGTGTCTTTGCTGGTTTAGTTTAACACTATCTATGACTGTTAGAGGTGCTTTAGCTGGTGACTAGTATTCTGTGCTGCTTGGCCTGCAGAGATTTTTTATTCCTTTTACAAGCCATGTACGGTGAGGTGAGAAGGCTGGTTAACACTTGCGGAAACCCCTCCTGCTGCCTTCCCCCGACTCTTGGTCCCATGAACTGTCCTTTTATATCTCCCTGGGGTTTAGATCGTTTCTTTAAGTAGAGCAGTAATGTTTCCACAGGTGGTCCGCAAGAGAAAAGAGTAGCAGGACAGGAGAGAGACAGGAAAAGGCTATACAAAAGTCAAAAGCTAAGAGAACAGTGTGCGAGAGTCCATGTCTGCGTGTGTGTAAATGTGGACTTGTGTTTACTTTTGTGCAAGTCCCCTTTCAGTGTTGGTTGTGTTTGTTTTTTTGTTTGTGTGCATGATTCCAATGGACATACAGCAATTTGCTTCCCTGAGTGGAGTGGGCCAGGTTTTAAAGTCAGTCAGAAAACTCCCAACAGCCCCACTCTCCAGTCTTTGTACACACTTTCTTTTGTCAGTATCATCCAAGCTTCACAAGAATGATTTTCGTCGCTGTCCTCCCCCCTCTGAGGTCTCTTCCATGTCACTCCAGGGCTGTGGGTTGAACATACAGGCACTTATCAGTCCCACCAGCTGAATAGGGAAAAGAACACAGGGGTGGGGTTGTTGCTGGGGATGTATGACATGATCCTGGGTGTGTTTCTGGGTTGTGAGGGAGTTTGTGTCCCCTGAGGAAAGTGCTGCTGATTTAAACGATGGGTTCTGAATGAGGGAGCTGTGCTACTGGTGCAGGGCATCTGGAGCTTCACTGGCCAGGTAGGAGGTGAATCTGAATTTAAGGGGAGCCTCCCTCTGATTCCCCCACTGTTCTTGGGTGTCGTAATCTGAGAGAGCCCCACCTCCTGTAAAGGATGTGTCCCAGAAGAACCCTGATCAAGACAGACTGGATCTGAGAAAAAAAAGTCAGGCTGCCTCTGAGGTGAAGGTTTTATATGTGTGTATGTTGGACTGTGCTCTCGGTTCACTGGAGGTTTCAGGGATCAGGTTTGTCAGTGTGGGAGAGGGATTACAGAGGGACCATTTACACACTCCTGCAGCACCTCCAGTGCGACTGGAGCAGTAGTGTTTGTGTCTCTCATCAGCAGTCTTTGTTTTCCAGAGACAGCTGTGCGGTGGCACGATGCAGCTCGGCACTCACTCTTCGCTGTGAGGACAGCGGCGTGGTTAAACAGCCCTCGTATGTCAACGGCGGAGGGCTGTCTCCATCCCCGCTGCCTGTCCCATCTTCATCCATCTCCATGCGTCCGTTACTCCGCCTCTCTCTTTCCCTCTCCTCCTGTGGTCGTACTTTCTTGTCGTCTGACTCCTCCTGCGAGGCCTCCATACGCTGGTCTTCGCTCCAGCGCCTCTTGAAGCGAAGCTTGAGAGGGATGCACTTTGTTTGGGGAGCTCCCCCTGTGCCCGTCTGAGGTGGTGGTGTATGACCATCCCCTGGCTCGATAGGCTCACTCTTGAGTTGGGGCAGGCCTCGATGTGCGTTGGAGTGCGTGTGATGTGAGGTGAAGAAGGGCATTAGGCCAGGTGGAGGCGGAGCAGGGGCTTTGAAGACATCTTCATCAAGGTCCTCATCAGCATGGGAGTGATGTTGGGGCGCTGCTGTGCCGTTAGGATGGCGATGATGGTGGTGATGATGGTGGTGGTGGTGGTGGTGGTGGTGGTCAGGCGCTCTGGAGTGGCGAGGTGAAAAGAGCTCATACTCTTCATCTCTTTCATCTGGGTCCTCATCACTAATGTCAGTCACCTCCACCTCCTCTTCTGACTCAATGTCAGAGATGGGCTCCACCTTAGAGGGTTGATAGAGAGAACAAAGGTCAATAAAATATAAAATATTTCAAGAAAATGTGGAGAATGTTACAGATTATTCAAAACTTCAGATTTTAGTCCAGTGAAGCTTTATTTAAATTATTAATACACAACTTTATGATTAATTTTTTTCTCTGAAAGCTCCATAATTATAGGAAATGACTCAACCTGTGATAGAGATTTCTTATTAATTAAAAACTTACATAACCTCAAATACATAAACAGTTTTAAAAGCCAGAGATAATGCACAACCCCCACCCAATGATGGTGTGACCAAACCAGACATTTCCAAGTCAATGAGACGCCAACTGCTCCACTAAATCCACCTCTGCTATTTTATTTTTAAATTTAGGACTCTTCACCAAAACTTGCATTCTACGAGGTGAATTGACTACAGACTGTTCATTCAATGGACACATTTTTCATATTAAAATAGAAAAACTTTAAAAATACAGTTTTTGGTCTTCACTCAGGTTCATGTATTCAGTTTAGAAGACTGCTTAAAACCTTCTAGTTTTGTATACTGAGTATCCTTGATCCACCTCTATTCTCCCTTATCTGTCAAAGATGCTCTGTTGGAGCTCCTGTAACTTTAATTTCCTCTTCCCATATGGGCCCGCTCTGCTCTACTTGGTTTACTGGTCTGTTCTGTAAGACAGATTTTCAATAACTCTGCATGCTTTGTACAGTCTATGCTCTAGACTGGGCTTGCTACCACAGGCTAAAAGACATAAACTACTGATGAAACACTGGTAGATCAATTCAGGGGGGCTGGAGGAAGGAGCCATTCCAGGCAGCTACTGTTGCTGTAGACAGAGGGAGAGGCAGAAGTCCTGCATACTCTATAATGCAGACTAGACATGTAAAACACACCCAAGAGCATGTAGAATTAAAAAAGCAGAATACAGGCTCTGTAAGGCTCTGCAGGATGTCCTTGAATGCTTTCTAGCTTGCACAGATCAGCTCATCACATAAAATCACTGGTTTACTGTTAAGTAAATGCCTTATGGAGTTAAATTTTTTATTTTATAGAAGTTTACTGAAGAAAAACAAATAAGCAGCAAGAGGTGAGCAAAGCTGACAGTGTCTCCAGACAAAATCTTGGTCAGTCGTTTGATTAAGAGCCCCCTGGCAAAATTCACTTACGTATGGTTTACATTTTTTTTCTCCAAGATAATAAACAACAGCATGTCATCAACAGTGCAGTTAAAGAATGTGAGTTTTTGTTCAACAAGTTTTTTGTGTTGCACAGATTGTTCCCAGATCACAGATCAAAATATTAGAGTCTATATAACTCACCTTTATCTTGGGAAGTCCTGCACTGTTCAAGGACTGCGTCGAGGATGAGGCAGAAATGAGGCCTGAGCCGCTGGCTGAGCTCAGGTCACTCCCAAACGATAGCGAGGAGCCGAGGCCGGAGGTAGATGACATGGAGCCGGATCCAGAGCCTGAGGACATGGAGCTCTGTCTGGGTTTACTCTGGCTCTGATTCTCTCTCTGCTTCCTGCCCAGTGGGGGCGGCTGCAACTTGAATTTAAAGGGAGACAGGTGTGGAGGCTCCTCGCCCAGGTGAAGCGGGTGGTGCATGGGGTGAGAATGGGGATGTGGATGGGCAGAGTGAGGTGGGTGCGGATGGTGGTGGGCAGCGTGACTCAGAGGTGGATGGTGGTGTCGCTCTCCTCCTCTTTCTCCTCCCCCTGCAGTGACCCGCTCTCCTCTCTCTCCCCTCTCTCCTGTCAGGGACTTGTCTGCCAACGGCCGTTGGGGCTGAGGGATGACGATGTTGGGGTACGGCAGGAAGGCTCGAGGGCTCAGGCCGTAGTTGTACACGGACTGCGTGTGGGCCTGCAGGTAGCGCTTCATGTCCTCGGGGTTGAAGGAGAAGTGGGAGCTCAACATGGGTGACAGCGTGGGTGAGGGGGTGTACGGGAGGTGAGATGTGGGCGTCATGGAGAGAGCTGGAGACAGAGGAGGTGCCAGCAGACCAGCTCCTCCTGGCCCAGGCAGAGGGGACACAGGAAAAGGCGACAGAGGCTCTGGGTGGATCCGGTGCGCTGTGGGGCCACGGGAGCCTGGGTGTCCCGCTGGGTTTCCTGCTCCCCCATACATACGGAACAGAGCCTCATGGGAAAGACGAGGGTGGATTATGCTCCTGTAACCTCCTCCTCCGCCACCAGGTCCTCCTCCACTCACAACTCTCTCTCCTCTCTCCTCTACTGCCGCCGTGTTGCCCTCTTCAATCTCAGAATTGACCGACGTGCCATCACTGCAGTCGCTGACAGAGCCACGGGCCATCCGTCGCCCCACAGAGCTGAACATGCTACCTGGGCTGCGTAGGTCTTCATTTGGAGAGAGGACTTCAGATGGTGTTGATGGAGGGAAACGAAAGTGGGTTCCTGCACCAGTGGGTACAGGAGGGGCGCTCTGGGGTACGCTGCTTCCTGCAGAGTGGAGATGTCAGGGGTTAAAAAAAAGATGGAGAAAACACTGAGAAATGATATATTTAGTTCTCCTGTGTAATCCCATGTAATCATGCTATCCTATTGTGGGATTAAGAGATATCTGAACATGCACACACAGCACAAGGCTGTTCAGGCTTACCAGTGGAGCCCATATCGATGAAGGGGTAGTTGACCAAAACCAGTTTGTTGAAGTTGAACTTGTAGGTGAACCTCTTGCCTTTGGTCTTGTGGAGGATCCGCTTGTTGTAGTAGTATCTGTTAGAAATTAGAAATAGGACATTTGTTTTATTTTCTAATTTATTTAACCTACATTTAAGCCTCGAAAATTGTTGAGGTTTCCCTCATTTACAATAACACTGAGTCACAGGAAAACAAAATTGAAACAAAAAAAAGAAACATAGTCATACTGCAGTTAAATGGTTTGTGATCGTTGTCTTAAATTGTCCAAGACAACCAAGACTATAGATCTCGACTCTATATTGTACATTATTCAACATTTTGGAACATAGTCGCCAAAAGCCAATTTTCCATGATCATAGTGAATCCATAGGACTTAAAGCAGGAGACAGTCAGTAGAGCGTATGTAGTGGAGTCCAGTGGTCCAGCATATATAAGATGCTGAACATCTAATTTGATTTATCTACAGAAAGATACAAGTGTTGATCATGCCTCTGTGTCAGAGAAGATTAACTTTCTTTGTCATACAGAAAACAGTGGGCAATGGTGTAAGGATGTCCAGTTATGAATCTAAGAGCAGAGCGATAAACTGAATCCAAGGACTGAGGGCGGAAGCAGGAGCATGTCTATAGAGGATATCACCATTATCTAACACAGCAACAACAATATCGACTTCTGCACAATATCACTCTTATGATAATGGTGCTTGCAAATATCAGCCTAAAACATTCAATGTCAGCATCAGCTGGAATTGAAATTTTTGCAGAAATATACAGCTGATATATTGGTCACACATATTAGATGAAATTGTGTTGCTGAATTTTCCAAGTTTCAAATGAATTTTTGGATTAATTTGTTATAAATATCTCAGAAGTTAAGCAGCTGTTCTTCAGTATGTTTTGAGAAAAAGCAGATAAAAATAAAAATATAGCATCTTTCACAGAAGAATCCTATTACATGTGTCAGCAATGTTACATAGTGTGGTAACAAGCTGGTGTGCCTTGAGATGTTGACTTGATTTTGAGTGTTGTGCAGGTGAAGTTTGGAGACCAATGTTTTAGAAAAGTCAGTGAAGACAGCCACACTGCATCTTCTTGTCCACGTTGGAAACAATTTCATAGATGTCATCTAATAAGAGAAGTCACAGTGCTCCCACATGCACTTTGCATGTCGAGGTAAATCTAAGGACACTACTCAGGGTTAAATAACATACTGCATAATGTCTTATGCAACACTTTTGATACAACCAGAAATATAAATTCACCATTCGTCACAAATATACACCTCATCTTCAAATTTGATTTTTTTTCTGTAGTCACTGAGTCAGACAGATGCGCCTGCACACTCAAGCACACACTTTAATAAGCATGAGCCTTTCATGTCGCCTCCCCCTTCTAATGATAGATATTACAGAGTGTTGTATGACATTTGCACAAAGCAGATCCAGTACAGGGAGGAGGAAGAGGGGGGAGAAAGGGGATGAAAAGAGAGAAAGCAGACGGATGATGGGAAGCTGAGGATGGACTGAGTAGCAAATGCGACGTGGAGGGATAAACAAACAATTAAAAGATCAGAAGTTATGTATCCAGCATTAACTGTGAGACCAAATGTTGTCAGCAAACAGATTGTAAGAGTGCAGGCGTGTGTGAGCTGTTGCATACACATTTGACAGTGAGCGTGTGTGACTTTGTGATTGCGTGGTCCCGTCACTAATCCATGTGCGTAAAACACAGCAAGGAATCAGGAAAAAATATGTCTTTCAGGTCTTTAAAGTTCAGATTTTGTCTGACAAGCGTCACACATGCTGTAATTCATTTTGCTAGATGGACCCATCGCTTTATGTAACACTAAAGCAAAGCCACCAATAATTCACCCCATCTTTATCTGTTTATGTAATGGCCATTCTCTATGTTTTTTTCCAAGCTTTGTCTCTCCCATGCCTCCTGCCTACAGTACAAGGCTCCATTTTTATTAACCTTTGTCCAGCTACAGCTCTTTATGTAACATCTCTCTGCTTTCTTCCCCAGATCCACATCCACTTTATGTAACCTCTAGATCCCTGGCTGCCAAGCCTCACACACACAGAGGGAGATGGAGCGAAGGAAATAGGGAGGAGATAAAGAGCAAAAGAGGAATAAAGATGTTGTGTTTTGTCTGTCAGGGAGATAACAAAAACTACCACCTCAGTGTTGAAGACTACCCCTGGCTCTTAAACACCAGATTAAACCAGACAGCGCATTTGCTCATCATGTCTGCGTGCTCACCTGCTTTTACAGCACGAGACTCTGATTTCCTTTTCCTCCAGCGAGTGTCTGCTGGCACAAGTTAAGTGAAGTGTGCTGACAAAGACAGGGGCTTCAGGGTATGTAGGTAATGCTGAGATAATCAGAGCTCATTGACTATCATTACACTGAATGGTAGTTATCCAGACGGCAGTGTGTGCGTGCCTGTTTGGTGGTGGGGAGCTGTCACCCTTCACCCCCTCTTATTATGCTTATTACACAGGCTGGTTGGGGCAGTTTTTTTTTTTTGCTCCAGGAACAGACTGGTTGCTCTTTTGCACTTGTTCTCCTCGTCTCCCTTTATCTTTCTGATACTTCTCTCTCTATCATCAATCCTCCTCCCCCTCTTTATGCCGGCTCTCTCCCTGCGCTCTCCGCTCATCCCCCAAGGCGACGATAGAGGGGAGAGACAGAGAGAGAGAGGGAGTGAGGGAGAGACAGGACAGGCCTACACTGTTGAAAACATTGTTTACGCCAGGCACAAAGCAGCATGTAATTTCTGCTCTAGGGGACACACTCGAAAAGGGCCAGGGAAAAGGGGAGGGGGGTGAGTGAGGAGCAGAGGGGACAGATAGAGACAGGCAGGAAGTCAAGCAGAATTAAAATCACAACAGGACTGTGATTGAATTAGCCAGTGATTTAAAAAAAGTCAACAGGGTGTGCTTTGGCTCAACAAGAAATATAGATACAAACTGCTAGGGTAGAAAAAAGTCTAGAGTGTAAGTTGCACCATATTGGATATTTTGCATAGAAGCTACATTGTTTTCATATGTTTTTATTTATTTTCCAGCTAAAAAAACAACACATTTATTTATAATCATAGTAATAATACATTGTTTGGAGGCGCTTTTGAAGCCATCCAAGGTCACCTTACATAAAATTAAAGCATAAAACAAAACCTCAACATCATTCAAACAAGTGAATTGCACAGTGTCCAGTTTGAGGGAATATGTGTGGGGGGAGGGAGTTCCAGACTAGGTGTTGACTAGCTGAAGGCTCAGGCACCCAAGAAGTGAAGTTGGATGAACAGGGGTGATGTGGTCAGATGATTTGGTGCGGGTAATGATCCGGGCAGCTGAGTTCTGGATGACTTGCAGTCTGTTGATAAGTTTGGTGGCGAGTCTGTTACTGACTCCTGGGGGACACCCAGTAAAACACCTAAACACCCAGACTTGTGGTTCCAAGTTGTTGGCGGTCAGTGATGTATGATGTGAACCAGGAGAGCAGCACTGGTGATCCCAATACCATCCAGGCGATCCAGGAGCAGTGGGTGGGAGATGGTGTCAAATGCTGCGCTGAGGTCAAGGAGGATGAGGATGGTGAGTCGTCCAACGTCAGCTCCATGGAGGAGGCCACTGGTGATTTTGACCAGGGTTGTTTCGTTCAGCTACAGGGGCGCTATCCACATGTTTAGCTGTGTTGCTTAGTCCATAAATGCACAATGCTTACAAGCTGTTCCTTTCTGTAAAGGTGACAAATCTGGCTTTCCAGATACAGTATTTAAGGATAACACCAAGTGGTGTAATTAACCCTTTAACTTCCTCAAAAAAATTCGAGGAAAACATATTTTGACATATTGGGGCACTAATGCAACATTTTTTTACGCTCTAAATATTCAGAATCATTAACCTCTGCCAAAAAGTTAAACTGGGAGTATATAGTCAAAGAAGTATTTGTGTTATAAAAGTGAAAAGAGATCAAAAACAGGTAACATTTCATTTTTGAGAAATACTTTTTTTATAACACTACATTTACCTATCTGAGAAATTCCCCTCTTTTAATAAGGCATAATGTTTTTTCTAGCATTTTGTTTGATACCCATGAAATATAGATGGCCTAATCAGGTTTAAGGAGTTTTAAGTATTTATGAATAAGACACAGTTACTCCAAGTTTGGTCTACCAAGTGGTTGAGCTGGGAGTTAAAGGATTAAAGGGGGGGAAAATTAAACTGAAATACAGTTCTAGACTTTTTAGAAGTATTTTTGCCTAAACACATTTTTTTCTATGACTAACTGTTAAGTCATCCCTTAAAGATGGAAATATTATGAAAATACTGTTGGGAGTAACACTATGCATTAACAAAAGTGACCATGAAGTTAATTAACACCTTTCTAACATTTTTTTAATAAAACTTAAAATTGGAACCTTCATGAGGGAAAGATTTTATGACATACAGCAGTAGACTGCATTGGATCAAATGTGACCAAAATGCTGAAGATTGGGAGAGTAGTTTACATAATTAGGGCCACTTCACAAAGACTAATAATATCACTGTACCACCAACACATCTGTGTGACTCTGGCTCGGGGCAGTCAGTTAATAGGAGTGTGGCCAAATAAACCTTTGTGTGTACGCTTGGCTGCACTCACACATGCAGCTCACAAAAACAATGCCCAAATGCATATTTGCAGGCAGACAGCAACTTAGCGTGATATTAGCTGCAGCAACTGAAGCCACACATGGTCACCCACCGGCTATGTACCCCCTCCTCCTGCACCGTCATACAGGCAGACTCACTTTGAAAAGCATTTGAACTCACTTCAAAAGAGAAGAAAGAGATTCTTTGAGTGCCTGTGTTTAGCTGCCCACCGCACACAAGTACACACACACCTCTGTGATACCCTGACTCTGGTACTGCGATCTCATTCAGTCGTAATAAAACACACACTGCATGTGTGCCCCCACACACCCCCGGAGCGTATCATCCAGGAGCTGTGGCTTGATCCTGCTCGCTGTTTAACCAAAAGAGTAGATTGAACAATCAATGCGAGTATGGATTTAGGCAAAGCCTTCAGGGAAACAGAGCTGAGGGTTTTCTATCAACTCCGTTGTTTCAGTGTGTGATTCTAGGCCAGGGATTAAGGCTGTGATTACACAGACCTAATGTGGTCCAAAACACTGTGATCAAAGTGGAAACACACAGCCAAACAGACAGAAACACACACGCACAAACAGGCAGAAACAGCTGGAACTCAATGGTGATAAATGCGATAAATTAACACAGATATTCTGAACCATTTCGGCCAGTTGTTAACCAGTCATCAGGGAGATTAGCAGTGCTATAGGGTGTGCTTTTCATGGCTGATTTGAGTGAATGAGGCAGATGCAGTCCTGCAGCAGCAGAAGCATATGTTCGGAGTCTGCATGAAACTTGTAGCAGCGGCCAGAGTTGACAGCCCTGTCCTAACTGAACACAAGCAATAAATGTAGTGTTCACCTGCTTTCTATACTGCATCTGTGCTTCACTGTAATTCTATATCCTATACTTCTACTTTGTAAACAGTACATCAAGTTCTTTGGCTGCTTAGGTGGAGAAACAGACTTGTGGTGCTTTATAAAGGTAAGGAGTAGAGTAGACTCAAAGGCTCAATGGTGCTGGTGGCCCAGTCTGATGGTGCGCTTGGTCAGTAATTGGAAGGTTTCCAGGTTCAAGCTTAGCTACAGCTGTCACACTGCAATGTGTCCTTGAGCAAGACAATGAAATCAAGGTTTCTCGCACTGCTGTGTCAAGTGGAAACTGATGGACAACTGACATAGAGACTCAAACCATCATTGAGTGAATCTGAGAGAGAATGGATGTGGATGTGACCTGCTCTGCTTCTTTGAGTTGTCAAAAAATAGAAAAGTGGCATATGTGCTCAAGTCCATTTGCCATCAAAACACAACTCTCTGTGAACCAAATGAACTTTGCCCCTTTGTCATTGAAAGTAAAGGGAAAACGATTTACTCAAAGAAATGAAGAAATATTCTTCTATGAACACTGTGCACAACACATTAACAAGCTTTTCTGAGTGAGAAAAGTTAGAAAAAACCAAGAAAACCCCTCCTGCACCTTATTAATCTCCCTCTGTTCTTGCTCCTCATCTGCGTCAACATCAGAGACACGAGGGAAAACAGAGGCAGGTCGTCGAGGCAGTAGAAAACTCAATTTGATTTGATTTAATAAGCCTGATTATGTTGGTGACAGTCGCAGGTGTTGTGTTCAGTTAGAACACGGAGCAAGAACTATCCAACACTCGGCATTTTGATTTGGTTCATAATGCTGATGTGCTCAGAGCTTCGGTTTCCTCTTGTTTTTTTTTCATCAGTCTCTACAAATCTAATTTTAATTCCCCATTCCTTGTTTGAGTAGCTTTTAAGAATGAGTGATTAAAGTGCCATTCTGTGCTTGTCAGGAGAGAAAGATTAAGAAACTAGCAAAGCACTCCATGAGCGCAGACCTCCACCAAGCAGCTAAGTTACAGCAGTGGCTTTCCCGCTCTAATTGGGCAACCTAGTGTCCGCTCATGTCTGTTCATGTGGAGAATGCTGTGATCCATTTAAATCGGAACTGGGAAGAGTGAAGTGTGAATGACGAGATTTCAGAGTTATCAGCATTCCAGTTACAAAGTCGGGAAAAAATATACTAATCTACCAGGCTATTGTTAGCTGTTGTGTTAGCTAAACTCCTCTGTTGACCTTGCAAGGTAAGCTGGGAAATGTGGTGACATAGGCTTAAAAAAAGGTTGACATCAGTGTGCAAAAAACCTACAATTTCCATAATGACTTAAGTGGATGGAATTTGCTGTTATAAACTTCAACGTGTGGTAAACTTTTCATGTAAATCCATCCAGTAGCTTTGGCATAATCTTGCTAACAGACAAACAAACAAACAGACAGATACTGGTTAAAACATAACTTCCTTGGCAGAGGTAATAAACAGTATCAATTTGAAAAAAGAGAAGTTGTTTTCATGATTTTTTTCCCATCAGTTCTGTTGGATAATCTATTAATATCTCTACAATTCCAAATTGCGAATGATCAGACAGAGCAATAAAATCCAGAGGTCAGCCTGTCATTCAGTTTCTAATTAAGACTGATTGAAAGCTCTTTTTTGTTGCTGTATTTAAATTACACCATGGTAGTGTTGCTGTGTTTTAATGTTCATCTGATACATATAAGTCATCACAGGGTTCAAGGTTGTTGAAATTTCTATCCCCCCTTCAGTTATTGAGGTCTCATAAGATCCTACCCACTATTGATTACATTTATACGATCCCATAATATGATATGTGTATTAGATCACCAATCTATTTCAGTGTCACTTTTATATCCACACACACACACACACACACACACACACACACAAGCACAGAAATGTCAACACTGAAAACAAAGTCAGCCAACCCGCTTGAGTGTGTGTATGTGTGTATGGGCTGTGCCTTTCCCATTGTTGTGCTGTAAATAGGCGCTGACTGTGACAGGAAGTTGGGATTACAATACTCCCCATGAGCCCCGTGTTTATTTTCTGCCTCTTTCGTCAGCATTGGCTATTGCACTCATATCACAGTCAGATCCTTCTCCACACACACACACTCACCAGCTGCTCACACTCAGGTGTGTGTGTTTGAGTTGCACATGTGAGGGTGCTTTGTGCAGCGGCTGGTTTTGATGAGTGTTTACAGTCTCAAAAAGGACATAAAATGTGTTTGTGCAGGGACGAGGGCACAGGGTGGGGGTGTGATAAGGGAAGGTGTCACATGCTTTGTGTATGTGGGTTAGGGGTATACAGTGTATATGTGTGTCTGTGTGTGAAGAGGAGGATCTGGTCAGGGTACGATTAGGCCGGTCACATGCTCTGTGGGTGTGAATATGTGCTCGAGCACACTCTGGTGTGTGTGCATGCCGCTCTTGGACAAAATAAAGGCCTCATTCATGCGGGACAATGACGTAAGCACAACAACATGTGTACTAAACACATACATGCTGCAGACAGGGAAAATAAAAAAGACAATGCACAGTGATGTATGCACGCTGAACACAAAGTCATACAGTGGCACTGTCCCCGGGTGCTCCCTCTGCACGCTCTCCCTGGTCCTGGGTGTTTCCACAGAGCGAGAGGCCTTCTGACCTACAAACAGACTCAGCCAGGGAGCCGAGGAACACTGTGAGCACACACAGCGAAGTTTCTGCACCAGTGGCCTGTTGCACCAGCTATGCATAAATTTCATCCTAGGTTGTTTCGGAGGGATGTAATCTGTCTTGAAGAACACACTGTTGCTGCCAAACAGCAGGGAAAATCCACAGCTACTGCACATCCACAAATCTGTTCCAATGACAAACAATACACCAACAACTGCACTCAAAAAAGGATTTACATTTACCAAGAGGTATTTGTAAGATACTTTAGGTTGTATCCAAAGCCTAACTCTCAGCTGGTGCAACACTTTAAAATGTTATTAGTAGTGATGCACAGACTGTGAAAATCTGAGCCAATTAAGATGTCTAAGTTGGAGATATGATTGCAGTTGGAACGTGCGGTCACGTTTGCAACATCATGAGCATTTCTGTTTATATACTTACCTGTTGTGACGCATGTTACCGAAAGCAAGAACATTATTAATGAGGCCTTCATGGTCCCCAAAAATCACCCATCCCTGATAAAAACAAACAAGCTAAATGAGCTTACAAAAATATGTATGAATCTTACACATTGTCCCATCTTTTTTGGAAACAGGGCTGTACATCAGAAAATGAGGGTGACAACATTTACTGAACTTTACAGTCTCGCCAAACCGATGAGTTTCATAGAGGCTCTGTTCTATTTCTGTGCTGCTCTGTGGGCAGCGTTCCTGCGGGGCGGCCCCATCACAGCTAAACGAACGTTGGAAATGAAGCGAGCACTACAAACACGTGTGCATACAGGCATACTCAGGCACCGGCCCTGTGTACAATGGTGTGTTTGTGTACGTGAATGTGCACATGTGCTGTGTTGTTAATCTTTGCCAGCTGTGCGTGGCAGTCCCCCTGACCTCTGACCACCACGTAGGAGCAAATGCTGCCGGCTGACTGCAGGACAGAGGGGGCCTGGAGGTCTCTGGGAGCTGGGACCTTTTAGCATGATTACACTCATTAGACCAGGCAGCACATGAAAATGACTGATTGGCACCAGGCTTCCTTTTACTGACTTTGCAGTGGATAAGGGCTGGTTTTATTAACGAGGGGGACACACATGAGAAGGAAAGGTGAAGGCGCAGGCTTTTTCTTTACGGACAGGTTTATTACCTTGTCATATGCATGACTCCCCCTTGTGATGAAAATACAGCTAAATATTATTGGCTGTGTTCCTCTCTTCTTTCATAAATCTAACCAACTTGGAAAAATAGGCCTTATATTCCTTTTGAGCACTGACTCACTTTCACAAGATAAAACAACAAACTCATCTATCAATAAATCACAAAAACATTACTGAGTAAAAGAGGGGTTGGCATATCTGTCATCAGGAAAATATAAATCAAAAAAATCATTACTGAGTAAAAGGGGGTTGGCATATCTGTCATCAGGAAAATACATCTTGCAAAGCTTCAAGCTGATACATTCGTTCCTGTTCTAAAACTGATTGAGCTGATCAGCCTCCTGAAGAGAACTGGTTTAGTCTTGCTGTAGTAGAAACATTTAGACGAAGTCAGTTGTTTGATTATCAGAGGAGGATTTGGAATGCTTTTGATGCCTGTCCATGGAGGCAGCCATGTTGTTCAGAGTGTGCACTGGGGTGGGACTTAAGGCCATCTGACCAATAGCATCGCTGCGCAGAACTGTTACCATGTCGATCTTTAATAAAATAAAGAAAACAACATAATTTTTAAAATGGGCACCCTGTACGGTAAACCATGTAGCACGTAGCACTTCATGTATGTACATCATAAATCTAGACTGAGGTAATTTCATTAAGTAGGCTGTAAATATGCTCATTTGGACTGTAAGAGCCCTCTACTCCCTGAACGCAATCAAATAACCCACACATGTCCTTCCAGAAGTCTTAAGTGGACACTAAAGGGATGGCAGTTTTTTGGCACTTCCACACTGGCTTCATTTTTCAGCTCATGATGTGGCAGCTTGGCAGAAAGACCAAAGTGACTGCAAACCTCTGACTGGCTCATAATGAACATGACAAGAAGAACATTTGTTCAATCCCAAGTAGTTTCAAGGCTCCAGCCTTTTCTAATTTCCGTGCCCAGATAGACGTGATATATCTCCTACCTTTATGTGAAACAGTCCAATTTGTGTTGTAGACTGACAATACCATGGATAATCAAACCCCATTATTGAAACCTGTTTCAATAGAGTTTCTACAAAAATACAAATCTTAGATGCTACATTCAGAATATCCCATAGAGCTTTTTAGTGAAGCAGCATCTGAACTTGCATATATCATTATGGGTCTACACTTTGAAGTTGTTGCGACGCTAGTATACAAACTCCTTTCAGCCAAGCAACCACTGGATTTTCTCAAAGTCAATCTAGAGTTTCAAAGTGCATGTAAGGATGATTGTCAGAGAGCAATCACACCAAAAGAGAGTTTCTGGTTGGATTAACGAATGGAGGTAATGTTTTAGTTATCCTTTTTATGCATGTATTCACTTTGATCAGGCCAGAATGGATTATCAGTTCTGTGCATTGCACCAGACTTTGACCTAGAAATCACACACCATCACTGTAGAAGATCAGATGCAGCTCTTTTTCCATCCCCTTTGGTAACGCCCAGATCTCAGGGGGCGGGAGAGCGACAGGAGGCTGTAATTATGTTTTACTCTGATCAGCTGCCCAAACAATGCCTTATGGGAGAAGAGAGGTTATAGGCTGCAGGGCATACTTTCAAAACAGACATGGCATCTGACTGTGACAAACAGAAAACACACGTGTGTGGAGGCTGTTTGGCTATTACATAATAAACACCAGGAGGTGATAAACCAAATGTAAGGGGTGTTTTCTTTAAAGAGGCATAACCCATTTCTACATGAACTGAGAGTTTAGTAAAAGGTGTCATGTTCTTCTGCTCCTCAAGCCCCTTCATACCACATTCAAAGCAAAGAAAATTAATTTTGCAGAATATATGAACTTAATTAGTACCTATAGCACATACTTTAGCAGTAACAGACATACCATGGCTTATATATTCAAATTTCCCTTGTGTATGTACACTAGAACAATTAGTGTTTGATTTTTTACAAGCAAGCTGCCAATTTAACTGGAGGATTTACAGCAGAGACACTACAGTATTTGTCAATTCTTAGTTTTAATTATCATAATCTGCAAGCCTATTCCTCAGCATTCAGTCTTAATTTGCACAAACATATAGACAACATGTTGAGAATTGAATGTTTTTCTGCATGCACACAGAGCTTCCTTGTTTTTCACTTGCAGCAACTTTAAAAAAAAGTTTTTTTTCTCAAGATTTGGGACTTTCCAACTTGCCAAGCATTATAACAAAGACTCTATCGTTTAAAGCATGTGGTATTGAAAAAAAAAAAGTATCAAAGAGTTGAATTTTGGACAACCTTGATGTCCACATGCACACATCCACGCACACACTAACACATATTCACAGCCAGTGTGAGTGTAATCCTCTCTACAGGAGTGGGAATTTCACAGCAGTCGTGGGAGCGGGAGACCAAAGATGACGCATGGACTGAGGCTGTGTCCCCTTCAACGGAAAGCTGACACAAACACACGTACACACACACACAATGCAGCAATCCTGGTTCCTGATAAGGGGAATTTCCAGCATGTGCAGGGCAGACAGGAAAGATCACAGAGGTAGAAATAATAATTACAAAGACTAAGTGATAAAAAGAACACTTCAAAAACAGACGTTCCTTTTCAACTCCGCGAGCATGTGTGTTTGCTAATTGCCACATGCCGACTGTGTTCTCCTTTATTAGCAGATTCCAGATTTTCTCCATATGAAGGGCACGAGGTGGCCTTTTCTCCAACAGCTTGAAACATATGGGGACAGTTAGCATTAGTGTTTGTTTGTCCCTTTTATAACTTCATTAATCTTTAGTGCCATTAATCCTCTTGCCACATTACTATTGATGTGCATCTTGAGAGGCTTCATTTCCAGGGGCCTCTTTGCGGTGCAGGACTGATGACTGCAGGTGTCAATTCAGGTGAATGGATGGACGGAGGTGTGTGTGCATGTGTGTGTTGTTTTGTTATCCTGCCCTTCTCAATCTAAGCCTGAAGTGACTGTTCAATTTATAGACACAGAGGGAGATGACCTGGCTGAAAGAGGGTGGATGAGGACACAGGTGGACAGCCTGAGGGGAGACTCCTGTGTAGAAAACTTGCTGGTAATCAGCCTCTGAGGCCAGGCCATCAGAGGGCACTAAGACCCGCTATATATAAGCACTTACTGCAGTCTAAGCTCCAAATCTGTCACAGCTCTACAGGATGGACGAGCTATAAATATACAGCCTGGACATCCATATTCTTTTCTCTCTAATTCCGAGATTGTAAATCTGTATAGGCTGAATCTGTGTGTGTGCGTGTGTGTGTGTGTTTAATGGCCATGTGCACATAAGTAGTGTATGTTAATTTTTTCTGTCCCCACAGGATCTGATCCGTAACAAGTTATCTTGATCTCTCGAGTGTAAATGAGCGTCCATAAGCCCTACAAACCTAAATTAAGCAACTCAATAGATATCCCTACTTTGACGGCCTATGTGGCTTTCTTTAAAGTGCTTAGTCTAATCTTAGTCTGTATAAACAACAAGCCAGGGGACACATGGCACACTGAATGAGATGTGGAGCTCTCCTGCTCAGCACGTTGATATGTGATGTAAGACTAACTGATACAGAAACAAGTAATCCAAATGCCTAAAATAAACTAAAATGGACTGGCCTCCCAGAGTTGCTGCACAAATGCATGACCTAGACCTGGAAAAGTTCATTTAAATTTATCTTCACTACGACACCATTGGCCATCAACATCGCATTTGCAGCATTTTTTGCATTATGCTCTGATAAGCTGAAGTGAGATTTTTAAAATGTTACAAACCATGGCGCTTAATATTGATGCTATTTTAGGATATCAAGGTACATGGATTTCATGAGAGAAAGAAAACAATGCAGACATGGGAGAGAATGCATGCATACACAGTAGGCAGGATTTTTCAATGCTAAAGACAGAAACAGTATGCTACCTTTAAAAAGTGCAATATTGATTTGACTGTGGTCTTTGTCTAAGAGCAATATAAATTTAAGACATCTCACAAGTTCTTTTAACACTCTTCAGGAATTTTTAATATATTAAAAAGGATTTTCTCAAGATTTATAAGATCTGCTGGAGCAGTGTGGTTATATGGTTATAAATAGCGAGTGCTGTTGTAAAGTGTTAAAAACCAACACTTAACAGCTGGTAGAGAGTGTAAAATGAGTTAGAAAAATCAAAATTTAGTGAAGTTGTTATTTCATACTTACTCTTCGAGGCTGTTTTATTGTGTCATGAAGGTAGATAGTTTTAAATCAAACAGAAAAGGATTGGTTAAGCTTGAATTCCTTTAATTTCTTGAACCAAAAAAGGAAAAGACTAACTCTATCTATTTCACTTTCCTACAGGTTGAAAATTGCACAGTATGGGTGGGTGTGCATGTGACAAATGCAGCCCCCGACCTTGTTCAATGAAATTGGAAAGTTAATTTTAGGCAACTTAAACTTGTAGATATGTAAAAAGACTAATAAATATGAATATGCCATGACTACATGGTATATGGGATAATTAACATATGAATAACTTTGATAATGGTATAGGTTCATCATTTGCTTAAGATTAGACACATAGTCTGTATTTGTTTTTGTTAAACTGCTACTTTTCTGAAAGCAACAGATAAAAGTTGATCAGAAGGAAAAAAATCCCCAAATGTTCTTTTCATTTCACTAAAAAGTAAATCAAATAGGATTTATGCCTGTTTAGCTTATTGCATCGCAGCTATTTTCTTTAGTGTTTGAAACAATGAATGTTGGTACAGTAATATCTGATGCAAACTGAGCATTTGCTTCAATATTTTCTAGTTAAAGATATCCCATAATACTCAACTTTTTGGGCTTTTGGTAGTGAGAACAAACTAATTTGCCCTATTGATGCTCTTCAACATTCTGGTCTCGGTTTGATCATAACAAAACCCTTCACAAGTGCTACATTACAAATTCAAAACAGAATTAAAAAACACCAAACAAAAATCATGTGCATACAGTATGTCCACATCCAGACTGGAGGTCAACCCGATTAAAAGACATGAGTCACATTTCTACGTGATATTTATATCTGAACTTGACACCGAGGTCAACATGATCACTCTGCCAGAAAACTGTCGTAACACACTAATGGGCTTTGCTGAGTTTGCATCCAAAGGTACAATGAACTTTAAAGGCGTGACCCACCAACTGGACCAGTGTTGTAACTATACCTGTCCAGGTTAAGTCAGTGTGAGGGCACGAGGCCAGGTCCCCTGCTGCAGCCTAAAGTATTAGAGACCTGGTTTTGTGTCTAGCTATCCATGAATAGTGATGAAAACAACACTGCACTGGTGTGGTGATTGTCTTATTTTTAGCTTCGTGATAAAGTTCATTAAAGGGGGTAACTCAAGGCCGAAAAGGAGGATTACATCATGAGGTATTTTAGGACATAGTCCGGGGACTCCCTGGGAGGAACTGCCTGCTGGAAATCCTCTACAAGACTTACGCATCCTCAAGGGCCTTTACTTCTAACCTGCTTTCACATCTCAAAAATGGATCCATGTTCATGTACCCACCAAAGATGTTTAATGTGAACGGTTAGACCCTTAAAATCATGATAATTCACAGATCTTTCCAGAAAAGTTACAGGACATTACAACACAACTGACAACACAACAAAAACATATTATTCTGGAGTAAAGACCTCCAAAGGTGTGTGACTATTGCATCCCTGACTCCATCTTTATAATATCATTCTAGCTAATGGACTGCTGCCATTGCCCATTGCTGTCAACCCACATTTTGTCTTTGCGCTGTCACTGAAAACAAGCTTTTTTGTAATTGACTGACCAATTGATCTTTGGTTGGCTCTCTGATTGGTTGGTTTGACAGCCTCCTTCCTTTAGAAACTGATGCAGGACAATAAAAAGGAGCTTTTTTAGTGCATTTTGGTGACATTACGGCCTGAAATTTGCCACTTCAACAATGACATTCCCAAATACGGGCATCTGGGCATCACCAGTTTGGAAAATAAAATCAATCTAGTTTGTAAGGGAGGGGGCTACATCAACATTGAGAACCAGTTCACACCAAAAGGTTGAATCATGGGAAATGAAGGTTGACCTGGGAGGAAGGCTGTAGTTCCCCCAGACTGTCCAGTCAACCCTGAGAGCGGATGTGGTCTGAAGAGGCAAAAAAAGATCATCCTCATAGGAACAGGGGTGTGAACAGGAATTTGACAGGAATACATGATAAACATAAAAATGATCTCTCTTCTGAATCAGCAGCTGCACTAAACACCTGTACTGTCTACATGATGGAACAGACACTAACATGGCTTCACACTAAAATAAGCGGGTCAACATGAGTTTTTTCAAAGCGGTTTAACCCGCTAACAATTGGCAAGTGACTTTTTTCCCTGTGCCAGCAGACCTGGGTCTAACCTGCAGCAGACAAGCGATGTGGCTGTTTGTCCACCTCTGGCGCATCAAGCTGATATCATCATGTTGATGACACCATCAGCGCAACGTAGCCCCTCCATGTAAACAATGGAAAGGAGCATGGAGGCCATTTTACTATACTTTGTACTTTTGTCCCTCTTTAAAGATGTACAAACTTGGTGCTAACGATTCAAAGACAGATGGAATTTGTTGCTGAGATGGCAAAGAGTCGCAAAAGTTTCAGACGGAGGGGACGGGCATGATATTATGCCGTGGGGACGTTACGCAGACGTCATCTGTAAAGTGGCAGGTCTACCCGGGTGTCATGTTCCCACTGAAGCTGGTTGGAGGTGAGCCGATGAAGACCCACGTCGCTTGCAGGGTCAATCGACCAGGGTCGAAACTGCGATTAAACCCTTTCAAACTGCCGACAGGAGCCGATTCGATAGTAACTTGTGATGAACCAGTGTTCTGCTCGTCCAAGTTGAAGGCACATTTGCTCTGCTCGATAACCTTACTAACACAAACGGACCTTTTTTTGTGTTTTTCAGTACAATTCATCCCTATTTCGGCCTGCTCTCCTCAAGACCATGTATTCATCCTGCGATTGCAAGGGCAGTATTGAGCAAACAGCTCAAGCCAGGCCAGCAAAACAGACCGAAGAGGTTTACTTTGAAAAACTGAAGAAAAAGATTGAAGATTTTTCTAGTTATTGAGAAGACATGAAAGCATCTATACTGTTTTCTCTCACTGGCACTCAGAAAAAAAATTAGAACAGGACAGCGGGTTTATCATATAGTTAGTTCATGCCTGTTTGACAGAGATGAAGTAAAATATTGAAGTCAGTAAAAGAATGACACCAAAAAGTGGATTATTATGTTATTTTCTGCCTCAGAGGAACAAACAAACTTATGAATGTGGAAAGTGGTGATTGTACTGTATTGTTTTGCATTAAACTGTATTATAAAAGAAGCATGTTAAAGCCTTACCCACTTCTTATGTTTTTGAGCAGCCTGTCAAATGAACTTAACATACTGTATCTGCAGGTAGGACCATCATTACCTACGTCTTTTATATTGCTACAGTCACAGAAAAGCCAGCAAAATCCTGGGGGGACTATTAATCACATCAGGCTTAGAATATTTGAAGCTTGTTCTGTCTTTTCTTTTCTTCACATCATTTTTTTGTGTCTACAAAGTCCAAACTGTTAACAACCAGAGAAATGATTCTAAAAGCAGGAGGAGCTGCCGAACCTCCATTTTGTTTCAAGATGCTACACCGGAAACACAAAACTGCCTCACAGGTTTAACATGGTATAATCTTAATTGTTAAAACCGCAAGTCTCTGTTTGAAGGGGGGGCAAATTTCCTAACCCTCGTAGGTGTTAAAAACAAGATGATTAATGACGGTTTCTGCATCAGTCTGAGTCAGAGGTTTTGAACTAATGTAAAATATTTCCCATGTCATTAACAAATAATTAAATTGTCATCCACCTACCTATTCTCAGGAGAGTGCATTGCAGGGTCATTTTAGTGCAGTAAAAGCCTTGTTTGTTCATTTGTGGTGTGTAATTGGAAGCTCTGATTCTCTGAACGTTCTGCTTCAAGTCTTTCAGCTCGAGCATGTGAAGGCTTAGAAAATATGGGAATTTACCACTATGAAGTTTCCTCCATTTACTCCTTTTGCTTCTTTACACAATAATGCACTCTCAAGGGAGGAGGCTGCAGCCAAGGAACTGAGGCGGTTATTATGGAGCAAAGGAGACAGGAGCAGCCTTTTGGGTGCTGTATTTTCACAGGATATGTCACCAGGAGTGCAGCCTGTGGTGGCCGTGGCTGTGTGATTTCAAGCCCAAATGAAATCCTGCTGACACATGCAATGCTGCATGGCATTAAATATCAGAAGTGCCATGTGTTCGGTATCGTTTACACTGAACACATGTGTTGGCAGATTTTTCCCCACAAAGAAAATTCACTGAATTGATAATGAATTGGATCAATAACTAGAATTAATGATGAACTGTTATCAATAACATATTGGCAGTTACCATCCCCTGAGATATGATGTATTTCAAAGTGGTAACTTTTTAACATCTGATGATTTTGAGACAGCTCAAAGTATGAAAGATCTTCAGTCACATGTTGACCAATAGAAACAAAGATAGTGTCTTTAAAGTACAAATTAAGACAGCTGATGGGGAACCAGGAAGAAGCCCCCAAAAGTTGGTCTCTTCCCACTTTTTAAAATGTTTCAAGGTTTTTTTTAATCCACCCTGTGACCTCTTCCTACACGTCTCCCTCAGCTTTCTGACACTATCCACTGTCTCCCAGAAACTATTAAAAAATGGCCTGATTTGGGATGGTTGGGACTTTAACTTTACTGGTATTGTGTTTAATCAAGTATCTACATCATTTCATTTTTATCAGCAGTCTAACTGCCTCTAAATAAAACAGAAAACATTAAAATAAACCATCACAATGCCATTTCCTTCCTTAGCCAAAACACTACAAACAGTAGTCAAGAGGGATGTACTGTTAGTGGTCCTTAGAGTAAACATTTAACATAATGTGCATCAGACCTGGCATCTCTTATTCTCTAGATCAACAGGAACTATATCCATATAAACACTCTGTTTAAAAATCTATAGCTTCATCCTAAAATCTCAATGTATTGTCCAGCTCACAGTAGCTCAAGTATTTTTGTCATCATACCTCAGTGCTCTGCTCAGCTTGTCATAGTTCATCTGGGGTTTACATTTCCTTGCACCCCACAGGCGGGCAACTTCATCCGGGTCCTTGATGACAAACTCGCCGTAGTCTCCCTGCCAAGCAATGACATCGTGATACTCCTCTTTCCTGAGCAGCTCCAGGATGAAGTGCCACAGCTGGATTTGCCGGGACCCGGGGCTCGACTCTGGCTTGTAGGCCCATTCTGGGAAGGCAAACCCTTCAACAAAGAGATGGAGAGAGAAGGGATTGGTGTGAGTTTGTGGGTCATGACTATTATCACTGAATGAAGATGTAGAGAGCAGAAGAAATGTAGCTGCTCAAGTTTACTTTGAACACCTTTTCTCATGTATTAAGACATTTACAATCTTAAAATACTATTTTGAAAAAAGTCAACTGAGCAGTCTATTTGGAGTCAGCAGTTGTGGATGGTTCAGGTGAGTGCAGTCTATTCTGTGAGGGAAAGAGGATTAGAGGTGTCTAGCCAAGTATAGATCACAGACAACAGAGCAGCTTAGTCAGGCACGGAGTGTCCTCATTCATATTTCCCATTGCACAGAGCTGTCTTCTCCGCTCACCACTCTTAAATGTATTTTTCTTCCACTCTCCAGTTGATCTTGAAAAGATGTTTGTGGGTTATTTCCAAGCAATTTTTCATTTGTTAAACAGTTTGACACAGTGAGAAGCAAGAGAATGTACGGAGAAGGTACAGAGAGGAGCAGAGTGAAAAGGTAAAGGCTCCCACTAGCACTGGCACCAGACACAATGAAACAGCCACAATCTGCTGTGGTCCTGGTAGCTCTAAATGTTTTAGACATTTCCTCTGAAGACCACTAAAGAAGACTAGATATTCATGGAAAACTTTGAACTTTCTAAAATTCATGGGAAATGACATGTGGGAATGGAGCCACAAGCCAAATCTGAACCCGGGGCACAGCCTCTGCAGATGGGGCATGCAGATCTAACCACTAGGCCATTGGCACTATGACTAAAACCACTGATTGCTTTCAACCGTGTAACCAGCACAAAGTGATGAAGAGCACTGACCACAGTATGGAGCTGCATCACAGGCTTTCAATTTTCATCTACACAAAATGACAATCCCACTGAAAAGACCAAAATGCTGAGATTATGTTGACTGTTACGTTAACTCCTGGACAATAACCCTGGCCCAATGACTCGTATACCTCCATAGTTGCAGTTTTTGCACAATTTCTGACATTTGCACATCGAACTATCCTATATTTATTGGATGTGTGCACTTCATATTTCATACTTCAAGTTTTTATATTCTATTTTATATAATATAGGTTTTATATTTACTTATACTTTTGGGTTATGTGGTGATAGGAAGTCGCAACATAAGACAATAAGCATCTTGAATCTTGAATCTATTAGTTTAAGGCCGTATGGACCATTTTTATATCACCCATAAATGATTTCAATCACCAAAAATCACTCTTTGCCAGAACATCCCTTCAGTATGTTTACATACTGTATACTGTAATATTTGGAGAATACTTCCCCTTACTCCTCCGCCAGGAAGAAAATCTGCCGTTATATGGGCTGTGTATGTATTTTCTGTGCATTTGGATAAAGTATTCAGCTGTTTGGGAACTGAGGAACAAGACATTCACCATCACCAAGAACTTAATTAAAAAGCAGCTTAGCTTGTTAATGTTATTTTTTGATAGTAATAGCATCACCATCAGCCGTCACTTTCACTCTGTGTTCCGGAGTGATTTTATTGCAAGAATTTTGTGGTCTAGTTAAAAAGTTAAAACAAAGTCTGTTCATCATATTCTTTTTAGTTTTTTCCCTAAATGCAGTTCTGCAAAAATCTTGACCTTGTGTCCTCATTGTTTAGTGAAAAATATTTTTAAAAAAAATACAATTCAGCCCATTAAAAAAACACAGCTGACGATGCTGACTGTAAATTCTCCGTATTGTTACGTTTCCATGTATCTGTGACATCATGTAATGGACTCAAAAAGGAGGCAGACTCCAAGGAAAAAGAGACGGGAAAGAACTGAACCAAACACTACGGGGCTGAGTACTAAGCCCTGGATCATTACAGCAAGAACAGTTGCCTCTAAAGGTTGCCTGCTTTCCCAAGTGAGATAAACTGGCTAAACTTTCTTTGAGTCAAGAGTAAATAATGGTCATGAAATTGACAACAAGAACTCCTGCGGGAGCCACAGATGGAGTAACCATTACCATAAACCTTCTAATAAAAGTCAATCCAATTTAAGATTTTTTTCTTTATACAACCAGATGTTGCTGTACAAACAAATAGCAAATCTAAATTATGCATTTAATAATGTGCATCAATTCAAAAAAGAACATAGCAGCACAGAAAATCCAAAGAAATACCTCCAAAATCCACCCCTAGAAGACCGCTGTCTGTTAGTTGACTTTGTGTGATGGTGTTACAGCAGTTCAAGAGAACAGCAGTAAAAGAAGGTGATAAAAACTAAAACCTCAGGCTTAAAGATGAAGTTTCACTGAATTTGTGATGATAACCTTTTACTGCAGCTGGCTTTCTCTGGAACACATGTCAAAAAGGCTACATACTGACAACAGCTGTTTTAACCTCATTTATATTCATTTTTAAACATGATGTGTGTCACGCAGATAATTATAACTGCAGCAAAGCAGCATGGGAATGATTATCTACCAGGTGCAAGTTACTGGCAGGCAGCTATTAGATCACTAAACAAACTTGTTAAATTAATCTTAACAGTGCAGATGTAAATGAGGTCAACTTTAAAATGACCACATAGATCAGGAAGTGCAGACTGAGCAGGTGTCTGACCGAACGCTGAGCGGAGTAAACAGCTGTTCGTGTCAGCTGGTCACAGGTGGGGCTGTGTGGTGGCAAACTGAGGTTTTCTGTGGAAATGTAAATGTCATAGCTGATTTTGCAGCATAGCTTTCGCATTAGCCTGTATTTGTGATGATTTTTCAGGTAATATCACAGAATGAAGGTAATGATTTCCTCACATTGTTTTTGCAGATTCAAGGGGAAGCAAAGATGGAGATGAGGTTGGGTTTTTGTATTTTACTGCAGAGCAATTTATGAAAGCAAGCATGATGTAATTTATCTCCAAAGTGAGATAACAGTTTATAACCTTAACATCTTACTGTAGAGCAAATCCCTGTTTACACTGCATTAACAACAGTGCTGGGAGATCACATAACACGTAGAAATCCTTACTGCTGAGTGTTAAAGCACCTTAATGTGTAGTGAAGGCTATTTTGCATCTAGTGACTCAGACAACACGAAGTGATGGTCTGGGATGCTTTTGTCCAGACAGCTTTGGTAGTGTAGATAGCTGCACATCCTGACATATGTACATTACTAGCTTCTTAAATCAAAGGTATCCATGCATGTGCTGTGAAGTTGCTTAAAACAAATCAGAAAGAGGGTGAAAAAGTCACAAAGTAAGCAGCCAGTGGTTTTCCTGAAGCAGCCTTTCCCCATTTTTTGTAAAAATGTGCATGAGAAGGGAAAGCAAATAAACCTTGTGAGATACCAGTTGGACATAATTTCAAATGAACTAGCTAAGAGGGATGGGCCATTCCTTGCCAGATTTAGCTCAGGATTAAGTGAAGTTTTAATCTTACATGGAGTAAACTTTATTTGCTGACCTGTAAGTTACACTTTCAGTTTAAAGCATGTTGATAAGTTAACATTAGGAGGGGAAAGCTGTTAAAGAGTGGCTATTTCACATAATGCCAGACCAATACTTAGCTTCATTATCACTGCCAAAACAGACCATACTCAGGAACTGGAAAGCGAGACACAAACTCAGCTCATCATACTGGTTAAATATCCTTAAGCAATCTCTTCTTCTCAGAGCCCTTCATTTAATGCCTTAAAAACTCAGCGTTCTTGCTATTACCTCTTTTCTTTGTATTTTTGGTATGTAATTGCTTATTACTTAGTTTTTGTGTGTGTTGTGTCTTGTATTGTTGGTTTGTTTATCTATTTATTTATATTATGACATGTAAAGTTTTGCCCTTAAACCACATAAAACGTATTTACACACAAACTCAACAATATTCTTTGCCATAGGAACACCTGACTAATACCACCTAATCTGATCTCATTTGATTTTTTATTACTTGTCCTGTTTGCCCTTTTATTCTTATTACTATCACTGTCTTGCTTTTTAGTTGTTTTGTTTTTACCTCTTGTTATTGTGTTATTATATTCTCCTGCATTTTCAAATTCCTTTTTTTTTACTGTTAATTTTGCACTTTACTCCTTTGTATGTCTTCTTAAATGTTTGCAAGTAAAAATAAAACAATAAAAAAAACAACTAAATAAATAGTGAAATATCATTTTAGGTGATTAGTTGCATAGCTGGAAACTGGGTACCAATAGAAGTTCATCACTGCAGACATATTTGGAAGGCAAAGAGTGGATCCTGAAGTGCATTCAGCTTAGTATTAATTTACCCAGATAATAAAGCAAAGCAACACAAGGTTTAAAACGGCTCTGAGACTTCTGAAGAAACCGCATCTCCCTGCAGTCATCAGGTGACATCCTCACCACAGCAGCTCTTCACAGAAAACACACACTCTGAAACTACAATACTAAAAGTAGTAGTGTCAGTGGGCTTCATGGAACCATTGCATGAAAAAGATTTCCACCTCTCCTCCACCTCTTTCCTCTCGTGCAGTCACTCTTTCCTACGAGCGGAGGAAAACAACACGGCTAGTCATCTCTCCTGTCTGTCCCTCCATCAGCTCTCCACCCGCTGAGTAGGAGACAGAACGAGATAGAGGGTGTGGGTATAGGACTGTGTGTATGCATGGTCGTTTGTGTGTGCACAAGTTTTTTGAGAGTTTCATGTGCCAGTGTTCATGTTTTGAAAATGTTTGTGCAAGTCTCCCACTAACATTCTGTTGCCTGGGCGGTCAAGAAAATCTGACACGACCGAGCGAAATAAGACTATCAGAGTGTAATGTTCGTCCAGATTTAGCCTGGACTGGATTTTATTTTATCAACAGTCCTCCTCACAGCGCGGATAAACACACAAGTGAGGAGGCGGACTTAGAAAAAGAAATAGCATCCAGCCTGCTTAAATGAGCCGATCAGTCCTGCTGATGTTATTTTGCAATGTTTGGTGCAATGTTAAGCATCACTTTACCCTGAATAATCAACTAAAATTGAATTACCTGTCTGATGTAACGCAATGCAATACAACAGTGCTTCAATAAAAACAAGACTTTGTTGTGCTTCCTTTTTAAATGTGGAAATATTGACTAAAATCTATTTTTAGGGTCTTCAAATGCAACATTGGAAGAAAATCCAAGCTTCCCCTCATTTTGGGACACTGAATTTATATTGTAGGACATCTTCTAATTAAAAGTCAAATAAACAAAATGACAATCTAAAGCCTATAAATATCCATTAATGTAGCTCATAGGCTAACCAAAAGGGACCTGCACCTGAAGCCATTACCACTGTCATGATAATGTTGGAAGGAATTATTTGAAATGTGAGTCTTAAATAGTAGGTATGATCAGTAGGCTGAAAGAGGCAGACATTATACTTTGGGGTTGTTGTAACTCTAACTCATCGGCTTTGAATGAGCTGCACCTTGGGTCTCGTGGGCTGGTGTGGAGTAGGGATGGGACGATACACTTAAACTCACGATACGCTGCACCACGATATGCCCGGGTCACGATATGATATGTCACGATACAATATCAAAAAAGTAAAAAAGAAAAAATATTACTGTGTAATTACAACTTATTTATTTTTGTTTGAGTTGCACACAGGAAAACACAAGGCCTAACAGGCCAAACACAAACAATAACACTCTCTCTAACCCTAGAGAGGTTAGAGTGTTTGCTAATGAGCGGTAGGCTCGTTTTTGCCGTCTTTGTCTTTTTTAATGAGAAAGCCAAAATACTGCCAGACAGATGACTTGTATCCAGGCGGAGTGTCCTCAATTTCGACATCATTCGACTCCATCATTTGGCTTTTTGGAGGCAAGGTAGTTGGTGCTAATGTTTGTTGTCATCACTTCTGGTCACATGCGCTATTACCGGACGTGACGTCTTTATTTCGCGATCCATTTTTTCAAACTCGATGCATTTCGTCACGTTCTGTATCGCGATATAATGTCAAACGATATTTCATCCCATCCCTAGTGTGGAGTGGACACCACATGAGGGCTATACCAAGACACTGGAGACAAATGGGAGACTATGTTGTTCGTTTCAAACACATAACCATGCAGTGAGTTCATGCTGCACCTTCATCACCTGTGAATCTAAAAGCACAGGGGGGGTTGGCCAATCAGACAGCTGGTTGCAGCATGAGCAGGGTACCCTCGTGGTAAAGTCTTCCACACATACTCACCCCTCAGACTGGAGTTTTGTGCTTATTCTGGAGAGCTTGTGTAGCATTTTCCAGTTTGATACATCAAGTAAGGAGAGGCACTAACAGGCTAATCTGCCACAGTGACTTTACTCGTTAGCTGGGATATGAGCAGACTTTGATGTCACATGAGGTGAGTGTCACACGGTCCAAAATTAACAATTTTAAGTGTGGAGAAAAAATATTTTAAGCCTTTACTGCATTGGTCAAAATGCTCTGGTCACATGAGTTTATGAGTCCATGTCCTCTTCACCTTAAGAACTGAAATGTTGTTGCTCTGTCAGTGTTTTTATTTATTTAATCCATAAATTAACACTTTCTCTAATGATCAGTAGTGTTTTGGCTGTTGAGTTTCCCCTCTGAGGATCAACAAAGACTTAGCTTATATAAGACTAGCATGAAGCCTGTGCCTGTTGCCTTTTTAACTGCAGTGCATGCAAATAGTAGGGGGAGAAATGAGGCATGCTGGGGTGGAGATTGGGAAACAAACAGGCCCAAATCATGAGATTATGGACGTGCAGGCCTGTCTATGGATTTGCTGGCTGAGAGCCTGAGCCGTAGATAGATAGCCCTGATAATCTCCGCCTGTACTGACCATTTAGTCACTGTTGCATAACAATAAATAATGTTGGTGGCACATCTGCCACACGTCCATGAAACTATAAGCATTGCTACAAAAGCATTTCATCAATGTGGATTAATTACATTACAGTTTTTTTCCACAATTTCTACACTGTAAGAGGGCAAAGAGAAGTAGGCACACATTGATGTTTCCAGCCTTGTTAAAAATAGGGTGAAAGGAAAGTTATCTTCCTATGTGTCTTCTTACTCATCAGGCGTAGGCAACTAGCTGTTCTCTCCTCCATTTCTTTGAGTTTTGTTGTTTTTTCTCCAATCAGATTGATGTATATGTGAGGCATGGTCACTGAATCACTCAGCAGCCCTGCCTACTCACGAGTCATTTTTGCAAACAAAATGATCTCTTTTAAATATCAGTGAAAAAGAAATGTACAGGATGCCTACACATTTTTCATCTCCAGATTCTAGACATGATTTTATCAGTGCTGGAGATATGTAGATAGTAGGTGGCTGATGAGGAAATCAACAAACAGACTGTGCAGACAACTTAGCTTGTTTGTTTTAACTATGGATTGTTTTCCAAAACATCCCAATGTGTGAAATGACCATGGGTGTAAAAACAGCATCAACTGTACCGTCTGTGTCTAAAGTTACACAGATATTGCAAACTTTTGTTGTGTAGGTAGATCAGCCAGCATGCTTAAAAATACACCCTCCAAATCAAATACAGTCTCTCTGCAGTTGGCGACACTTCATTTGCTGATCTAGAAAAGAGAATAATTATTGGTCTGCATGCGCTCCTGTAGTACTGTCAGTCTTTATAAGTAATACAGGAATAATAAGGCCCTGCTCAATTCTCTTCTTTCAAGCAGGGTCCTGGAGACCCCTATCTCTAATATAATAATTTGATGGCCCTTAATGATAAGGCTTAAAGGTAGGGTTGGTTCAGGCTCAGATCAGCCACTGGTTGCACTGCTTTAAGCCTTGATCAAACTAAGACGAGGAATTTTGCCCAAAAATGTTTCACAATGTAAGTCAAGACATTTTGACACCACTGAAGCTGGTCGGGGGCCAACATATGTTTGACTGGGAGGCTTTAACTGGAGTGCAACCTCCTGCATGTACAGAAGTTGCAATATACACAGTGAAGACAACAGAGATTAAAGGGGAATTACAGCCTTACAGCTTAAAGATAAACTTTTAGATCTGTAGATAAAACATTTTACTTCCTGATGTGGATGCTCTAATAATGGATGCTTTTAAAGAAATTCTTGGAAATAAAACATTTTTGTCACTAAATAAACTTTATAACAGCAACAATCAAAGTGATTTTCATTAATATTGTATTGTTAACAGTTTTTACAGATGCTACTTTGACCACAAGTTACAGCAATAGCCCATTTTTTTAAACTATATTATGTTTAAGAAAAGTGAGACATCAATTAAAAACATACCTTTAGGAAGACTCATTGCAGTGAAAATTTAAGTCTCTGCTGTGCTAAGTTCACGCAGAACTGAGTCAATTAATTCCAGCACAAAGTCTATGATTTAAAATACTGACACCCACTCTGTCATGTTAAGGAGGCGGGGCCGTGTGGTCAGCATAAGTGAAAGTGGAAAACCAAAATAGGAATCAAGTGAATGAATTGCTGTCACATTTTACTCTTCATTATCTTATTTATCCATCATGGATGGTGGGCTAAGAAAACCCCCCTGATATTGAGAAAACAAGATTTTTTTTGTAATGTGCTAAGAGCCCAGGTATGTGCCATCTGTCTGCATTATTTCCCCAACAGTAGCACTGAAGCTCTCCAGAGCAGTCAAGCTGAAAGTTGAAGGGGAGCCGAGCTCAGCAGAGCAATCTGCATCAACTGGCCACATGTAGACAGTCTGCGAGTTTCATTCGTGTTCATAATAACGCCTGAATGACATGATGAATATACTGAGATAAATTTCCTATTCAATTTTATAGAACTATTATATTTTTCTTCTCTTTGGATTTAAATTTAGACAATAAATAATTAAAATTCCCAATAATCACAATGTTTAGAATTTCAATACTCAGCATACTGTAGAAAATTGGGAATTGCAACAAAATCGATTCAGCTTAAGTATCATGTTAATAGCTTATAGTGGGGCCACTGATAATTCTAACCACGAGCATATGGGTACAATAGTGGCAGAGCTTTGTCATCGCAGTTAAAGAAATGCACTCTGATAAAGGGCTTCTGTCAAGATGCATCTGTAATGATCTTTTTGACTTTGCCGTGGACCACAGAGGTCATGACACACACGCATTATATTTCATTCAGGCCTGAGTGAAACAGATCCCATGTAAACACTCAGGGGACTTAAAGCCTGTCTGTGTGACAGTTTGTCTAAAAGTCATCAGTGACAGCATGTTTCATAGCAGCCATGATAAGATAGTGTATAGACATCAGTGTGACTGCCGCATACAGGTGTATGTGTATGCTGTACAAATATATGGTGGAGTGTTGGGTACTTTGTCTAATCAGCCAAAACCTGTACATCAAACAGCCCATGTGATGTGTGTGTTGGGCTTTTGAAGTGTGTGTGTGTGTGTGTGTGTGTGTGTGTGTGTGTGTGTGTGTGTGTGTGTGTGTGTGTGAGAGAGATTGCTAAGGATTAAGTTTAGAGGAATGCTGAGAGCAAGAACAGGTGTCTTTGTCCTTCTCTCCACCCAGAGCCCAACCCAGACTGAGATGTCCTGACTCACACTGGATCAGCTATCACACTCACACACACATACTGATCCGTTTCATCAACCTCGTACACCCGATAGGAGAATTTCAGCTGGGAATTTTTGGAATTTGTGTGTGTGTGTGTGTGTGTGTGTGTGTGGGGGGGGGGGGGGGGGGGGGGGGTCATGTGTGTGAAGCTGTCACGATGAAAAAGAGAGGGGCAGCATGTAATATCCAGAAAAGTAGGGCTGGATGATATGAACAAAAAAATGGCATCTTACTATTTTCAGGTGAAAAGCTACTGTGTGTTATCAGAGGTCTGCACACGAGAAGCTGTTATATGTCACTTAAATGAAGACCATCACCACAGATGGTATATTTGGGGTCTTTGCCCCCGACATGAAAATTATTGAAATGCACATCCATTAAGACAACCCTGGGGTAAACTGATAAATCATGTGGTACTACCACAAATACTGAAACAAGTCATATAACACAATATAACTAAATAATAAACAGGGGTGTCCCGATCCTGAATTAGTATTGGGAATAGTATCTGATCCGGGCTGATATGAGCCTTTTTTTGTGTAAATATATTTTATTGATTTTTCAGAACTTTTATCCAGCAGGAGTACAGCATGTGTATATGTTATTTCAATTCACAATTATCTCCAAAAGAAACATAAAAGTGTACATTTATCAGTTACACTGACCCACTGAGTTTACCCTCCCCTTCTCATTCCTGATTCACCCAGCCACATACCCAGACTCTTCCCAAATCCCCACCCACCCTCCCCTCCCACCATCCAGCTCACCCACAGGTTACAGGCGACAGAATACGATTAGGGCATAAGATCTTAGATATACAACCAAAGAGTACAGGAAGAGTAAAGAAAAAAAAATGATATGAGCCTTTTTTAACTGATCAGTGATCTTTATCAATACTGATCAACTCACCCTGTTAGTTTACGTAACTTGCCATACATTGAGCACACTTTACTGCAGGCTGTAAATAAGCTAGTGAGGTAGGAGTTGTATTAGCAACATGTCAACAGTGTTCAAATAACTTAATTTGTGCAGGGATAGGAGCCTGACGGCCACTCTGAAGATATACATACCATATATACAAGTCAAATGCTGATCTTTTTATGAAAAAGAAAAGGAATTGAATATAAAACCTTGTTCCCTTGTTTATTTAACTTGGCTTACAAACCAAAAAAAACAAAAACAGTGTGCAGCTTTTTTGCTTAAAGAAACAAAAATAATTAGATCAGGACTTAGAATCTGCAGATATTCATAATTTAAAATTTCAGATCCGGATAGGAATCCAGATCAGGGGCCAAAAAGCTGATCTGACCACCCTAATACAAAATATATATGTGCTTAGATTTAAGTGATATATTGCCCAGCCCTGCTACAGAGTCAGACCTTACCATCTACCCTCCACCACCACATTTAACCTCTCTGACCTCTACTCTCCCTCTCCTTGGCTCCTTTCCCACCCTTACCCCCCTCCTTCACTCCCTCCCGGGGGAGACACCAGATAGCCATTACGGCATGCATGCACAAGCCTCGCACACTCTCACCCACACATAGACCGACTCTGCATCAATAATGTAGGGACTGGTGTGGAGGGTTGACGGCAGGGGTGTGCCTAATCTCTGCCCTGGGACACTAGAGAGTGCAAGTGCGTCAGGAGGTGAGTGAGTGTGTGTGTGTGCTTGGAGTTGTGGGGCAGGTGGTAGAAAAGTGATGCAAAAGGGATGAAGAGGAGGAGGATGATGGGAGAGAGGGGGTGAAAGAGAAGAAGGCAAGATGAGATGGGAGAGAGCGAGAACAGAAAAGAAAGTAAGAGAGAGATAGAGAGAGACGGGGGAGGGAGGAGCGGGTAAACAAAAAGTGAAAAGGGAGAGAGAGAAAGAGAGACAATGGTGAGAGTGGGAGAGGAGTGAGGGGGTGGAAGGAGAAGGACGGGGGGATGAGATCATAGCTCGTCTGGTAGTCTGTTGTCATCCAGATCAGATTGCTTATCCCCCCCTAACCTCCTCCTCCTCCTTTCTTCTTCTTCCCTCCATCCCTCCTCCTCTCCAGGAGTGCGGATGCCTCTTTTCCTCTGTGTGATCTTGGTGGCAGGCCCCTTGCAGACATCTAACACTGCTGCTATTCCAGCTATGTGTACCAGTCCAACACTGACCTCGACTCTTTAACACAAACTGTGCGAGGAGAGAGAAGGGCTGAGGACATAAATGCAGGTAAACTGAAAAAGACAGAAAGTCCTGAAAAGAAAAAAAGAAGAAGAAGCAGGTGACCTCGCACAGAACTGTGAAGAAGTGTGCCGGCAAAGGGTAACTTTCTTGGTCAACTTGTGCAGATTACATCGCCCTAGGATTGCCTTTTTATGCCTGCTCCATTTAGCGCTCACACATGAGTTCTTGTCCTACTTCTCAGAGTTCATAATTTATTTGAATAGTTGATGCAGTTTTGTCTTCTGTTCTCTAGAAAGCCCATCTAACATTACAACCAGGGACTATCAAAACTCCTTACGGTGTGAGGAAACTGTGCCATGATGGATAACGTCATCTGGTATTGCAATGACATTATGACTTAAAATAAACCCAAAACAGGACTGCGCATATGAGGTATAACATCGTAGTTTTGAAGGACTTCTGCCTTTTTCTCTTCTGAACATGTCATACTGAGGCAAAAGTAGCTCAAACAGTAAACATGACTAGACTTTACTTGGTTGTTTTGGTTTTCATTTAGGGATTTAGGGATTCATTGCGTTTTGGCCTTGCGTTTACATGGGAACTCTATGCAGATTGCCCGAATCCAGAAACTTTTGAAACCAGGCTCCAGAGTGAAGAGTTTCCAAAACAATCCTCCTTGCAGCATCATGTAAACCCATATCAGAGTTTCAGGGTGAAACTCTGACATCACTGCATGCGCAGTACTCTCTCACATGAAGGCTGCACGCACATACCAGGAACAACAGCAGCTTTGGACATCTGCTGAGTAGCATGTATGCTGCTTACCATGCTCGGTTCAGACAAAACTATCCAGAGAGATTTGTTGTCCAAACTGATTTGTTGTCCAGGAAAGAAACTTCTGTGGCTTTGTGCGTCCACTCATCATCGTTTGTGAAAGCTTTTCTTCTTCGTTCATGTATTGTAGCTGCGCTGTCCCTCTGCAAAGCAACACCGCCATCTACTGAACCGGCATGCATACTACAGCGGTTTCATTCATCTCCAGCATCTCCGTCTGAATGCAGATCAACTCTGACTTAAAACGCAAAGATTTTTCCTTTCCATATTCAGAGTGTCCATGTAAACATAGCCTAAATGGTAGGTGGAGATACTGCTGACAGCTGCCATGAGTCAGGGGTATCAGACATAGAAAGCTCCCATTGTCTACTCTGTAATGTTGCATGACTTCCCAAACTCTTCTCTGCAGGGGTTAGCATTTTGTTTGGCTGTTTTAACCGTCTCTGGAACAAAATTCCCCTCCTGACAATGACAAAAAAGCCACATAGTAACCAGCAGCTCTTGCCTCTACTTCCTCCTCTGTTGTTATGAGGAAAGAGGCACTGACAAAGTCTATACTGTAAAGGAAAACACAGTTGGTAATATCCAAACGTTAAGGTTGGGCTGAGCTGAGCAGATACCATGAAATGACAAAGCACCTAAAGTCAAACAGCTCAAATTAGCTTTTGGTAGGATGACTGGTAGATGCATAATGATGCATGTTGAGACAAAACTGCAGTCAGTCCTTTCTATTTGAATATAAGCAGGCCAAAAAACAAGAAATCTCCTCAGCATCCATGAAGCACAAAGGACACTTTTCAATTATGTTGAACACGTGGTAATTTTTAGTATGACTTATTCATTCTCATGATGTTAAGATGAAGAGATGAGAATGAATTAACATAAGTTTGGGCGTATTATTTGTCTGACAGGTAAGTGGATCTGAGCCTGTATCCATGATTTTTACTGTTTACTGTTTTTACTGTCAATTATGCAAATTTTGGCTCAGTTAGGTAAGAAGTTCTGAAAAATAATCTTAATCACCTGATTCAATACCTACTAAGAAAATCAGGAAAATGCTGAATAAAGGAAAGTAATGGTAGGCTACTAACATATTTTGACAGCTTCACAGCCTCAAAGCTGTGACCTAGGACTGCTGAGCCAATGAGGGTGAGTGCTGATGGGAAGCAGACAGAGACAGACGGGCAGTCAGACAAAGCAGTGGAGTGAGAAAAGAGATGAAGAGGAGAGATTCCCAGAGCTGCAAGTACTACTCAGCAGCAAATCAACTGACGTGCCTGTGCCAAACTAACAGTGGAGATGCAGACTCAGGCGTTTCACCCAGGGCCAGGGCCTCTGAACAGCCATTAGTGACAGTTGGCTTGTACCGTGCTCCTTTAAACCAACTCAGCTTTAGCATGCATGTGGGAAATGACTGGTGCAAGTGTGTGGGTGAGGTCAGTGTGAGCCCGGGAAAAGCTCTAAAAATTAGTTAGACAGTCAGTATTTGCCTACGAGGAGGCCCGGCATTGTCTTTGTCACAGCCGCCTGGATAAGTGAAACTGCCTGAAGCAGCAAACTCAGGGAACAGAGAGGACAGAAACACAAGAGCAGGAGGTGGAGGGAGGGATAGAGGGATAATAAAGGACTTTGGAGGGTGAGACAGAGAAAGTGAGAGTGAAAGGAGGCAGAGAAAGAAAGAGGAGGGTGGGATCAGCAGGAGGAGGAGGAGGCGGGTAATCAGAGCTCGTACGCCTGAATCCCAAAGAGTCTGGACTATTCCCACCAAGTCCATTAAAAATTCATTAGGCCAATAGTCGAAGAAGGCTGGAAAGTGGGAGACGGGGACACAGGAGAAAAAGAAAGTTGTGGATACCAGATCAGAAGCTGAGGAAAAAGAAAAAAAATCCAGGTTTTACAAATACAGACCCCAAAGAAATGACACTGAGGTTTACATCATACTACAGTTTAAACACAACAAATTCAAAGTAGGTATGATACCAAAAGAGAAGTTAAAGGTCTTATTACCCTGTATTAGGGGGTTTATGGCTTCTTGAGCTGTTGCTTGCAAAATTCTGCATGCTATCTTAGCTTAACAACAACATTGGCAACACTTCAGTTTAATATGTTGGCAATGTTTTGAGCAGTTCCCAGCACATTCAGCAGTGTTCATGAGGATTTATTCAAATAAAGATTAAAATAACTTGGACACTCCGCCCGATGCAAAGGAGCTATATCGTGCCTTGACACAAGTTCATATACTTGACTTGGAGGCCTGTTTGGCCGCATTCATAATAATGTTAAAAACCTTTAGAACCTGATTGGTTAACCAGTGTACTCTTTGAGCAGTGGGTCAGCTTAGTCATGTTCAGTGACATGTTTTCAATGGTCCTTCATCCTTTCAACAGTCTATGCTCTGTCATGGGCCTGCTAATCTGAGCTACTGGGCTTGAATGACTAAAGCAACAGTGGTAGGTCGTCACAATGATACGGTCTATTCTGAGGGCATCAGCTGTTTCAGGCAGCCACTTGTGCTGTCTTCAAGAGGACAGGTCAGCTTGGATGCAACAGACTATGACATCATTCAAGAGTGTCTATCACACACAGAATTTGATTAAAGCTAAATAAAAATGAAAAGTGTTGTATCTTCAGAGAATCAGCTGCAGCTCTTTTACCCTCCCCTTTGGAAATGCTTAGATTTGAGGGGGCAGAGGATGGATGAGGCTATGATAATGAACTCTGTGCTGATTGGCTGCAAACAATTTTCATAAAAGAGGCATTACACAATTTTCCACGAACTGAGAGTTTGTTAAAGGGGTAATGTTCTCCTCCAAGATCAGTCTAACCACATTAAAGCAAAGGAAATTGCATTTCGTAGGACATGTGACTTTTAATTCCTCAGAACTCACAATATCACATTTTTATTTTTTTTATCAACAGCCTTTGGTGCAAAAGAGGCAACTTTCTTTCATAGCAAAGTAAGAAGATGAGCAAAGTTGACAACTCAGACAAAGTAAGTGTTTTATTTTTATATATTTCATGATAAAAAGTGAATAAAAAGATAAAACTTGGAGTAAAAAGTACTGTATCAGCAAAGGACTGCACCTTTTAGTTAAATTAGCTGCACAGAGCTATCCACATTGAAAATGTCAATTAGAGATGAAGATTAGACAAAAACCTGTGACTTGTATCTGCAATTTTAGACCTAAGTACACTCCGTTTTACTGTTTTATGCCAAATTTATTATTGTTTGTCGACAAAAGACCATGTTCTAGAACATTTACATCAGTTTAATCGTTTAAAACCACCCTCTTGAAAACAAGATGCTGCATCTTAAGGGGCTATCCTAATTAAAATGCAGTGATTTGACTATTTGCTCAATCTTGGGAGAGGATCACTGTGAAACCTAAATTCATCTTCTCCAAAGGATCAGTTCTTGTTCGAGGTCAAACAATATTCATGCCCCACTGCCTCACTTGAATGTTAGCAAGAAGTAAAACACACACATCATGTTAGCCCAGAATGCTGCTCAGTTATTCCTAGAGGTCAGGACAGTTTACATTTTCTATATGCTCTTACGCACAAGCCTATGGCTCCAGAGAAGCCGGAGAGAAAGAGCAAGAGAGCAGAGTGCTCTGTGGCCTTGGAGGGGCCAAAAATAGCGGCACACACACTAACACACACACTGGGGTTATTGTTCAACAGTGGGAGAGCAAGAGAGAGAGAGGGTGGGAGAGAGAGGAACACACCACATGGATGGAGAGAAGAGGGGAAAGTACAGAAGTACTCAAGGAGGAAGAAGAGGCAGCAGAGAGGGAACAAGTGGGACCAAGAATGAGAGGGACATGACGTAAGACGAACAATTTAGTCTCTGCGCTCGCGGCTGTAGAGCTTGTCTAACAGCGAACAGACAGGCGTCTTTTCCAGGAAATTGTAAGGGAGGAGCAAGACATGGGGAAAAAGCACACAGATATCCATTGGGATCCTCTCTTCCAGAACGGGCAGCCGTCCTCATCTGATTCACATGCTCGACTGGGAGACTGTACACGGCCTGTTAAGTCACAGCATGGTCCAAATAGCCATTAAGTGAGGAAAGGCTTTCAAGTGTGTGGAAGGAAGAGTGAGTTATCTCCACAGAGCCGTACCAGTAGTTTGGGGAATTTTTCAATAAGCAACAAATAGCTTTACAAACGTGCTAAAAATAGGCCTGGGATAAAATTCCAGTGTAGCGTAGTCTGCACTCTTGAATCCCTGCAGAACAAAAATGTTCTCCGAGCAGATTTCCTTGCCTATTTGAATAACCATGACACAATGGTGCTTATGACATAAGTGAGGGTTATGTGAACAAAGTTAATCAACCAAAAAAGATTACAGAGAGATACAACAAGATGATGACAGGGAAATAATGTTGGACAGCTGTGACAAAAAAATGAAAAATGTCCACAAAAAGGCCCCAGAAAGAACTAGAAAGGCTCTCTGAGAGCACAGGCCTCCGTAAAGCAGCTCACATCCAACCATAAATTGTGATTTCCACCCAATGTTATAGTCCTATACTTATTTTATATGCACATTGTGGAATGAAAAATAATTTGCAAGAAGTGTGATTATTGTTTACATAAATATCATCCAATATGTGTGACCTAGTTAGTGGTGGGTCTTGTAACTTGTTGACTTAACCAATGTGCTGCTGCTAGTACAGATATTGGTGTTACGCGCCACGGCACTTCCAGTCGCCAGACTGTCGGTCGGAGCAAAACCACGGCATTTAGGTGCACGGCACGTTTGCTATATGTGGACTGGGGGTTGATTTTTACACTCACACATCCACAGACATCTGCTACATGTCCCAGCCTTCACTGCTGATTGGCTGATTACTGCTAACTCTGTGTAACCAGAGCGTGTAACCAAATGGATGGTGCTGTGGGTGGGACAAAAGATGGCCCAGAGTTAGAAAAGAGACTTCATCATAAACTTAAATGTTTTTTGTGATGTCAATCTGGAGAGGACTGGCACCAGCTCCTTCCTTGGACCAAACCACACCTCTAGTAAAATTTTCATGTAAATCCGTTTAGTAGTTTCTGTGTAATTTTGCTAACAGACAAACAGACAAACAAACAGACAGACTTCCTTAGCTGAGGTAAAAAAAAGCTTGATCAGGGGCACTCAGTATATGAAAACTACATTTTTTTTGATTGTAGACATATTCTAGCAGTCATCAAAATGATTATGGACCAGAGTTTAGGCAAATTTTAGGCTTTTTAAATTTTACATTTCAATGAAGGGGAACAGGTCCCTTTTCCAGAAAACTTGAACAACTTTAACCAAAATAAAAGACAGCACATTTCAAAACTGAGAGGATTATGTGATGAAGACATAGCTAAACTTGTTGATAACAGCTTGATTTGTACTGTGAGTTATTTTGTATCTTCTCCTGGGATGACTAAGACACTACACAGCCTGTGTAACTAGCAACATGTGCACTCAACGGGCTGCTTCTTCACCTGGGAGCTCCAAGAAAAGGCACAAACATCTATCCTGCTTTTTCACACGGGAACAGGTGGGCTAAGAGAGCAAGAGTCGAAGACAGTCACAAACACATGAAGGACAGAGGCACCAAGTGAACAACAACAGCGAGTGCTGTCCACGGGTAAAAAAAAAAACCCTGAGGCATTACACCTGATGCGCTCTCAGGTGGGCTGGACAACTGGACTTCCCTCCGTGTAATCGCTTTCAAAAACAAGCCTGGTGGGAAAGTGTGTTTGTTTGTGCTCTCCTGAGAGTGCTAAGAGGAGCAGAATAACATTGTGTCAGTGAGAGGAGAGTCCTGTCGGCGTCCTGATGCTGTTTGGTTTATTTAGTCTCACCAAAGACATTCATCTCTCATGTCTGACACAAACACACACATGCTGTTACATGCTGCAGTGTCACTAACCAGAATGCAAAGGATCAAGTCAAAGCTATGAGCAGAAATTGAACTATGAATATGGACGCACCAATATGAACATTCATGAATTATTTTTCTTACTTTTCTCCTTGAGGACTGTCTTTGGTCTCTGGAAGGTAACAGGAAGACCCACAGAGAATCAACAACACCGGCTTCAAAACTCTACACTGGACAAGTCCTGACCAACAGCCTTCCTTTGAGTCAAGAGCATGACTCAGTTTACTAACATGCAGCTGCAACACAAGTATGTCTTCTGGACTAATCATAACCGTCTTCTTATATTGATGATATGCTTGCATGTCATTATGATGGTAATCCCTGAAGTTTGGACATGTGATTCAGGACACTCTGGTTCTTGAGTGTATGCATATAAATACTCATATACATTTACCAAGGAGGTTGTTTTTGCCGGTGTATGTTTGTTTGTTAGCAAGATTAGCTAAGACGAGTTTAGAAATGATAAGAGATTGGTGGTGATCCAGTGCTGTCTAGTCTGAAATTCAACAGTGATATCATCAGGGTTGTTTCTAAGGTAACTTGCTCACTTTTGCATTGCATTTCCATCTTGTGCAGTCCAAAGGATCACATGATGGACCAGGTGACCCCCTGGGTTGTATGAATGGTATGTTTGTTTGTTCAAGTCTGATAAAGGGCTAGCAACCAAAACATCCCATCTGTGGAGATAATCCTCTTTGAAATGACTTTTGAACATCTCAAATTAACTTGACAAGAAACACCCAAATTCAGCCACACAGGGGCTCTTATTCAAAACACCAACAAAACATACATTGTAGAGATGCACTGTCAGCCACACCCAACTCTGCTGCTTACATGTTGTTTTAAACGTAGGACTCGGTTTAACATAACAACACTCCATGAGGTTTATTTATAAACAGTAAACCACCACTTTGTCTTATGGATGACTTTCAAATAAAAGGGATGTAAAGCTGCTAAAAGAGATCTTGCTGGTACCTCCTAGTATCACTTGGATGGGGTGGTGTAGGGGTCTTAGAGACAGAAACTCGATTAAATAGCAATCACTCCATCACAAGTAAAAAAACGCAAACAATGAATAAGAGAAACAAAGAAGCAACTTTCAGTGACAGTCCCCATGTACTTATGTGTTGTTTCATTTTGGATGTATGGTTTGGTTGCATGGTGCCTGCAAAGAATGTAATTTTTTATTTTAGCATGCAAATCATCAAGTCGGAGCTTTCAGACTGCAGGCCTTGTCTCATGTTTGTCTCAAGCGCCAAGATCCAAATGAACAGGAGAATACATATTTGCTTGTTTTTTACAAAAAGCTGTGTTTACATCTCAGTAATCTGTAATTTACATCTCTGAATAGAAATAATAAAAAGAATCAGGGCCAAATTTCCCTTGGTTCAATAAATATGTGTCCCCTGATTGGTATAATATCACAGTGTAGACAAACACTACTTTTGCTCTTCCTGCACCTCCTGTTTTCCAGGGCCTGTGATGCCATGAATTGGGTCACTTGTAATGAGATGTAAAATGCTTCCTTTTAAACTTATGTCCAACTTTACTGTTAAACACATGAGGTTTTGGTCTGTCCTGTTAATTATCTTTGACATTTAAAGCCAGGGACAAAAATACATGTCCTCGTTCACTGTGGTAAAAATCTCTGAAGGGACAGGACTGTGGCAGCAGGAGATGTTGCCAAAACATCGCACATCCATGCCTGGTCTGGAAGCCACGGTGCCCTGAGCCAGAGCTGTCACGCATCCAGTGAGTTTGAACCACGCATGTAAAAAAGTTATTAAAATCTAGCAATCCAACACCTTTGAACTAATACCCGGACTCTCCATCTTGACTTAAAAAAGAAACCAAAATAATCAAATTAGGTCTCTAAATACTTTGGTCAGTAACTGTCCTGTGTAATTTTCCCATGATAGCCTGATAATTTCCTTCAAAGTGACCTCTTAGAGGAAAGCTGTTAAGGCTAACATGAGCGTGTTAGAGGCCACAGGCGCCTCTCTTCTCCTTCACTCCGTCGCTCCACCTCACAGGCAGCTGTTAATGTACTCCTGCAGCCAACAGCTTTACAGAGAGCTGCCAGATGACACTTCACCTCTGGTTCAACAACATACTGCCTACACTCACTACTGCAAGAGCGTGTGTGTGTGTGTGTATGAGAGTGTGGACACTTGTGTGTGGAGGAGTACATGGGGACTGAGATATTGGCAGTGCATCAGTCTTTAAGGTGTACAGAAAAAGACTTAAAAGAAATCTAAATCAAACCAAAAGGAAAAATATTATACACTCACTTTTAGATTAAAAAGGGTAATGTACCTGCTGTACAGCTTCTCTCCAACAAAAACGTGAATATTTTTAGTAACAGTTTTACTAAATTGACCTTGGCTGCTCTGAGCACTTGAAATACTCTTTGATATGGATAAAAAACTCCCAATAGGTTCGTAAAAGTCATAAAAATAATCAAGATTTCAAATTTAAAAACACAAGTATTCCAATTAAAACCTAGAATTTTCATAAGAGCAACTGGATTTTCAAAATAAAAGCCTCATTTTTGCTGATCTTAATCTTTTGAATCAATTCAATAGACTTGGTTATCAAACTAAGCTCCACCTGCAGGACACTAGTTTTGAGCAGAATAGGCTCAAATAGGCTCATCCTAGGATGTTAACTCACAGCCAGTGATACAGTCTTAACGAGTGTGTTTTCTCTGTATTGTCTTTTCTTTTATTTCAAGTATGATACAAATATAGGTACTGAAGTCTGAATCATGCAGTAAACTGTCGCAATGTCATATGTTTTGTGAACTATTACTTGTGGATGGAAACAATAATCAGAAATGTAGGACAAGAATAAAATACAAAGCAGAATAAAATAAAATAAGTCGGAATCCAAAATTCAAGAAAATACACGTCGTTGTGTCTGTGATTCCTGTTAATGTCTATTTGTGGGGGTCAAAAAGTCAAAGCATTCTTTTGACCACACAGCAGTAAATACAATTTGACGAGTCTGAAACTTTTGTCAACCTCCTATTTCAGTGTATATTTTCATGTCTGTGTGTGTTTCTAAGACACAAGTGGCACTTTGGGGAGGTGGTTTCCTGGAATGTGCCACTATTGCGGGACAGGATGTTAGCTGCTGTTGTGCACCACAACAACGGGTCTGTTTCCTGTGTATGTGTTTGTGTGTCCATGCATGTCACTTCTTCTAATGTAGACGAAAATCTGATGAGGATCAAAATCAGCTCTATAGACTCAAAAGTACTTATTTCATCTCAAGGCTAAGCAAAATGGAACAAAATTCATGTTTTGGCATTTTCAGATCCATGGTGAGTCACAATGTAAACTTAGATATATAATAAAAGTGATTGTTATATGGACAGAGGCATAAGCTCTATAATGAAACAAGAATAAAAACAACTGGTATTGTTTCCCACTTGATACCACAGACACAAAAGTTGAAGTTTGAGCACATCAAATCTTGGTCGGAAATCAGAATCTGCAGCACGCCATGTTCAAGTGTTTTTGTTCAGTTGCAGGTGAGAAGGATTAACTTATCCACATAAATAAAATCAAGCTTTTCTGTAACTATTTACTTCAAGTTGACTGACAAAAGTGCTCCATCTCCTTAGTCAGGTGTCTACAGTGAAAGGTTCTTTTAAGTGTTGATTGAACGATTTGCATTCTCCAAATGATCTGCCTGCTTAAGACTTGAGTTAGAAATAACAGATTATTTAAGTCCACGAGAAGGCCTCCGCTTTGACTTATGGAAAAAGGATCCTTCTCTTCTTCAAAATCGCTGCTCACTTTAAATCCACCAGGGCTAGGCTGTTTTGATAATTAATAATCTCGTTTTCTGTTGAAGGTGCTATGAGGAGAATCTATTACCGACATTAAGACTCTGCTACCCATGAGCACGCGTGCTGACTGTCGTAATGCTGCGTTCCAGTAACCTCGGAAATGGGAGTGACATCAACTCCGACTTATTGGCGTTCCAGTTGAAGTCAGAAAAAAACATGCCTATCTACCAGGCTATTGTTAGCTGTTGTTAGCACGCCATGCGTTGTTGTATGAAGAATGTGATTATCACTATTAGGGATGCAAACAATTAATCGATTATCGATTAATCGTTGACAAGAAATTACTCGATTAAAGTAAATTAATTGCAATTAATCGAAGAAGAAGAAGACGACAACAACAACAGGACAAACGAGAAGTGGTAAGCTGGCAGGATGAAGAGTACAAGATGGAGTTCGGTATGGAACCACTTTAAGTTGGTTAATGACGACAAAGACGCCAAATGCACCATCTGTGGAAGTATTTTAAAGTACAACTCCTCCACAACTTTGCTAAATTATCACCTCAATACGTCACATTCTGTTAGGAATAAATCTTTTATTAAGGAATATGATTTGCATTTTCTCTTTCATAAGAAAGACAGCATTTTCATAGAAAGGAACCTTTTGATTCAGAGGGGAATTCAGCTTCGCAGAAAAATTGCCGCTTATCAATTAATTGATCATCGATCGATAAGATAAAACAACTATCAATTAATGAATTACTCGATAATTTGCATCCCTAATCACTATGGCAGCATTTTTGTACATATTAGTCTAGCAATACTATGTATACAGCTCATCTAGAGCGACACACCCCAGTCAGAAGTGCAAATAAATTGATTATTACAGGAGCTAAATAACTGTTCACACATCTTCCATTGTCAATTCGGGGGTGACGAGGTTTCACCGAGTTTCCAGTAGGAAATTCTAACTTCGGGGGACATTCCAGTTGCAGTTTCCTACTCGGAACTCAAAATTCCAACTTCTGACTACAACTGGAACGCACCAAAGTCGTGACTGAAGCCAAAGCGTGTGCTTGTTGTGGTAAATGCAGCTCGGACCTTCCCCAGAACTCTGCATTGCTTTACTACTTCTTTTTTCAACAACTTACAGGATACAAAGCGACAAGGTAATGTATCTCTTTCTAGTTACGTAGCGGTAGTTTTTGATGTGTGCCAACAGGCAATTTTTGAAAAACTTAGTAACATAGTTTTGTAGCCGGCTATATATTGCTACTTACAGCCCGGTGCTCTAAGACATGTAATATAAATAATAAAATAATATAAATTTGCTCTAGTTTTAATTGTCTTGTTCCCAAAGTTGAGTATCCAGGCCAGTTCAACCCTGACCGACCCGACCGGAAGGCTAAGGAATAGCATTTATAGATAACCTATTTTGATGCTATAAAACTCGTCTTAAAGTGTGTATTTCGATCAGGCATATATCTAAAAGTGAGACTTTTATGTAATTACTCAGAAACTCCTCACAGTCTCTTTAAGTTCTTTACAATAAAAGCACCCTGCTGGCACCCGTGAACATGTGATTCTGTGCAATTGCAAAATCAATTCATGCTCTCCTGTATTAACCTCGACAAAGGGGTGATTTTCCTCTCCAACCCTGCTTAATATTGGGCAAATCTGGTTTTAAATGATCAAAAAATTGCTGACACTCCATCAGGCTGCTTAAGTTGTACAAAAAAAGGAAACATTTTTTATTTGAGGTTTTAAGAAAATTCGGTACTCTCACATAACATTAATTTCTAAATGACAAAATGAAAAACTGCATCAGGAAGTAATTTCCACTTGTTCCAGCAGACTGTCATTGAAACAAATGAGCACAGACTCGCATTCAACTTGGACCCTGTATGCACTCTTGAGTCTTAATTCATGTACTCATACACTCACTGAGGTTCTCATGTGATGGCAGGTACAGAAGGAGAGCCAGAATCTCCAAACACAAATGACAAACGCGGCACTCCAACCTGCCGAAAATATACACAGAACCTGAAAAACAAGTCCACAATAACAGCAACAGACTAAAACACTCCGCGCGTGTGTATATTTATGTGTGAGTGTGTGTCAGTGCTGACTCAGTGCGTGAACGTGTTTGTAATTCAGCCTTCACAACGCAAACTCTCCTCCATTCTCTTTCTCTCTCTCTCTCTCTCCCTTGCTCCCTCTCTCACTGAGTCTCCTAGCAACCAGACACTTAAGGCCTAAAAATAACCCCCCAGAAACGAACAGAGCAAAAAAATAAAGCATAAATGGCAATTAATCCTTTCAAGCCAGGAACACGGACTCAAATAGAGCAGGTATTAGAAAAGGAAAAGAGCAGGGGCAGCAGCGAGCGCAGAGAAAAGAGTGGGAGTGCTGAATCTGCCAGCAACAGGTAGTCGTCAGGAGACAGAGGTCTGCACTACATGACAGTGTGCGGCGAGTGTGTGTGCGTGTGTGCCCACTGGCCTTGGCGAGGAACAAGACAGAACTTTTCCACCCTCTCCAAAATGCCAGGCCTTCTCTGCACAAACAAGGCTCCAGTGTAAATGCAGCCGGCAGTCCTGCAACAAGCTGGCAGTGTGGCCCGAGTTAAGCCGAGTTTGAACACGCTGCACGTCAAAACAGCCGACAAGGCCTCCCTCTCTTTTGTTTTGATTTTTTCTCTGCTCCTTTTCCTCTCTGCATCCCACAACGTTATGAAATAAACAATGTTACGAAACAAAGTAAAAGACAACTGAGTCATGAGCACACACACACACACACACACAGGGGCCGGCTGTCTAGCGTCTGAAGCCGACACATTCCTCGGTGGATTAACATTCTGGATGCGTGATGGCAAGTGAGAGACGAAGCAGCCAGACACCTGATCTTTACACCAGACGGTTCAGTTCAGGAGGAGCTGTTCTCGTAAGAGTCGGGGAGCATTAATTACGTGCTATTTAATGTCTTTATTTGTATTGCATCGCCTGCCTCTAATGAACAGAAGAGAGATTCGGGTGAGGGGAGGGATATGGGGCTTGACCACTTAAGCCCTCTTTCCACCAAGTGGTCCGATATAAATCGGCACGGTTTGGCCCAGGCCGGATTGGTAAAGCCTGATCCTGTTTGCGGTTCCAGAGCCAACCGAACCCTACTTGGTAGGCCGCGTATAAGCCGGATGCCGATAGCATGATGTCATAGCAGCGCGACAGTGTACCCGGCTATTAAATACAACGAAGAAGAAAACGCTACACAGTGAAGAAAAAGCAAAGATGGAAGACATCCAGTAATTCCTCTTTTTTGTGATCAGCATGTGGCTTTTTGTTACGAAGTGCAACCAAGCCTTGTTTCAGAGAAGGCTGTGTGCCACGAGAGTTATCTTCACGAAGAGGAGTGGAGATTTAAATATGGTGGGCTTTTGTGTTGTTCCGCTGTCGCACAGGAAGTGACTTCTCCTTCGACCAATCAACGGACTGCAGTGTTTCTAGCTCCACCTTCTGGGGTCGGATCGGTATGCTTGGCACCCCAACAGAAGAGTCCCAATAAGTAGGACAGTACGGTTCGCTGATAAGGGGTCCTGGTCTGGTTTTAGGCTATGGAAACGCCACAAAAAGCTAGCCGTACTGGGAAGAACCCTCTGAACCCTCTGGTAGAAACGGGGCTGAAGTGGCACCAGCTTGATTCAACTTGAGGCCCATTTGGGATTGTACCGTGTACCTGGCACAGTTTTTGTATCCCCTCTATTGAGGCTGAGCAGTGTCTTTCCAATTGCAGTCTTGTGCATGCAAGGTTGCGCTTACAATAAAAACATATTTTTCAGCTTTGCCAATAACTTAAATCATCAGTTTCTGAGAATCTTTGCCACGGAAAAAGTTTTGAAAAGGGTTGTTTAAGCTGCTTGCCATTTATCGGTGCCTCTGACACCTATCACGGGTCATGAATTGGGGCATGACCCATATTTTGGATCATATTTGCTTTTTGTGGTCATAAACAGACATACATTTTCAGTGAAAATAAAACATATTTTAGCCCAACCAGCTGGCACTGATGACCAATCAGGGCAGCTGTGTAGCTCAGTCGGTTGTGCAGGTGTCCTGTTTTTACCTCTCTAAATTTACCTCTCTAGTAGACAAAATCATTGATAATGTGTAAACTTGTGGTGACCTCTGATAAAAAAATGTTCCGCCCCTGACATTTTTATTCATCTGGCCCACCTCTTTAAACCTGAGATAAAATTCATCAGTTACAAAAAAACGTATCTAAGTCATTTATTGTATTGAGTTGTTTATTGCACACAAACAAAACAGCAGGATAAGCTTTAATGTCGACATAACAAGACTCTAAATTTATTTTTGTTTTCTCTGTTGACAACTGATCAAACCCACATTCAGACCCCTCCTCTATAATCATGTGACCCAGGTGATAAAAACACTTATATTTTAGTATTTTGTGATTTCTCTGAGGTGAAGCTCACTGCTTTGTATATTCTTTTCTTAAGAGTTGGATTCTTTCCCTTTCACGATTGCACAATGTTTTCTGACGAATTGTGTGGTTTGGGTAATTACAAAAGATTTGGATGCGGCAGATTCCTAATCATCTGTTTTATTAAGGACAGTGAACTAATGACTTGATTTTTGTACACAATATCTGACTGTGAATAGTGTTTTATTCTACTGAAGTAGATGCCATTCATCTAATATTCTTTAGAATATACAAAATGCTCCATACAACAGCCTTGAAAGAAAGTGAGGCTTTCTGAAGCAAACTCTAAAGGACACCATACCTTTAAGGAAATGACGAGCAAAGTCTTTACCAGTCACTTAAGAAAACCTTGACAAAAAGCTTTGATTCAAATGCAAACAAAGTGTTAAATAAAAGTATGGCTACAGTGCCTTGAAATCTCAAACCTTTTCGAGAAACACAGGATGTGGGGAGAGCTGGAGGTGATAAAACTTTAAGACATTCATATTTCAGAGAGCTGTGTGTGAATCGTTTTTCCACTTTAATTGTGATATTTCCTGTTCATTCTTAAGAAAACTGACTTAAGCCTACAATCTGAACTCAGAAAAGAATTATCCCTCACTACTGTAAATCTTCAGTTTTGTATGGTTGGACAAATACGTCTGCTGGTAGAAATGCCTTAACTATTTAAATTGGTGACCCAACACTTGTTGAAAACCTGCTGTGTTACTGGATCGAGGTTAGATGGATAGAACTGTGTCAATTTTTATTTAAAACAATAATCTGAATGTATAAAACAAAGAGTATTCTACTTAAAAAAAACAAATCTATCTTCTGATCAGGCTGTTATAGAGCTAACACATTTAGAAGTACCCAAAACGCATTGACATTGACATAAACTTGCCTTTTAAGTTTTCTAAGTTATAACTTTTTGAAATAGAAAGCTCTCAAATCTACATTGATTTGCCTTAGGGTGAAGGAGAGGGAATTTGGTGGTGTAGATATCCATACAAACTAATAATGCATTAAACCAACCTAAAGGATATATCAGTGATCACTGTAACAGAACAAAGTCAAAGCAAACAGAATAGGATGTGCCCTTCATCTTAAATAAAATCAAAAAACACTTACTAAAACTGTGATCCACCTGCAGCATGTGGTAGTTGGACGTATTGTGCAGTCTTCACTACACTGGTTAAGGCTCAGGTGGAGATACAATCTCTTTCAGCTTGGACCTTCTTGGACTGAATGAATGATTTTGTTGCAAAAAAAATGCAGGACTGCTGCTTTACTGTTGTTATGTTAGCATTATTGCTGCTCTAGCATTCGGTCACATTTGACACACACTGTGGAGTACGTGCAGAATGCGACTTGCCACATTTGAAGGTGCTTTTGGCCATTTCAAGGCAACTTTAGCAAAAGTCAATTCCTTGACTCAGTCACGGTAAGACTGTAGCTTCCAGTACTTTCCACATAAATGTTTTTACTCAGAGATGAGGGGTCAGGCCAGTTACAGCCTCATAAATCAGGATATGCCAATGATTCAGTTTATGGTTGGCCATCATTGCACCCAGCTTGCTTATGCAGGGTGCAATGATAAGCTGGAGCCATGACATTTGTTATGACCATTAAAAGCTCCATGAAATACGGTTTCCAACAATTTGTAGAAGTTGAATCACATAAAAAATACACAGGTAAAATTAAGACATAAATGGCTTAAGTGTTGTATGTTAGATCACCCTGCTGACCAGTTATTATGTTGTAAACAGAGGAGTTGTATTTGAATAAATACACTCCAAAACACCAAATGAACACTTTATAGAGGGGTGCATTTGTCTGTCTGTTACGTTCACATAAAACAAACATATTTGTTGTCAGAGTGAATCTTCACTGGTGCTCTTTAAACTAGCCCTGAATAAAATTCAATTCCACCAAAGCCACTTTTAAAATTCTACACCCACTAAAAATACAGATATCAGGTCTCAAAGATAAACTGGGAGGTCTGGAGAAGCATTATACTTGTGTGTGTGTCTTGTTGTGAGCTGTGTGCTGTTGTTCAGACTCGAGGTAAGAGTGGAATAGGTGCCCGACCCTGGGGAGTCATGTTTTTCTCCACTGCTGCTAACTGCTGCTGATGGCTTACATTCACAAGGTATTCACATCCAGTGCAATAAAAACACACACTCTTTCACACACAGCTACATGAAGTGTTTCTCATGAAAAGGTTTTCAGGTTGTCTTCATAAAAAATGACAGTCTGTTTATGCTGGGAAACATCGGAGTGTCGCTTGTTGACCAAATCAACACGCTCACATCCATCATACGCTCTCTCCCTCCCAAAAAGACCGATCATCGAGGGAGCTGTGAAGCAGAGGGAGGGTGGCCTGGTATTCTGAACAAGCCCTTGGGTGAAGAATGAACAGGGGACACTGGCGGCTTGCCAACCAGCGCTGTTGTCCCTAACACCTTTCTGCTTTGTAGGTCTGCACAGGAACCAGCTTTGAAGGTGTTAATGGGTGACTAATAAGAGAAAGTTAAACTTCACATCAGCTTTGCATCAGGAGGACGGTGAGAGAAACAAGCTGAAGAGGACTGCTTTATTCAGGGGTCAAAACATATCAAATTTTGGGCTTCTTTTACAGACTTTCCTACTTGTATCTTTTTCTGAAGTCTAATTTTGATGATGGTTTACATCTGAAATTAACACCATGTTTACACAACAACGCTTTCACCAGAAACAGAAAATGATCCACATCCACATGGAGAAGTGACAAAGACTGAAAGTGCTGTAGTGCGCATGCCAGGCCAGTAGATGGCAAGTAGGTTAGTCGAGAAAGGTGGCAATCATCACAAGTATGCAGGAGTTTCTAGCCTGGACCACAAACCTATTTGGATACCAAACCAGACAGCCTTAACAGCCTTCCTGTGAAATCAGTTCTCACTTATTCAGGCACTTCAGACAATGCTCTTGTGTATATAGGAGGCAAAAATGCAATGAAAACTCTCCAAAAGTGCTGTCGTTTAAACTCCACAAAAGAACATGAGAAAACATGAGAAAATATAAACTGTGTGACACAGTTGTATAATATAGTCAGAACAATATTCAGTGAGATGGATAAACCTAATATTAAGAGTGCAAACAGTATTAAGTCCCTGTGAGATTCTTTAAACAATCATGAAACAAACTGGCACGAGAAAAGCACTCAGACAGCGCAGACATCCGCCAGTGCCACAGTCATCACCCATATTGTGATTTTCACCATAAATATTAGTCCTACCTTTTTTTCATCTAAATATTTAGATTCCTTGACCATGAAAAATGGTAAATGGACTTGAGCTTATATAGCGCTTTTCTAGTCTTTGACTACTCAAAGCTGCTTTACACCGCAGGTCACACCTACCCATTCATACCCATTCACACCCATTTGCACTCACATTCACTCACTGATGGTTCAGAGTATCTATGTTAGTTTTCCATCAGTATCTCTAACACATTCACGCCCTTTCATGCCCATTTACACACCACTGACGCAGCAGTGGGAGCAACTTGCCCAAGGACACATCGCCATGTGTCGCCCGGAGCTGGGCTTGAACCTGCAACCTCCTGATCACTGACCAAGCGCACTATCCAACTGCGCCACCGATGAAAACATACCACTAGCAATTGGATTCATAATGATATCTATTTTAGTTCAGTAGTTATTCCCAAAAATCCCATTTTTCGTCATGGCGGATCCAGACGCTGGATCAACACCAAAATTGAATCAGTTCTTCCTTTTCCCATGATGAACATTTTCTGAAAATTTCATCAAAATCCATCCATTACTTTTTGAGTTATTTTGTTCACAGACAGACGGACGGACAAACAAACTCTCCCGAAAACATAACCTCCTTGGCGGATGTAACCAGCCACCTGCTTCGTAATTCAGTTTAATTCGGAATGTCCATTTTCGTTCAGATGTTTCAGATGTTTATAAGGGCTTACTGAAGTGGATTTAAAGAGGATTTAAGTTTTATTCTGAATTAAAGGGTAACTAAAGCTCTCATGTAAATGTATCCATTGATTAGAAGGGGACACACAGGCTCAGCAAGGGACAGCAGCACTGTACGTGTGTGTCTCTGCCTTTGAGTGGGAGCACAAGCCGTGTCCTGTGCAACCCAAAGCTGCATCACACCATGAAATGTAATGTCCGGACAGAATTCATGTGAATGCCTCCAGGTGTAATGATTACAGAGCTTCATTGTGCTGCTTTTGCATAAAGGCACTGCCGAAAGGGCTGCTTCAAACTTTAAACTTTGATAAAAACGTGATCAAAAACTTAATGGTCAGTCTTTCTGAAACAGATCTTACGTCCTCTGATGCTTCTCACAGCAACATTTTTCTCACGGTTACCTCTAAACACGAAACAGTAAACATAATATGCAGCAAAGCAATGTGCTCAAGAGTCACAGGCCCCAGACTTCGTACTTCCTGTACGTCAGAAACGTGTGTGAATAGCACCAAAAATACACACGACGTTGCCATGTCCCATCAACATATTCCTTCCTCCATTTCTGGTCTATTCCTCCATCAATCCTCCATCACAACCCTCTACCACCCCTCCCATGTGTGTCCAACCCTGTGCGCTTTCCTGCCATTCTTCTATCAGCTAATTTTAGATGAAGGGAAAAGCTCTGTCCACATCTGCGAGTCATTCTTTTAGAGCTTTGTGAGTGTGTGTCTGTGTGTGTGCGTGCTGGGGATTGAGACAGGAGAGAAAGGAAACTGGGAGAAGGTCAAAGGGAGAGCGAAGAAAAATATGTGAAGAAGCAGAGGAATAAACGCTAAAATAAGTAAATAAAGGTAAGGCGAAATAAGAAAAGCACTCTGGATAGAGACAGAGTCACTGTAGGAAAAGAGAACATCATGACTTGAACACAATCATTCAGATCTGGAGTGTTTCTCTGCATTTACTTGACAGTGGTGAACCACAAGAGCAACACACTACCATCACAAGTAAAGAGAAATGCGGAATAAACTAAACATTATAATTTAGCTCAATTTGCCTGGAAAAGCAGGGCCAAATGTTGAGGCAGAGTGCTTGGAAACAGTTCTCCCTTTAATGAACATAAATCACCCAAATGGGAGTAATTTGTAGTTCAAAACAAAAGACAGAGGGAGAATGCACAACCCATGGTTTTGACATTCTGGCCACAGGGGAAGTCAGAACTCACAGAGATGCGCACAAAATGAAACTTTTGAGGTTGTTGTGTGAAACAAAACCTTTTTCAGGGTTGCAAAATCATCAAATATGTGTATGTTATCGTGAATTTGGTATTAAATGGCATTGGTACCAGACACAAAAATACAAATAAATGGTATGGTTAACTTTATACCAAAAAACTAAACCCAAGCGCACAACAACAAAAGAAAAGAATTCAACTCTGATTTCATTTACAATGCCACAAAATAGAAGTCATTACCACCCATAAAAGGGTGCTTTCTGTTTTTAATAACTAAAAACTCAATAAAAAGTCTAATTTTGCAAATACCTTGGCACATTTTTATACAGGAATATTAACCATGCATTAAGAATCTTGGCACATGACTGCGGCTTTGACATTTTTTCTTTGTTCTCCCTTTCTAGCTCGTTCAAATGGACGATAAAAGCATTGTTAAAGACTTATCTGGCATGTATCGTCAATAAATCTTGGACAAACATCCAACCAATTGTGGGACATGTAAGCAGAGATCTCTGCAAGGTTTGTTTTCTCTGCTTTGTCCCTGCCAGCTCTGCCCTGCATTAGTATTGCACTTTTACTTTCAATCTTCCACCACCCCAGCATCCCTGTAGGTTTAATCCAGGGAGTAAGGTTATTACTGTCATTAATTCTTGATTCTTGATTTTAGGCTCTTTTGGCCACCATAAGAAGCAGGACAGTAAACAGAGTAAGAAACATGGAGGAAACAGAAAGGACGAACAGGACAGGAAGGATACGACCTGAGAGTCGCTCTGCTCTCCTTCACCTGTTGACTTTGACTGAGGAGTCTTTTCAAATAAATCAGCATTACACATTCTTTATTTGCCCCACAACATGCCAGAATTAAGCAGGATTTGAGCAGGATTATGATCACCTTGGAGTGTAGATGGACCTGCCTGATTCACTGTCTGAAATCATGCAGGTCCATCTTGCCAAGCCCAAACCTCCAATGACTTCATCGGCCAAAAGCTGGTCAGTATAATCAGCGAGGAAGGCGAAAAAACTGGAGACGTGACGACAGCAGGAAGCGACTGCATGTTTGCTGTCTCTATGGATGCAGCAATATCTGTATTTTTTTTTAATGGACTCAACTCCTTTAAAAGAAGAGCAAATAACATCAAAAACTTTTCTTAAAGGATTGGAAATCATGTTTTTGCTCTTCTCCCAACAAGGGATGGTAACACCCAATAATGTAATAACTTACCGGAAATGTAATAACTCCTGATAGTGTAATAAAATTTGAACTCTACTCAATGAAAAATGTAATAAAACCTGATAATATAATAATTTAACCTATAATGTGATAAAAATATCCTGACTGATCTTGTAATAACATTTTAACTGGTATTCTAATACCTTATGACAATATTGGAAAATTATTGCTAAACTTCCTTTCAAAGTTCTGACTGTCTATAATATACTAAAAAAAAAAATCCCAATAAAGCCATAAGGTATTACAGTACCAATCAGGGTATTTTATTACATTATTGGTTAAGTTATTACATTATCAAGTTTTATTACACTTTTGATTGAATTAAGTGCAAATTTTGTTACACTATCAGGCATTATTACATTATCAGTAAATTATTACATTATAGGGTGCTAAAGGGATCACAGCTGGAAAACTGGGAGAGATGTAGAAATTCTGCAGGAAAGACAATTACTGTTAGTTTATAGTAGTCGTGGTTACTCAGCGATACCTGGTAAAATGCTTAGAGGTATAGTGGGAGAGCTTGGTGGGATTGTCGTTGACTAGGTTAATGTCACATATAAGTGGTAAATGAAACATCTGTGTCATCTAATGTAAGATGATAGTCTAAGGACTGATACATCGATTAAGCTAACGACTAATGGCGGTCTAGCTGCTATTTCATACTTTGGCTTCAGATGATTGGTTTGTGATGATTGTGACTAGCAGACTGATCACCCAATCACCAGCTGCAGCTGTTACTGAAAGTTCTGCCCCCTGAAAACATTTTCTACGGGCTCCTCTCCAGATGGACTAGTGAAATATTTCCTTGGTGGATATATGGAACCGTCTGTCTGGCACCTCAGGTTAGGATTAATACTTATAATATGAGATAAATAATGTTATAAAGCCGTAAGAACCCCTGTCAGATCTCTGTTGCTGTGTTTTTCAGCACTTTTTTTGATATGTATATATCAGTGTATTATCCTTATCATAGGCTAAGTACCTTTCGTATTGTATCATGTCATATCATAGGGTGTAACCCACCAGACCCCTTATCAGAAGATCAATGAGGTGAAGAAGAAAAGGGGAAGGAAGTCAAAAAGGAGAAATGAATCTCTTGGTGAAAGTGAACGCAGACTGTATGGAGGGAGCACGGTCACGTGACTAACACAGGGAAAATAATAAAAAGAATCGTCGTGTAAAATTACTTTGATTACAGGGTCTAAATTTTGGTAATTTTTCGCTTAATTGTCCAGTCCTAGCATCAGGTTAGGCTTATTATGTGGCTTTGGCAGCTGCAGTTTTTTCCACGATGACTGATCATCTCAGAATTTAATACTGATGTTCTAGTCTCATCGGTATATACGTCTCAGCAACCTCTTTGAATGAAAATTTTGGATTTTATGGTGAGTCCATTATCTGAATGTTTTGTTTTGCAAGACAAAATATATCTGATATTGCCCAACTTTTGAGTTAACCACCCTGCATCACTCCATTGGAAATGCTTTGTTACTAAATGTCACCACTAATTTAGGCTGCTCTCTCTATTTTGCTTGCTGCATCTCTGTGTGTAGGTCATGAGTTGATTTAAGTTCTTTAAAAGCTTCAGCATTTTCTATCATTATTGTTTTAATAAAGGAAAATGTCTTTAACACATTGTATCATAAAGGTATAAAATACTTTAATTCACGGTTGTCATCTAATCAAAATGTTCATCATTCATAGACTTATTTCTACGGATGAAGTTATTTATTTCGTTACATTAACTTGATAATCCCTCTTCAGCATTGATACCAGCTTGGTATTGGAGCTGGCTTCAAATGGACACAGGCACTGTCCTGCAAAACACACACACATCCTCGTGCACACGCACATAGTTCCTGGCAGTCAGCGCTGTGCGTCACAGTGGGCTGCGAGGGGGACACAGAGGGCAGAGCACAGCGTGTTTATATGTGTGTGCGTTTGTGTGCGGTGTGTGTGTTTCTCCCGTCGTAAACAGGGACAAGAGACACATGCCGTGTCACTGCCTGTCACCACTTTCTCTCTTCTCACCCTTCACTCAAGTTTCTCCTCTTGTTTCTTCAAGTCTTGCTACTGTGCCCTTGCCGTCGTCTTGCACCCCCTTCATATCCCCCCTGCCTCTTTTCTACCCAGCCCATCCTCCTCCCCTCTCTATATCTCCCTCTCTCACCCCACTTGGTCAGCTTGTTAAGCATGTCTCCAAAAGCTGATTAAGTAGTGTTGATCGGCCTTATGTAACATTCACCTCGCGCAGACGTCGCTGCCAGCCAGCCGGCATATTGTCTTTGTGTGTGTGTGGGTACGTGTCTGTGAGATTGAGAGAAATCAGAGGGGGAAAATTTGCTTCAATGAACATCGCTCTGCATGGAGTATTTGCTGTAAGCCTGTGTGCATGTATTACGGTAACACTTCCTGGAGAGGAGCCAAAGCGGCGTATGGACACATTGATACAAGCACGTTTGGCCCTGATGGAGGAATGTGCACATCATCACAGTCTCCACAGGTGGACGTGTTTATGCAGATAATCACTACTTATCCCCGAGCTGAACACCAAGAGGGACCACGCACCTACGACACTGCAGAAGAGGGGTGAGACGAACGCCCTCGTCAGTGCAAACACATGCACTTGACATGACAGACCAAAGGCACAGACGATGAAAAGCATCTTTACAAGCACGAGCGCACCTCTCATCCACTTTAACACTGTGTTGGTGGTGCCTGTAAACAAAGCCCTGCTCCAGCTCTCATTAATTGGTGGAGTGATTGAGTTAACGAGGCGGTGCACACGGGCGGGTTAGAAAGGTCGGCCCTGGTTCCTCTTCTCTCCTCTCCTGGTTTGCTCCTGCGTTCTGCCTCATGGGAAAGATTAGAATCCTCAGCTGGAGCAAATAAAGCTGGACGTTATGCAAGAGCCCAGGAGAGGGAGAAAGAGAGAGAGACAGAGAGATAGAGAGAGAGGCTGATGATGATGTAACTTGAGAGAAGAGCAAAACACAGCCGTGGACAGTGAGGGAAGGAGACAAGGAGAGAGGTGTGTGACGGGGGGTCTCAAAGCAGTTGACCTTACACAATAACCAGTCCAACTGTGTGTACCTTACTGTGCCAGCCATCCATCTGAACAATGCCGGGCAATCTGCTTTACTCTGCAATAAGCTCAGCGGTAGTTAACACGCAGCTGCCCTGCGCTGGCACAGACAGTCCCCTTCACTCTCTCTGCAGCCCTGTCCTTAGGTCAGATCTGAGTAAGAAAACTGCATTAAATAACTCTGATTCATAGGAGATAAAATGTAAAAGTGATAATACATTCTGAATATTTACTTCAAAGCTGTAGCAAATAATTAGTATATACAAATTGAATGTGTGTGGTGCAATATAACACATTATATTTTAAATCAGGGATGTCTCAATACCAATCAAAAATGTAAGATATCAACATTTTTAATTTTTAATTACTCAGATCATCTCATCACGATTGGTTTCATCAGTTTCCAGAAGTTCAACACACCTTTCGGCAGGCCATATATGCATAAGTGATGTAGCAGTGGCAGCCCTGTGGCTAACATGTTAGCAGGGTGGAAATACTTTAAATTAGCCAGTAAAAACAGTCCAACAGCTAAAACACCAACTCATGTTGAGGTAGTACGACGCTGCCTTTAATACAACCAATTTGTTTAAACATTAAAACGAAACATGCAATGGAATACATGTAATAAGCCACAAAGGGCAGGTAAAAGGTTGCAAACTTTGGACTGTTTTGGACAAGCAGCCTACTTTTGTTGTGGAAAAGGTTTTTTCATAATCTTTTGGACTTTTAGATTCAAAGTATACTCTGCTCTCTCAACACTAATATGCAGACACTTCATTACTGTGGCAAAGTAAAAGGCAACAGGTGATCTAAAGCGTGATGTTACTGATGTGAGCTGCATCATGGACATTTGGAGCTTCATTGTAGAGTGATTCCTCCATGTTGAAGTTAAAACATGCTGTAATTTATGCACGCTAGTTTTGGGGATTTTATACAGTATAGTCAAATAGTGTCAAACAAGACATCGAAAGGCTGCCGAGTACATGGGAAATCAACAAGCAATAGGTACATGTCATTCTGAAAAAGGTACAAGTCATGAAACATGAAGAAAGCAATGGATAATATGAGGGTTCCAAGGGTGGGCCACACTGCACACACTCCAACGGGGGGGGCATAATATGGTTGCCGACAACGATGAATGGGGATTTAACTACAGTCCCATTTAAATGGCAAAAAGAGCTGAACATAAAAGGGGGCTAGTCTGGTGATTTCAGAAAAAGTTTGTGTAATAAACCCTAATGTTTGTCTAGACACATACACTCACTCCGGGTTAACTGGGGAAAATTTCAGGGTTTTTTTCAGCAGCTGTGAAAGATTTTAGCGTCAGTGGCGGATAAAATACTAGAGGGTCAACTAGATGAGTTCAGGGTCAAGTTTAGGTGAAAACCCTCTGATATTTATTGTTCATATATATGGCCTTTCTGTGGAAATACTGTAAAGTTTTCAGGGTTGCATTGGGTTACGTAGCATTGCATTCACCTCAAATGACAAAGCTTCAAGAGGTTTTCATGCTGTAAGAAGCAATTTTACACAAACAAGTCAGGAAACCCTTGGGTACCTTACCTTGACATTTTTCAGAAAATTTTAGGGTTGCATATTGTCGTTGGAGGGGACAGACATCTCAACTTCAAAATTGTTTTGTTTCAGAAAATTTAAAAAATGCTCTTCTACTGAAAAAAATAGATATTTAAAGGTGCTATGAGGAGAATCTATTACCGGCGACATTCAGATTCTGCTACCCATGAGCACGCGCGCCGACTGTCGTAATGCTGTGTTCCAGTAACCTCGCAAATGGGAGTGACATCATCTCCGACTTATCGGTGATCCAGTTGAAGTCGGAAAAAAACGTGCCGATCTATCAGGCTATTGTTAGCTGTTGTTAGCACGCCCTGTGTTGTTGTTCACAAATACCACATGAAGAATGTGATTATCACTATGGCAGCATTTTTGTAAATATAAGTCTAGCAATACTATATATACAGCTGATCTAGAGCGACACACCCCAGTCAGAAGTGCAAATAAATTGATTGTTAAAGGAGGTAAATAACTGTTCACACTGGGGGCATACATCTTCCATTGTCAATTCGGGGGTGACAAGGTTTCACCGAGTTTCCAGTAGGAAATTCTGACTTCGGGGAACGTTCCAGTTGCAGTTTCCTACTTGGAACCCGGAAATTCCTACTTCTGACTACAACTGGAACGCACCAAAGTCGTGACTGAAGTCAAAGCGTGCGTTTGTTGTGATAAATGCAGCTCAGACCTTCCTCAGAACTCTGCATTGCTTCACAACTTCTTTTTTCAACAACTTACAGGATGCAAAGCGACGAGGTACTGTATCTCTTTCTACTTACATAGCGGTAGTTTTTGATGTGTGACAACAAGCAGTTTTTGGAAAACTTATTATCATAGTTGTAGCCGGCTATATATCGCTACTTACAGCCCGGTGCTCTAAGACGTGTAATATAAATATTAAAATAATATAAATTTGCTCTAGTTTTAATTGTCTTGTTCCCAAAGTTGAGTATCCAGGCCAGTCCAGCCCCGTCCGACCCGACCGGAAGGCTAAGGAATGGCATTTATAGATAACCTATTTTGATGCTATTAAACTCATCTTAAAGTGTGTATTTCGATCAGGTATATCTAAAAGTGAGACTTTTATGTAATTACTTAGAGACTCCTCACAGTCTCTTTAAGCTTATTTTATGTTAAAAAAAATTAAAAACCAACTCACCAACATGGAAGGTCTCCAATGACACTGTTTTACTTGAAAAAAAAAAAAAAAGTGAAATATGGAAATGAGAGGGTTTTGCCCAACAGGAAAGATATGCAAAAATGGCATAATACCGAATGGGGCAAAATGTATACATCAGTATATTATCCTTATCATAGGCTATGTACCTTTTTGTATCATATCATATCATAGGGTGTAACCCACCCGACCCCTTAACAGAAGATCAATGAGGTGAAGAAGAAAAAGGGAAGGAAGTCAAAAAGGAGAAATGAATGAGGGATGGGGAAGGAAGTAAATTCAGAGGGATAACGGCTGACTGGCACACAGAGAGGAATGAACTTTCTCCCCTCCGTCAGTATACTGCTTGGATGGTGTTATGTAAGAGCTGAGTGTACACACACAGATTACCTCCGCTTGGCGAAACTCATAACATGAGGCGCAACCTAACTGTGTGTATGTCTGTGTATGTGTGAATGTGTGAGTTTGTACGTGGGGTCATGTGTGTGAGCACACTACAGTGGTACAGCTCAGTTACACTGTAGTCACACAGACATAAACATTCATACAGACAGCATGTACACAGACCATTGTCCTCAGCGCTGATTCAAAAGAGCTAAGATCATCCACCAGAGGTGTAAGGTAGCACTGGGTTTCCCCAACAAGTGGCAGCTGCAATGGCGATCAGTTACACCTCCACTATACCTGTTTGATAACACACACACACACACACACACACCTACAAACAATGGTTTTGACTCCCTTTGTAAAGCAGTTATTGTGTTGTTATAGTCAAATTAAGATAGACATGCTGGAGTAACACACATTTGAATTTTCAGTCCTGTGGTATTTGACTGTTACCTGTATGAATTGGCTTTTTGTGTACATAAGAAAGGGAGGTGTAACATTGATGTCAAATAAATTTGCCAAAAGTTGAAATAATATTTTTTTTTTTTTTGGATGACATGGTGGCCTAAAATCAATTTTTTGGCTCAGACGGCAGATGGTTTTAACAAGCTCTGAAGGCCCAAAGAAGTTTGGACATGTAGGTAGTGTAAAGGTAGGAGACAGAAGCATCAGCTACTGTAAATACAGAAACGGACAGCTTTAAGTAAATACACAAAATGAATTTCATTTGCAGAGCAAAATGTGGCTAACACTACTATAGGTAGCACAGCACTGATCCAATAAGTTTCACTCTCTTTGGTTTACTGTCCAGATTTCTGTACTGAATTTTGTCCCCTGCTGCTTCACAGGAGTGATTTTATGACCTAGCCTAAATGCAACTCATTTTCCCTTTCATCAAAATACAGCCAAACCCAGCTGTTCCTAAAAGATGCTAATGCTGCTGACTATGTATTCAATCTATTAAGGTTAGAGGGCACTGCAGCGGCAAGGCAGCAACCATCACACCACAGGCGTAATAGCTGCGGCATAATAGTTCCAACAGCATATCTGACCAGAATGTAAGGTCTGTTATAGAAAAAATACACAAAAATCTATTTGTAGGATTTGTTAACCTGTGCTTGTTACTTATGAATCATAATAAACCTTCATTAAGCCAGCTGTGCACATCTCTGACAAAAACAATAACACTTTTTTATTTCTTCCTTTTATAACAACTTTAGTTCCAAAACTTTACCTGCTACGTGTCTTGTCTTATCCTGAGATTCACTGAAGTGAGATCAGGTGCTTATAGAATTGAACAGTCTACATTCATTTAGTGGCTAATTTTATTGAAAAGTACCAAAGCTTTAAAAAAATCTGATCAGTGACGTAAAGTTCTGATGACTGAGAGAGTGACCACAGTTTAGATTGGACAAATATGTTAGCAAAGTATCATGAACATAAACACATAAACATGAACCACAAGTGAATGCAATTTGGGGATCATGTAGGAGCTTGAATGGATTTTTAGTGATTGACAGAAAATAATAAGTAAGCTGGAAATCAAATTTTGTTGCATTGACAGAAACTGCTGATGATATTGTTTGATTTGTATCATTTCGTACACCCAAAAATCAACCATAAACGTATACACGATGTCAACAGGAGGCTTTGACGTTCTGTCAGCAGATTTTTGTGTTGGTCTGCTTCAACCACATCACCCCACAGTTGGCCAAACAGAGATATGCAGATTAAAGGCACGACGTTGGGAAAAAAGTATGACTTTCTGCCCAGCCTTTTATTACACAGAGAAACCAGTTTACACATTCACATCACCAACATCAATGAGTCACACACAAACACGCACAGATACCACGTTCCCACACACACACCTCTGCACTCTGCCTCCTCTCACAGCAAACCTAAGGGAGAGAGAGCGTACCTCTGCTCAGAACCCGGCTAATACTCGGGCCAGACGAACACAATAACCCTACTAACACAACACCCACACACAAACAGTGAGGATGCTTGCTGGGGGCCAGCTGGAGAGAAAGCTGCGTGTGTTATGTTTGATGCACGTGTGTGAGACTACAAAGACCCTCATGTATGTAAGTGAGAAAAAAAAGTCTCAATAATGTCAGTTTATGACGCATTTTATTTATTCTTTCTGTAGCCAGCAGTCAATTCTTTTTTGATTGACATCTCTCAGTGAGCAAGAGAAACTCTGCACAGAGTTTGTTTCCAAGGTAACATATACACAAAGTATAATTAGTTACCACAGATGCACATGCATAAAAAGAACAGGCATGCCATGTTACAGAGAATATGCCAATAAAATCTGTTCAATCAGAGGCCCCCTACCTTTTTAGCACCAAAGACCAGTTTCAAGTGAGACAATATTATCATGGACCGGCCTTCATGGGGGGATATAACTCACCATAAGGCAGGATCAGTGGGAGCCGAGAGTTTGACTTGCTGAAAAAGCTACATAGAAACAAAATCAGAGAATTGTTTCAATCTGTGAACATGCTATCTGAATACTTTCAGCTGAGAGCCACAGCGGCTGTTTTTGTTTTAGAGTAGTATCACGTTAAATACACATCTGATGAGGACACTGCAACATTACAACAAACAACTTAACAAAAGAGACATCCACAAGGGCTGTGTTTCCACAGCTGCTGTTATAATGGCATCAAGAAATATGTCGGATTTTGCGATGGATGCGTTCTGGGTGACTTGGTAGCCCCTTTGGAGACATGGGGGCGGCGCCCCTGTTGCTGCAGATGGGAGCTCTGAGGTCACTTTGGACACAGAGCAGGTCATAGCGCTCAGTTGACAAAGTAGAAAATTTTAAACTCTTCAGGCGATGTCGCGCTGCGTGAGCCAGTCAGCGTTGTGTGGGTGCCTGACCACACTCGTGACAGACTGTTTTTATTCCGGTTCACAGAGGGACAATCTTTTTGTGTGGGGAACATTAGTTGGTGAAGACTTTCGTTCTGCCTAGATGGACCACAGAAAACTTGCAGATGATGCTGATTGTGGGCCATCAGCCGCAGTGTTTTGTGGTTGGTAAGAGAGTGAAGGGATACAGTTGGAATAATCTCAGCTAATGTATCCTATTATATGATTTGATATGATTGCGGATGAAACTTGAGCAGGCGTGATGTCACTGAGTGATGGGGATGGCAAAATAAGCTAAGCATAGTATAGTACTTGGGTTTGTGATCAGATCTTGGTCGCAAAGTCGCATTCGGTGTGAATGCACCTTCAGAGCACCTTGACCTACAAGGTTTGCATGGCATGCAGAAAAATGGCCAGGAATTCCATTGATCCCTTATGCCAGTTGTTATCAATTCGAAAGTGGAATTTCTTTTCAATTCCCAACCCTACTTAATGACATGTCTAAAGGAGTGTGTACACACAGGGTTTAACAGCAAGTTTAACTTAAGCATTACTGTGTTGGTCATCATATCTGCATCACACAGGAAGCCTAAATGTGCCAAGTCTTCACATTATACTTTAACATAAATCACTCAATTTCTCTAAAAGGGAATAATGTTAATAACTTATATTTCTACCAAATGATCCATAAGCTAGTGATTGAAGAACGCTGACTATTTTACAGTCAACTGAAATTTGGTGTTTTCATTTCCTATTGAGAATTTTCCTTGATATGAAGCATCTTTCAACTTTTTAATCAATAAGTTAAAACTAGATTAAAAACATTAACCTCTTCCCTGAGCACATTTAGTTTATTTTCTTTATCTCTATCACAGGTTAGCTGATCATCATCACCTCCTTTCCGTTGCTGCTCTTTATCATGCGTCTCCATTTCCACTTTACCTCACCCTCTGACTGACTGGTCACGGGATCTTGCTCTTTTCATCAAAAGCTTTAATCCCCTAAAAACAACAGCCACTGTCTGTGTGTTTTTCTGTGTGTGTGTGTATATATGTACAGTAGGCCTATATGTGTGTGTACCCACCCACAAGCAACTGCTTGGTTGTTACGTAATTTCACTGGGCCACATCTGATGCTAAAAATGGACATGGATAAAACTAATGAGACCAAGGGCAGGGCTACTGTACGGAGCAGACACACACACTCGCAAACTAACACACACACAGGCAGAGGGGGCCGGGCAAGTTGCTTAACCCCAATGACATGAACTATGTATGCAGATTTGATCCTTTTCTGACATTAATTGTCATACCTGTTTCTGTTAAATAATGAAATGGTAATCATACAGCATAAAGACGGACACATAAGGCATTGTTTTCTTTTGCAGTCTCCTTAAACATGCACTGGTTTGGCAGTCAGGTGCACGCACAGGCAGTTGTAACAATTAAATTTGCTCTCTTCAGAGTGCATTTATGCAACACAACAAAGTTAAACTGCTATTACTGGGATGGAACTTTATAGGATTATTTTATATCTATGCTATTACTTCTTATGCCAACAGATCCACTATTTATTAAATTCTTGTTTATTTTTCTGTGGAAAGAAGTGGGTCTATTCAGGTTTTCAGTGTTAATACATGCAATCACACCTTGCAGCACAGATGGACATTTGTGGAAGTTGCTGGCAGACCACTTCTGTCTCTTGTCTGCCATGATAACTCCATTGATTTCTTTGTTGTCGTTTTTGCTGGCTGCCCCTGAAAACAGTTTGATGTTGATGTTTGCAGAACTAAGTGCAAAGATTTGGTAAAGGATTTATTACGCATAAAGACAAATGATATTGATTATTCAAGGTTTTCAATACAAGTTCTTAATTAGAATAGTTTTGTTTACTCCCATCCCAAGAAAGTCATATTGAAGTCATATTAAGACCCAAAAGTGAGTTGATGAGCTGCTTTCAGAGGGTCATGGATGTGGACTTGTAAAAATGTAGCAAAAAGTATTGGTGTTGTGTGGTATTGTATTGAAGCTCTTAGTGAACACGAATACACATCAAACTTCACACAGTTGCGCCATGATAAAAAAGGGACTGCTTTCTTGTGATACTTAGATTTAGGTGTAAGTCCTTTTTACAGTGCAGTTAATAAAGCTCCACTTTCATTATATCCTAAGACATTAAATAAAATTTGTACGGACATGATACGGGTGTCAGTTCACTGTGCAATACAGCTTCGGGGAGTGCAAGGGAGGGTGGTGCAGTGGGTTCTTCTGTGCTCCCCCACTGGCTCACTGAGTACCCCTCTCACCAACATAACAACTCTGCTATATAGGCAGTAAAACAAAGGGAGTCAACTTGACACCTCATCAGGCCATCACAACGTTCACAAGGCAAAATATCATAGGGTTGTACAAATCAAAGCTTAAAACAGCAGCATGTATGAAACTTAAGTCATTTGTTTTTTGCCTGTTTTAGATGACAAAGTTGATATCAACATGAAAATCTGTCACTTCCTAAATATGTATACAAAAAAAACTCCAAAGTTTTTTTTCTTTGAAATCTGGGTTGGTGTTTCTTGGCAATGAGGTAATGAGGCTTTGCTTGTTAAGAGCAACCACACGAGACCGCATGGCTGAGTAGAAGCTGCACATATAATGTGCACACAAAGAACTGCTCTTCACTGATGCTTTTCTGATTTTTTTATCTCCTCTATCACTAACTCTGATGCCAGCAAAGAGAGAGGACTACTTTGTTCCTCTTTTATAGCTCTATGACATCAATGATAAAAAAAAGTCACAAGGGTCTAATATTAAGCCTTGAAATGGCTCTGTGATTTGAAGCGTCAGTTGAAGGATCTTTCAATACTTGTTCTTGCAGTTTTAGTTTTTACAAAAAAGTAATAACAGTTGACGGGATGTCTATCAAAGAACTAGTAAAATCAATAATTTTGTGTGTCTTGATATGTGTTGTATCTATAACAGGATACACACCATATCCTGAAATTGCTGGAAATACCCAGTCCTACTGTAGAGCAGAGAAACAAACATGCTTCCTAAAAACTAACCATAGAATTGAGCATTGGTGGACATTTTATGATCATGAAGGAAACCGTGCGGTCAGACTGGGTCAGTAAGAACAGGCTGCACAATTTACATCATACGTTATTAAAGTTTTTGACAGAAAGTGGTCAGTGCAAGGTATAATTTTTGGAGAAGCTATTGTTGTACAGACTGATCCTACCCTGAAATTTTCTGCTTTTGACTCAGTGTGACACTTAACTGCTCAAACCTTTTCCAAGAACCCATATCACAAGTGTTCAAATATGTAATACCTACTCGAAGAAAAATTCCATCCATGACTGATCTGAGTCAAAACAACCAAGTCAAGATCATGGCTGACATGATGGTAATGAATAAATAAATCAAATGGGATATGTTTGGGTCGAGGCACTTTAAGAGAAGAGAGTGGTAGAGCATAAAGACTGGCTTGCACTTTCACTTATGGACAAACTCCATATGAAAAATGTGATGAGATAAGCGTGTTTCTAGCTGTTTGTGTGTTTGTGAGTGAGTGTGCGTAAGTGGAGGGGGATATGCTATATGATGTTCGGCACTGATGGCCGACTTTGTCATTAAAGTTTAATCGCTCTGCTTTCCTATAAATACCTTTCCAATGATCCAATGCATTATTCAGTTTCTCTCAGGCCAGCCAACCAACACACACACACACACACACACACACATAAACACACCTGAAGGGCCACGTGAAAGCCTTGAGGAAGGAAGTCTTAAGAACATTTAAGAGGACGATGGCCGGTGGGCAAAAATAGAGAGTTGTTTGTCCAATGGTGTGCATTTATCCTGAGGGGGGACAACACATCTTGGAAAGAGCCCCTTACAGTTTGTGTGTCTGTGTGTGTTTATTTGTGTGAGTTTAAATCTCTCCACGAACTGGAGTCAGCATACACTTGATACAGGCATCATGGCATGTGTTAAATGGCATGTGTCAGGTCTGACTTTCAGAGCACGTTTCCTGGTATGAGGTCATATCCATGACAGGAACTGGGGCTGGGCAACATCAACCAAAATCCATGTCTAAATATTCTTTAGAGGAGTGGGGAAACACAATACATGGGCAGGAAAATCTTTAGTTAAGATTAGGGCTGGACGATTAATTGCAAATTAGATTAAATTGCAATATGGCTTGTTGCAATTTTCAAATTGCAGACAGTGCAATATTTTTAACCCAAAATGTGTTGAACATTTTGGCATTGTGATGTAGTTTCTTGCAATTTCATGCCTATTTTAACCTTTTTTAAGCCAGTTTTTACAACTTAATGCCTATCTTGCTCCCATTCATCTTTTTTTTGGCCACTGTCAGACCATGTTTGGAATTTTTACATGGTTTTTGAAATTTAATCCTAATTTTGCTGCTTTAATCAATTTTCCTTAGTCACTTTTGAATTTTTTGCCATTTTTTTGCAATTTCATACCTATTTTGCACGTTAACTTTTTCCCGCTTTCGTACCATTTTTGACCCAGATTTTAGAATTTCATACCTATTTTGCTTCTGTTCTTCACTTCTCCACTTTTTCTCAAATCTTTTATCCTTAGATTGATTTAATGTCATATTGGTTATACTATAAAACGATCTACTGCTTATGTTTGTTTAAGAATACATAAGATGAGGAACATTAAAACAATCGCAGAGTAAATCGCAATTGCAATATTGGGGAAAAATATTGCAATTAGATTATTTTCTCAAATCGTTCAGCCCTAGTTGAGGTGGTAGTGGTGAGGTTTTTTCATCTTCAATAAACCAGATTTTACTGCACGAATTGTGTCGTGCACAAGCACTGGAAAAAGTGTCAAACTTCAGGGATATTTACAAAGACATCAGGGTTCAAATATTATTAATTGCCAGTAATAAGTTTAAGTACTCTGCATGTATGTTTGAATATATAGTAAACTGTCTTTGGGGGTCTTTGGAGATGCCCTGCTCCGAGGTGTTTTAAAGACCCAAAATGTTATTTTAACTATTAATATGCATGCAACAATTGTCCTTTATGATCTTTTTTTAATGCAATGCTAGTTAGGGTGTTGGGGCATCTTGGTAAGGAAGCTGCAGAGAACCAAACCAACAAGAATATACGAAGTGGCTCTATCATAACTCGCATCTTTAAAGAGGTGAGACGGATAGAGTGTGTGATAGAGTCTTTGCACAAGACAACTAAGTATGCAGCCACAGGACTTCTCCCTCTCTTCCAACCACAGGTACCTCAGTTATTCAAGCCCACTGGCTCAGGGTGACAAGTTCAGTGCAAAGCATTGACGAGAAAGAATACAGGACTGTGTAAACATGGTGCTGAACCACTATGAACTGACAGATCACTACAAATTCATCAGTCATTCAATCACAGCAGACTGGGAATACAAGAAAATAATAGAAAAGAAACTTCCAGACTTTGACACACTGTTATAATGGTAAATAAAAATGTTGGAAACATTAAATCAAATTCTAAATGCTGAAAATATTTTTTAATTAAGTGATATAAATGTGATATTTTTGAGATTTCATACATTTTAGACATGTTTGTATCCAAAAGAGAGGTCACTGTATTACTACACTAACACATTGCCTACAGTTTAAGAAATGTTATTATTACCGTATCTTCTTTTTAATATAGTATCTACAAACCTGCAATTTAGACACTGCCTGCAATCAATTTTTAAAATTGAATATTCATGACTGTGATATAAACAGGTTTCGATAATAGTTAATGATTGCTAATAGAATAAATGTCTCTTAAATAAATAAATTAGAGTTATCTTTATTTAGATTACCCACTTCTTACAGAATACTTGTGTTTGTTTAGCACATCAGTAAGATAATGCACTATACTGCCATATTCTACATCTTACTAGAAAATGTATCAAAACAGTATAACCCAGCTCTAACCTAAGGCCAGCTTACTCTTGACATCAGTTTGTGGTCACTCCAGACTTTTAGCTTTTTTAAGTTTCCAATGTGTGACAGTAACATCAGCATGATGCATGACTGAAACATTCAGTGACCACTTGAACCACGTCAACGGTCAAACACTCTGTAACCACTCATTGGATCATTCTGGCTGATACATCAGGGTGTCCAGAGGAAGACAGAGGGATAGGGCTGGGTGACGTGAAGCAGGAGAAAAGAGGGGGAAGAGAGGAGGAAAGATGAGGAGGAGCTGGCTAATGGAAGAGGAGCTGCCACTGGGGTATTAGCCCACGGATTGGTGACACAGAAATGATAGTGAGAGGGAGGAGAGGACGGTGGGACGGGAGGGTCAATCGATGCTTAAAAAGGTTTCACTCCCCTGCAGGGACATGTGCATGTCTGTGTGTGCACAAAAAAACACGCACAACGAGCAGATCAAAACGAAAACACACACTCTTTCTCTCTCACGCACACACACACAGACACACACAGACAAAGTCAGAGGTCCAGATAAGAGCAGCACACAGAAACAGGTCTGTGATTCTGACGAGAAGAGGTCAACAGTTCCAGTGTGTTTTGATTCTTTTCTTTAGATTGAGATTTTAATATTGTTTCAACTTGACAAGTAAAAGGCTGGGAAAAGTATTGAGGTTTTTAGACACAAGACTTTAAGGAAATTAAATGTAATTTACCTCATTACAGTCTTTGTTCATGTTCATTTGAAAAAGAAATAAAAAGCCATCCTGTTGAAGATGGTTGATGATCAGTCAATAGAAAGTGAACAACAAGAAACAATGGAGGATTTCTTACACTTTAGTTCTCCGTTGAGCATCATTCACTCAATTCACTCTTAATTCACGGCATATTAGAACATGGTGAACAATTTCATGAGGTGTTTTTAATCGCCACTGATGTAAAGGCTCTTCAGAAGAAAATTATTTGGACAGGTATTATGCATTTCACTAGAAAACAGCAACAGATTACTTTCTGTCCATATTGTCGGCACTAATCATAAACATCAAATGCAGAACCTTCCCGTTTGTGGGCTTGCCCAGGTGCATGAAGTACACACAAACACACAGAGTTGACATAAGCCAGAGGATGTTCTCTTCCTACTAATCTTCTTTCCTAACAAACAAACACATTGTTACTGCTTGTGTTTCTGGTCAGATAGCATGTTTGCATAGAAAAATATAAATATGAGGAGTCTTTTCACATTGATGTAAATGCACATAATCAGAAGTATACTTTACATAAAACATTTAGTGCAGCAGTTTTCCCGTTTTCTGCCTATCACACCATATTCCTCCTCCGTAACATAACTTTGTCACTCTCTTACATCGGGCTGTAATGAGTTGGCTCAAAGTTCAAATAAGCTCTGACGTAAAAGAGAGAGAGAGAACAGGTCTGTGCACGGCTGGGAGGGAGAGAGAAACCAGATAAAGGCCAACAGACAGCCAGCGGAGAGGAAGAGGAAAGACTGGTTAAAGAAAAAAAATCTGAAAACGTGATTGTGCATTCCTTACACAGGGGTTACTGAGAAGAGAGTGAGAGGGAGAGAGACTGGTGAGGGAAAAAAAAGAAAAAAGAGGGAGTAAAGGGGGAGGGGAGAAGAGGAGGAGGAGGAGGAGGAGGGTGACAAGTGAGAAAGTTTTACTTGGCGCCAGGCAGCTTTTCAATGCCCGCTGTAGACGCTCGCACAAAATATCGACACTATGCGAGTGGCACAGAAGTCCTTTTGGTGACTTCCCATCATCTGAAATTAGATTAGATATTTGCCCCCCCTCCTGCTCCCTGGGTCCAGCACAGAGGCAGATTCCCAGATAAAAATAGCCAGAGGAACTATTCAAACACTGCTGCCTTTCTGCAGGGAGTGTCTGCTGACTGCACTGGACTTAAGGGGTTAGAGAGGGGTTAGGAGCTCCACTCAGCACCGAGTCTGGGAGAGCGCGAGAGACTGGTTTCAACACACTCATATGAACTAATTCTTCATTAATGTGCAAAAGAGACTGGGCTAAAATGTTGGATAGTGTTAATACCATCTCTTTTAAAACAACAGCATTAAAGTTATATTAATGATCAATAGTATGGCAAAGTAAAGAAAAGCAGGTTTACACAGATATTCAGTCATATTCTTCACCCAAAGCTTTACTTAAAAGTGTACCACCCTTTATTACATGAGCAAGTTTCCATCTTGGTACCTCAGTCTTGTATCTGTGCTATTTATACACTGTCCAGGAGTTTGGCTACAATGTTTGGTGATAAATTACAAAATCTTACCCTATTATAGGCTTAGGGCTTTGAGACAGGATTCTGTGTCAGCCGCACTCGCCATCTGAGGTTGGACTTGAAGCAGGACACACACACAGATTGTCTCTGTCTTATCAACAATTTTTCATTTTATGATGAAGATGACAACAAACAAACATGTTTTGCATAGTTTAACTTATGATACCAGAGAATCAGAGGAAGCCTTGGGTGTGTTTCTACAGCTTAATAAAGGGACATGCACAAGGACTTACTGTATTCATCAGCTGTTGAACGATAGCATTTGCTAGAGCAGTTGGATGAAACTCATCAGTTGACACAGTAATCACTACATCCTGTTTTCACAGCATGCGTACGATGCAGAAGGTGGATGTCTAATCCATTGGTCATTTGACTAAGATGGTTTGCTGTTTCTATTGATTATTGGGTTAGTTTTCATTTATGAAACTAATCTTTAACATCAGGTAGTTGAGCTCTCTAGTGTGCCTGACTGTCCTCCAGGTAAACACATCCTGCAGTCACATATATTTACAACTATGGCCGTAGCACAGTTGGACGAGTGCATGAGCATGGCCTTTAACCGTGAGTTAAACTTAAGCTGTATTTTTTGGTTCATCAAGGCAGTGACAAGGACAGAGAACCTCTGTAAACAGTCTGCTGTCCAGCTACACAGGCAAATAAGAGATGATAAGGTCCTTTTTCAAATAAAACACACTTTGGTCTTTGTTACTAAAAAAAAGAATATAAAATTAATTATTTCTGATTTTTCTACAGCTCTATGCAAAATGATCTATGCCTCATTACTGTCCCACAGCATGGTGGTTGGGAAACTCTGGTCTAAATAGTATGCAGGAGTTTTCTTGCAATTTTAGGTTAATGATAAAGAGAGTGAACTAGAAAACACTAAAAGTGTTTAAGATTTCCATTCTAGTTGTGTATGTAGGAAAAGAGAATTATCATGATAATAAAAGTGCATGACTTAACTTTAAACACCTGATGTAGTGTTTGCACTGAGGAAGGACGTTGGTTAAGTTTTACTTAATGATGAGTTCAAATTTTTTGATTAATTTAAAATCAAAGGCAAAGACATTCATTATAAAACAAGAATGTAAGCTTTTTTCTTTTTTTAATCATGTGACACACAGACTTACAAAATTTGGTAGGTAGTAAAATTATCGGCAGTTTCTGAGAAAGATGTCTGATTTTGGATGAGCTTTCTCAGTGCTCTAAAGTTTAAATGAGTTAAGAAAAGAAAGAAAATCTTGCAACCAAAAATGACCAGCCTTTGAAATGCACAGATACCCTGTAAAAATTGAAACAATAGTCAGTTAATTTTACTTCCCGCGCAAAGAAGATCTCCTTATCCAGCCTGGAATGTGTATTAGCAGCCACACTGTGTGCTGATCCCTACTGTAAAGATGCCCTCAGCATGACCAGTATTATTGGGGTTAATCTAAGAAGATTAAGAGTATACATTACAACACTGCTCGGACAGAGCCCTAGCTACCACTGGAAAACACAGCCACAGTTGGGTGCAGAGCCACCAGTGGAGGATTACTATTCTGTGTGTCTGTGTGTGTCTGTGTGTGTGTGTGTGTGTGTGTGTGTGTGTGTGTGTGTGTGCTTCTGCAGCGGGCCAGGCCAGACCAGGTGGTTGTGCCGTGGTTTATGGGACAGGGTTGAAAGAGGAGTTAGCTTCATGACTGAATGACTGACTGGCTAAGTGCTGTCATGCTCCTGACAGCTTACACCCTGCTCATACTCCAAGCAGCAGAGAGGTGACACTTCAGGCTCTCACCTAAAGGACGGGTCATTGTGTTGTGAAGATCTAAAATAAAACCTCTCATCTGGAAGGATCAGAGGAGTAGGGTTACCTGATCTGTGTGTGCGCATGGGTGTGTGGGCATGTGTGTGAGTTTGTCCTCAGGCCCAGATCAGTTTCAATGGCGCCGACCGTCACCCAAAGCTGTTACACATACACCCACAGGTTCACAAGTAATACCTTTCACACAGCTGCCCACCCAGAAGAAACCCCTGTCTCCTTCATATGCACACTCTTGAACAATAACATGCCTTTCTGCACCTCCACTCTCAGTCACCTCTACAACAATGCAGCTCTGTAAATTCCCCATATTACATTACAATGCACATGCATGTACAAACACAAACAGCTGTTGAACAAAGGGGGTCAATCCCTGCACACCAACACACCCTACTGCATTCTCAACATGAATTTTGATACCCATTTAAAAAGGGGCCCTTCACTACTTTTGAGAGTGCGTGAGCACGGTAAGACTGTCAACATTTCTCATACAATACTTATTAAACCATGATTCCCAGGATAAGGCTATGGTACCTCGGGGTTTTGCTTTTGCTCTGCTATTAAGCAAGTGTAACGCTATCATTGAATTAACAGCAGACTTTAGTAAATGTGCACCAGTATGGCCAGTTGGGTTGAGACTGGAATTAAACAATTATTGGCATTTCTGGCTCTGACAGATGATACGGTCATCACAGGCATGGTGGGTCATTTTACAGCTCCAGGACAAACACATCAGCTCTTTAATGCCATACCTGAAGCAAAATAAACACGTTAATGGCTGCTGAACACCTCTGTCCATGCTGCCTTCACCTGCAACACACAGATACTACCACACAAACACACAAGCTAACACTGTACTCACACACATGTCTACATTTTGGCCGTTTAGTGTCCCACAGAGAAAAAACAGCTTCTCTTTGCCCCCTTGCTGTTGCATGGGCATTGATGATTTTAATTCCACCCTTAAGCATCAGGTAAGTATGCTCAGCAGCCTTTCAGAGAGATGCAAAAATGTGGGATGGCACTGGTCAGTAACTTTGGTGCCTTTTCTCCTTTTTGACAGTGGAAGCACCTGCACCAGCATACCGTACTGAGTCGAACTGAGCTGTACTGTTTGTGGAGTTGCACCTTTCATTGACCTGTTCTGGGCATTTAGGGGCCCATCTTTGATGCTGGGATACAGTGACATAAATCAACATCATCTGATATGAGCTTGATATTAACAATGTCCAATTCCTGGTATTGTGACTACTCCAGTGTGTGATTGAGTAAATATGCATTGTAAGAGTGATTCTCAGGTAGAGGCATTATCTCAACACTGTTTTATTCAAATTGTCATTCAGAGCGATTAGCCTGTCTGTGTGTGAATGCACGCATGCCTTTGCGAGTCACTGACTGAGCGTGTGCAGAAAAGGCTTGCAGAGATAGTAACTGTTGTGTTTTCCCCTCATGTGTAATGCAACACAGCCGGCAACTATTAACCTTCTAAGCAGGAATGTGGGAGGTCCAAGAATTCCAATAAAAAGGCAGCAGTGTGTGCAAAAGTGTGCGTGTTTCTGTGTACGTCTGCTCGCACATGTGTTCTCAAAGTGTTACAGTTATCTGTCAACAGTCCATCCCATCCAGACTCATTACCAGCCCTGACCAACGACTAATACGGTCGATGTGGGGTCATGCTGTGTGCACTGCAACCAATGGCAACAGGGCAAAAGTAGGTTCAACACTCATCACAGACGTACACACATGGCCCCGAGGACACATTTAGTTGAGCTGTTGCGTTATCAGAGTAAAAAGTGCATTTTAAATGGGGCTCTTTAGTACATAGACTCACAATCTGCTGATCAAACAGGTCAGAGAGGCTGATAATCTATCGGAGTCAATGGACAGATCTGAGGTTAACGTAAGGGTCTGCAGGGCAGGGTGCAGGGGCTTTAAAGTGGTCAGAAAGACCGTGGCCTTTAAGGGTAGTGATGCCTCATTGGCTGTGGTCTCTCCAGTCTCTCCGGTCAAGGGCGGCACAGGACTAAAAGTGGGGAGGTCCATTAGTGTCAACTGGCTGAGCACATTGTTCCCTTTGGTCACATTCCTGGCTAAATACAGACATTTCCACAACTGAAGGCCTCCTGAACCAGAAGTCATTTGTCAACTTAGAGTCACAAATGACCAAATCCAAATTTTTATGAGGAACTATTGGAGTATGGAACAGCTCAGTGTTTCCGTCTGGTATGGAATCAGTCTCTTCTAGCATTGGATTTAATTTGAGCTTTACACAAAGAAAACAATAATCTGAAATAACTTTCCCAATCAGTAAGACTTTCTTTCAATATCAATGTCAAGACTTTACTCCAACTTATAAGGGAATCTGGTCTTATCATTGCAAGTTTTGACAGCTACATAACAGCCCCTAGAAGTTCACACTATCTTTAAAACTTACTTCATATTTAGGGAAATTATCCAAAAGAAGCTTTAAATTGCAACTATAACAGCACCAATATGATACTAGAAAGAGAAAACATGGGCTAAGAGTAAGAATAAATTAAAATTACATTTTGTTGCAATTTGAGAATTGGTAATAAACATACCACTAAAGCATAATTTAAAACCAGAACACAAAATACTAAATATGTAACAAGCAAGACTTTCACACTCAACAAGGGCACATTTGAGTTATTGGTAGTTTTATGACTGCACTTTAAAATATTTTGCGCAGTCAGATGAAGCTTGCACAACTCTTAGAATTGTTGGAGCTGATTAAGTGGAGTGAAATGCTAAAAATGGATTCATCATGAACATGGTTCAAAAGAATTTTGCTATAGCTCAATGAGTTTCAACAGGTGAGCCTGGAGCTGAGGCCTTTTCAGTGGGTCAGTGGTGTGTGCTTTCATTTATTTTTATTTGGGAAACGTCATTGTTTTGAGAGTGAAAGCAAGGTGGAAACAGGCTCATGCAGATCCTTACCCGTGATTACAGGAAAGAGAAATAATGGGATTAAGTCTGATTCTATGCCACCAGTTGAACAACATGTGATTCAGTTAAAAACACTTCATGCCATGAAAATGGGTTTTCTTTTGATCAGACAGGACAAAAACAGCTGTGTGAGGTCTGAGGCCACCAAAAGGTATCCTGAGATAATCTTCTGTCATAGCTTCAAACTGCTTCAGACTTTGGGTCAAATGTGCTACTGTGAAATCTTTGTCTCCACTTTTAAGTAGGAAAAGTGGAGACAAAGAGGGAAAAGGTAGAGCAATGTGCTTTCAACACAATTGTTATTGCAAAACTTGCGAAATGTCACGAACAATTTCTATGACTTAAACTGAAATGAAGCTCACTGTGTTGAGTTGTCAGTGACTCCCACACACTTGCATGTACCAAAAGCTGTAAAACAAGACAGCACCTCAACACCTGCACAAACAGTAAATTTGGGCCCAGCATTGAAAAATAGAGGAACAAGGTACTGCTGGAAGCGAGTGAACACTCACTGAGGATCTGCCTCGCAGAACTATGCATCTATCCTACGAGTCATGTCAACCTGAATGTTCAGAAGAGACACAAATTTTGCATAACCAGTGATCTGTTCTCTGACTACTGAGGCTGGTACCAGACAGACTGTCATTTATAATTAGTCATAAAAGCACAAAAACTGGAGGTTTTGGCTTCAAACAACAGAATTGTGATAACCTTGATTTCATATCTGTAATCGGATCCATCTTGCAAAGCCCCGAGCTGGAAGAACTGAGCTCAGTCTGCAGAGGCACTGCCAAACAGCATCCTTTGAGGAGAAAAAGGCGAAATCTAGATGTGTAACAATATTTAAAAGCAAGCTTGTAAACACTGGTTGCTTGTGAAGAGATAAACATTGATGCTGCCCACTGTAGTGACATTTGACAACACTTCTTGACACTTGACAAAGACACTTTTGCTCCTCTCCAGATAGGTTCTGGCAATAATTCAATGTATAAACTGGCTGTGTAAACTGAACTCTACTTTCAGGTTACAAAACTGCCATCATGGTGTGCTTTGGGTCACATGACCATTACTGATGGTCATGGGATGGGGGTATTGTGCATGCTCACACTGCAGCTGTGGTGAAAAAACATGTACCGTTCAGCCCTACTTCCCATATTTCATTCATAGTGCAATGAGTACAACAGTGAGAGAATTCATTGAGGCATTTCCATATTGCTCAGCCTTTGACCATACTCTTCCAGGAAAAGTGTTGAGAAATTTGAGAAGTAACATGAATCCAGGAGAAGTGATACCGAAATTAATAGTATTATTATTATCCTTACGATAAAACAAAACCTGTCGTCTGTGGGTGGGGCAGGGTAAAACAAAAGATAAAACAAAACACAGTTACTGATGACTCTTCATTGAAGTGGATAACTTGATAAATTAAACAAGAAGCAAGGAATGTGCCAGTGTAAGTGCTAATACCACCCTGTGTTCTCATCCATATGAAACTTCTTTTATGAACACTGCCCTCTTCTTAAAACCCACTGCTGCACTATCACAGAGTAAACATAAGCTGCTAAGTTACTGACTCATTTGTCAACAAAGTATTTAAGCTTCACAGCTTTAGTAGTGCACAGAAACACTGATATGATGATAATAAAAATGATTCCTGGTACATAAAAGAATTTAGCAGCTTCTCTGATGTTGGTTAATAAGTTTATAGAGGGGCTTCATTGGTTTGAAGCTTAAAGCTGTCGGCTGAGTCCTCTCACAGCGGGGTACCGTCCCATAAAGGGCGGGCTGTAAAACTGAATTGGGATAATGGGAGGCAGAGGTTTTGCTGTGGTCAGCAGTGTGAGGGAGTTTTCACAGATAAAGCTAATCACAGCACTTATCATCATCGTGGCTGTGTGTTGAGGTTGGAAAGCATATGCTGGCAAACACTCGCATAAACCCACACAAGGGAAGGTAAAATGCTCTCCTCCTTTTGTCCCAGCATGAAGCAGGGCTGTGTGTGTGTGTCTAGAATTGATGCTGAAATAGCTCCAGAGCATGTCAATCATCGTTGGGAAGCGGCACAGAACAATCATCATTAAACTACGTCGTTGAGTGACTGATGACAAACAGACTACGAAGCGTACGAATACACACATCTCTCTGGCAGGCAGGAGTTCGGTCTCTTCACTTGTCAAAAGCACCACCAAACCATGAGCTACTCCACACTATTATGAGTACAATGAGAGGTCCCTGGCCCCACAAGTCCACATACAATCAGCCCCGGGGCCTGCCCCACTCCCACCATTGTCCCCGCACTCCACACACACACATGCACAGACACACAAAGGCCACTCTAGAGCCAGGGGTCTCACTCTGCAATTCCAGCACACAAAGACACACACTAGTCCTTATCCCGTCAGAGAGGAGAATAGAGTGACAGAGGTGGCGGAAGAGAAATTGGGTGAGGATGAAGAGAACGGGTAAACTGGGACTACAAAGTGTGTGGCTTGGGTGAAGAGACACACAGCGAGCCAGTAATTATGGAGGGTATGACTGCCCCTATCTTTGCTCAATCAATCATTAGTACTGCCTTTTAGATGAACAAATACCTCGACATCCGACGACACAAGCGTGGACAAAACACTAACTCTGTCTGCTGCCGGCTAATGCAACCTGTTGAATATTTCACTTCAAAGTAATTCATCAAACAAAGACCTGTTATACTGCAATGATTTATAGGCACATAAATTAAAGTGAATAAGGGCTGGAAAAATATTAAGTTTTACATTATCATGATATTTTGTCAAACAAGATATCCGGTAAAACAATCTATTTGAAATCTTGAGGTCAAAAGAGAAATATTATTTTTCTTTAAAGGTGCTATGAGGAGAATTTATCGCCGGTGTAATGCTGCGTTCCTGCAACCTCGGAAATGGGAGTGACATCATCTCTGACTTATCGGTGTTCCAGTTGAAGTCAGAAAAAAACATGCCGATCTACCAGGCTATTGTTAGCTGTTGTTAGCACGCCCTGCGTTGTTGTATGAAGAATGTGATTATCACTATGGCAGCATTTTTGTAAATATAAATCTAACAATACTATGTATACGGCTGATCTAGAGCGACACACCCCAGTCAGAAGTGCAAATAAATTGATTATTACAGGAGCTTAATAACTGTTCACACTGGGGGTATCCATCTTTGACTGTCAACTCAGGGGTGGTGAGGTTTCACCGAGTTCCCAGTAGGAAATTCAGACTTCGGTGGAAGTTCCAGTTTTAGTTTCCCACTCGGAGCTCAAAATTCCTACTTCTGACTACAACTTGAACGCACCGGAGACGTGAAGCCAAATGTGTTTGTTTGTTGTGGTAAATGCAGCATGGATCTTTGTCGGAACTCTGCATTGCTTTACAACTTCTTTTTCAACAACTTACAGGATGCAAAGCCACGAGGTAATGTATCTCTTTCTAGTTACGTAGCGGTAGTTTTTGATGTGTGACGACAAGCAATGCGGGGAAAAGTTATTATCGTAGTTGTAGACGGCTATATATCGCTACTTACAGCCCGGCACTCTCAGACGTGTAATATAAATAATAAAATAATATAAATTTGCTCTAGTTTTAATTGTCTTGTTCCTGAAGTTGAGTATCCAGGCCAGTCCAGCCCTGTACGACTCGACCAGGAGGCTAAAGAATAGCATTTATAGATAACCTATTTTGATGCTATAAAACTCATCGATAAGTGTGTATTTCGATCAGGCATATATCTAAAAGTGAGACTTTTTTGTAATTACTTAAAAACTCCTCAGTCTCTTTAAGAAGCATTAATAAAATCAGTTAAATCAAATGACAGTGATATTTCATTCATACCACAGCAAAACAAACAGAAATGATCAAAAACCTCACCTGGAAAATGGCATCTTTTCAGAGCTGGGACGATACGCTTTTCTCCCTATTTTATTTTTTACGATTTTTTAGGTGCCGATTCGATTTGAATTGCAATTCTACAAGATTGCTGATTTTTGCAATCTTAAGTTAGCTTTTTTTAACAACAGTGAAAACGATGAACAATGATGATGCCTACAGACTATATCAGGAAAAATACACATCACATGTGAGTCCGTTTTTAGGATTTATTCAGTAATATATTTTAACAAGCTGTTTATATTCTCTCTTCAAAAGCCTGGATTGCATTTTAAAGTGGCTAATTAATACAGACTAAAATGAAGCATTTAAATTTGGAAAAAAATCAATTTCAAAATAAATCATCAAACAAAAAATCCCAATAGTTATGTGAAAAAATTTTTTTCTCCCACCCCTAATCTTTTAGTGATTAAAACTGCAGACATAATTCTGAAATAATATGCTGGCAAACGTCAGAAAAGGCGACACAGCTCGCTCTTTAAAAGTTGAAAATTACAGAGTTGGGTAGGGCTGGGTGATATAGACCAAAATTGATATCCTTAATTATGACATTCTAAATATATGTTGAGATTATTTGGAGATAGATAATTAATTAAAAAGATAAGTTGATGATGCTTAAAGTCAGATTGTTTTGATGTACATGACTGCATAAGCTTTGGGTTTGGGGCTGCATGTTATTTTTTTTACAGTCATCACACTGCCCTTTTTTGGTGCCTGTGTTCAATCTGGAAAATTCCTCATTCTTAAGTGTATTTTGACACCTGCTGAAGATTTAACCAAACTACATAAAGACTAAATGTCTCATTTTATTTATCATTCAGTCAACTACAAGTTGACTGTAAACAAAATCTTTTTCTGCTTTTTCTTTTAAATGTTAGTATAGATTTTGTGCCTGCATATCAAAAATATAAAATAGGATTTTTGGTCCACATGATTCTGCCTTACACTGGATCGCTTCAGAGTTGACAAGACCAACACTGACAACAGATGCATTTATAGCTCGGCCATTTCCTGCCTCATCACATCAATTGTCGATCTCAGCAGAAATCCTGTCATCTATCTATTCAGGCTAATGAAGTGACTGTGAGAAACAGGAGTGCGAGGAGGGAAAACGTCCGCTGGCAGAGGGAGAGGAGGTAAGCTGAACAGAGGCAGCAGCAGCTTACCGTATGGGACATAATCCTACATCAGCAAACATCCGGGGAGAGGATGATTGCATTTTTTTATCCTATACTTATCCTGGAGCCGTTATATCCTTCCACATTCAAGAAACGTGTTTGCTCTAAATGATGGGATCTACACAGGTTAAGGGTTAAAACTTGTGTCCTGATTGCAAACCAACAACAGCAGGAGATGGAGAGATCAGGACCGCAGCGAGGATTAAACAGTTCAATAATTCAACTATTTAAAAAGTGCTGTTGATCAGATGTGATGTTGGATAATGCCTCCTCGACAGAGATGCTGTGTTTAACAAATATAGCTGACGGGATTAATCAATTAGTACATCACTGATAAGTGATCACATTTAATGTCTATTGTGGCATGTCGCTTCATGAATCAGCTTTATGTAATCAGTTTGTTTCTCATTTTAAACAACTAGTGCTGAAATGATAACTGAATAAGAGTTTATATGGGAATGACCCAAAGCCAGCTGCTGAGATTCTGTCATATGACAATTTCAAGCATTTTACACTGACATAAGTCATTCTAGTTTGGACGTCATGCCTCTGACTGAATGACTTTAGAAGCTTGAAGTTTAACACTCTGGTTAGGCTTATAAGAGCAAGGATTCACTGCTTTTTATTAGATTAATTTAATGTAAACTCTATCAACTAATGGCCATGGCAAATTTAAACTGTAATTTGAATCATAATGTTATTACTGTTTTTAATATGGAAGGTTATTCTGTTGTAACAATGCGGACCCTTACTGCCTAAATATATAAAAATTTCTTTGAAAAAGACATCAAAACCATTTAAAATGGTAACGCATTGATTTCAAAGCATTTGCATCACATGCATTCAAACATAATAATTATACATTTATTCTAAGTTTGAAGATTTACTGCACTGCTGAAAAGTTTATCACTTGAATATACAGTACAAACAATTCAGCCACCGTCCATCAGATGTATTGATCATCTCTTTTAGGGTGGCAAGACATTACGAAGGAGGCAGCACACACCCTGAATTAGCCACCAGACGATCACAGGGCAGACACGTAGAGACAGAAAACTATTTACACACAGCCAAACTGAAGAGCAGGTTTAAAGTCACCAATTAACCTAACAAGCATGTTTTTGGTCTGTGAGAGAAACCAGAGTCCTTAGTAAAAGCCCAGACATGCATGAGGAGAACATGGAGCCTGCACGCTTGATTTTCTGAGGCAACAAGTTTGCAAACAAAACAAGAGGGACAAAAGGGAATTTTCAAAAATAATAACATAAAAAAGCAAAATCTATGCAGCAAAAATATCTGTTCAGTCTGAATCGTCTTGTATTCATGATTGTGGGAGGATTCAATTGTAACAGATACTAAAATAAGACTAATTGCTCAGCAATGCACTGCTGAGTGTGAAATTATGATACGACTTAATTTGTTTTTCAATCAGCCTCAGACTTCTGCAAACCTCAGCTTTCACAATATCACAACCCAGTGACCTTAAAAGATTTTTTTACTGTATGGAAATTTTAAAGCTTTATTTATGAATAGTGGATAAAGGTTGAACAGAATATTAAAATCTCTTAATGTTGGGTGCTGGTTTGGTGGAGTAATAAGCATCAGGCACAACCCATATGCTTCTGTCGGCCCAGGTTCGAATCTCACCTGTAGCCAGTTTGCAGAGGGTCCAACCCTACTCTGTCTTACTCCCTTCACAAGCCTTTTCCACTTTCTATCTCTCTGATATAAATAAGGCACAAAATGCCCAAATAATCAATCATACAAACAAAAATCTCTTAATGTCACAGTCAACTAATACACAGAGCTGGTTTGTGTGACTAAATTATAAAGATTTGCTGTTCTTCCATCATTGTGTGGTAAATATTTCAGGTCTTCACTTTCATAATATGACCAGAGAAACTTCGAATTCAACCAATTTTTGAACTTTTGTGAAGGCTTACCACGATTGCAATCCTCCCTCTTGTAGACCCTTGGGTATTCAAGGTGTCAGACTTAGAGTCAAGTATTAACACCGGCCTTTTATAGTCTATATCAATCATGTCAATCTGAAAATAAGAAAAAGAGGAAACACTGTACTGCCAAAAAGACAAGACCTCATGGATAGGGATGGGAATTGATAAGATTTTATCAATACCGATGCTGTTAACGATCCTGCTAATTGATCCAATTCTTCAACGATTCTCTCATCAATTCCTGCAGATTTTGCGAGTGGGCAAATGTTGGTCTGATTTTCAGTGGCAACAATGTCAAACACACGTCACAGCATAGATATCTGCTTCTGCAAGTTGCTGGTGTTTCCACTCACTTAAGGTTGTGTAGTAGGTGCAATAAAAATTAAGCTACAATTCTGATGCTTCTGAACCCTGTCAGTGGAAGGAATTGATAAAGGAATTGATCAGCAAAAAGATTAATGATATCGATTCTGTGATGGAGCTGTTAACGATTAACAACTGGAATTGGTTTTCGATTCCCATCCCTAGAAACACATGACTCTTAGTTTTGATTTTTGGCTGTCACTAATGGTCTGAATCACTTATTTTAGAGGGAAAATCAAAATTGAAAATAATTTTATAAAAGCTGCCCTGTAGCGCCCAAACATCACACAAGGATGGCAGCACACAACTTTTAAGATACTGCACAATGTTCTTCCTCTTTATGACGATGAACCAGCACACACCAACTGAGAAAACTAACCCAATAACCTGAGCACAATCAATTTTTAGTACCCACCCAGAAGGACTAAGCTATCTGCTGCCACACAAACACTGAGTTCCTCTGATAAAAGGAGCTGTTTGTGGTGGGTTGTGGTGTGATGTCATGGTGGCAGCCTCCTCAGGCTGCTGCTGCTGCAGGGAGAGGGTGTGTGTGTGCAGGAATGTGGAGGGCTGAGAGGGGCTGAGGCTGGGTGCAGCGGGAGTCAGGAGGGGACAGGGTGGGGGAGGGAAGGGGAACATCCCTAGCGGCGAAGGGTCTCTCACAGTTTTCCAGTTACACAAACGCACACTCGCGGACTTATGCCAAATGCTTACCAGTAACTACTTAGAAAGCCATCTCATTGTTCTGGCAGGTAAAAAAGCTTATTAAATATGCATGTGTTGTTTTGTACGGAAGGAAATGTGCAATAACGCAGAGGTGTGTTCTTTCAAATGTTATCAACTGGCTGCTCATTTTCTTTATTTTCTTTGTGATTATGAGGTTCAACAGTTTGGAGTTTTACTAATATCCAGAAGGCCAACATCTCCAAACTTAGGCTAGTTCAGAGGTCACCAACTTTTTCAGTCTTCCCAATAAGCTGACAGATAAAGGTTAGATCTAGCACCCTGTGACCACTGTTCAACTGTACTACATTTAAGCCAGCAGATACAATCTTTAATCCATCAGTGCAATAAGAAAATTAATTTAAAAAACTGAATCATTGGATCCAAAGTCACCTTTTCTGTTCACAACTTAAAAACTCAGCACTCTTAGACATGACGAGGGGGGGGCAAGTTAAGCCTAAAACACATTTGAACTGTCTGAATGTCTTACTCATACTGAAAACTGGAGTAAAGGGAAGTCAGATGGATCCAATCAATCTTGATGAGCAGCTGGATTCACCAGATCCACAAACGCTCCCCCTTGTGTGTCAGACTTAGACCGAACACATCTAGTCATAAAGAGCTACTTGAAATACCTTAAAGATGAAATGCCATGTCTTTTATATTTCTATTTTTGGGGGGAAAACAAGCAACAATTCTTTTTCTGAGATCTAAATATCACAGAATTGACTGTGAGATATGATAAACTCAAAACAAAAGGGTTTTTTTATTGTAAGGATCTGAAACTCAGACTTTATTAATTCCTGTTGACCGAGCAACAGGTTGATTCCTTGAGCTCACACCCAAAAATCCACTTCATACTGACAGCCACCTTCAAGTTTAATCAATGAAGATAAATAAAGACTTCAGCGGAGGCAGGTCTGTTTATTCTGAGGTGAACTGCACTGATTTATGGACACAGTGTGCTGATATTTACAGCTGAGATATTGGCAGAAGTTTTCATCTCTGCTGATACCAACATAACGCAGATGTAAATCCTTATCAACTGCAGCGGTCACACACTCTGTGTGGGCCTGGACTTTTTCATGCTAAACCTCTCCTTTCTGCATGTTATCAGTCTTCATTCATGCAGAAAGTCAGCAGTTTGTTCCCATGTTTGCAGGACTGTCTTTGACTGAACAAGATATAAAATACTCTGTGCAACACTCTCCTCTTAGTACTGTGATTTTTTTAAATGTTGTTTTCTTTTCCACTTCACTGTGCTTTGTGCTTCTTGCAATACTCTGTTATTAAGACTTATTGTTTTTATACTTACTTATTCATGGTTTTATTCTATATATCTTTGCCATTACCATATTTATAACAATTAAATTATGAACAAGAAGAACTACAGCTACAAAAAATGCCCTTGAAGTTAGAAATGTATGGTTTCATCAGCATGATTTTGGTCTGACAGATAACAGCATAAACCCTTGTTTATCTGTACAAGTATATTTCAACATTTCGGGATAAAACTGGCTATATGTAGGTCATTCTTATCTGCCACATATATACATATATTGGATGAAATTTGAGAGAGTATATGGATGCACCCTAACACTCCCTTTTCTGAGGATACTGTAAGAAATACTTCTTTTCTTCGATGAACATGTCATCAAACAGAAAGATTATTTGATTTTCTACAAGTGAATATCTAGCACTCAACAACACCTCAGTAAGTTTAGTTGTGTTATAGGATGTTTTTGTTGTTGTAAGTACATTTTTAAACAGACTGTCACAGTAAGAGCAACAGGTCAACTTTAGTGTGGAGGACACTTTTCATTCTTAACAAAAATGATCTGCATTGATATTGCTATCTGTATTGAACTGGCTAAAATTAGTTTAGAAAAGCTGCATGCAAAATCAGGCATTCATACCCAGGGGACTGGTTGACACTTTTTCGATCTACTGCTTAGCAAAGTGTCTTTATGTTTTGGACTTTATAGACTTAGTTTGGCAGACTTTAAAGTTTTTGCAGTAACTAATTGTCTGAACACTCTGAGACATGGACTTGCAGATGAGAAGTATTGTAAATCTCCTTTTTCACTCTTAAAAGCAGATCTTGTTTACAGTCTGTCTATCTGTCTAAACAAATAAATCTGCTGCTGTCACCTATCAGAAAGGGTCATGCAAAGCTGTGAGTGCAACAAATCGCTGGCACAAATGACTTCCACTTCCTCCTTTTGAAGAGAAAAATTGGCTCCCAGTGAAGTGAGCAAGAACAAACTTATGCAAGCATTTCAGGAATTAGACAAAATGACACACGCAGAGACCTCAGCTGACTACTGGAAATCCCCCCCACCCCAACCACCAACCCTCCCCTCCACCCCTGCTCTCACTTCATTATGCTGACAAGCCAAGTCCTTTAAAACATATCCTCAGTCAGTTACTGGGTTATTATCAGCTTGCTCCGTGTACACCTACTAACACATCCAATCACCTCAGCACCACCAGCAGGATGGGATGAGCCTTTACTAATTCACCAGCACATACACACTTCCCTTCACTCTGCAGTGTCATCGCAGGTGGAAAGTAAATGGATGCATTTACTCATTTAAAGTTTATTTCACTGTAATAAGGCAGCATTTCTGTGTGTCTGTTCTTTTTAACTAACTTTTAAAAACAAGTGGGGTAACTTTCGCTTAAAGAGTATTTGATATATTAGATGACTTGATATAAAATATTCTGATATTTCCAAAGTTATCTCAGCTGCTGACTGATATATGGATCATCTGTCCTTTTTAAGGCCACAAAACAGTACTTTAGTACTTTACTGACAAAGAGTTGTCTTTGTTGTCATGAGATTTGCACTTTTAATTTAAAATAAATGCTCCTCATTCAACAATATGTTTGCAAAATGCCAATCAGTTGCTACAAAACATATAATACATTAACATTAGCAGGAAACATTGACAGGAATTTTAATATCTGCAAATTATAGTTACATTTAAAAGCAATTATCTGTCAACACTGAGATTATACCAGCCATAATGTGTATCCCTTTTACAAGATCAAGATTCATTGCCAGCAAATGAGGCTTAAGTCTTCAGTCAGCTGTGTTAAACTGAATCTTACTGCCACATGATGGTCTGTGACTCGCAGTGAAACAATGGGTCTTACTGCATTTAAAGTAGCATTGTTGCATTTCTCTGTATCCTAAAGACCTGCTTATATTCAAAAAAACTGGTTAAGCATTCTGTTGTTGTCATTAAAATGCACATCAGGTTTTGTTTTTCAGCCCCACACTCATTAGATCTCAGATTAAACCCTCAGTACTTAGTGCTCTGAGCAAACTATAAATAAATAACACATATTCAAGTAGATACATTGGCTGGTTTCATTCAAAGTGACAGGAGTTCTACTTGAGTGCAATACAATACCAATATTTCCACACCTGATAAAACCACTCGGTTTTTTGAGTATGCTCTGAAAGGTGCTGGGTGGTGAAATGGGGTTGACAGGGTGACACAGAGGATGTAGCTTCAACAACTGTACTGTAGTTCAACCACTTCCTGTTGAACCGGGGTACAGTGTCTATCTGCACCAGATCTGAGGTTCCTCTCTAGATAAAATTCATGGACAGAGCTCTGCAACCATGAGCTGCTGAAATCAACAGGTTCTCACCAGCTTTCTGGTAGGATGCATGCGCTGGTATTACTGTACCTGAGATGCTTTATAGCAGCTATTACTTGGTCTGGGTAGTGTTTTCCTCATGTGTTTTACCTATTAGGATGAGTATTATACTTCAGAGGGGGTGTATACTTTTATCTACAAAGTGAAAGTGACCAGCTGCTTGGCCACCACAGGATGGACAGCAGCAGAAATAGAAGAAAAAACATTACATACAGATTACTGTGCCACAGAACAGACTGCAATTATTTTGCCTTTTCCTGTCAGTTGTTTTAAGAATTCTTTAGAAATATATATATTGTTTGTTTTTCAATATTAAGAATGAAGAAGAGTTGGTGATTGTTGTAATGTCGATAAGTAATCAGGTTTTATAATAGTGATTTTAATATCTGTCAATGTAATCAATATTATATTTCCCCATAATTGAGCAACTCCACTTTAGTGACTATAAAATAATCACTTTAATTTGTACATAATCCAGTATTTAAACTGTAAATCAAGATATCCGAGTAACCACGCTTTTAACTGAGTACAGTATTCTCCTGTCATTCCCTGCTTATTATGTCCCTCGTGTATTAATCCGCAGAGTAACTTTTGTAAACATCAGAGACAATGGAGGGTAAAAAAAAATCAGAGCAGGAGTCACGAAAACTCACCACTATCTCCAGGTGTTTTCATCCTTTCCGCCTTCGCTGAAGTTGACAAAGCGGAGTGAATCCCACAAACTTGCCCAGTCAGTCAGTCAGTTTCTCGGCCTCTTCCTCCCCCTTTCGTCCCCAATCTGGAAAAGTAGGTGAAGACACACGGCAAACTTTTGGAGCTACAACTTCAGCAGCTCTCCCTCCTCGCGCTGCCGCCGAGCTCCGCTTCCCCGGCTCTCTGCCAACCGACAAACCGACCGAGCGCTTCACTTCCCGGTGAGGGGAGACCTCGCTGTCGCTCCTCGCTTCTCTGAAACACGCAGCGGTGAACAGTGTTGAAGTTAACGGCGGAAAACGGCCAACCGTCCCGTGCGGAGGCAGCCGAGCAGCCTTTCTCTCTCTCCGAACAACTTCTTTGGCTAACTGTCCAGCGGCTGTTTACTCCGGCTCGACCGCATCCTCGTCGCTGTTTGACATCCCTCCGCCGCGCGGCTTTGTCACTTCTTTGACAGAAATAAACGCTGGAGAGGAAGCTCTCTTTCTTTACAGACTTTTTTAAGTCCTCCACTCACTCTCACACCATTCAGTGCAGTCTCTCCTCCCCCCGTGCCTCTATCCGTCCTCGGGGTGTCGTGTTTCGCTCGCTCTCTTCTGAGCGGGGCCCGCCCACACTGACGGAGGAGAGGAGAGGGGGGGGGGCTAACGTGTCGAGTCACGCCCACTCACCACGAGCCGGGGACTGGGCTGGCGTCACTGCAGCACGCGGCGTTACCTGGGAAACCGACACAGCGAGCTGCCGTGGTGACGTCACATCCGAGTCCTACGATTCAAGAGGCGCGAGAGTGGCTCGGCTCACGCCGTCCATTTGCGTCAATCAGGGTTATTGGTTGTAATTAGGCCCTTTCATATCAGGATAATTACTCTTATTAAACTGGTAAATTAAGTATAAAAACGTCAGAATGTGATTAACTTTTAAAACAGGACGTTCAATCAGTCTGTAAATGTGTGATTATTAATCCCGGCGTCACCCTTTTATGACACTGAAAGTATTGATACAACAGCTTGTATTTAATACATTTAAAATCATATCATGAATTCTTCCCTCTTTCTGTTTTCGTTCTTACTTTGTTTTGTTTAAAAACAAAACACACACACACTACTGTAAAATTGCAATTCAGGTATATGGTAATAATTAGTAATTTTCTGCTTCTTCTTCTTTACTGTGGGCAGCTGTAGATATTGTGGTTAAATATTGTTAATTTTTGTTTAGAAATTATGTTTGTTGAGCATATGTGTTTTGATCAGTCCTGCCTCTTTAAAGAAAGAACCACAACAGAGGTTAGGCATTGGGCAGAATTTGCTTCTTAGAAAAAATTAAATGGATTTGGTTGGAACACATTCACAATGCTTATTTTTCTATTCGCTAGCTACTTTGTCTTGGCACTACTCTACTGTAGTTGGGAGTGTACACAGCACTAAAAGGGTTAGTTCAGTATTATAGAAATTAGATAAGCATAATTTCATTCAAAAACTCACTAATTCACTCTGATTTTGATCTGCTCTGACACTGTAAGGAAAGAACAGGAGCAGAACTTTAGGCAGAAAGACACAGACCACGTGCAGTGTGCCAAAGTGGTACATATCAGAGGCTTGCATGCAGAAAAATGTTGAAAATTCACTCAATAAAATTTACTATCACCTTTAAACTTTTTGTTTGTTGGCGCAATGCCTTACTCACTGAGTAAGGCAATGCGCCTTCCCCATTCTGCAGCAGTTTGTAGCATAAAGCTTCTTTCTCTTTTTCCAGGAACAGAGCTGTTTCAAATTACTGTGAGTAATGTATTTATCATAGAAAAAACTCATCCAACTGCACTTCAAAATACTGAACTAGCCCTTTAACAGTTCATTACCACATGTATTTTCGATACTTTTAATATCCTGTGTGTCTTATTTTTAGTTGGCTTTATCAGGAGAAACTACACTTACTTTAAACTAAATTAGGTAGAATTAACTGATCACTCTCTAGTTAATTAGTCATCTGGTCATTATCAAGCTACCTATCAAATTACAAACATCTATAAGCTCACATATGCATGGCTGATGCAGAGTTCTTGACTAATCTCATATTCATTATCACATAATTTCTGCTATTGCTCTGCTGGTTTGAACCCAAGTGAAATGGAAAATGAAAACCTCATGAGCATAATTACTAGACCAAGACTTTAAATTGAAATAGTTCTTTAATATCTTGGATTAAATAAAAAGAATTTTCAAAATGTTCTTGCACATAAAATAATTTAAAACAAACAAACAAACAAAAAAAAACTCCAACAGGGCAAGGTGATAGAAAAGATTGAAAATATATATCTAAAGTCCTTGAAAAATGCTTGAATTTGATAATTAGAAAGTTGTAACTCTTTTTATTTGCATAGTACACTACATAAAAATGCAAACTCAATGTGCTCTACAGAAAATTGAAATAAACAACAAAAATCTACACAAAAATAGAACAATAATAATTAGATTTTCCAGTAATCCATTTAGTACTCCCTTTTATGTAAACATTTCTAGAAGAAATGTCTGTTCCAAAAAATGGTCACATGAACTTATACAGAAAATAAAGCAATTTTAGTTGCTGTGATAATTTCCTCATATTGCATGCAGTAGACATTAATTGCAAATATCCATTAATGGGTGTGGGTCTTATTATATACTAAGTGTCACAACTATGTAAAGGAAATAAACCGCATTTACATATTTCAATTTCTACAAATCAAGTGTGTCTTCAAAGAGACCAGAAGCTTATTCTCATGAAAACAAAATTTTGTGGTTGATTTGACCCTGAACCTGCATCCTGTTCTGCTGTTAGTCCTTCATGCAGAACTAACTCCCTTTTCCTCTTTTTAAAGGTGCAGCCAGCTGTAACAGGCCTTTACCCCACATTCATATACACACATTCAAAAACAATCAGAGTGTGCTTTAGCATATGCTGCACGTTACCGATGCATGTCAATGGGCATTCTGAGAGCTTCACAGACGCATCCGGTCATTTCAGATGTGACTCTCTCTCACTTGATCAGATGTTAAGCTTGACTTGCTTGATTGTAAGTAGCGAAGTCATGTTCGGGCTTGTTTCCTGTCACCTCGAACACGCTGACCTTCTGCTTCCTCACGTGCCACTTGTATGAAGCTGTCATGTATTATCAATATGAGTGGGTGAGGCGTCATACATGGGAAGTGATGTGCATCTCCTTCTTTGCTGCTTCGTCCACTGACACCTGGCGCAGGGGACACAGACTTTAATGTTTGTTTTCGTGCTTTTTCTCTGCCATGTGGTTACATCAGCATTACACACCAGTGCCCTGTCTTGTCAACAGGATAAGACAAGGGTTGTAAAACAAAGTAAACAAAATCCCCTGACAACAGCCCTGTCCCAGCAGTGTGATTTACAAACAGGATTTCTCCTCCTTTGGCTGACTATTCACGAGGAGGAATCAGGAAACCCTCTCTGCTCTGACTGATAAGAAACTGGACCAGAAGGAGGAAAAAGGAGCATCTTAATTGAGTGTTGAACCCTCACATCCAGGAAACAGTTATCTAGTTCTGTTGTCTTGCTCCTCGCAGGAAACTCTGGACAGTCCAGCATGGCATTTTCTCACACAGAAGCTGTTAATTAAACATAACCACTTGTTAAACATCTTCCTGTGACATCCTGCTCGGGGTGGGAGAGATGATAGACAAAGAACTTAGGCAAAGGTCACCGTTTTACTATTCCTGACTCATTGAGAAGTTAAAAGACAATGACGAGAGAAAATCCAGAATGACACTGTTGGATAAACTACGACATACACATTAATGGTAGCTTTCTACTCCTTGTGTCCTCAGAAACTTGATAAATTGTCAGAAATGTATGTCTTTGTGTCTTATAATCTTGCAGCAATGTCTTTAATCATGCAGATCTACAGTGTCTGGACAAGGTCTAATGTAGAAAGATTTTGTTCAAAGCAGACAGCCCAGTCTGAGTCTTTTGGAGCAGAGAAAGGTGAGCGAGAGGAGCAAGAAAATGGCAGGAAGTGACTGCACTTATAGAGATTAGCACAGATGCTAACAGCTTCAGTTGCATTTTTTTCAGATTTTGACTGCATTTCTTCATTAAAAAAAAAAAATACAAGAACAACACCAGAACTTCTCTGTGGGATATTTTAGCTCCACTTCCGACATGTTTGTTATACAAAGTGGCTTACGCTTATCCCCTAAAATTTTAGTCAGATATTGCAGCCATACGTCATGTAAAGTACCTCATTCAGAAGAGTTATGTTAGTATTCAACATCAACAGGGAAAATTATGCCTCATGTTTTACTAATGAAAAGTAATTGTCATTGTTGACATTATCTGTAGTTAGACATTGGCCTTTTATTCCGATCAATTTTTTCAAACAAAGAATATAAGAAGTGTTATTGTAATGAAAAAAAAATAGCTTGTTTGATAGACATTGACCCCTTACCTCAACGAGCCCCCTTTTAGGCCTTTCTTTAGTTTTACATACCCTTTAGTGTGTTTAACATGTCTCCTCAAATAACAGAGCACCTCAATAAACTATACAAAAAGTCAGCAGCATTAAAATTTCTCCATCTCCTCCTTTATCCCATTCAAGCAGCTGACCAAAAAATCTTGCCCCCGTAATGCATCTGAATAGACCTATCAGTGTGATATTCTACCATTGTTTCATTTGCAGTTTAAGCTTGCTGGCTCACAGTAGTCAGCCACCTGATGAGCGTGGACTAAGAATGAGTACAGAGTTGTTGACAACATGGTGCCAAGCAATCAACAAAGAAAAGACCTGTCATCAATCAGAACAGACTGGGCCCGTATGTTCAGTGCATTCTTTCTTTTTGATTTTTTGGAAAATATTATACAGATTAATGATAGTATTTGTCGAGTTACATGTGTACTTTATAACCCAGAATGGAAAAAGACAAAATTAAGGTCCTTCACCTTTTGCCCGACAGAGCATTCAGAGGGAGCTGTGTTAGACTTGTCAATATGTCAGTCAGTCCAGAGAAGAAAATCTATTTCTCCATTGTGTCTCTGTTTTCCTGGCTTTCACGTTGCCACCTGTCCTGGCATGCTTCCACTGCATTTCTACTATTTTCTTATTTTCTGATGTCTATTTTTCTGGAGGAGGTTAAGACATCTGCAGCATCCCCCGGCCTCTTCAGCCACAGGAAAAGATGTGAGCAAAGAAATCAAAGAAAGGACAGGAGGAGAGCTTTAGTGATCATGTGTAGGGTGGACAACAGCTTCTACTCTTTTGAGATTTGTGTTTGCGTGTGCCTGTGTGTGTATGTGTGTCCTCCATGAGCATGCTCTTTTGTACATCAAGCACAGGAGATGACATTTACAGAGAAATCTACGGCACAGTACATTCTGAACACTGATAAACACAGCGCTTCACAAGATACCCTTCCTCCTCCTCTACCTCCTCCTGTTCCTCCCTCACTCTTGCTGTTATACACCTCTCCTGTTCTTTCTCCCCCTATACCTCCACACTTGTAAATCTTTTATTTCTGTTCATTTTAGTCCTATTTTCTTTCATCACTCTTCCATCCATATGTCCGTCCACGCTCCTCCCTCTCACTTACACCTCATCTCCATCTCCTCCTGCTCCATCCTCTGCCACCTCTCCACACCTCCACCTCTCTCGTGCCCTCACACTCATCACACACTGTCTCCTCTGGTCATCATTGCTCCAGGTTGCTAGACACGTGGACAAAACATGTGAAACTTTCTTTCTTTCAGTCCATATAAAGAAGTACTCTGCAAAATATTACCACTTCTTCAATGTCTGTATGGGTCCACACCACAAAGTTGCTTTCAGTGGTTTTGGAGAGCTGGAACTTTAACTCTGATCAAGTGTTATTGTTATCTTTTTGAAGCTCAAATTCAAAATATTGTAATGTTTGACAGTGTGACCTAACATCAAAATTTTTATGTAGTCTTAAAAATGTACTCTCTCAAAGTATCTTTTAAGCACTTAAAGGGACATGCCAACCTTTTTCTTCTTTTCTTGCTTTTGCCTTACCCTTACTAACAGATAGACACCATTCTTTTAACTGTGAGTACAGTAACAAGAACGAGACAGGCAAGGCTTGCCCACTGAAAATTAGCGTAGTTTAAACACTGGGAGTCAATGGAAAATATTAGCCTGCCTCTGCCAATAGTCATCAGATAAACGCTATAGCAACTCCTAACAGTCCTGTGTGCTTGTACTTTTTTTCTTTTCCTGTGGCATCTCACGTTATCTTCTTCACCATATTATCTTCCTTAACTCCTAAACAGAAGCTTAGTTTTAATGACCTACTTCAGTTTGCCAGAGATGTGACATTTACTAATGAGTCGAGTCTTTTGAAGAGCTCTTTTAAACAAACAATGAAAGCGATTTACAGTTGTGAGTGAGCCATTTGTTTATGGGCCACTCTTAAATTAAGAAAGGCTTGCAAACAAACAGCTCATCTGAGGCAAGATACAAAAAGAAATTTTTAGTTTTTGGGCTCTAATTTCATAGACCAGACTCTCCTTGCCTAAATGCACTGTGGGTGAGGTGCAGCGACTGACTGGTCTGACTGATCCCTGCCACCATGGCCATGGTGTGCTGGAATGACCCAGTAGGGGAGACGGTCAGAGCTGCTGCCATTTTAACAACAACTGGGAAAGCGGAGGGGCCATCGGGGCGTGCATTGAAGGCCAAAATGTGTGCTACCGTGTGAACTACCTCGAGGAAAACAGAAGTAATCTGTTCCTGTGTCATGAATAGGAGTATGAAATTAAGTGACAGTTACATTTAAACAGCAGCAGGCTAATCCATTCATTATCCTTGTGATCCACCTGCATTCCTGGTCTGTCATTGCCAAATAGAAAAGTAGAACCTTTTAGTGATTTATCCCCTCCTCATCCTCCTTGCAGTAATGTACTCCATCTTTTGGGATCACTTTGAGAATAAAGACTAAAACAGAGAAGTGGGGGCAATCACAGGTAAATCCTTCAGACACAGAGTGACATACATTTATTTTCTCTTTTTTTCCATCTGTTTCTTTGAATTTCATGAAATGAGAGAAGCCAGATATATGATCTGTATCTACTGATAAGGTTGTTTGTTGTTGGCTTGTGAGATGTGCATCAAACTTTCAGCTGCCGTCAGGTTGTTTCCATTATGAGAAATGATTAATCTGACATCAGATGTGACGGGACAGTTAATATCGATACAAATGTATATGCTGGTTCAGATGGTTATATTAAATAGTGATTGCTATGATTGTTTATTGCATTGAATGTGCCTGACACTCAGGAAACCTGCCTCTGAGGTTTTGGTGACGTGTGCGCACTGTGTGCCTGTCACCAAATTACAGCTGCGGAGGATGCGCTTCGCCTGCGCAGTGAAAAGACCAGGTTGGAGTAGGTGAGCTTTTTGTGCACCTTCCACAAACGTTTTTGGCATGATAATTGTCCCTGCGCCAACCTGAATCTGTCGGCACCTCCTCCTGGTGTGCCGTCACACCCATTGCAGAGCAGACGGTCTACCAAATTGCCAAATTGGCTGTGCACGGCGGTACGTCGGTTGAAATTTAAGATGCCAGGAGTGTGCTCTGTTACGTAATTGGGGACCTTTGTATGCAATCCTGTCTGAAGGTCACAGGCATTCAATGTTGGTTTTGGCCTTGCCCCTTACATGTAGAGATTTCTCTGGAAGCTCTGAATCTTTTAATCATTTTATGAACTGCAGATGAAATCCCTAAATTGCTTACCATAATATGTTGAGAAATGTTGCTCCTTTTATACCACATCACGACACTCACCAATTTGCAATTAATTTGTTCACCTGTGAAATGTTGCTAACAGGTGTTTTTTGAGCATTCCTAAATGTTCCCACTCGTTGTTGACCCTGTCATAGCTTTTGTTGGGATGTGGTCCAAGCATCAAATTCAAAATGAGAATTTGCTAGCAAACGATGAAGTTAATCAGTTTGAACCTTAAATATCTTGACTTTTTAGTGTATTTAATTTGAAAATAGGTCATAAAGTATTTGCAACCCATTGAATTCTGTTTTATTTATGGTTTACACGATGTCTCAGCTTCATTGGAATGGGGGTTTGTATACAGGGCTGAGGAATCTGTCTTGGTTTTGGCGAGTGAACTTGTTGATATGTTTGACAAACAGAGTGTATCATAGACGAGCCTTGTGCTATTGGTTCCACATCATCTGTAGCTCCCTCTATCTCCCATCCCGCCCTTTTTCATCCCCTAGGCTCTTTATGCGACCCTGGCCGTCTCTAATCAGAGTGACAGACAGACGCTCGGAAGAGAAAGACGGAGAGAATGAAAGAGAGTGAGGAGATTTTGTCATCAGGGTGCTTGTGTGTATGTGAATGCTTGGAGATGGGTGGGTGAGGGCGTGAACATCCTCTGATATCTTCAATGTAGATCAAGACCCTTACCCACCCCCATCTTTTCCTCTTTTAATCCTGTGTATGCTCTGGGAAGTGCCAGCCCAAGTGAGAGTGGTTTATGTCTGGAATTTGTCTGGAACTGAGTGTGTTTAGATGGACTTGACTACCCTGATTAACCTAATTTTGATCATATTGTGGATACTGACACAGAATGTCCTGACTTTTCATCTCCCTGTATTCATGAAAAACACGAGTATCCCATTTTCTGAATCTTATTTGTACTGGGTGCCTGTAATGTTTATTTTTCATAGTCAATGTCCCAGCTTGTTTTGAGTTTTGATTTCACAGAACAGTTTTAAAACATACAACATAAAGTTACAAAGTGCTTCAAAAGAGGAAAGAACAGGAATACAATCCCAGAGAAAGGTCAGGCAGACAGGTGTGGAGACATACATACATGCAAACAATCAAACCTGCAGGCATTCAACCACTGGCCTACATACACAAACAAAGCTTCAAACAGAAATCATCTAAGGCAAACACAGGCAATATGGGTGCCAAACTGCTTACATCTTCCTAATGTCTGATGCTTTAGCATTAGCATTACATTACTCTGATGCTACTTGATATAACAATAAGTTTGCTTTTTGTTAATGTTTTCGCTTCTTGACACACCAGAATGTCATGGTATAAAATGGTATATGGTATAGTATAAAAATGTTTTCTCTGGGTCATGAGCATATGTTGGCAATCTCTGTGACTATGGGGAGGTTGAATTGCCAGGATAATTGAAGGTCAAACAGGTAAGCCAAGGAGTTGAATTCAGAGAAGTCATTCTCATAGTTTATCTTCAGCCCATTAAACTGTACTACACTGTTGATATGTTGATCTCCTTAGCACACCTTTTGCTCATGTTGGAGTGGCAAAATTGAAGTTACAAATTCACTGCAGCTTTCTGAGAAGACACAGTCAGCATGCAAAGCATGGCAATGGTTGCTATATTAGGGAGTTTTTCCATTGATGGGTCATTCAGATAGCCAACAAAAATTCAGGTAGCAAAAGTGACAACCTGCAGTGACCTGACTAGCATGACATCACTCACCATACCAGGGAAATACTGTTGTATATGCACCTATAGGCATAGCTGACAAATGCTTCCTTTTTATTTTTTTTGGAGCCAAAGACAAAGTAGAAAGTTTCACAATAAAATGAGCCATCTTATCACAAAGGTCAGTGACCCAGTCAAACAAGGTGAGTCACTTCCAGGGTGCTTACACACAGAAGCTTGTGAAGACCAGCTCAAGGAGCTATTTCTACTTAGACAGACAGTTTTAACAGCCTATGTCTCAATGCTAACTTGGAAATTCATAGAAAATTTCACAAGAGTCCCTCGTGACATTGCATTTATTTAAAAGTGCTGCAACAAAGCTCCCCTGTCATGCACATCAAGATGTTCACATTACTATGTGATACTACAGAGTTGTATGGGAGTGCACAAGAGCGTAACCCAGGCAATCACACACACAGTGCTGTGCTCCCCTCCTGCAACCAGGTGCTCCCTTATTACTAATATAACACCTCTGATACTACCTCCGAAGTGGGGACAAATGGGATTCAACCCCCCCCCCCCCCCCATAAGCCTCTGTGATGTTTGCAGAAATGGCAAAACATCTCACAATCATAATATTGCGCCCTGAAAAGGCAGCCTCAGAAGGCTTCAGAGGCATCATAAGCTTTTTCTATGATCACCATCTCTTTAGATTGAAGGTTGACAGTATTGCTATGACAGCTTTAAAAAGTGCTGTGATAGACTTCATACTTACCCTGACTCTGAGATTGAACATTTTTAGTAAAACCCAATGCACAACCAGAGATAATAATTTTTGACATTTATATTACAGACTGGACATTAATTCTAATTAAAGGCTGGCATCTTGCTAGTAGTGTGTCCTTTCTATGGTCCTGGCAGAGACTGGAGAGACTTGTGACGTCAGATGCAAAGGTCTTTACTAATGTTGGAATCTCCTGCTCTGTGCCCCTAAAACACAGATGGCTCGGCCAGTGTAATTAACGTGGACAATGGGTGTGGTAGCCCACTTACCAGCACCACCACAGGTGGTGCATACACACAAACATAAGCAATGCATGTTCACACACAACCTGATTTCTGCAAGCCGCTGAGACTAGGTAGGATTATAATTCCTGGACGGGGCGTTAAACAACCAGCGGAGGTGTAATGTGTACATAGTGTATGTGATGATTCATACCACAGGTGACATGAACAAGTGCACTCTCTCACAAATACACACACAAATATGTATGAGAACACTCTTTCTTCTCTTTCTTTTCCTTCTTTATAAGTGCTGCAATTATCTTTGACTTGATTTCCAGCAAGTGACTTTACATAATCAACTTCAGACGGTTTTGTATGAAGCGCCTGCAAAGTTAAACCCTTGTTCAGCTTTGATTCTTCACAAGAAAAACCTTGACTGAGAAGAGAGAAAAGGTTTAACTTTTTGTATGACAGTGAAAGGAGAGAGGAAGATGGGTCGCAAGACTTTAAAAGCGTTCAGGGTGAGAGCAGCTCTGGATGAAAGAAAAAGCCGGCAGCTGAGGGGACAAGTGCAGCAGGGTGGCGGTTAATGCCTCCCCCCGTAAACCCTCACCCACCCACACAAACACTCACACACACATAGCTTACATGCACACTCTACTCGCCCCCATGCCTCACTCTTTTGAAACGGCAAGAGCGAAAAAGGACAGAGCAAGTTTGAGGAAAGGAGAGCGAAGCTGCAGAGAATAAGGAGTGGGAGAGAGAGAGAAGGAAGAGAGGGAGGGTGAGAGAGGAAGGATGGGAGTCAATGGATTCTTTGTCATCAAAGAACTTGTTTATTTTCAAGCTTGCCAGTTCAACCGTCAAGAGACACAGCCAGATATCACATCGAGACCCTATTTTTCCCCTAACATATCCTAAACAGGGTCAAAATGGGCTTGATGCGCAACAGTTGCAGTGTCAGTGAATATTTTCTTCTCTTTTCTTACTTAGCAACAGAACTTCAAAATCATCGTAAAATGCAGCTTAAACAGTTCTATTGCCTTTTTCTACTTTCTTATGCCAATTGGGATCATAAGGGGATCTAAATGCAAAATAAAATGTCATTTGCTGTTTTCTTTCTCCTCCAAAGTGTCCAAAATATTAAAACTTTTGCATTGAAAATGTATTACAAAACAGCCGAGGGCTCTTCACACTCATTGTATAGCTTTGTTTACGTTGCTGTTTGGGTTAATAGATTCTGCCTGCAACAGTCGTTGTGCCACGTCCAAAGTTTTCTTTTTCTATTTATGGTAAAATAAAAAATGTTATCAACTGTCCTGAAAGCAAACTGAAGCATGTTCAAAATGTGTCCCAACAGGGTCAAAATAGGGCTTAGATGTAACACTACTACATCAATCAATATCCCCCAGGGATTTGTGGACAGAAAACATCTCAAGGGTAAAAAAACTGTCTCAGAATTGCCTAGTGTCTATTTCTTTTATTCTTCCTCATGCCTATAAAGGTTAAAATGATGTCTCAATGTTTTCATGACAATGACAATTAATATTTTACTATCCTTTTTACCTTAGTTGAAAAACATCTTAAGTAAATCCAAGTGATTTATACTCATTGTTTCATTTTCTCTATCCTTCTATTCTATTTGGATGCAAGAATGGCTGTAATATTCCTTTTTTTAACTTAAGGATCTCAAAATGCGTCAAAAGTGTCCACAAATGCCTCTGTGGCATCCTCACCAATATCCTTCATCACTTCTTTTCCTACCTCCATCTGTCTATGGGGTCAAAAGTAGGTGAAAATGCAACAATTTAGATAAAAAAATCAAGTACATCAAAACAATCCAGCTTCTGACTTTTCACATGTATTCTTTGGCTGTCTTTTTTCATTCCCATCCATTGGGGATAAAGTGGAGTCTTTGTGCAACAGCTGCCCTGCTTATTTGTCTTCTCCTGTTCTTCTCTGACTTGAGGTTTATAAAGTCTCAGATACAATCAGATTTTTTACAGTTCAACTGAAGCACCCTCACACTTGTCCTTGTCCTCTTACTTAACTTTATCATTGTGGAGTCAACATTTGATGTGGATATAATGATGTCTGAGTCAGTCAATATTTCCCTCCCATTTCAAAATGTCTCAATTAAAGAAATATTAAAATGTAAAATTGCAGTTGTGGCATCTTTCAATTATCCTTTGTCTTTCTTTTCGCCCTTTCACCACCTGTTGGAATTGACATGGGGTCTTAATTCAACAGCTGCAATGTCAATCAAAATTCTCTTTCTTTCTTTCTTTCTTTCTTTCTTTCTTTCTTTCTTTCTTTCTTTCTTTCTTTCTTTCTTTTTTTCTTTCTTTCTTTCTTTCTTTATCTTAAATATATGCTTATTTTTGTTCAAGGACACATGTAAATGGTAAATGGATTGAGCATATTAGGCTTTAGTAACTGACTACTCAAAGTTCAACGATGACATGTCCGAAGCTACTTGACACCACAGGCCACATCTATCCAATCACACCCTTTCTCTCTCACAGTCACTCACTGATGATTGGTTTCTTTTTTAGTTATTCATCAGTATCAATTAACACATTCATGCCCTTTCATGCTCATTTACTTGCCGCTGACGCAGCAGTGGGAGCAACATGGGTTATGTGTCTTGCCTAAGGACAGATCAAACGTGACAGTGAGAGCTGGATTCAAACCTGCAACCTTCCAATTACAGACCAAGCACACTATCAGACTGTGCCAGTGGTGTCCCTGAAGTAAATTCAGCTGAAGGCATCTTTACACTTATCCTTTGTCTGTCTTAATGGATCTCCTTAAATTTCATTAAATTGAATTAAAAATTGTGTCCAGATTTAACTAAGTGGAGTAGTGGGGTCAAATGCAGGTCAAAGTGACATCTGTGGTTTAAAAAATGGGGACCAAATACAACAACTGCAATGTCAGTCAGTCCCGTCTTGAGTTTAAAACCATCCAAATAGTTAAATATGATCATCTGAGGCACCTACACAGCCGTCTTTCCTCTTTTTTCTTTTGCCTCTTATAAGTACTTCAGTTAAATGGGGTAACAATACAAAAACAGCAATGTTAACCAGTGTTTTCTTTTTCAAACTAAAGGTAAAAAATGTTTGAAAATTTATGGGGCACCTACACAGATATCCTTCATCTTTCTTATTTTTTCATCATACACCTATTGGAGACAAATTGTTGTCGAGATTTAACAACTGATGTGTCATTCAATAGCTCTCTTTCTTTTTCTTGACCAAAGTTTTAAAAACATGACAGGTGTCTTAGAATCCAGCTGAGGCACTTATTGCATTGCCAGTCAATACTTTTATGCCTCTTTCTATCAGTGGGTTAAAAACATAGGGAGTGTCTAACAGTCTTTATGGTTTAAGGCATCTATACAGCTACGCTTTATCTACATCCCCCTTGATTTGTTTATTAGGGTCATAATGGTGTCTGAATTTTAAATAATATTACATCGAGTTGTGCAGGAATGATCTGAAAAATATTAAAGTGAGTTAGCATTTTGACACTTGTGGTTCCCACAGCCAAAAGTATATGGGGTCTTCAAATAGTTTTTTCCAGATATGACTCTAAAACAAGGGCTGTGGTCAGCACATACATTCAACAAGAGTTTTTGTTCACATATACCTTTTTTTAATCAGTAACTATCCCAGAACATAGTGGAAAAACATAGGCTGTTAGTTTGAGGGAGCATAGGCTATGCAATGCTAACTTTCTGGTTGGTCTACAAAAAATACACCACCCCTGCGCCACTCTATTGATATAAAAAATGTCAAAACAATAATAGTTTTATCTCCTTGTGGAACATAGCTTGAAACAAATGTCTTGAGTGTCCAACTGTCTAGCTGAGACTGGAGGCCTCTACACAGTTACCCTCTGTCCAGATCCTCCCTCCCTTTCCTACCCTCTCTTCCCCAGCTGGTATTCGCACATGAGTAATGGGATTACCACAGTGAGTGCCGAGGTGGTGGAGGAGGGATGGAAGGGGGAGTGCGGAGGGTGATGTTGGAGGACAAGTGAGACAGAGGAAGAGAGGGATCAACGGGAAGTTGAAGATGGAAAAACAAAGATCCACCTGGAAACATAGAAGAAGAGGAACGTGGGAAACTGCTTGACTGTGATTGACTTGACATTTATGTGCACAAGTCTAAACTTATAAATACCAAGAAATTTGCTGCGGCTGATTTCTGCGATTCAGGGCCACTTAAAGAAACCCATCATGACTTACTATTTTCATCTACAAGGCCCTGAGACAGAAAAACCACACTCTCTTTCTGTTGGATTACCATGGCAATGAGGGAGCTATTCAAGAAGAAAAAAGCTCCTTTTGCGGTGGGTAAAGTATGGAAAAAAGCAAGAGGCCAGTGCCCATATGAAAGCAGGGTGGTGGGTGCTGGAAAGAGAGGGTAATGTGAGAGCGGGTGGAAGGCACAGAGAATGTGTGTTATATTAAACCAATGTCTGGCAGGGTGTCAAGCTTGTAATATATACAGGGAGCAAAGGGGGAGAGGGAGCAAAGGAAGGGAGATCAGTTAATTTAGCTGCGGGGACGTGACATTGATGGACTGGGAGGGAAGAATGTAACCTGCTCGGATGAGTCGGGGGAAGATAGAGGAACGTGAATCAGGCAGGGGGGCTGTTCAGGAAAGGTGCAAGTATCAGGCTGTGTATGGGAGAGGGAGCTATGCCTGGCCGTGTGACAGTAGCTATATTGAGCACAGCGTGTGTGTTGACACTGTCTCCTGTATCTCACTGAGGAACAAACTCTTCCTTTTGGCACAGAATGGAGCTTCCTCTTCCCATCTTCACTCCTCTCTACCCCTCAATGACCTGAGTGCATGATCTATTCCTTCTATGCGACCTCCTTTGTTGTGCTCCCAAAGCTTGAATGAAATATTTTAAGTGTCTTTAGTACTGTCTTACTCCTTGCAGCTGCTTTGAGATCACTTTACATACCTCTTCCCTTTCTCATTTAATGTCAGAATTCAATTGTGATTTATTTGCATCACTGCAAGAATAACAGTTAGGCCGAAGTACTCAAGAGAGTGCATACAATTGTCAGGGCCAAGCTGCAAGAGCTACAACCTCAAGTGTTGAAAGAATGAAGGTAACGTGGAAGTGCAACAACATGAAGTTCCTCAAGTGTCCACTGAAGGTTGGACATAGGTGAAGAAGCCACATACACACTCATGAGAAGAATCAAGATTTTGCCATAGAAGTCACCATGTTTTTAGCCTGGTTCATAAATGATGACACTCTATGAAGAATACAAGTTGTGCATAATTAGGTGCATGGCTTGAACAAATGCATGCATATGCTTTACCGCTGTTTGTCAGCAGGTTTAAGACCCACTCCAGTTCCACCATTTTGTCTGTTCCTGAGTTTACCTAAATTTAGTATGAGACAGCATTTTTCAAAAGTGAGTGCTACAGATTTCCTCTAAGACGCCTTCAGTGACCAACTAGACCAGGTCCTTAAGACCTTGTTGATTATATTTTATTCACTAAGGGCGTTTTCACACCAACCACATTTAGTGTGCACCAAAGAAGTTTTGGCCCAGGGTTTGGTACGTTAGTGTCAATGTGAATGCAACCACCGCACTTTGGTACGCACCAAATCAGCCGGTCCGAGACCTCCATGAAGGGGTGGTCTCGATGAGCTCCATCTCCCGACATTTGGTGCGGTTTCACTGGTGTGAAACAAAGTGGTCCGAACCGATCTACTTTTGATGTATTACTTCCTGTTAATCCCGCGGTTGAATCTTTTGCTTACTCAGTTTGTCGATTTTTTTATTCTGGTTGAGGATTACGATGATTTACGAGGGTCCAGAAGGTCGCTGATGCCGTCTCAAACATGATACAAAAAACACACTTTGAAGGAAAACGTAGAAGAGAGCGAACATTGGTTGTCTGGTGTAGGAAATGATACCATGGTAGCCTCTTCTTCATTCTCCTCCGTAGCAGGTTTGGTAACCAGTTACGTGCATATCGTCCCCTGCTGTTTCAAACTGAATAAATACACAAGTGGGTCCGGGGATGGTTCGATATTCCCAGTGTGAATGCAAGCCAGCGGGGGAGGGGGAGGGGGCGAACCCATGGTGAACCGCGCCGCAGCAAGGTTCGAAACAAGTGGACAAGTGGAAGTTGATATGAGGGTGGCTGGCAACTTAGTAGTTTTGTCTTTGGAGTGCAAGGGACCTGAGTTCAAATTTGCACTATATCTCTGCTCCTACATGCCCCCCCCCCCCCCCCCCCCCCTCTGTTTGCCCAGTATTCAGCTCTATCTAATGTCCTTTTTGATCAAATATAGGCGGTACTGCTGCATAAGCAAACTGGGTGATGGTCCACATGTGCTTTGTAGACTTGGAGAAGGCATTTGCCCCCTGATAAGGGCTTTCAGTCCCCTGGACAACTGGTGCCACAGCTTGTCCCAATTGTCGGCAGAAAGTCAGATTCATTTCCAGTGAGGGAGCTCTTGATTCACCACTTGATCTTCATTCTTACCCTCACCTACGGTCACAAGTTGTGGGTAGCGCCCAAAGAAAAAGATTGTGGTTACAATTGGCCAAAATGAGTCTCCTCTGCGGGGTGTCTGGGCTCTGCCTAAGAGATAGGGTGAGGAGCTCTGTCATCCAGGAAGAGTAGAGACGCTGCCCCTCCGTATTGAGAAGAGCCAGATGAGGTGGCTTGGGCCTCTTATCAGGATGCCTCCTGGACACCCCCCTGGTGGGGTGTTCAAGGCACACCCACCGGTAGGAGACCTTGGGGAAGATGGACAACATGCTCGAGGGACTATGTGCCCTAGCTGGTCTGGGAACGCCTCGGATACCTTGGGATGCCTCGGGAAGAGCTGGACAAAGTGGCCAAGAAGAGGAAAGGCTGGGCTTCTCTGCTTAGGCTACTGCCCTCACAACCTGACCCTGGATAAGCAGAAGAAGATGGATGGATGGATGGATGGATGGTTTTTCAAAGTCCAAGCCAGTTTCTCTCATAGTTTAAAGGCAAGCATTGTTTGCCACAAACAGGTGGAGAGAGGTGATTACAACCTTGACTACTTTTTAAAGCAAATTAAATATTCAATAATATCAGTAACAAAACCTTATCAAAGCACAAGAGCACTATAAAATGACTGACTGGTGAAAGAAAAGAGGATGTTTGTACAAGAATAATCCTGACTCCTTCTCTGTGCTCATGCATGTGTCACTGCGGATCCAAAATTAGATCAGGTTACTAGATTACTCCGTTTGTGTGTCTATGCGTGTGTATGAGGCATGTACTGTATGTGCTGAAGAGGTCAGATCCAGTGACAAACCCCCCTCTCTTCCCCCTTCTCTCTTTCTCTTCCTCAATTAGTCATCCTCACACTGGGCTAAGTCTGGGTCACTCACCCCCTCCTCAGATTGGTTCACCCAGAGGTACCTGGCCACTCGCCACTGAAATATCCCCACCCACTCCATGCCACACGCTCATCACATAGAGAGAATAGCCCCGGGCCCTGGACTGATGCCCCTACAGCTACATTACACCAAAGGATTGTTTCAAACAGGAGTTCACATGTTGAACCTTGCCTTGTAATGTAGCAGCAGCTCTATACTCCAGCTGATTTTTAAGAGTATTTATATAAATTTTATTATGTTAGCCTCTGAAACCCCTTAACATAACACTTTTCACTGAGCCACACTAAAAAAAAAACACTCGCTACCTTTTAATGCACATTGTGAACATTTTATACAGGTTTGAAGCCTTACATACTATATGTTTTCTCTATCCATCCATATACTGCTTATCCTTTCTGAGATCCAAGGGGATGGAGCCTATCACGTTAACATTGGGCGAGAGGCGGTTACAACCTAAATCAGGATAGGGAGACACAGAAACCATAAACACTCACTCTTATACCTAGGGTAATTTGGGGTCACCATTTAAAGGTGTAGTCAGGGATCTTCTAATCTACTACAGTATTTGTCAAATTCACCGTATTTCTCCTCTCCATCCACAAGATGTCACCACTGACAACATGGTGAAAAAAAAGTCCGGTTTCAATACACAGCCTTGGCTCTGAAATTCAGCAGGTAAATACTGTGGCTCTGGCCGAGTTACCAAAACAGTGTGCACCCCCTCACATCCAGGGGGCGATCATACTCATGCGCAGATCAGACAGAGGGGGGAGGGGGAGTAGTAGGTTGCATAGCGTAAGAGAGAGATACAATATATGCAGTAGCAATGGCTGAAAAACAGCCCAAAAGAAAAAGGTCAGAGGAGTGAAAAGTGAAAAAGAAGGGCTATGACCATGAAAGAGCGAAGACCTGGGTCAACATTGGTGTTGCTTTCCGATGTTGAAGGGAACTCTGCCATTTGAAAGACCTAAAAACGGACGCAGATGTCGCCGTCTTTCTGTTGGATAGGTAAGCAACATTAGCTCTGTGGTGCTTCACATAACAGTAACAGCTGTCAGGCATTCATCTTATTGTCTAATCTGCCAAAATATACTGATGTTATCAATATTGTCAGTCGAGTTGTCTGACGAGTCGGGGTTACCTTAGCTATGCTGGTCAGCTACGCAGTTTCTATGGCCGTTTCCATGATGAAACACGTCCATCAGCTTTCGGGGGTGGAGCCAGGGGTGAGGTATGGAGGGAGAGGCGGGTCTAAATTTGTTTATCAACAACCTCTCCACTCATTTTCTCCCACATCGCTGACAACACCTTTAACCTAATAAGCATGTATTTAGTCTTTTGGAGGAAGCCGGTGTGCCCAGGTTGAACCCACACATGCACGTGGAGAACTTGCAAACTCCTCACAGAAAGGTTCTGACTGACATGGGGATCAAACCAGCAACCTTATACTGTGAGGCACATGCACCAAATACTGTGCCAGTGCGCTATACCCTAGAGTCTGAATATTAGAAATTATTTACTTTAGTATCATTCCTTTGCCTTCTTAGAACAGGGCTTTATTTCCAAAGTAATATTTGATGGATCTCATTTTAAACTATTTTGTTTAAGACAGTAACCTGTGAATTTTTGCTTTGTTTTAATCTGCTGACTTGTTTTCCTTAATAAAACTATTCCTCATTATTCAAATTAATTTGGGAAAACAACAACAGAGGCTAACAAAAAGGTTAATGAGATCTTCAGGTGAAGCCCCTTTTTGTTACTTTTAGTTCCAATCTTGATATGATATTTTTTGTTTTATTTTCAAGCCTCAAGTGCAGTGCCAGCTGCTGTAAAAATGTTCATAAGTACCTTAAAAGGGATTTTATTTACTCTTATGACAGATGTCTCCTTAGGTTCTAGGATGGATTCATTAAATTTTGGATGTCCTTTTTCTTCTTCTTTTTTTTTCTTTTTTTAGAATGTTTCCCTGCTGAAAATTCATCCAGCTTCACAAACAACTCTGCACTATAATGCCTCTCGTTAATGTTCTTTGGACCTTAAGTTAACCAGTTCACCTTAATATCACAAACTTGACAACTGTTCTGCTAGACAACCAATCCCAATATATTCAAGCCTGAACACCAACATAATCCTACTCAATTTAAGAAAAATTGCTAATGTCTGCTTTCAAAAACACATACACACACACACACAGACCCCCCCCCCCACACACACACACACACACGCACACACACGCACACACACACTGCCCTTTCTTCCTCCTAGATGACAGTCTGCTTAAACTCAGAAGAATCCCATTCCTTGGTCTTGCACCCTTAACCCCCCTCCATCCTCATTCTCATCCTCATCCTCATCAGCTGGGCATGGAGACAGCGGGCCTGTAGGTGGTTCAGCTATGTGTCATACATTACATGCCAGTGCAGGGGAGGACTGACACAGAGCATGTGTTACACTTGCTCAGTTTGATGTGCTCTGCCCTCGCACAGGCACCGCTGTGGGTGGCATAGCTATGTGTCATAATCACCATCATCCCTTGCTTTGTCGGATCTCTCCTGGACTGTGCCTGCCTGTTTGCGTGTGTGTGTGCGTTTCTATACTGTAGGTCCCTTTGTGGAGGTGCCGCGCAGTGGGCTCATTCACAGAGTGGGAGCCGCTCTCAAACAGTGGCACTGATTCATTTTGTCCTGACCTGTGTGCCTCTGTGTGTGATGCGCTAGTTTGAGACTGTGTCTAATTATCTGCAATTCTACAAGGATTTACAGCCTTGTTTGTACAGTTGATGTTGAGTGCTGCTCATTAAAGTTATTCAGTTATTAGAACAGTGGAGGTTACAGTCAGAACTTTTTTTTTATGACAAAGAAGTTCTTCAAAGGGTGTTATTTTCTGTTTTTCAACTTCACCTCATGGTCTTTTCAGAGAATAAAGAGGACCACTTACATTCTACAGAAGAAATCTTCCAAAAATAAACCATATAAAGAAATTCCAAATACAGGTCTACTATATCCTTATGGTAATTTACACACTGATAGAAATTGTTATTCAGTGAATTATGGACACTGTTGCGTATGATGATAGCTTTCATGTGATGTCACACACTGATTTCCCTGTCCACTGGGGGTAAAAGAAGTGCATCCCCTTGCAGTAGCCAGGAGATTTTAACAGTCTCTGTTGCGACCTTTGAGTTTAATCTAATTTGCTATATATATTCTTCATTAAAAGTGAATTATTTCTTAATGGGACTAAGCACTTATCACTGAGGAGAAAAGATCAGAATATAAATCTCCTGAGCCCCACCTCTGAAACATAAGCCAGAGAGGAGCAAATAGGAGATTAATGCTGTCAGACCACAGACTGTAAAAGGACTGAATGAGGTCATGTCATAGGAGCCTTTGGCACCCTGCTGATGCCCTCTGGATGCTGCCATAATCAGTGTTGTGTGTAACGCATTACAAAGCAATGCGTTACAGTAACGTAAATACTTTTTCAGGTAAAAAGTAAAGTAACGCGCTACTATTGAAAATGCAGTTATGAAACGTAGTTCCTTTTATAATGCGGTGCAACATTACTTTTCCCATGGACAGATCTGACACCGAAGCTGCCTTCTCATTAGCTTGCACAGACACGAGCAGCGTTGCCAAGTCCGCTCGTTGTAAGCGTCTAAGGGCCACAAATCTCGTGAGTCACAGCCGCAGGTTGCATTTTTTTGGGCTTGTTTCTAAACGTGAAGTTGCTTCTTGGGGCTCTTTAGTCTGTGTAAAACTCCCGGTTTACCTTCCAGCTCCTAACATAGAGCAAAACACGGCTGCGGTAGGCAGTTTGTCCGCTTCCTTTTTTCCTGGTTACTGTGCACGCCCCCAAACACACTCACGCACATGCCGCATGCTCCATAGCCAAAGTTGCCAGGTCTGCTAATTATAAGAGATGGTCTTTTCTTGAATAGATGATCTTTATACGGTGATATTGAAATGTCATGTAGACGAAAATTAACACTCTTCTGCCCAAGATTGAGCAATGTAAAAGTAACGTAAAAGTAACCAGTAATGTGAAAAGTTACTTTTCATGGAGGGTAACTAAGTAAAGTTACAAGTTACTTTTTTCAGAAGTAACGAGTAACGAGCAAACACTATTTTTTAAAAGTAACTTCCCCAACACTGACCAAAATGCACCTGCAATCTCAACTGAATTTTAGCTTCATCTTCTCACAGACAGAAAAGCTGTATTGAAATGGGACTCAAGACCACTTAGCGAATAATAATAATTTGGTCAGCACTTTGCCATTATCAGCAAAAGTAATAGTGGAAAATAAAAAACCTCTCCTGAGCAGTAGACAATCTTGGGAAGAACCAGACTCATGTTGAACAGTTTTGAAACCCTGTGACAGTCAGCCACTAAGGGATCTAATTCTGTAGACCAGGCACAGGTGTGGACTACCTTGTGGGACAGATGTAATCTGTTCCTGTGTCATGAATAGCCAAGGAGTACAAAATTAAGGGACAGTTACATTTTAACACAACAGTAGGCTAATCCATTCATCATGCTTGTGATCTACCTGCAGTCCTGGTCTGCCATCGCCAAATAGCAGAACCTTTGGTCGTATATCCTCTCCCGGTACCTCCTCCTCATCCTCCTTGCAATCATGTACTCCATCTTTTAAGATCACGTCAAGAACAGAGAAATAAAAACAGAGAAATACGGGCAATCACAGGTAAATCCTTCAGATACCGAATGACTTACATTTATTTAGCCAGGCATATACTCCATATCGGGTGATGAGGCTACTGTCGGCCGGAGAGATATGAACTTGTTAGTTTGCATCACACTTCCAGCTGCCATCAGGCCAAGTTTCCATTCTGATAAACGTCTTTGATCTGACATCAGATGTGACGGGACAATTAATATAGATACAAATGCTGGTTCAGGCGGTTACATTAAATAGTGGTTGCTGTGATTGTATATTGCATTGAAATGTGCTTGACAGTCTAGAGACCTGCCTCTGAGGTTTTGGTGACCTGTACGCGCTGTGCGCCTGTCAGTTAAATTAAAGCTGCGAAGGGTGCGCTTCGCCTGCACTGAGAAAAGACCTGGTTGGAGCTGGCGAGCTTTCACGGCCCTACTGTGCAGTTTTTTTGGCACAAAATTTTCACTGCACCTGCCTTAATCTGTCGACACCTCCCCCTGATGCAAGCCTCACCCATTTCAGCGCAGCAGGTCTACAAAATTGGCTGCGCATGGGGGTGCACCTGACCAAATTATCAATGGGATTTTAGCCATATAAAGATATATGGTTAAAATCCCAGTTTAAAAAAATTACAAATATTTTAAGGGCTAATATTTTTCCAATAGGTTTTCCAATATAATTCCACATATTCAATTCCCCTGATCCAGCTGTATTATCTCTATGCTTGAGACTCTCTGCACATGCTCATTCCTCTTAAAGCCCTCTTCTCAAAGTGAGCCCAGTCTGTTCTGATTGGACCAATGATCTGTGGTTAATGGTCAGTTCAGTGGGCTCAGCACCATGTTCTCATCAGCTCTGCATCTTGCATACACTCCATGCTTTGCACTGCGCCTGTTGCCACACGCTTATGGGCTTGAACTATTAATTA